>OX346246.1:19381761-20066630 GCA_947049315.1 Epistrophella euchroma
TGTCAAGCAAAACTACACGTTGTTGTTATTGTTTTCTATTGTCGCAGCGATTAATCGCGTTGGTTTGGGAGAGCCTTTAAACTTAAATCCAGATGAATTTACATTGAATTTGTATGATTTACATCCAGATTTAAGTTTTAATCTAGATGTATTGAGTCAATAATATGGCCGTAAGACAATTTCAGGAGACTACAACCTGCAACCCCTTTTACATTAGAGTTAGAACGGTTAAACAATATCTAAAAAGTAAGTTTAATTACATTGGTTATGATGATCATATTGACAGTATCCGTAGAAAGAACCGTATACTGTCAGTAGCGCGTTTGTTATATTTATGTAAGATGAGGTGGTGAAAATTTATTTGCCTATTATTGACGACAAAAAAAACTTATACAATTTTCGAATTGGTAGAAACTATCGAAAACGATCGATAGATTAAACTTTGACTAATTAAACGAAGAATCACTCCACTCTTGTCAATCAGTATTTCTTTTGGCTTCGAAGGTATTTAAGTAGACAAGCAAGCGAAAATCTTAAGATACAAGACTTAAATTTTAAGTTAACACTTTTGATTATTAAATCATTACACTAACCATCAACATGGATTTTGGTCTTTTCCTTCTGGCTGGTGCAATAGGTGCAAAATTTAAATTTGACGAACTACTACTACTTGCACCTGATGCGCTCATAGTTAACTACTGAACTTATTTAATAAAAAATCATTAAAACCACAAAAATCTATTTAAAAAAAAAAAAACACTCAACACAGGTGTGCTTCTCTTGATTTGTGAAAACAAAAAAAAATGGAAAACGCGAACAAGTAAAATCTTTTTTGTTATGACGGGAATAAAGCTATGACAAAGTTTTTTTTCCGACTTCCGACAGACACTTTCTCTCATCCACAAAAAAAAAGACAGCCAAAAAATTTTGAATTCTATTTTTGTTTTAATTAATTGTGTAAATGACGTCGTTTCCAAGTTTCCGCAAGTGAATAAGTAAACGTTTATTTCTTAAACTTCCAAAAAAAAAAAAAATAAGATCAGCAGGCAAATGCACTTGTCTATTTGATAAATACGATTTCCTATAACTCGAGTGATTAGTATAGAAAAATCAATGAAATAATTTCTCGAGCACTGACGCTAATTGAAAATAAGGCAACAAAATTTCCAAACAAAACTTATTGGCGGGCCAAAGCGTTCTCAACTCGAGACCAATTTTCCATTCGGAATATAAAATATGGCTCTCTATTCCTCTATCAGTAAGTAGAGTTGTTGGCCAAGGAAAAGTTTCTTATAGCCGGCCAGCACCAGTTGCTGCTCAGAGAAATATCAGTTCTATTTTCGGATTAACACAGCTCTCGCAAAATTACTCAATGGATTTATTATTTTTTGAAGCAAACACTGAAGGTAGAAAGATCAGATAGAACGTGGGATATTCTCTGTTTGTAGGGTATTTTGGGGCCTGATGGTGAGCTAAAAAAAAGTTTTTATAATTCTCTAATTGAATTAAAAGTTGTTGGAAGTGTTAATTGAGTTCGCATGACAAGGAAACTAAAAGTGTAACGAATGTGTCAAGTTCAACCTCTCCTCTGAGGAAGAGACGTGTTTCAAATGGTTTGATTAATATTGATAATTAATCTAAAATTCAAACAACTCAGGACTTCTGTGCGCTATTAGGTCTATTTTTTTTTTGTATAATGCAGGGCCACGAATAAAGAAATAACTAAAGGTCAAACATCAAATTTTTTGACATTTGTCTGATCACTTTTTTATCATTATAGAAACTTCGGCTGAGAATATATCAATTTAAAAACTCTGTTTTACTCGTATTTCTGTTTTACATGTTTGACCTGAATCCAAACACGAAAAATATGCATGAATGCGCATTTACCATCTTAAGTAGAGTTTATTCGTAGATACAGCTACTTTATTCGGAAATGGTGTTCCCGAGCAAGACCTAGCTCGGAGACCCAATTAGAGCTGAAGTGTGCCGTTTTGATACCATAACTCCAGTGACTTGTAGATACATGAAAAGCGATTTTTAAAAGTAATTTGCGAGACAAAATGCTAAGCAATCCATTGTCCACTTGCTCGTAGTCTCAAGAGTCGAGTCTGAATACGACAGACGTAACAGAACTCTGTTGGAAGAGATATGCCAGACCACACCATTATTATAGGTTAAGGACTCTCCACTGTAAGCCTTTCCATACGAATATCGTCGAAGGGCATGAAGGCGGTTTCACAATGCGACGAGAAAACGAGACGTCAGCGTGATGAGATCTCTTCCCAGTTGTTATCTCTTAAAAACGAGTTTCAAACATCGAAATAATACATAATAAAGTATTTCTCGTCGTCACGTTGCGTCTTTTTTTCAATTTTTCGAACTTTATGACGTGACGAGACTACGAGAAATGCTTGATTAAGTATTATTTCACCATTTAAAATTCTTTTTTAAGAGAGAAAAACTGCAAAGAGATCTCGTCACTCTGACGTCTCGTTTTCTCGTCGCATTGTGAAACAGCCTTGACCAGAACAAGCGAGAACTAGAAAGTCGACCTCGACCTATCCCATCAGGCCTAAGAATTTTTCTAAAATTATGGCGAATCCCATTTTTTATGCACGAATTGGCATCCTGTCACAAACTCTTGAAATTTACTTAAACTTCAAAATCTTGAAAAATAATGATGTTCCTAAAAAATGGCCAAATTACGACAAAAAAAATCCGACCTATGCTGATATTAAACAAAGGTTGTGATTTTGTTTTTAATTAATAACCTTTTTGGATTTTATATTTTTACAAAATTACCAATAAAACACTTTTGAGAAAAAAAAATATCTAAAAAATAAGCTATGAACGAGCTCTGAATTCGCCTTTAACGTTCAAATTACAAGAACTAGACAAATTTGCAATTTTCGTGTCAAAAAAGCACGATCGTTGCACTTCGGCAACGCTGCTTGGAACATGAGGATGGGCATAGGCTACTTTTGTTTTCAAAATCTACAACAGTTTACCTAAAGACAATCAAAATATAAAATATAAGTGTAAAATTGTTTGAAATGTCAGATATATTCAAATATAAAAATATCAAAAAAATAAATACAAAAGTATTTTACAATTATAAAGTTATTTAAACATGCGAAGCAAGGCGAGCACGGGCCTGCTAGTATAAATATAAATTTCTACATCACATTTTTCAAAAATTTTGAAAAGAGTTTGAGGTAGTCTGATTCTTGACTTGAAGTGCTATCTATATCAACTATTTGCAACTGCAAATATGATAGGTTTAGGTATTCACCAAAATAATTGATAAGCCTTTTAGGAATCAATCAATTGTAATGCGAGCTGGAATTGAGGATATAAAACAAGTTCAGATTTTTACTTGCGATATAGAGAACAAGAAAAAGGTGGGTCCCGCAATTCCGTCTGTCTCTTAATTTTTTTTTAAAATTTTTTTTGGATTAGTTTTGGTATGGTGTACATTTGGAAAACAAATTTAACAAAAACCGTTATTAACGGTACATGACCGTACAGAACCGTTTTTTTTTATTTTCGACCTTCTCGTAAGCCGCTCAACCGATTTTGATAATTTTTTTTTAATTCTAAAAGTCATATTTTTTTGAAAACGGGTGGTCCATTTTATTTAATACAGTCACAATATGTAAAACATATACAAAAATAATTAAAAGAATTTCTTTTCAATTTTGTTGGTTACTACAAACAAAATTTAGTTTGCAATATCTTTGAATGAAATGTTAGAGGTTTTCACTGTCCAGTGCAGCTGATCCAGATTTATTATACCTATGTATAAAAAGTGCAAAAAGTGTAACATTTTCCTTCATTCTAACAACAAAATATAGTGATTATCTTGCACTTTTACTATTTTCCAACCCCATTGCAACATACATTATGTACAAACCAACAACAGATTCAAAGTTGCACTCGTGTAATTGGTAGAACGCTAAATGTAAGTTGTGCCATCAACTATTATTCTTTTGGATCCACCATTGGTGCGTTCTTTTATGTTACTGTGGTTACTATAGTTAACTATAATTAACTTCGGTCGTTCCTTTAATTCAGAAAAGTTACTTCGAGTAACTTTATGACGTCATAAAATTGTTCCTAAATTCCAAAGTAAAAGTGTCAAAAAGTAACTTTTTGTAACTTTTTCCAACTCATCTCCTCGATATGAATTGAAATAGTTGATCTGTCAAACACAGCTGAAATGCAATGGCGGATGTTTTGTTTACTTTTTGTCCTTTTGATTTGGAATTGTTTTCAATATTTAAAATAGGTTTTTATCAATTCAATCGATTTTTTTTGTCGAATTTGATTTTTCGAATAGTTTTCTTTTATTTTCTGATGCATTTTCTTTCTGTCGGCATTTTCTTCTTAATATTTTGTTAATTTTTCATAAAAAAAATCTGTGCCATAAGCAATGAAGAAAATTGCACTTATTTCTGTTCGATTTATACAAAACTGAGTGTAAAGAAATTTAATTTAGAAATATTACACATGTTATTTTGAATTCCTAATAAATATTTTTGCAATAAATTTAATGCAATAAAATTTTTTTCTTGGTTATTCATTCCAAATACAATTCAATTTTTTTTGTCAACCCCTTTCGTTTGACAGATTAACTATTAGGTTTTTTCGTTGAGCCCTAAAGTCGCCCTGGGGTCGCCCCAAAGCGTTTTTTGAAAACCCTGAACTCACCCTAACAATCAAATTCTCTGTTTTTTGAAAGCTGGGATCGCCCTGAACTCGCCCTGAAGTAGATCTTGGTTTTTTGCTAAGGCGAGTTGAGGTAACGAATAAACTGCCAAGTGACATATGTAAAGTATTTATTTTGTTGAAGATTCGTGATTGTTTAATGGAAATTAGATAAAATAGTGCACTAATTGAATAAAATTAAATTGGAAAAGAAAATGGAAACGTTTAAAGTCGTATTTTAAGTTTTAATTATTCGAGTACAGAAATTCTTTTTTGCTAAAAATGTCAACAACACAATTTAGAGCCCTAAAGTGTTTTTTGAGAATCGAAAAACCCAGTTTTTTTTGACAACTCTTGGGGTTGTCAAGAAAACCTGGGTCAGACCTGGATAAAGTTCAACGAACAAACCTATTGTTAACTCTGGTCGTTCCTAAATGAGAAAGTAGTTACCAAGAGTAACTTTCTTAACTATGGCACATCAACTTTTATTTTTGACACATTAATCATAGTTAACCACAGTAACGTAAAAGAACGCACCACATGTACACAAACCAACGTAACATAAGCTACGTTAAAGTTAAAAAAAAATCAACTTCAGCGTGCGTTTTGACAATTAAACTAATGTTCGAATTACTTTCAACAAAAAAATCGATTTGTTTAGAAGAAAAAATCGGATTTTCTGGACAAATTCCTCCTATTGAAAGAAAACAAAAATCGAATTGTTTGTTGAAAGGAATTCGAGTATACAGTTATATAGGTTCATTTAGATTTTCAGATTCTCTTCAAGTCGTCTGCCATGTCGACGCGTTCGTAAAGCTTGTAAACGTATACGTAAGCGTCTCTAACGCGAACGCGTCATTGGAAATTAGTCATTAAGTTGACATGTAGAGTACTTATATATTTTGTCTTAATCTAAGCCAATGGCCACGTTCATCACCACGTTTTTGACAGATCTAAAAATTCAGTTCTGAAAAACGTAACACTGAACGCACAAAAAAGTCTGAAATTATTTATTCTGTTTTTATTATTTTTTTCACTTTAAAATCAAAATCTGAAAAGCGATACGAGACCCAGACGATCAGACCACACACCAAAAAAAAAACTGGATCAAGAACTGTTTTTTTGTTGCTTTTAGCTGTCATCTGAATTTTCAGATAGAATTTTTCATCTGAAAATTCAGAAAAAAACGTAAGAAACGTAACTAAATGTCAATCGACGTCAACTGAATTTTTATGACTGCTGGCCAATAGAGATCTCTACCAAATTGTCAGTTTCAAATGACAGCAAAAACTTGGCACAATGACAGGTGAAATTGGAAAGAAAAAAATAAGGAGGACTAATTTTAATTACAAAAATCTTGCTATTTTGTGCAATAAAAAGATTAAAATATCTTATATAAAGTATAAAAACATTTTTACTTGCATGTTTTCTATAAAAAAAAGGAAAAAAACAATTCCAAATATGTATTTGCCTCCAAAATAAACCAAACAAATGGCTGCCACTTAAATGTCATTGTGCCAAGAATTTTAGTTTGACATTTAAATATGAACGAGACAGAGATATATTGCTGTTTGTTAAAAAGCCCTATCAGAAGCTCTAAAAATGACAGTTCAGAACTGTCAAATGTGCTGTTGAACGAGGCCAATGTATAGGTATAGGCCCCCTATGTGCCATAAGATTTTATTTTGTCAAAATATTCCATAGTTGTAAGTTAACTCAAATTGTATATATGTAAATGTTCAATTAAAAATCGTTAAATCGTTAAAACTATTATTCTTTTATAAAGTTCTGTGATTTTGTTGCAGTTTTCCTAAAGAACAGAAAAATTTCGTTCAAGATTTTTACTTAACAAAAAAAAAATTTCTCACTTATCAGTTTCCGGTTCTAGATGCGCTAGATCATAAATTCAAAATTTAGCTCTAGGCAATTGTGATAAAATCAACTCACCCACTTACTTTTTTTGCACTAAATCTTATGGGCAAATAAAAATTTATTATATTAAGTTATTTTTTGCCAACCCCGGAGGGAATGTTTTGGATATATTATTTTTGCCTGCAAAGTCTCTTTTTCTATGAAACTAATCAGGGGGGGTGATGATTCATGCATGACCGAAATGATCCCCCTGTATCCACTTTTTCTGCACCTCTTTTTATCTCCTTGAATATTTTAACCCCGATCCAAACTTAGAGCAGTTTTTGGAATATGCTTCAGACATATGTATGTAAAAATAAATCTCCCACCAAAATTTAACTTTGTCGGAAATTTTTCAAAACCTAATTTTTTTGGACTATAATACCATACTTGTAAAATTAAAGAGTACACTACAGAATCCAAATTGGTTTAGTTTAATAATACATTTCGGATATGTTTTTTTTTTTTTTGTCAGGGATAGAAAAAGATCGTAATATTTTGAAAAATAAAAATGCAAAAACTAAAAACATTTCTGTACAAAAATAAAAAGTGCAAACTTCGTACATTCAATTCAACTACAAATAAAATTAGTACATAGAACACATGAAAACAACAATTTAAATCAAATTCAAACTTCTTAAAATAAAAGCATTATTTGGTAAAATCGATATTTGAAGTGGCTATTGCACGGTCAACTATTGATTGACTATTATTACTGTATCACTTGAACACTATTGAATTTAATTATACAACAAACTCTGAAGCTTCCATAAAATATAGACTTCTTTTATTAACTTCTGCTTAATTTTCTTCTATCGGCTTTGAAATGGATCAAAATAGCACTTACAAATAATTGAAGCTTATATAATTTTAATTTCATCACTAAATTTTGTAAAAAAAGAAAATTTATAAAATGCATGCAAAGCTATTTTTGTTTTTATCAAAAAATGCAAATTATTAAATCTGTCATTTAAACGTCTTAGGCATAGCTTAATAGCAGATTTATTTGAAAGCAGCATTCAGCTATTGATTTACTAATGATTTCTTTTCTATTTTTATTGAAGGATCGATGCATTCAAATTACTCACACCCGCAATATTTGGTTCGCAGTATTTATGATCCTTAATTGACAAGACATCTTCATCATTGGTATCCTCACCAGATCCTTCAATCAGATCATTAGTTGTATTAGTTGCTGTCGAAACCTTATGCAAATGGTTCGAATCATCAGGACAAGCGCAAAAATCATCTTCATTCCAACTGGCCAAGTTAAATTCTTTTGCAAAGTCAAACACACTTTTGCTCGGATGTATCCGTCGCTTCTTTGAGCACGACTTGCATGTCTTTCCTCGTCGCATCTGGAAACTTATAAGCTTCGTCCGGAAGGTGTTTCGAATAGCTTTGGTCTTTTTCATTTTGGGTGTTTTAGTTTTTGACTTTGAGGTGGCTTCACTTTCCGAACAATCGGTGGAAGTTTCAATCATTGGCAATGTGGTTTCTTCAATAGAGTCGGGTTTTTTGCTTAGCACCGTTACATCTTCGAGAATTTCATTGATCTCACGATCTTCGGTGGACGGATTGCTGCGAAGTCCCCGAGTCAAGGGACTTCGGGGAAACTTAAAATCTTTGATATTGCTCAAGATTGTGTTGATGGATTTGTGTGAGAATGATATCGACCGCTTTTTACCCACAGGGGTAGTCGACTGTTTTCTCGTGATCGATGGTCGGGTGTCTGATGAGGACGATGAGGTTCTTTTTGAGCTACATTCCTGGATTTCACTTGCGGAGATTCTGTGTTCCACAGGGCTAGGTTCGATTGCATCAAGATCCGATGGTGTTGTTGTTGTCGTTGTTGTTGTTTGAAGGAAGCGAGTTTGTGGCAGTGATCGTTTGAACTTATCGTCTAACGATCGATTAATTTCATCGATCTTGTCAAGGTGGGCATCTATGGAGCTCTTGACAACAGGTTCAGCATTATCACCTTCATCTGATGTGGACGGCAGTGGAGGTATAAGCGTTAAGGAAGAACAATCTTCCTCAGCAACATGATTAATTTCAATTTGAACACTTTGCTGACTCGAAGAGCTTGGATTAGTGTTAGAAGGGACAATAGGAGCAAATTGATTATCGTTTACTTCAAGTTCGGAATAGATGTTAGTAAAGGGCTCTTCAATAACACAAAGCATTGAGCTATGTCTCGCTGCTGAGACAGCTTTTGGCAACTGGGTATAGGGATCAAACACAATAATATCATCGCTGTCATAATTATTATTAGCTTCCACACTGGCCGACAGTCTAAGGTTAGTCTTACATTCATCATTAATTACCGATAAGGATCCAAGGCTTTGTGAACGTGGTTGCATATTCTTGTTGAAACGATTTCGATTACGGATTGTAGAAGTAGGAGTTGTTGGTTGTGGCGTTGCTGCTTTTCTTTTGAAGGGTCCTCGCAGGAGTGTAAGGACCCCGCCACGTCGGATGAGGTCATTCATAATACTTACATTTCCCGATGGACGAGTCTTTGTTGTTTATTTATTTTTTTTTTATTTTTTTTCGATATTTTTGATGGTTTGTTTTTAGTAAAGCAAATAGAAAATAGAAGAAATTTCAATTATTTACTTAAGAAAACCCATCACCAATGGAGTAAATATAAAAAAAATATATGGTAAAACTAGAAAATTGGAAATGGTTGGAAAATATAACCTAATTGTCGAATATTTAATTTGAGTTAAAGATTATGATGTTATAATTTAAGGTGGCGATTTAGGTTGAGGCGGTCATTAGGGCGGTTGCAAAGTTCATAGACGTTTTCAATGAATTTTCTGTTGCACGAAGCCCATTTGCGATAGAAACTGTTAAACTCTATGAAATTAGCTACCGTCCCTAAAACCTTTCTCAGCGTGAATGGCTCTTTTTATATTAAAAAAATCACTCGATATCTCTTTAAAATAAGAACATAAATTTGATTAATAAAATATAAAAAACTATAAGATATTGCAAGCAATACGAATCGTGGGTACATTGCGAATAATTTTATGAATTAATCAATGAACGCATCACTTTTAGAGGCATTTAGTACTGTAACTGGCTGAACAGAATGGTGACGGAACTGGAGCCACAGTTGGAATAGCTGTCAAAATATTGAATACACGCAAATTCAATGTTGCGAACACAACGGAACGTAGCCGCATATGGAGCTGCAGACGCAGACGGAAGAGTTCACCAACTTTTAACTTTTCACGTATGGCACTTTTGACGTTTCAAATTGTATGAAGAAAAAAAAACAACTTTTTGGGTCGAAAAAAAAAATTTGTGGTTATTTGTATCGCGAAAAAAATTATTTATTAAAAGGAAAATTATTGGAAACAAAAAATGTGAATTCTGAGCTTGTACACAATAATATTCTTTTGTTTTTCTTCAAAATACTTTCAAAGCTGTACAGCTCCATTGTGGACATGTAAAAAAAATAACGTACGACACTTTTTGACAGCTCTTCCAGTTCCGTCTGCGGCTTTAATTCCGTCATTCTATTCTGTTCAGCCAGTAAGAAATATGTTGTCTCTGTTTTATAATCTCATAACACACATCATTTGTTTTGTTTCATTAAGTTTACTCAAAAAATTATATTCGACAGTTCTGTTTGAATTGCTTAAAGGCATTTAATATTTCTAAGTCAGTTTCAATTCTTTAAATTATACCAATACCAAATATTTATGTAGATATATATTATTATATCTCCAATATACGAAAATTATTTTTTTTCTTCAATAAAAACCAACCTGATTGTCATTATTAAATGAATTTTCAATAAAATTCTGATCAACATTTAAGTGATCATCACATCCTGATGGTAGTTCTTCACAGCCAACTTCACTCAGTGCGCTTTTGATCATATCCAGAAGCTTTTGTTTTTGTTTCTCTTGACATCGCAGTGAATTAAGATCCTTTGAGTTTCTACTGTAATAAAAACAAAAATGGAATTAATATTATAACTAAACAGTTTACCGTTTTTCCCACTGAACGATATTCATGTAATACTCATTATAAAAACATCAAAATAAAATATAAACCAATTGCAATTGTACGAGTACATAATTGTTGTTGTTCTCTTTTTGAATATGAAAATATGAACATCATATTCTATGAAATATAGGTAGGTAAATACGCAATCATTATGTTTTTAGTAAGAATTTGGGGGGCAAGATTTTGGATGCACAATAAGTCTGAAACTTCAGCTTTTATATTGATGATAATCCATCAATTAGAACCAAAGTTAAAAGCTTAAAAGCCAATCTTAACTGTTAAACGCGTTTGGATGTTGAATAGTGCCTACATAAGGATATTTTAGTATTGAAATGTCACTTTGACTCAAACACAATACAAAAAGACATAAATATTAGGGCGGTATGCTTATTTTTGAATTAGATTTTTTTTTAACCTAAAAGTAATCAAGGTACATAAATTTGTATCCAAATAAAACAAAAGGTCTAAGGATCAAATCTCAATCTCTGCCACATAAAACTGGAAATGTTTATGTAATACCTCTTTCGCGAGTTATATTTTTTACACTCATTATAGTATTTATTTAAGATGTGTCGGCAGATTAATGGTTTTTGACCAATATGTGAGGGAAGCAGAAGAATTTCCAGCAATACCAAATAACCGCCACTCTAATGAATATGTATTATTTCAATGGCTGCGTTCAATCCCTTATACTACGTTTTCACCGAGCACTAAACCGAGATTTAGGTAGATTTAACACAAATCTCCTCACAAATCCCGTGATTTACCATACAAATTTAAATCTCCTCAAATCAAGATTTAAAATAAATCTCATTTAAATCTTCATAGGTAAAATTCGAACAGACCTATTCCCCTATTCAGCGCAATACAAGCTGCGGGAAACCATGTTTTTTTTTTATCGTTTGACACAAAGCAAACTTGCCATCTCACTTCCACTTCATAAGAAAAATGACCCACCATTTGCATTTTGAAAGGTTCTGTCAAAATTAATCTATTTTTAAATCTTTTTTTCTGGTGAAAACAATGTTTGGGATTTATGAAATCTAAACGAGATTAACTTGCGGTGAAAACGTAGTATTACGTTTTACATCTGAAATTTCAGATTTCTAAATTTTTGGAGCTGTCATAAAAAGTTAGATGACTTTTAGTTACGTTTAGTTACGTTTATTCTGAAATTTCAGACAAGAAAATTTCATCTGAAAATTCATATGACAGTTGTTTGTGGTGGGGGAAGTGTAAAAAGAGCTGAAGTGCTACACAGAAAAGTTGAACTTTATGATTTTCGGTGTGGCTAGTGATTGATTTGTGCCTATAAGTTTTAATATTTAAATTGTAATACTTATTTGATTAAAAGAACTTGTTGTTAATTGTTTAGTGACTCTTTGAACAAAAGGAGTGATTTGTCTTACAAAAGCACAGTACACAAATCTAAAAATGGTTGCTCGAGTGCTCCCACAAACTTCACTTCACACCGCAATATTAAAAACAACAACAAATATCGAAATTTGACATGTAAATGGGCACTGGATCCACCATTTTTGTAGATGCGCAGAACAGAACAAAAATATAAATGCTAATTATATTACCTTTAATATATATACCGTGTTACAAAAGCATTCCCATGGGCATAATTGTCCATCGGATTATTGTGGAACAAGTTTTCATTGAAGTTAAAACAAATTTACTGCATAATAACAAACAAACCGGTTGGTAATCTTTTTACATAAAATTTAATCTACAAAGCTCATGCTAAATTAACAATTTACGAAACATAAAGTTCTCATTTATTTTGCTTCAATGCAAATTCAATAAGTAAATACGGGAATTTGACACAATGGCTTTGACCGAAATTTCAGATTTTTTTTTTTTTGCGTTCAACGAAAAAATCTGAATTAAATTTTCAGATTCTGAAATTTCAGATTTTTTTAATTGAACGTACCCAATAACAACAATCTGCGAATGAATGGAGTTCTTTCAACAAATCAAACATGAAATTTCGTATTCCAAGACATTTAACTTTATTTTCTAGCTCAAAAATGACACATAAAAACAATTATTACAATAATATAATAGAAAAAGAAAAGAATTAAGGAGAACACCTACAATCGGCGCGGCAGAACAGAAAACTTTAATTGATTTTTTTATGTCGTTTTCCGTTGGTCACTCCTAGCACTCTTTTTTCACTCCATCCACACTCCCAACACTCCAAAAACCTTCCATTTGCTGTTCGGAGTGATGATTTAGGAGTGTTTTTTCACTCCCGATTTCATTAAAGAGTGCTAGGAGTGCACTCTGAAAACACACATACGTTTAAAAGTATGTGTTGTGTTGGATTAATTGTCAAAATAGTAAATGCTTTTTCTTGGGATGTTCTGAAATTGAAATTATTGAAGAGTTCATTTTATTTTTTACTTCTACATAGATACACATATTACGGAAGAGAGTTTTTCATATTCCATTGGAATCAAAAAGGAGTGAAACACTCTGAAAATCCAATCGAAAACGACATTAGGAACAGCTGAGCTTTAGTTATCATTTGTGGTAGTAAAACGTAATAGATTTCACATTTTCGGTCCTTTATTTGACATAAGCGCTGTATATAACTATAATAGGTAGGAAAATGATTTTTCTAGATTTCCTAGATTTTTTTTTAGTAAATCTTTAACTTTCTACATTGACTGCCTTATTTATAAAAAAAAAGATTATTGCAGCTCTTGTGTTTAAGGTAACTACAACATGGAATACGAATTTTCCGGGCTCAAACAGGCAATTGCTTACTCATCCATTTGAGTAAATGTAGGTAGATGTCCTGTATTGGTAAATGTAGATGTCCAAAGTAGACATGAAATTGTGGTAAATGCATTTGATGCGGCGATTGTTTAAAAATCTGACTGCTTTGATTTCGATCATATTTATTGTGCAGAAAATAGACGACCAAAATCATTTAACGCATTGAACTACCTTATTTAAAAGTAGTTTATTTTACCCATATAAACGCATATCGTATTGTGATTGCACAGTTTCCGCATTCCACGCAATAAATGTGGTACGTAATGCGGGCACCGCATTGGCTACAGAATCGTGGCATTACGTTTGAGCTTTAACGCAAATTATTTACAATTCATTCTTCAAGAATTTGATATTTATTACCGATCTTCCAACCTCTCCCCCTTTGATACGTACTACGAATTGTAGTCTATCAAATAAGGTTCGGAGAAAAATGGAGGCGGAACAAGACAGCATACTTAAAGGGGCTTATAAAAATGCTGATGCTCCAAATGCAATTGATAAACAAACAGCACATCTAGACCTGTGACGTCAGTGGTCAACGGTAGCATAGTACGTAGGGTACACAGCTCCGAAGACTGAGCAAATCTGATGCGCTGGTTCAAATACAGCATGATGTGTAGAAAGTTTTTCAAATAAAATTGGATTAAAGCTCAGCACCACTATAAAGGAGACTGATGATAGGGCTTGGCACCCCTTGAAATAGCTATATCTCTAGCCAAACAAAAATAAAACGAATTAAAATACCCAAAATTAATTCGTAAGCAATTGGTGGTAGCACCTTTAAGTTGTTGTTGTTGTTCAATAATTCAACGATATTTATTTTTTGTTTAAAATTTTGTATGTTTTGTATTCATTTATAATGACCGAACTTAACCTACAACAGCCAGTAGGAGCAACCCATTAGTAGTGGTTTTTTTTTTTTAATTTTATTTTCTAAAATATAAAATTCTTTCCCATCAAACAGCAGCTTGATTACTAGCGAATTTGATTTGTGAAACGTTTTTTATACATTTTCGATATTATGTCTCGAGTTATACCTAAATCTTCAAAATTTTTAAAAACACTTATGTGCAAACGATTTTTTATTCGTAAAAAACAATCAACTATCAATTAATCAACCAACTCTCTGTTTAGAGAATAGAATATTATTCAGCCTTATTAATGCCCTCATTATGAATAGCGAATCGAACGTTCGACCGGATTCGAGTGTTTTAGCGAACTTCGTTTGTCGTAGTATAAATAACAGCGAACTTCCAGATTCGCTTAAAAATAATTGCTTCCAATACTTATCACATTAAAATAGCACATGACAAATGTCACAACATTGAATTTTTCATTAAATTTGTCAAAATTGTAATTTGTTTGGAAATAAAAAGTTAAGAAATAAAGAAGAAAATATTAAAATGGGGAGAATCAGAAGAACAATTAGAGACAGTTCTAACCCTTTCGGAACCCCAGATCATTTGTAAGTAAGTTCTAAAAAAATGTCCATTATTTTCAAAGGTTTAATTTTTTTCTTCTCAAAGGTTCACTCTTTATTTTCGACAAAACAAGGATGCATTTTTGTTTATACTAGAATTTTATAAACAAACTTTATGCCAATCCTTCCGCTTGCGAGAAGGAGGACCCACCAAGTTAAGTTGTGTTGCAAATTGCCAAAGCCTTTAGCTAGATCGGCCTTTTGTTCCATAAGCTTCGCCAGTTTCGAGAATTGATTTGTGTTTGTTCTTTAAATTTTAAATACATAATTTAGTTTTTTTTTTTTTTTTTAATAAAACACAATCGAGTTGCACTTACCTCTTTCTAGAACCATTCATAATTGAAAAATGCCCGAAAAAAGAAAAGTTAAAATTCTTAAGAGCTCGTTCGCAACCGTTATCACTTTTTATTTTGATTCGACAGAATTTGACGCTTTAAGCGAATATACTATCGAGCTATCGTTATTCGTAATAGGTCGAAAATAAAACTTAAGCATTGCGCAAACCTAAGCGATGGCGGTGGCGATCACGATAGCCTTTATCGCGCTATAAAGGCGCGATCAAAAACCAGCTCACATCAGCACGATATTGCGATACATTTAGTGACGCGCAAATTGTCAAATAAACATTAAAAAAACTGAGAAAAAATCAGTAGCAGATAAATCTAGGCATAATTAATCGGCAGGGACGCCAATTTTATCCGTACATTTTTTGCTTTTTTGTGTTTTGTATTCTTTGCACAAAATTTTTTACAAAATTTGGATTTTTTTTTAATTTTATTAATCTGCTGTAATGTTCTAAGTCATTGTTCATTTGAATTTTGTTAATATTTTCACAAAACAATTCAAATATTGTGTGATACTGCGATCAAAATGGTGCTTGCTGCGTTCAGTAAAAGTCGCTTAGTTGAACGCAGCAGTGGAACGTGATCGCGATCCACATATCGCATAGATGTGAGCCTTCCTATTGATTCACATGAGCGGCATCCACATTATGTTATCGCGATCGCCACCGCCATCGCTAAGATTTGCGCAATGCTTTAAAATTAGTTTGACATTTAAAGCGAACTTATTTTGATCGAATCGTTATTCATAATATTAAATAATCGAATTCATATATAGTTCTAAGTTCGATTCGCTATTCATAATGAGGGCCTAAAACTAGTTTCTGATTTAAAATTATGAAAATAAATAAAAAACTAAAAGCAAACCACCAAAACCGATGCTGTTTCTGCTCATTAAGAGGTTTTAAAACATTCAATATTTGTGAAATAATGATTTGCGCTATGATACGTAAGGTGTGCAAAAGCAAAAGTTGAAAAATTAAACCAGCTAAAAAAGTACGTATACGCCCGAGTGTACGACACCATTGTATAACCAAGTAACCACCTTGGTTATGAATTATTCATCATTCTGATCAAGGGTATGTATATATACATTTTCCTGCATATATTGTCAAAGAAGTGATTTAAACCCTAAGCGATTAATATTAATACAAAAACTTGATTGTTGGGACAGCTTCGAAGAGAATTAAAAAGACTTAAAAAAATTAAGAGCAGAGCCTATTGATTTAGGACTCCAACCAACCTTTTTTGTGTGCATATTATGAGTTTGCAGGAACTAAGTGGATGATGATGTCCCTGAAAGAGAAAAAGGCATTTTATCGCCTAAAAATAGAATATGATTCGATTCCAGACCCCCAGCATGACAGTCAAACACGCTAAACATTATGTCAAATGACATTGCATTTACATACATCAATAGGGCTTTTAAAATTGTGTTATTTCAAAATAATAGCTCCAAGGGTTTAGAGTTTATTGCTATTTCAATTTGGGACACAGTAAATTAATCTTTTTTTTAAAATTACTATCATTTTTTATAATTTTTTTTAAAAAGGTGGGTAGGTACGTTATTGCCTTTTTGATACAAAAAATGTGGTGGTCCCGTTTTTTTTTACTTTTCACCTAGTTAAAGGCTTAAAATAGGTAAATTTTGCCAAAGAAAATGTGGAGAATTCAAAGCTTGTCCGTTTTGCATACATTTTCTCATATAATCGCTCAGTGGAAAACTTCTAAAAATTATAATTCTTACTTCTGACTATCCTTGTTCGATATTCCATTGACACCATTTGCAATCGGTGAGCCTCCATTTAGATCTCCAATCATTTTAATTTGTTTCTCTTGACATTCCTTAACAGATCCTTCGAGATCATTCAATCGTGATCGCAACCAATCCACAGTTAGATTATCAACAGTTAATGTATTTGATTGCAATTTGCCAGGTATATCTTCAATGAGTGTCTCATCAAATTGAAAAACTATTGGGCTGCTGGGTGAGGTCCTGAGGAATGATTGATATTTAGATAGACTTTCTTGTTTTTGATGTTTAGGAACTTGCTTATGCTTTTCCGTGAATTCTCTGTATTCTTCGTTGGGATTTATTTTATTTATCACATTATCAATACGCTTTTGGATTTCCTTAAATTTTTCCGATGTTAAATCACCATGTTGGCTGGCTTCTTGGAGAATGTTCTTCCTAAAATTAAAATAAAATATTAATATAAAGAAATTATTATCTATTTAAAAGAGAAATTCAAAAATTACCATAGCAAAATAAAACTTTCTTGTACAGACTGTTGATGTTCTAACAAACCAGGCAACAGTACGGTTCGAAAGTCTTTTTCGACCTCAACGGCTTCTGTTATCGAAAGAACATATTCGTTGTGTGTTAAATGTAGCTTACGGCAGGCTTTTTGATATTTATCACGGACATCGTCTAGCTTACGACCACCGCGACCACCTAATAGATATACGAAAATTAAAGGAAAATTATTAATATCAATCAATTTGTTTAAAAAGGGAATTAATTTGGTTTTGAGTACAAAAATTAAAGATTTTAGGGACAGTTTAATTTTATAATGGAATGGGCTCAGTTTTACAGCTTGAGTAAGTGGCACTTAAGTCCTCTATGTTGGACACTGAATGGTGGACTTAAAGGCCACTTATTTAGGTCAGTGTGCACTAGGCCTACTTCGACTGTGAAGCTGGGCCTTAAATTTGTTTCACATTGTCTAATTGTAAGTAAAGTTCAGAACAGCTAATCGGCACATACATATTGGTACTGGTTCATAAGTCCAGAATCAAAAGACAGCAGTGATTAATTCGCCTGTGGACTTATGATGCCAATATTTATGTGTCGAATAAACTAATCAGACCTTGTGAAACAGGCCCTTAATACATTTTATTTCCTTGTTCCGTTACCTTATGTTAACGTTATGTTTTCTAATTTTGTTAAAAAATATTACATAGAACATCAAAAGGGCAGCATTTTTGATCTCAGATGCAATAAAAAATTGTTAAATATATTTGAAAAAATTTATAATAAGCGTGTTTTATTGGTATCATAGCCAAATACAGTAAAATTTCTCCAGATCAGCAACCAAAAAACAACCAACAGAATGCCGATTAATAAGTCTGCATAGCTAATGGTTTTTTTTTATTGTTTACCGAGGGAAATTTTACTGCACTGAGTATAAATTTCCCAATAAAACAAACCTACAAGTAATGTTCGTTCTTTATTGTTCTAAATATTATTTTACTTACATTTTATATAATGCTCCTCAAATCTGGTCCTTAGCGCTTTGTATCCTTCTAAGTGTTTTTGGTATTCCGACTTCTTGCGTAGTACCTCATCCGTGAGCTGTAAAAGAAAATATAAACAATAAATTAATAATAATAAAAATATTTCAATTAATAATATATATAATAATTCTTAATTTAAAAAAAAAACGAACTTTCACTTTTTTCAAGAAAAAGCGGACTTAAAAGTGATGTGACGAAAACAAGTTAAGGCCAAATTATTAAGAGATTAGACCAATATTCTTTTTTATCTTTGGAACTGTCTTATTGCTTAGAAAAAAAAAGACTTTGACTTCAAAAAATCCCCAAAAACCTGAATTTTGATGAATAGCTTTATTTGTATGTTTAACGTGTTACGTGTTAACAGAATCCTTAAGTTGAGACCAAGGTATTTATGGATTTATGAGTAACATTTAGTTTTTTCTATATTGCCAAAAATTGGCAGTTTTTAGGCAAATTTGTCAAAACGACATTGTAACTCTTTAGAGCAGTAGATTTTAAGAAAAATGTAAACAACGCGCCCAAAAATACCTATCTAGCAGTGACGTAGCGTGGTGCGCCCAAAAATACCTATATAGCAGTGACGTAGCTGTAAAAAATGAACTTAAAATAGAAAATAAAAATCATTAAAAAACAACAGCAGCACTGAAAATATTACGCTATGCTTTTTGTTTAAAGCCAGTCTTTTATTTTAATTTAAGAGAATCGTTTTTAAAAAATTAATTTTCAAACTTAAAATTTTAGAAAAAAATAATGAAACAACAAGCTAATTTTGTTAGAAATTTTACGTTATGTAATATTTTTTCATGACTAAAATTCAAAGACTAGCTTGTATTGGTGCAGTGCGAGTGCCAAGAAAACTCAACCAACAACGGCAGCCCTGGAAACTTTACTTTCACTAGCCACACTCGATCTTTTTTTACGAAAGAAATGAAGGCCAAAGGTACTTTCAGACTAAAACAGTGCAATAACTGGAAAGGTTGCCATTTCGGGCATAGCACCATTATAAACTTCATTGCCAAAGACATTCAAACAGACTACACAAACCGAACATTGATTTTAACCCAGTAGCCCTAACGGATATCCCCACAACGGAGAACCGGGTCATAAACGATGGTCATACAGATCAGTAAAGCTTCCAAATATCTGCAGTTTCTTTCAAGCGGAAGTGCTGGCAGTCTATGAAGCCTTAAGTAGTCTTGCAACGAACGAACTAACAAACAGAAATATCAACTTTTTTATTGACAGTCAGGCGGCGGTCTAAACTATTTCCTCAATCGTCACAAAGTCTAAACTAGTGAATCGCTGTCGTAACGAACTAAGATTACTCGGTGCAACAAATACCGTTACCCTTTGATGGGTCCCAGGACACCGTGACAAACGTTGGAATGAAATGGCGGATGATTTGGCCAAAATCAAGTCATCTCTTGACCCGAGCCAAACTGATTTCTCTGTGCTTATGCCACTAGAACAGAAAAAAAAAGCAGAATCCACTAGTCTCCTTAAAACCGAAAACGAAAGATGGTCAGCACTTGATACTTGTTCGGGTCTCGAGGAATCCATGATCGGAGCTTTCCAAAGGAAAAACAGATTACCTTCTGACCTCAACTATCCCTCTTGGTTGGAATCTTAACGGGTCACAACTCAATGGGATCCCACATGAGCAGAATGGGTATAACCACATCTGACTTATGCATCAGAGGATGCAATGATGAAGAGGCGGAGTAGGGCTTCTATCACTTTTTTTGTGAATGCCCCAGCCTAGTAAGAACTAGAAAGACAGCCCTCGGAGAATACTTTTTTGACGAATTGGGCGACATCTCGCGTTTGCCACTAAAAAACATTCTGAAATTCGTCCAGAATTCAAAATGATTTAGGGAGGCCCCCCACAAGCTCCACTAACTCCTCTCCTTATCTGTCCTTACACCTACCCTATACCTATATTCTGGGAAGCACAATGATGCGGCTTGCCGTGTTATCACCCCTTCAAACCTATTCGATGCTCTTATCAATTTCTAATCAAACACTGAGAACCGGATGCCTGAAAGTCTTTCTACTTAAACGCAGATCAACTAAGCTCGAGTTAAATCGTGAACCAGGTTCAACTTCGAGTGCGTTGTACAGTCGTGGTTCAGGTGAGAGTTAACTGAACTCGAGTTAAATTCTATATACTAGAAAAATTGAGTATATAATATAGCTTACGTCAATGTCAAATGTCAGTCGATTGCTCGATTTGTGAATTTATCGCACAAACATCATGAGTTATTTCACAAGGTTTGCTCAAATCATTCTTTTAAATGCCGAATTCTAATGATAATCCTCAATCGAAAAAGAAAATAATACTAAAAATAAGATTGTGACGACACAAAAATTCCAAGATGGCGGCTCGGGTGTATAAAATAAGCATAGCTTGTATCTGTTTATCGTGACTGTCAAAAAAATTCAGTTTGAAGTGAGATAGCATGTAGAGGTACAAGAAACATTCTACATCAAAAATTATAATAGCCAATCACATCCTTGAACCCTGGCTGACTCTCAAGTTAACTCGACGATTTCGATTTTTCGTGGTTCAGCGGTGAGTTAAGTCTTAAACCTCGATTGTACAACACTTCATAGCAGTTGAACTGAGTTCAAATCTTGAACCACTGCTGAACCACGACTGTACAACTGGCCCTAAGTTGTACAAATATTTGATGTACAATCATGGTTTAAATTTTGATCCGTGGTTCAGGAATTTTAACTCGCCGATTTCGGCGGGTTAACTGAGGTTCAACGATGGTTCAAGGTTCTAATATGCACTAAAAGCCAATTGTATGCCTGAACCTTCGTTAAACCACAGTTAATCCGCTAAAATTGGTGAGTTAAAATTCCTGAACCACGGATCAAATATTTGTACAACTGGCCCTAAGTGTCAGTTGTACAATACTCGGTCAAATGTTGATCCTTGGTTCAGGATTTGTAAATTACCGATTTCGGCGGATTAGCTGAGGTTTAGCGATGGTTCAGGCATGTGATAGGCTATAACACATACTTGAGCCTTAAACCATCGTTGAATATTAGATAATCCGCTGAAATCGGCGAATTAAATTTCCTGAACCACGGTTAAATATTGAACAACGTTTGTACAACTGGCCCTAAGCTAGCGACGACGACGTATTCTTTTCAATTTATGTATTTCGGACTTATGTATTTGAAAATTTGAGATTATCAAAAATTCATAATATTTAATTCGGCCATAGTTAGTTGGCGAGTCAAATACCTGCTCTTTAGATGGATCACCTAAAATATGGAAGTAGGTGTGTATTTATTTTAAAAATTCAACTTATTCGTCCACCTGTTGCCCATTATGAATAAATATTTACATAATTATATTTTTGGAACTTTTCCTGAATAATTTACATATCTAAATTTATCTTTTGTTTTGATGTTTGTATCTCACACTTTATATACTCAAAATTAACAAGTTGTTACTTTTGTTACGATACCATACTTTTTTCCCATAGTAATAAGTGATTAATTATTGTTAAGGTAATTATTTCAAGCGATAAGTTAAATATATAATAATGAAGATTAATTTGGGAATTTCATATTTAATATTCAAATAACATCATTTGAAATGGAAATGGAACACTTTAACAGTTTTTTATCTATAGAAAATCTTACCTACAATATTCTAGTTACAGTTTTGTATGGTTAAATTTATCTTGGATTTTTTTGAGAATGAGAAAAAATAAATCTAAATTAAAACTTCACAAATAAACTAGTTAAAGCAGTAAAAAAAAAGGTAAAAGCTGTACACCTTATTATTTATTCATATTAGTTTTATAGTTTCACACGACGAGATTTGCTGCACGCTTTCAAATTTATCTCTAGAATGATTTTTATTTTTCGAAATTTCAGCAGATTTTTGATCGGTTTCACAAATATTGAACAGGCTTTTAAATTTTTAAACGATGTATTTTGTATTGAACAAATGTTATTTAGGGCCAGTTGCACTGAAGCAAAACATTTTTCTCTATTGACGGTGTTCGAATTGGACTCAGATTTACGATTTTTTTTGGCATAAGTCAGTCAGCTCATGCTCATGTTCACACACACACAACCGATTCAATCTGACGTTTAGCAGTTGTTAAAACAAAACACAAATTTTTACTCGCCGGAGAATTTAATTAAAATTTTTTCAATCACAAAATTAATATTTCAATAAATAAATAGTTTTCCAATTGAAAAAACTTGGATTCTGTAGTATTTCAGTGCCAAACAAAAATTAAATAAAGGGAAAACAGATGTCACAAAAGAAAACGTCAAAAAATATCCACAAATTTAAAAAAAAAATTAAAAAATCCTGCCTCACTTGGCCATCTTTTTCTCACCATAAAATGGGAAAGAAAAAAAGTACATATACGTTTATAAAGTTATCCTCTCTCCGTTCTCTAGATAAATAATAGCCTAGTTCCTTTACCTTGAAACTCTGTGATTTTCTGTGAATTTGATTTGTGTGAATTTTCCAACGTTCTGTCAAAGTTCATATAAAAAAATAAAATGGCAGTAAAATGCACAGAAAATCACAGTTTCAAAGTAAAGGAACAGACCTTAAACTCTGAATAGCTCTAACGCATAGAAGCAGAAATTAGAGGAACGGGTATATCGTGGAAAAACTGATGTTTTTTTCAAACTAGTGTGAATTACACAAACACAAATGCATTCACACAGGGTCGGTGTGAAGTTAGACGGCTAAAAGCTGGGGCACCTAAATTAATTTTAGTTATATGTATTTCTTTTCGGTCAGGAAAGTAGGAACATGTGTAATTGGTAAAACTAGACTACGATTTTTATCTTCTCAGAAGTACTTATGTTACTTACAAGAACACGGTAGTTGTTAATGAACCTGGTAAAAGTAAAGATTTGGTTTATATTTATCCGATTAAATAAATAATTGAATGAAAGCCATGTTTTTTTTTTTTTATTGTGATAAAATTAAAAGTGAACATAATAAAAATAACTTAAATCTTTGAAAAATAACTCTGTATTACGGGCGCTCAACGAAATTGACTGCCTTGCCATCACCAACAAAAACTAATACGACCCTGGACGAGAATTTCTAATTTTGACAGGAGAAGGATATTTTTAATGACGGCTGTGAGTTTCTTTGTTTTTTGTTTTCTTTTTTTTTTTTAATTCTTGCGGCCTCACTCACGTACACTGTATATGTGGTATACACCAGTTCCTTTACTTCTTATTCAAAGCTCTCACTTCAAATTTTCTTACGAGAAAGCAAGTTAAAATGTTAGAGTTTGTTTACTTTTTAATGTGTTTTGGGTTTTTTTTGTGTTGCTGATTCTGAAAAAAATATGCTTATCCGCTTGTTAAGTATTCTCCATTCTATAAATTAAAAATTTGATGGCACAAACAGCTTATGAACAACTAGGGCCTAGTGACTTACAACTCTCAACCATTCCTGTGTGCGTGTCTGCAGGAATGGCGGGGACCTACAGTTTATTGCCGAATCCGAACGGCTAATGTGAGCGGCACTTTTCTGAGACAAGAGGTACTCTTGGAGGTTTTGTCAATTCCTCGCAAGAGGTAGTAGCCATTTTATTTTTAAAAATTATTAGGTGGCGAGGCTGGGGATCGAACCTAGACCTCCGGCATGACAGTCCATTGCACTAACCATAACGCCACGCCTACTACGGTATTTTCCATTCGTGCAATTAAAAAACAAGAAGCGTTTATTTATTTATCTAAGGTCGTGTGCGAATTCGTTTAAAATTTTGATTAAATTTTATCCGAGATTAAATTTTGACATTTCTACGTACAGATTCACCTCACTAGTGTCAAAAATTAATCTTCGGATAAAATTTAACGCGATTTTAGCTCAATTCACACACGGCCTAAACTTAGATAGTTATCCTCAGTTTTATGTATTTATCCGCTTGTTTCGTGCAAGTGGCCCTTAAAAATTTAAAAACCTGTTAGTTAAAAGACCACTAATTGCAAAATTAAAAATGAATTGTAGGTTTTTCTGAACGTTTAGAGAAACTAACGGACTAAAAGTGATTATTAGAAAAGAACATTCAATTTTTAGATAGAATTAGTTTTTAACATTAAAGCTCAGTTTTTTCAGTTCGTTGAGTTCAGCTAGAGCTAGTTAAATCTAGAAGTAAATTAGTTTAGGTACATTTATGTAATTCAAGTGGCAGTTTTTCAGTATAGAACTTATGCGGATCGATTAAGGAGAATCTATGATTTTGGAAAAACCGGGAATTCGTCTTCCATATCTAACTCAGCACCAACAAAAGATACAATTTCAAATTTTAGAAGAACATGGTTTTTTGATGAGGATTCTCGATTGTGTCTAAAATATCCACTCATTTATTTGAAAGAAAAGTGTTTTGCCATTTAAGTATGGAAAAAACGTCGTTCGAGTACCCTACGTGGCTTCGCTTTATGGTTTAACTAAATTTGGGGATCTATTTCATAGTTGAATTTTGGGACTTATTTTAACATGAAAAAACTACCGAATTTAATAATGAAATAAGTCCTCAAAATCGATAAAATAAATCCATGATTTTGGGGAGGATTTTCATAATAAAAATCCCCAAATTCAAACAAATTTTGTTTTTTTTTTTAATTGGGAAATTATTTCACGGAGCTAAATTTATCGCATACATCTACCTGACGTTCGTAAGCATAATCTAGATGTCCAATTCGTTCAAATCGCTGGAGCTGAATTTTCATCGTGGGAATGATGCGCTGTCATCGGTATTGATATCATCCAATTTAGGCCACAAAAATTTGCTTTTCGAGGATGTTTATTGCTTGCCGTTGACAGTTATGACATTGCCAATTTCGTTTTGGAAGAAAAACGGATTTCAACTCTAACTCAAGGTAGAGAGATTTGGGCCGAGTTTGACAGTCGAAGGAAGTGATGGCACTATTAAGTGGGCCATATTTCCAGGTCCCATTATTTCACTGCACACTAATCTGAATGAGTGGCACTTAAGTCTCCATATTGGCGACTTAAATGCCGCTTACTTATGCTAAAAACGTAAGTGACACTTATTCCTGTAAGTGTGCACTGTGAAACTGGCCCCTAAGCTTCCTAAGGTGTTTGGCACTTTACTTTGAAGAGATGGAAGAGGCTGGGAATCGAACCCAAACCTCAGGCATGACAGCCCAACGCACTACCCATTACGCTACGAGCTAGTACACATGCAAGTATAGAAAATTCAGCCGTTGTATATTTAGCTCCACCAAAAAAGAACTTTACCTACAAGTACCAAAACCCCAAGATAAAAATAGATCCATCCGACAATCTAAATCTTGATTTTTTCAAACCAAATATAAAAAAAAAACAACGAAAAACGCATTAGCAAGTGTGCATCGCTAGCATGCGTTGACCTCTTTGCCACTCCATACTGATTACAATCCTTTTTTTTTATAATCCTTTCATCTTGGCTTCTTTTTTTTTTTAAGTCTGTCTCCATCTCCATAATATTGCTAAATCAAGATGAGAGGCGCAACCGCAACTGTAACAATTACAAAACTTCAATTGTCGTCGTTTTTTGTTTTTGTTTTTGTTCACCATTATCGTCATTATCATCATCATTGTTGTTGTCCTCTCGGCATCAAAGTCGTGATCATCTTCATCTTTGTCAGTTGTATGACTTAGCCGCCAGATGGCAGATGCCCCCTCTTCTATATAGTCTGTGCTGTGTGACCACAAAGATTAAGTGAAAAAGATAAAAATAAAAACAAAACAACAACAACAAAAAAGTTAACAAATGAGCAACGAGAAAACGAAGAGACATTATCCGTTCATTTGCAATAATTTCCGAGGTGCAGATCCCATTCTCGACTCGAGTCTATCTCTGTATATTTATTTATTTGTATATAAAATTACGTGCACTTATAGTGCCAGTACCTATGCAGTTTATTATCATGACCATGATGGCGCGAGTATGGTTATGCTATACCTAGATAGTATACCTACCTACCCGTACCCGTTGTGCTATGGTGAACACCTGAGGCCCAGTCGGACTCGTTAGACCGCATAATACAACTTCAAGTAAAGAAATAGGCAATAAGGCTTTAAAAATACGCCAAAGAAAACCTTAATGTTTAAAGACTCAACGTTATGGCAATTTTTAGGGACGGACTAGGAGTCATTTAGAGCCTCATAAAAGATACAAATCATTTTATTTCATATATGAAATTGATGTCTAGTTCTTCAACTGTCAATTTGATATTTGAGATTACTTAAACAGGCATCAAAGCTTTGATGCAAAACATCTTTTACTTTTAACTTAATTTTTTTTTTTTTCATTTTTCATTCCAACAATATCCTCAGGAACAGTTTTTCAGGCGTCAGTTAAACCAGAGTTAGTTAACTCCAGACATAAATGTGTGTATATTTTGAAATGTGTGTAGTTAACTCAGTAAGCACTTTTTCAGTAGAGAATGCAGGGTAAAATATCCTAACAAATTTTTCAGTAAATTTAGAGTTAACTCTCCAAATGAAGTGCGTTAACCCGGGTTTAACTTTAATCCCGCACTGAAAAATTGGCTCTTAGGGTCAGTTGTACAAATATTTGATCCGTGGTTCAGGAATTTTAACTCACCAAATTCGGCGGATTAACTGTGGTTCAACGATGGTTCAGGCATGTAATTGGCTTTTAGTGCATATTAGAACCTTGAACCATCGTTGAACCACAGTTAATCCGCCGAAATTGGTGAGTTAAAATTCCTAAACCACGGATCAAATATTTGTACAACTGGCCCTTAATGTCCTCATATTAAGGCCGTGTGCGAATTGGGTTAAAATTTCGATTTAATTTTATCCGAAATTAAATTTTGACGTTTCCACATAAAGATTAACCTCATTAGTGTCAAAAATTATTCTTTAGATTAAACTTAACGCAATTTTAACCCAATTCGCACGCGGCCTTAGTCTAAATGCACACGGCCTTAGTTCATGCAGTAAAAGAAAAAAGAGTTTTTCGATGAGGGGCAAAAAGTCATGAAAGTGGAAGTTTTTGGCAAATATCTCAAAAACGGTTTGTGCTAGAGAAAAATGTTACTGCCCAATCTTGTAGCTTATGTAATTTTAAACAAAATAGGCTACCACAAAATAGGATACCACATAAAAAAAAGCACCTGGTACTTCATCTCTAAGGTGGTGTGCACAGTTTGGTTAATTTTGCGATATTGCCATGTTTGAAATGCTATTACCTTTTGACGGTAAATGCTGCGAACAAAGTAAAAAATCATTTTTGTTGAAAACATCAGCTGTAAGATTGGGGAATAACATTTTTCTGTAGCACAAACCGTTTTTGAGATATTTGCCAAAAACTCCCATTTTCATGACTTTTTGCCCACTTTTTTAGAAATTGTTTGACTTTTCGATTTGCTGTAACTTTTTAACGGTTAATGTTACGAAAAAAAAATGGAAATCCATTTTTGTTGAAAATTACATGGGCTACAAGATAAAGTAATGAAATTTTTCTCTAACACTAACTGTTTTTGAGATATTTGCAAAAAACTCCTATTTTTATGACATTTAGCCCCTTTTGAGAGATTTTTTAACTTTTCATTTACCGTAACTTTTTAACGGTTAATGCTACGAAAAAACCAACAAGACAATTTTTATAGGAAATCGCCTTAGCTATAAGGTTAGTCAACAAAATTTTTCACTAACATAAACCCTTTTTGAGATATATTTGCGAAAAACTCATTTTTAGATCAATGAGAAACTCTCTCAGTTTTTAAAGAGTCCCATTACCAACGTCCATGCCAAATTTCAACCTCTAACTAATTATTTCCTTTCTCTGGCATTTTTTCGTCTATTCTTACTGGACTAAAATGTCACTTTGACAATTAAAAATGTGAAAATGTACGAACTGTTACTGTTTAAGGCGTGTTCAGCTGGAGTTTATTAAGAAAATTGGTTTGGTATGATATGATACTAGTTGAACGTTTTTTAAAACTAAGAACAATTTAGTAAAGAGATTTAAGGTTAGAAAATTGGTAAGTTGTATAATAATGATATCTTAACATCAGGCTGTTTAAAATTTTGCGCCATAAGTTATATATCTGGGTTTAATCCTTCATCGATTAACCTAAAGGATATACATGAAAGTTTAACAAGAATAATTGCGCTCATATAAGAAGGTGGATGCCTATATTACTTTGTAAATAAATACGGGACTGGTCCATTTCTGTCATAAATGGCAAATGGAGACGATAACATAGATACAACAAAAAACAAGCAAAAGAGCCTTAGAAACCTAAGTAAAACTTGCACATTGTATTTTTTTTTATATAAACTGACTCGGTGAATGTTAACACATTTCTATTTTTGGCTAATACACTCGTATAAGGTTTTGTCTACAGATTTTTGTTTTTCATTTCTTTCTTCTCTGACAATCATACAGCTTATTGAACCATAGTAAACCGGAAATGTGTCTGGATTAAAAATTTACTGAAGCCTTGCATATTAATCAATCGTTTGAAAATCCTCAAGGAATATTATGGTACGATTTTTTCGAATGTTCATATGTATGTCAGCCATACAAGACAAGTGATGTCATTTGTTTAACTTCTTCAAAGTAAAGTCTCTGAAGTACAACATTGCCAATTGCAATATCCACCCTTATTCAACATGGTTTTTGTTTTTTTTTGTCATCTGACATAAGTCAACCTGACATTTGCCTACTAGTACGAAATAGCCAGAACAAATTCCTCGGACCAAATCTGGTAGGGTGGGGAAATTTTTTACTCTCTCGAGAGCGCTCTCTTTAGCAAGAAACAGCACAATTTTTCACTTGCGGAACGACTTCGGACTAAAAATGGCTAAATCTGGCGGTCTGAAACTGTTTGAAACGAGGTACGGAACGCAACTAATATGTTTCTCTAGATCAGTGTTTCCCAACGTGGGGCCCACGCCCCACAGGGGGGCAATTTCATTTTATAAGGGGGGCAATATAAAATTATTGGCTTCAAAAATGTAAAGTGACCGATACCGCTATAGATGTAACTGTCGATCATTTAAAAAATGTATCGGTTTATGTAAAAGAAAAATTTTCTGATTTGAAAAAAATTAATTTCCCAATCTTGGATAATGCAACCAATGTTAGATAATCTTTCTGTTCTGATATTTCAAATAAACAGTATCAAGAAGAACTCGCGGAAATACAAAATGATGAGTCAATTAAAACTTTATTCGACATAAAAGGACCGATGGTATGGCTTTGTGAGAAAACCAAAATCAGATACTCTAGCAGCCAAAAATATGCCAGAGAGCTGTTGTTACCTTTTCCATCTTCATAATTAACTGAATGCGAATTTAGTGCCATAAATGACTTGCTGATAGAGAAAAAATTCTTCTTGATATGAAAAAACAAGGAGCCTTGAGACTGAAGCTCTCAAAATTTGAACCTGACATAAAATTTATTTGCAGGAGGCATCAAGCGCAGGGATCTCACTAATTTTAAATAATTGATATAACATAGTTATTACATTTTTCTTTCTGTTCTACTAAATTATTATGTTTCGAAAACGAACTTACTGTTTTTACTCTTTTTTTATGGATCTTTTTCTGATATCAGCAATTTTATTTTTACATATTTAACATTTCGGATTTTTATGTTAAACATTGTTTAGGTACCTATTAACATTATAATTTTAGAGGGGCATGAGAATTTTGAAAATGTTGTGGTGGGGCATAGTACAAAAAAGGTTGGGAAACACTGCTCTAGATTTTGAGGTTTATGAATATGAATCGATAACAACGCTTGTTAAATACCTACCTACATTTACTTTTCATACAAATATCTGTTGTATCAGTCATCGACCTATTGCTAGTGTTAAATCTAACAGTAAATAATCAACGTCATTTGATTCACTAATGCAGAAGAATCTAATATTTTGTCCTATTAATACGGCCGGCACGATGTTGCGGTGACTCTAACATTCCATTGTTTGACCATTTAGAAAACAGTTCCGCATTTTATGCAGCTATACCATTAAACCTATTTCGTAATAAAAAAAAAAAACATTAAATATATTTCTTCGGTTTAACTTGTACCCCATCCCGGCTTTTATTGTTCAAGACATCATTTGAATGTTAATACCTACACAACAGTACATTCCAAACAGTTCTTTATCACTTAATAATGTATGACAATTATTATAGTTACACTATAGGAGGGCGGACGTTTTCTGCGAACTCGTAATGACCGCTCATTTATTTTCTGTAAAAATTATGTAAAGCAAAATGTCAGTCTATATGACAACATTGTCAAAGTAACAAATCGAATAACGCCTTCATTTGCAGTTGTAAGCAACAAAAGAAAAGATTTCTTTTGGGTTAAACATTGATGTTAAATATTATTATACCTACTTGTTGTTTACATCCCGGGTCAATAAAATAAGGACATTCCTCTATTTATTTATTAAAAAAAATATAAATAGAACAAATGTTTTCTTGTCCAGCGATAAAACAGATTTAGTCATTATACTGTTTTTGAAATAAAATAATTTTGAAATGATTATTTTATTCTTTTATATAGGAATATATTCAATGTTGCGAACACAACGGAACATACGAACACGCAGCTGTAGCCGCAGACGGAAGACTTCACAAACTTTTAACGTTTCACGTACGACACTTTTGACGTTTCAAATTGTATGAAGAAAAAAAAACAACTTTTTGTGTTGGAAAAAAATATTGTGGTTATTTGTATCGCGAAAAAAATTATTTATTAAAATGAAAATTATTGGAAACAAAAAATGTGAATTCTGAGCTTGTACACAAGAATATTCTTTTGTTTTTCTTCAAAATACTTTCAAAGCTGTTCACCTGCATTGTGGGCACGTAAAAAAATTAACGTACGACACTTTTTGACAGCTCTTTCAGTTTCGTTTGCAGCTCCAGTTCCAGCATTCTATTCTGTCCAGGCAGTTAGCTGTATATTTATAATTAACACTCAGACACAATAAAATAAAAATAAGCTGTCCTTATATAACTGACCCAGGGTGTAATAAATACCAAAACAATAAAAAAAAACTTTCGATTTCTTTTATGTCATGGGAGGATGACTGACGGTTGTAAGTTAAATAAAGCACAATCATATGGGTGCGTCATATTTGTATGCATTTGTCTGATGTTTCTTGTAGATGTGTAGACATGTAGATATGTGTATTTATGTATTAATTTTTTAATGAAATGCAAATCGAATTAATTTTTCAATGAAAAAAAAAATGCATTTTGTATCGTCTGTCCAACGAAAGTTTTTGTTTTTTTTATTATTATTATTGGATTGGAAGGTGTGTTTTCAATGTTTCGTTCGGTTTTTGGTTTAAATGCACTTTGTATGCTTGCAGTAACAAAAGTGGTACATAGAGTGGTAGCTAGTGCAGCAAATTAATTTTTTTCTTTCTTTTCAATAGTGACAGTGGAGGAATTTTGATTAGTGGTGCATTTTTATATAATATGAAAAATAATGATTTTTTTATATTTTGCTTATACCTACCTATGGTGAAGAAACACATGGAAAAAAATGCCACTGACAGGAAAACCTGAAATAACATTCTATTTCGACGGGAACGAACGGGAATTCGTTATATTACAATAGAAGACTGTTTATCTTCAAGAAGCCAAGTTTTAAAGAAAATAGACCTTGGGTCTTAGACTGTGCCCAAAGAAAAAACAGAAGTTCAGGGCCAAATTTGTTGTCTCTCTATCATTGTAATATCCCGCCTGGAAAAAGAATCTAGTTTTCAATAAGGCCCTGGCAAGTTTTTCATAGTTACTAACAAGGGTCTAGCAAGGATTACTATTGGCATTCGCTAGGCCCTCGCCAGTTATGAACCTTTTTGCCTTGTCAGTTGAATTCTGCCTAAGCCCTGATGAGTAAAAACTAGATTTGTTCCACATGTTTTGTTTTACATGGTTTTCCATTCAACCATTTCAGATATGGGGCTATATTATAGCCCCATTTACTTAGGTGTGTGGGCAAGTACATATGTGTGAAAGAATTGTAGGTATGTTCAGTGATGTTGTTCGGAACAGTTTAGAACATAAAAGAACAAGTTCAATGAGTGGCTTGTTCTGGCTTGCTGTTCAGTGAGTCTGTTTGCATACTTGCTTTTTAGGTAGAACAACTGAAAAATGTCAAAATTAGTTGTGATTCTGTCTTGTTCTGTTTTGTCTAGTTGCGATTTTACTGTTTGACACACCCATTCACAATCATTATTTGAAATTTGCACAGTTCACACAAAGATTTTTATGACGATATAATAAGATTCTGCTTTTATTCATTTTCGTAAAATAATTTCACTTTTCATAGTTAGTTACCATCAAGAACTTCACTAGTACTTTATTAAATAAATGTTCTCAGCGAGGCACTAATAGGGGTCTATCAAGTTTTCCTCGTCCAGGCTTTCCTTACCGAAAACTTGCCGGGGCCTTCTTTAAACTTGCCAAAAACTTGCCATTTTTCCAGGCGGGATTTTAATATGAAGTTTGTTTTGACATATTTACGAATATTAGCTTCGTTCGTGTACTTTCTGCACTAAAATTCACAGTCTATCAAGTATTGAGGAGTGGGGATGAAATTCTCTCAGAAGTAAAACTGCGAAATAGTACACGAACGCTTTGAACAAATAATTTTTTTTTAGTAGGTATTTTGTTAATATTTAACTATTTTTTTTTCTTCCGATGACTTATGAGCAACGAACACGATTTAAATACCAGTTGGCAGATACCACAGAGTGTACTAGGTTATTTGGAGATGTTCTGGCAAATGTCAAAGTGACTTTTGACGGAACTCATATTTTTGCCCGAAGAATTTCTTTGGGCTGAAATGATCAGAAAGGGGAAATAATTTACTCTCTCGGGAGCGCTGTCTTCTGCGAAAAACTACACATTTTTTGCGTACACGAACACAATTTGAGTTAAATTTGTAGAAATTTGTAAAATTTGGGGAGTACGCGAACGAACCTATTATCCTTCCTTTCTCCCACTTGTGTATGAGCTACACCACAAAATATTGTAGGTATACTGTGCCGTTAGCATTACAATATTTTTTCGGCCATGTTATGCATATGTCCATTCAATTTCACATTTTTGTCAGTGGTAGGAGGTTATTTTGAGATGCATACTTGAATTGTTTTTACATTTTATAGTTTGACATTTTACATTGGGTATCATACAAACCAGTGCGAAGTTCATGTATCTTTGTACATTAGGGTGTCCGTTATTTCCCACTCTTTTTTTTGGATCGGCCAACTTATAAATCGAAAGTTTATGCGCTACGAAAAATGTATTGACCAAAAAAAATTTTGTCCGATGTCATTAACCCGTGCCTGTAAAGCCATACATTTCCCATACAAATTTGTATGGAGATTTTGCACTTTTTACGTTTTATTTTTTTTCTCTCGAAAAAATGTAGCTATTCTTAATTTTTTTTCTGATTATTCTATTCCAACTATTCCTTTAAAAAACCACATCCAAAAATCTATGTAGAAAGAAAAATTTATAATTTATTTCGAATTTTGAAAATTTCACTAATTTGTACTTTTCACTTTTTTCACCTTTTATTTTTTTTCTCTAAAACTAAACAAGCTATTCCAATTTTGTTTTCTGATTCTTATAAAATAATAAAGCTTTTAATTAAAAAAAAATAAAAAATTCTGAAAAACCAAATCTTATAATTTATTTTAATTTTTTAAATTATTAAATATTTAAATTTCTTCCCCGTTTTTGAAGTTAATTATTTTTTTTCTTCAACTACAGCAGCTGTTTCAATTTTTTTTTTATTGTTTTTTGCATTAAAAAATAGTTCTTTTAAAAAAACACACTCCAAAATGTATGTAAAATTTTTTTTTGTATTTATTTCGATTTTTTAAAAAATATCAACTTTTTACCTTTTTTGATGCCTAACAGTTTTTAATCTTTTTTTAGTGTTGCTTTGAAGATGGGATTTTTCGATCCCATTATGTTTTATTCGAAAGAGCAATCCTGGAGTTTGAGAAGAGATTTTTTAGACTGCAATGAAAAATGACATTTCAATTTCATTTTCAGGTGATGGTTGACGTTTCTAGCAATTTTGTTAGAAAAAATTGTGATTTCACACATTAGGGTGGAAGACATGTGGGTGTGGGATAGTTTTTTTTACTGACAATATTGTCAGATTTACAAATCGTCTGTGCTTAGCTTGAGTTTTCCAGCATTCATTAATCAAATGAAGTACGCACGGATATTTAAAAGATGCACCTAAGAAAAATTCGAAGTCTTCAAAAAAATTTGTAAACCAAAATTCAAATAAACAGAATACGAAAAAAAAAAAAAAAAAAACCTGTTTTGAAAATACTACAGACTATACCTTACCTATACCTGCGAAAAATCAATTATGAACTAAATAAGCGATATCGATAGATCAAGATGTCATAATTCTTGTTCATATGAATGTCAAGTCCTACTTTGCAAACGGAAAATTAACAGATAACAGTTAATAAAAATAAATATTTTGTTTTGGCTGCTTTGAAATTTGATTCAAGTTCATCGCATAGATGAAAAAAAAAAAAAAACTTAAAATGACTAATGCGAATTGTTGAATTGAATATTGACATCATAATAATTTAAATACCTTACTCACGATTCATGAATGACCTACATATGTATGTTCTATGGGTGCTTTGAATGCTTTGTGTGTAGCATAACTTTAATCGGCTCTGAATTAAACTTTCATTGATAAAATTGGTTTATATTTTCATTTTGAATGAATTATCTATTAACTATTTGTTATCATCAAAAGTAAAAAAAATATTGTTTAAAAAAAGAGAATATAGAAATATGGACTAAACTGTGACATAGACCTGATGTGGTATAATAATTAATTTTGTTTGAGATCTACATCTACAGATATAAAGTTCATTGCTCTGATGGAATTTTTTTAGGTCAAAGCATGAAAAAAATGATTTTTGGGAATTTAGCACCCTCTTTTCTAAATACAAAGAAACAGTCCAATGAAATAAAATATTCAGACAGGACATTTTTTGATCAAAAAAAAAAAGGTAAATTTTTTAAATAATAAAATTGACAAAATGTGCGGAAGCGCTGGAGGTAAAATGATTTTTAGGGAAATAAATACTTTAGGGTTTGAAGAATTTTTAACGCCGGAAATGTCAACTATTAAGTAAATTGATTTTATACTACGTTTTCTAATTTGGACCTTTATAATATTTACAGAACTCCATCAAGGCTGATCGCGAAATTTTGGTCACATACGAAATTTAATCAAAATCCTCATAGAACATATTTTGAGAAGTACGCATGTAGTTGTATGGCTGATATCCTTTGTTAAAAAACAAATTCGAATTTCATTTCTCTAGGGAATCAAATAAAACAGCTGCGTACCAAACTTAAAGCAAATCAGTCCACCCGTTTAGGTTCTAATTCAAATTACAGATTGACTTATTTGATATTTGATATTTATTCATCGATTTCAACTAACATTTACAAAGATTACAATATAAGTATCTTAAAGAACGTAAATGTGATCTTTTAAATAGTAGTAACAGTTAATAATTAGATTTTTTAATAATTTAAATAACTAAACAATTTGGTTGAATTAAATAAAAGTTCAAGTTAATTTACAACAATAAATAAAGAAAAAGTTAAGAAAATTTATAACAATAAAAAAAAAGTTTAAATTAATTTAATTAAAGACTAAAGCAGCCCTAACGCCTATAATAGTTGCCAGCCAAGTAATTGAAAAGAGCCAATTCAAAACCATCACCAAAACAAAGTCTTCTTACGCCAAGAGGAAGCGAGTTCCATAAGCGAATAGCGTGAACAAAAAATTGTCGCTCAGTTGTAACACAGTTAGCTCGAGGTGAAATTATTATAAATGTACGAGATAAAGTAGAAAAAGTTATTTTATTATATAGATATTCAGGTTTTCCTGAAGTTATAATTTTATGAAAAAATTTTAGCATGCATAGTAGTTCAAATGTTGATCCAGTGTTAAGCCCAGAATATTGCTTTTATAAGCCGAAATATGATCATGACGCTTCAAACCATACACATAGCGAGTAACATTATTGAAGGCTACATTAAGTTTTCTTCTAGAGTCGGCATTGCAGTACATTGTTACTTCAGATCCAAATGTTATGATTGGTACTATAAGTGATTTCACTAACAATAATCTAGTTTTGATTGGAGTATAATACTGTGACATGTAAAGGTTTCGTAAACATCCATATATTTTTCCAACAGTAATGCGAGCATGGAGATCCCATTTTAAGTTGTTACTAAACCAAATTCCAAGGTTCTTAGCCTTATCAACAAATTCTAATTTTGAGTTACCAAGGTAAACTTGTGAAAAACCACTTGGATCTAAGCCGTTTTTAGATATCAGCATACAATTGGACTTTTTTGGATTTAAACAGAGATCATTACTTTTGGACCACTGAAGAAGGCTTTCAAGGTCATGATTAAACTTAAATATAGCATCCTCAATAAGACCTATTTTAGAACTCAAATACATCTGCACATCGTCGGCATACATATGAACAGAAGAGTATATTATACAATCAGGGAAGTCATTAATGAACATTGAGAAAAGGAGAGGGCCCAAAATTGATCCTTCTATATTTGTAATTAGAGACATTATTACCTACCATAATAGCTTGATTTCTACCTGATAAATAAGAATTAATTAAATTGGCTGCTGAGGTAGAGAAATTGAATTGTGTCGAAAGTTTCGATACAAGTATTGAATGATTTACCAAGTCAAAAGCTTTGGAAAAATCTAACAATGCCAACAACGAAACATGATCATTATCCATAGATAATCTTAAATCATCAGTTACTTTAAGCAGTGCAGATGTGCAACTGTGTTGTTTACGAAAACCTGACTGGTGCCTAAAAAGTAAACCATAACGTTGAAGATGGGTAGATATTTGACTATGGATAATTTTCTCAAAGACTTTTCTCATTGACTTACAATATGACAAAGCCCACGTTTTCGGACTTCTCCATCATAAAAGTGCCAATTTTGATAAAAACTTCGATTTCTTTTTTTCATTTTACACGTAACCAATACTTATCCTATAGAGCAAGTAAATTTTTTGTTCACTTCATCAGTCCATAAAGAAAATCTGATAGCTAGCAGTGGCGTGGCGTGGATTATTTTGAATGGTAAGTCGAAGAAAAATTAGTCACCTCCAAACGTAAACTAGGAATGTCTACCTAAAATAAAATGTTTATTGCAAATCTACTTTCGACGTTTTTCAAGTAAAAAAATTCAAACCAATTTTGTATACCTACTTCAAGTCATTAAGGTTTAAATTTACAATGAGCTCAATAAAAATGCCTTTGAAAAAAACCGTTTTTGGCAGATGCAAATTTAAAGTAACGTTTTAAAGACAAAAATAAGGAACTTCACAAATTGTTTATTTTTAGTGAACAAATATATTAATTAAAGAACTCCGTCTTTTTTCAATGAAAGAGTAGAGCGTCCTATTCCTATAATTATTTTTTTTAAATAAAATTCAGCTTACTGAAATAATTTGCCTCCAAGAGAAAATCAGTTAAGGAACAATCTACACTTATTAATGCCATTTTTAGATAGCAATAATTTGAAATTAGGTAATAAGCTATAATTTCAAATAACTCAATTTAATAAACAAACTTTTTACACCTTTCCCTGTTATTATTTGATTTTAATTTAAAACAATAACACATAAATTCACTTCAAGTTACGCATCACAATTTGCTTGCTAACTAAATCTTTCATACAGAAACAGACCTGACCTGCTCAATTTACTTAAAACTCAATAAACATAGCGCAGCGAATTAGGTATCAACTCAAAATTCACCAATATGACGGAAAAAAGCGAGTTATCTTTTGAATTAAACTAAATTTTTCAAACTGAAACCAATGTACCTCCTGCTCCTCCGCAACCCACACCCACAGTAAACATATTTGTATGTGCCTCTACCTGCCCAGCTCAATGAACTTCATACAGCAGCGCAGCGAGATACATACAAAATTCTCTTTTCACCAACTTCAAACACAACACAATAAAAACAAATAGAATTTATCTCTTTGCTGGATAGAACAAATTTGTTCTCTTTGCTCTTGTTTTCTTATCAATCACTCATTCACATAAAAAATTCCCTTAATAAGACGCTTGAAAGCGAGTTATTATTTTGCATAAGAAATCGTGTATTGAACAGAGACCCTGAAGGCTGTTTCACAATGCGACGAGAAAACGAGACGTCAGCGTGACGAGATCTCTTCACAGTTGTTCTCTCTTTAAAACGAGTTTCAAACAACGAAATAATACATAATAACGTATTTCTCGTCGTCACGTTGCGTCTTTTTTTCAATTTTTCGAACTTTATGACGTGACGAGACAACGAGAAATGCTTGATTATGTATTATTTCACTGTTTAAAACTCTGTTTTAAGAGAGAGAAACTGCGAAGAGATCTCGTCACGCTGACGTCTAGTTTTCTCGTCGCATTGTGAAACAACCTTGAAGGCTGTTTCACAATGCGACGAGAAAACGAGACGTCAGCGTGACGAGATCTCTTCGTAGAATCTCTCTCTTAAAAAAGAATTTTAAATTGTGAAATATTACATAATAAAGCATTTCTCGTCGTCTCGTCACGTCGTAAAGTTCGAAAAATTGAAAAAAAGACGCAACGTGACGATGAGAAATACTTGATTATGTATTATTTCGTTGTTTGAAACTCGTTTTAAAGAGAGAACAACTTGAAGAGATCTCGTCACGCTGACGTCTCGTTTTTTCGTCGCATTGTGAAACAGCCTTGACACCTCTCTGTTCACACAGGCTTTTTTATGGCAAAAAGTAACACGGTTGCCAGCGTCATATTAAGGAAATTTTTTCTGTGAATAAATGATGAGGGAACAAAAGCAAGGAGAACAATTTTGTACTATCTAGTTCCAGCGGGAGGTAGGATTTTTTTTGACGTGGTATGTGGATTATAGAGTTCGAGAAAAGAGACATTATTTGTGTATATTTGTGTGTTTGCGTGCGTTTAGTAGAACTAAAGTACACATATTGATGTGTTTGACTGTTGGATTATGGTTGGGTTCATAGAGTACCTATATTATAATATAGGTACCATAGGGTTGGCGAGTAAAATCTCACGTGCGTGTGAAGGTGTGGACATAATATATGTCCATTTATTTAGATTCATGTTGATCGTTATTTAATTAACGTAGTTAAATGTTGAAAGTTAGAATTTCATAAGGTAACTCGATAGGAATCGTGTTATATGGACGCCACGCCACTGATAGCTAGCCTTGTTGTTTTTTAAATTATCATTTTAGTCCATTGAAATGTTACATCAACCTTGCATTTTATACAGGACAAATTTTTTTTTGATGGATCTGTAGGTTGGATCAGTAAAAGTGTAAAACCGAGTTTTCGGGGTTGAAAGCCCCCCCATTCCACCGCCATTTTGGAAAAAGGGGCGTTAAACGCACAAACAAAATTTCAGCGTATTTATGAAGAGAATGTAATTCTCTACAATTTATGTTAACGCACTTTTTATCGTTAAATTGAAAACAAAAAAGTTATAACCAAAAAATGATGAAGGTTTTCAGAAATTTATCTTAAAGAGGATATAAAATAAATAAACAAGAAAAAATGATATTTTTCTTGGCAATGGTCATATTTTTTTTATTGTAACTTTTTTGTTTTCAATTTTACGATAAAAAGTGCGTTAACATAAATTGTAGAGAATTAAATTCTCTTCATAAATACGCTGAAATTTTGTTTGTGCGATGTATAGTTCTCAAGATATTGCGAAGGGTGTTTAACGCCCCCTTTTCCAAAATGGCGGCCGAATGGGGGGCTTTCAACCCCGAAAACTCGGTTTTACACTCACACTGATCCCTCCTACAGATCCATCAAAAAAAAAAAAAAAATGTGTCCTGTACAAAATGTAAGGTTCAGCCAAAATTGTGTAACATTTTAATGGACTATTTTTCATTACAAAATAATTATTCAAGTTTAAATCGTAAGAGATAAGCTTTTAGAGAGCTTTTAGATTTGTAGTCAGAAAATGTTTTTTTTCTATAATTAATTTTTATTCTTAACTAAACTTATAACTTGAAGCAGTAGACACAAATACATAAAAACTACTCTAGTCATAAAAATTAAGGGAACAAAAAAATTTTCACTTTTGTGTTTTTTGAAAGCTGTATCTCTGTAGGAAGTGGCCGTATTGACATGACACAAAAAGCATTCTAAAGCCTTAGGTTTTTTTGTGTAAATCTTTAAGTCTTGCAATCAATATTTGTAAAGCAGTGAAAGATTTACTAAAAGTCTTTAAAAAGTCGCTTTTGGACCTTTTCTTAACCCTATACGGTGAGAAACCAAAAAATAAATAATAGTTATTAAATTTAAGAAAGCTTTTGTAGAAAATGAATTCCAGTTTTATAAATTGCCCTAAAGTTTTCCGTGTCGGTATTCCTTGGTGAGATGTTATGGTAACCAAAGTCAAAAGTCGCTTTTTTTTTCAAAGCCAAATATTCTTCTGAAAAAAAATTGTAGAAGGACGAAAAAAGATAAAAGTATAAGTAAAGTTATCAAATCAATATATTTATGTGGATCAAAAAAAATTTTAAAAGAAAATGACACTTCAAAAAAAAAAAAAAGAATTAAAAAAATTAAAATATTTGGCTCGTGCTGTTTCTTATGATTGTGCAATAATAGTACCTTAAAAAATTATTTTCCAAAATTTATGAATACAAAAAACTTATAGACTGCTTTTTGTTTCATCTCAATACGGCCACTTCCCAAAGAGATAAGGCTGTTCAAATAAAAAAGTAAAATTTTTTACGGTCCCTACATTTTTTTGTGACTAGTGTATATAGCCTAATTATGCGGGCGCCCCAAGTTAATATATATAAGGCATTTTTCTTATTTATTTCAGAGTTTGTTCAGAGCAGAGCACTGAGTTAGACTCTGGGCGAATGGAGTAAGCTCTGAGCAGAGTATATTCAGAGCACTCCGATTTAATTATGAAACACACCTGAACACTCAATTGTCATATCTGTCAAATTACACGGAAACTGTATGAAGTTGGCTGCGCTTAGTTTTTTACTCCGTCTGCTCGGTTGTTTTATTATGAGCTCATGGAGCATGCTCTAAACGCGCTCTGAACGAAAAAAGAAACACAAACTCCAAGCTCTAAACGCTCTGAACTCAAAAAGAAACACAACATTTTTGTTTGACAGTTCGGGCTCAGCTCTGAAATGCTCTGAACTAAAAAAGAAAAACGCCTATAGACATGCAAATGAAATAAATTAGCCTACTAAAAGACTTAGCACTATTTATGTTGATTCTAAATTTAATTAATTTTGTTTGTATTAAATTAATTGAATCAAATATTTGGGTTCTGTTTTTTTTTTCAAACTAATCATAAACGGTTATAAATTTCTTAATGTAAAAATGAAGTCACTTCAGACCAAAAATCATTAAAAACGACTTCATCAACAAATAATGACTAAAATAAATAAATTAGTAAAATGCTAAAATGTTGGAATTTTCACACTCAAGAGAAATTTACTAAGAATATAAAATTTTAGAAAATATTTTATGTATATTATAAAATTCATCTATAAATCTACGGCCATATGCATGATGTACTCGTACACCTAAAACGTCAAAGAAAATTCATATAACTATCTAACAGTAAACAGTAGACTGTTGGTTGTAGTTCATCCTGTTTGCCCGCGAAATCGACCTGAAAACATCGATCTCGATTCGCAAACGAGTTGTTGGCGATTTTATTTGGTCCAATCAGACATAATGTTTATTTATATTTTTGATCCGAGATGAATTGAAAGTTAATGTTCATGTTCTGTTGTTGGTGTGTTTTTTTTTTTTTTTTTTGTAATATCGTTCTTCATGTAGAGCTGTCATCGTTATCATGTTCTAATTAAGTGTGGAACACAAGTATGGGGAAAAATAAATGTAGGCAGTATGGGGTATAGATAATTCTGTTTAAATTGCCAAGGAGAGTGAAAGCCCCTCTATAATAGGTGAGCTAGTTTCATTGCATTGGAATGCACTAGCTATAGGCTATAGTGGAACGTTAGAAATGTAATATATTGTGGAAAATCATGTAGAGGGGATTTTTGATATTGTCAGGTGATTTATACGTCGTGATTTGTCATTTTCATCTACTATGTACATTGTACATACTCCGATTAACTGCCTGAACGGAATAGAATGCTGGAACTAGAACCGCAGACGGAACTGGAAGAGCTGTCAAAAAGTGTCGTACGTTATTTTTAATTTACGTGCTCACAATGCAGGTGAACAGCTTTGAAAGTATTTTGAAGAAAAACAAAAGAATATTCTTGTGTACAAGCTCAGAATTCACATTTTTTGTTTCCAATAATTTTCCTTTTAATAAATAATTTTTTTCGCAATACAAATAACCACAATTTTTTTTTTTTTTTTTCTTCATACAATTTGAAACGTCAAAAGTGCCATACGTGAAAAGTAAAAAGTTGGTAAGCTCTTCCGTCTGCGGCTGTAGCTCCGTATGCGGCTACGTTCCGTTGCGTTCGCAACATTGAATTTGCGTGTATTCAATATTTTGACAGCTATTCCAGCTTCGGCTCCAGTTCCGTCTCCGTCACCATTCTGTTCAGCCAGTAAAACAAGTTAAAGTTTATAGGTTGTCGGATGCCAAAGTTGGGAAAGAACCACAAAAAAGACATAGAAAAAGAAAAGAGAGATTAAAAGATTAATGTGGTTTTCGATTCAACCAAAAAAAGTTGACTTTTATGGGGTTAAGTTGATCTTTGTCAGATTTCGCCATCGATTCAACCAAAACAGTTCACTTTTGGCGGTGTCTATATTTTTTTCGATTGATCTTTACAATCTCGATTTTATGGCAGATTTACACGGACTTGCACACACACCAAAATAAATGGCATAACTAAACGGCAGTTTGAATATGTATTCAATTTCTCCGTGGTTCGTGTTAGACTCGATTAATTAGTGCAAATAGTGAAGTTTTTTCATCTTTTTGACGTTTCCAATCTCCACACAAAGCACTCAAACAGATTCGTTCGATTTACCGCGATTGATCTGTGTTTTGACCCCCAAATCTGAAATGATTGAATCGAAAAACCACATGTTTTTAACTTCCCATATTGGAAGTTATTGTAATAGGTCCAATTTGTTGAATCGAAAATTTTGAAATTTCTCCATGTTTCGAGAGAAATCCAAATTCATCGTTTGATATCATGTGTACTGTGTAGGTACGCTCGACGTTTGAGAACGTCTGAACACTCCCCCTTCATAAACAGAAATTTTTGTCCTCAGTATTTTGACAACAAATCAAAAAAAAAAAAAAGCTCTCACTAGATTTTTAAGTCAAAATTAAAATTTATAACGAAATCAAATACCTATATTAACTAAATTCAAAAAGTGTTGAATAAAATCAAAAATGGTTAAATTAATGTCAAACTTATTTCGTTCCATTACAGAAAATTTTACATCAAGTCGATCAGGAGATAGAGTAAGTTATAGAGATTTTTGTTCACATATTTTCGAAAAATTAACTCTGCATTTACTTACATATGTCTTATGTTTTCTTTAAAATAGTTTTGTGAAATTATAAGATTGGGACACAATTTGGTAGCACAAAAAAAAGAGTTCAGTAAGATAAATTATGAAAAATTTAAAAAGCCATCAAGACGATTTAACGATGATCTTATAAATTGGAAAAAAGCATCCATATCGCTTGATTAAGAACACAAAGTAAAAAAAAAAACATTGACCTATGTATGTGTGTATGTATATGGATGTGCAGTGCATGTACTTTCTTGAGATCTTGAACAAATTAAAAAAATAATTATATATACTTTTTGCCAGCCAATTCCTATAAGAAATACAAATGGACAACATGTATGTATGAACGCATTTGTAAATCGTATAGTTATTGGGTTGCAAAATGGGAGCCAAATATAATATTTTTGTAGCAGATAATATGCATTTTATTTGATATTATTTAGAAAATCTTTCTGTTTGCCAGTGGCAGTGTCTTACACATAAATTTGTAAACTCTAACCCTGTGGCCTTATGACCCTAAGACTACTTTTACACACTCTTGCGATTTCTCTTTTGGTTTGCTTCTGATTGCAAAGACGCTTTTACACACTGCAAATTTTATCTCTGCGCTTTTTATGACTTTTCCTTTTCATTCCATCTTCGTATACTTTGCGTAAGTGAAAAGATTTCATCTATCTGCACTCTTTACTCCACTTGATTAAGCGAAGTTTACAGTGTAGAAGACGAATTGAAATAAAACATACTCCAACAATAACGAAAAACACCAAAGAAGAAAGGGCGATAACGCTGTAATTTGTTCAACCTCTGCAACATAGAGTATCTATATTATCTACAGAACCGACTTAGGGGTTCGTTCTCTTTCACCCTACAAGCTGTAGTGAGAGAATGGGACCATTTTGTCGACTATTCGTTGAGCACGTATTAGTGATTCCGTGCATTTTAAATGGAACCCCATCCACCACTGCTGTAACAAATAGTATACACGTTTTTGCTCAATTATGATGGGTTCCTGCGCTCAAATATTTAAAATAAGAATACGTTAAATTCAAAAATTGAAATTTAAAAACAAAATTTCAATAAAATTACTTTGAACAAATGTTTAATGGGCCGAAACAATTTTTTTTTAGTGTTTTATTGCTTTTAGCATTCAAATCTAGTAATATTCATGTATATTTATGTTGAAAACGCGACTCTATAAAAAAATAACTGGGCTAATGCGGCCATTTTGTGTTTGAATCCACGATTGACACTGTTTCATGAATAGGAAAAAAAGAGTAAAATAAGAGAATTTTCCCTTACTCATCTCAAATAAATTTTGCGGGTGTTTTAGGCAAGAGGGGTAGGAGTCGGTTCTCTAGATAAATATAGGTACTCTATGCTCTGCAATTTCGTCTACCCCGGCCACCAAATACGCCCCTCGCCTTAGTTTTTCGAAATCGCAAGAGAATTTCGCAGCGTGTAAAAGCAGTCTAAGCAAATATTGATTTACGTGTGGAATTGAGAAGAAATCTACCTTGTGCTCTGACATTTGGTTCGACAGTACTAAGATGAGTTCACAAAATTGAATATTAACTTCTGATTGACTGGCATGGGCAAAGTATTTTGACTGATTGCACTATATCTAGGAGGATGCGGGATGTAGATCACATGCAGCATTACGTTAGAGTTGCAGGCAAGACCTATGTATACTGAATAATAATTGCAGCTTTTAGAGGTTAATTGTCATGAGAGCTTGGCGTCGCTGTCGTGAGAAATAGTAGAAAAAGAAGCTGTTTTCTTTGTCATTGTCCGACTTCGATGAAAAATAAAATGGCGCGGCTGTAGGTGTTGTGCGTTGGGTGCTATTTTGAAAAACGCGTTGTAACCAATATTTTGAGAGCGGCTTATGGTACACAAAATTTGTACAAGAACTTATTTATAGAAAATTTAATTATCTTTCTTTTTTTGTGGACCATTTTTTTTAAAGGATTTATACTTTCAGAGTTAAAGCGCCTTAATGTATGCTTTTTTTAGTTTTTCCCCAATATCTCTTTAACGGTTGATATAATGAAAACATCTAGAACAAAGCGTGTTTAAATGCAACTTAATTCTGAAAATATAAATCCTACAAAAAGTTTTTTATGCAGAAAAGAAAGATAATTAAATTTCCGATAAAAAAGTGCTTACTAATTTTGTGTGCTATGAGCTTTTTTCGAGATATTAACTTAAACGCGTTTTTTTCAAAATGGCGGATGATGCACAACACTTACAACAGCGCCATTTTTTCAGTATACTTAAAAACGACCTACCAATGCCAATTATAAAATTTGATCAGTACTTTTTCGCATTATGGAAAATTTTGTTTTGCCTCTAGTGACTGGCCTATATATGAAAAGGAAATTTATCCATGCATATTTAAGCTAAGTTGATAAAATGCGCCTTTAAAGTGTTTCATTTCAAACCCAACATGGAAATTAAATTTAGTTATTAAGTCGGCCGAACTGCCATCAGCACTACACCCCACATCACTATCCAATAAACTTAAAAATCGTCCACCAGCATCCTACATCAACATGCAACTCACATACACCAACCTCCCACCACACACCGATACCACTATGTATCATAAAAACAATTCAATAAACTCGACGTCATCACTTGAAATAATTTCATTTACCTTGTGGCCTTTATAATTCACAGTACATAGTGGCCGCAAATAAAACAAGAGCAGGTAAGAAATGTCATTAATTCCTAAAAATTAATAAAAACAAAACTGGTAAAGATTGTTAATTTACGGCTCATATCGTATATCAATTGACAGTTTTTTCTGAGCAATGGGAAGTTATGATTGTAGTTCACATCCCCAGCAGTGCTGTCGTTTTCCGAATTCCGAGGGTAGCACTTGTCAGAAAATTTGGGGAGCATTTTTTAAAGTTGAGGAGCGCCCAAAAATTTAAAATAATTCATTTAATAATATGATTCCAAATGAAAAGAGACAAATACTTTTTTCTATTGAAACATAACAATTTTATATATTCATTTTTGCAAAGGAGTTTGAAATATCAAAAGAAACACCACGAGCCATTTTTTTTTTTAAGAATATAGTTTTCTGTTTTTTTTTTTTTTTGTTAACCAATTAAATATATTAGTCCGATAACTTGTTTATCTAGCTTTAATGTCATCATTTTTCGTTGTTCTATAAATTTTCTTCCGAAGAAAATATCTGACTTTGAATGAAGAAAAAAATTTTCAAAACTTTATAGCCAATATGTTTTTTTGGCACCTCAAAGTTAGTTTAAAAAAAAAGGAAGAAAAAATGGCTTTTTATAGACTTAACAAAAATAATCGCAGAATTTAATTTGGTAAAACATTTTGAAGATCTATTTGATCACCAATTTTTTTTTTTAGATTTAAAATTGATCGATCAAACTGTTTTAAAAATAAATAAAAATTTGTGTTCATAAAATTTAAGATAATCTTTTCAATAAATCCTTTAATGTGGCGACTTGGGAACTGGGGAGCCATTTTGATATAAGGGTAGCACAGTAGCCCTTTCCGCAGCAAAGTAGCCAAATGCTACTATAGTAGCCAAAACGACAGCAGTGATCCCCAGCCTCTTTTTTTTATTGATGTTGCAAATTTCAGGCAATCTTAAATCTTCATATTAGCACAACTTAAAATCCTGTGATGTAGCGATCGGATCGACAATAAAGTACTTTACGTGCAAAGCCGAGGGCGGTTTGCTAATATGTATTAAAAAAAAGCTTTATTTTCTTTGCACTCTACCTGTTGGTTGCTTTGCCTATAATGCTGATCAGGGTTGCCACTTTTCGGCAAACTTTCCGCAGTAGATTCACAAAAAAAATGCAGTAGATTGAAATTTTTTGCAGTAGATTTGTTTTATTATTATTTTTTTCTGAAAATAAGGAAGATTAAAATTTAAAAAAAATATAACCGGTTATTTAAAAAAAAAAATTATTAACATTTTTCATCAAAAATAAAAAGTGTTGTTAAAAATACTTGACTACTTATTGTTATATATCAAGCTATAAGTTATCTCAAACAAAAAGGAAGGGTGTCGTATTAATTAGGTATAACTATTTTTTAACTTTAAATTCCCTGTCGCTACTAAGTCTTTCGTGACTTTGGCCTTTACCAGCACTGTGTATCACTACTTAAGAAATGCATATAAAATACAATTGTATTTACTTAATACAAATTTTAACCTTTTTGTGCAAATTTTATTAAAAACTTGTGATAATTTGCAACATTTAAAAAAAAACGCAAATTAACAAAACAAGGTTTCCGTCAGCTTTCAATATTTTTAGATATTAATAAGTAGGATGTGAGTATTTCCTGAAGAATTAGAATGATTACAATCAATGACAAAATCGAAAAATTATTTGTGGGTTATTTGTTTAAGGAGAATTTTTTGTAAAACCAAAAATGCAGTAGATTTGATTAAAAGGCAGTAGATTTATTTTAAGAAAAAATGCAGTAGATCTACTGCAATCGCAGCAAAGTGGAAACCCTGATGCTGATGTGTATCTTTACCTTCTGAGCCTGTACGTATATTTTCTATGGTTGATGTTTTCTTTTTGTCGTAAAAACTGACTTTATTAAAACTACAAAAATATTTGATCACACAAGGGGCTTCTTTAGCATTGCCACCCCGGGCCTCTTACAAGCTTAGTCCGCTCAGCCACTAGTTCTGATGTGTGAGGAGCTAAAAATTTTTTTTAACACCTCAGTGTCCTCTTCTGATTAATTTGTGGTGTAGTCTCCATATTGTGTTTAAGTTTTAATGAATAAAGATAAAATAAATTAAAAAAAATTTTTGTTTAAATTTTAATTTTTTTTTTGAAGTCATTAAGTTAAGCCCACAGATGGATATATAAAATCCGAAACGCGTCGTTTTTATATTAAAAAATATTGTGATAATAATAAAAGTATTCAAATAAATAAAAAAAATTTGAATTAAAATTTCAACAAAAAATTTTTTATTTTATTTTATCTTTCCTCTTCTGAGCTTGTATGTACTTTACTTTGCAACACTTTTGTATTATCTATTGGTCCGTTCGTTAATTCCCCAAAACAGCCAAATTTGGTCTTACAACTCTATTTGTAACCTTTCCCTAAGTCCAGAATTCAAAAAAATTGTGTACAAAATACAATTTTATAAAAAATTATACTTTTCAAAATACATTTTTGGTAAAATTTGTTTTTGTTGTTGAGAGCAAATTAAAAAATAAAGAAGAATGACACATCTGTATGTGGCTTTGTGAAGGAAAATAGAGGTTTGTTTCTAACGTTACGAACACTTTTTGGAACATTAAAATCATTCTCATGCTAAAAGGACTAAATTAAATGATTTCCAATACCCCAATTGAACGCGAAACATTCGGAACGAAACTTTCGGCTGTCTAAATTAATTTATATTTCGGAGTAATGAGAGTAGAATATACTCACACTGGAACGATGTGAATCTTGAAACATTTCTCGTTCGTCTCATATTCGCCGTGGTTTCAAGAATCTTAAAAATACAAATAATATAAAAATAATTTTTTTCTGAATTAAGGTAGGTACTGAAATATCAAAATAAACATAAAAAGGATACGTGTCAATCACGTGATATCATATGAGACGTCAGTCATGCGTCAAACTAAAAGTAACCCTACTTTGGCCGCATGCCATTCGGCTGATATATGTTCAGCTTCAACAAAAAAAAAAAAAAATTATTTTCAAGTTTTGATTACAAAAATTGAAAAAAAAAAAAAATTGCCAAGATCAAGTTTCACTTCACCGCACTTAGACTATCAATTAGCTCGAATTTGGCACACCAATGACTTTATAGTGGTATTCCCAACAGGTCTCATTACCACTAGTGTGATGCACAGAAAAAAATTGGATCACATAAAAAGTTGTATCTCTCGAATGAAATTGATTTTTCCTCTTTAACTTCAATGTAACGCACATATTTAACGACGACAACGAAAGATGACGACGACGACGACGACGAGGGCTTATAATCGCATGGCGAATTTTCAAATCAAGTTTTTAACTCTCATTGGCGAGCTCGGACGGGTTCGGCGTTCGGCAGTATATTCTTTTCGATATTGGTAACCAGTTTCACCAGCATCGATCGATCCACAGCTTCAAGACCTCGAATACGAAACTGTGTTTAATTCTGTTGCGGTTATATTTGCGCTACCACCCCACCTCACCCCATCGATTCCATCCAGCTTCTTAAAGTTGATCGCCCTCCATGGGCGTCCACACAGAGCTCTCTCTTTCTTTTGGGTTTTCTGATTTTATTTATGGAAATGTCCAATAAAAGGCCTCGCGCCGGCCGCAGCAATAATAATCAATTTCTGTGATGATTCAATATAAGTTTTTGTCGTATGGCTAGTTGGGAGGTGGTGCTGGAAGCTCCATAACATTTGAAACTGATTGTTATAAATGTTTATGCGAATGATGATTTGAGCTCAGATGAACGAACAAGAACAAGGAATAAAACTGGAGTGACCTGTTAATGGTGTGATGCGGTGGCCCGCGCTCCTCGCCGGCCTACATAACATCGTCGTCGTCGCGGTGTTAATGGTTAAGTTGAATAACTTATGTTTAAATAAATAAAGTTAATGATTTAGAGAATGAAATTAGACTAGGAACATTGAATGTCATAGGATAGGTGTTATCAAATAATTAGATCTGTCGAAAAGATAATTATTACTTTTCGTTCAGCTGTCAAAAACCGCCGCCGTTAGAACTATGTTAATTGATTTAAGTGCATAGTCTATTGAGTACGCCTGTTATTAGGTAGAAATGGCGGCCCTGAGCAAACCTAGCTGAGAAACCCAACTAGCGCTGAAGTGCGCCATTTTGATACCATAACTTGCGTTACCTGTAGAGAAAACGAATTTTTAAAGTCGAAAACAGATGTGTAGACGCGATCGAGCTTGGCTCAGAGCCACTTCGTTGCGTTGAGAAAGGAGATCAGGTCTCTGATCTTCAGTTCAGAAAGTTCGTCGAGGTCATTGAAAAATGCTTTTCCCGGAGGTGGCCCCGGCGCAGTGGAAGTAGTGCTTGACTGCTAACCTGGATGTGTGGGTTCGAGCCCCAGTCTAGGCAGCATTCTTTTCTATATTCCCTCAACTGAACGCCACCCCTGGGATTTAATGAGATAATCAAAACTTTATTTCTCAGTCCACTGTGCCAACAAAAATCTATCCTATCCTTCTATTCCTTCTAAAATTGCCTAATGCCTAATTTATAAGACCCTAGGTCTTACTGGCAAATATATGTTTGTGTCGTTTTAAAAAAAAAAATGATTGTGATCTCGTTTTGGCCAAAGCGGGACATTTGCAGAGGAATTGAATGACTGTTTCGTTTTCCTGCTGGTCCCCATAGCTACGACAGTGAGTATTGTGAGAAATGTCCAGCCTCACCGCATGTTCTCCGATTGGCCAGTGACCGGAAAGAGTTGCAACGACCCTGGCTATGTCTCACCTGGGTCTGCCTATCAAGTCGTTTGTTCGAGCTTTATTGTAGGTGGGCCAAATTTTTCTAGATGTGACGCAGTTTGTAAGACTTTGCCACCTACGATTTGATTTAGTGAGGAAAATTGAGAAAATATTGCCGTTCATAACTCCAAGGGGAATGCTGACTCTTTCCGCAAGTGAGCTATGGAGGGCTGATCCTTGCCTGGTCAGATCGTCTGCCCGCTCGTTTCCCCCAATGCCACTGTGACCCGGAACCCAGACCAGAGTGACCTTGAGGTTAGGATTTAGGTTTGAAAGCTCATCTCGGTATTGAAGAACTAACTTAGAAGATGATAAAGGCGAGACAATTGCTTTAACGGCTGCCGGTATTACGGTTTTTGTTAGGGTCTAATTTAAGTAATTTGCATGCTTCCCTAATTGCCAGTAATTCCGCCTGAAAAACACTGGCAAAGTTGGGTAGCCGATAAGATTTAGAGATATTCAGAGATTCGGAAAAGATTCTTGAACCGACACCGCACTCCATCTTTGAACCATCAGTGAAAATAGTTGTGTCGAAGTCTCTCGCACGATGTCCCTGCTATTACTTCAGGAAATGTAGATTTTTTCCATCCAATATCAATTATGTAAATGTAGAATTTTTGTAATTGAACATAACGCAACGTATCGTAAAACGTTCTTGTGAAACGTAATTGAAGATTTATGTAACATACTACGTAAGAGAAGAGGCAACCCGATGCCCCGCAAGGGGAACCTTACGGTAGTAATAAGTCCAAGAATTGAAGTAAGTAAGAAATACATAGATAGAAATACATACATAGATGCTAATAAGGAGTCAGCTACTTTAAGGGCCAACTATAATACCTAGTAGGTACGGTGCTTACGGTGCCGTACAAAACGAAACGAATGCAGGAAAATCATATAACACACCGATAATAATGGATTGCTCAGATTCGTTAAGTTTTCGTTCACTTTTGCCTTCGGACGAAAAGTGCGCTCTCAACCGTACTTCGCGTCCGTAAATTTGACAGCTGACTATTTGTTGCATTTTGTTGAAAAAGTTTACTAAATAAAAAGTAAAATTTTTTTTTTTTGTTTTATTTTGGTAATATTTTTTTCTGTTTATGTTTTCACAATTGAAAAATTAATAACTACTCCAAACAACACAAACAAATTAATAAAAGAAAAATTATTATTATCAAAAATAGCTTTACAGATACTTCCGTTCGGTTAAGTCAATTTTTGGTATTTTATGCACTTGACAGATCGGAAGGAGTCAGTTCGTTAGCATCCATTTGCTTCCGTCTATTGTCAAGGTGGGCCTAGAAAACTAATCCCATAACCTAACGAAAAATTTCTTTCCCATAATTAAAATTGGTAAGTAATACAAGGCCCTCACCTTACTAGTCAACTGATGAGTCCAAGTGAGATCGCCTGGATGAAACGCCAATTTTCATGGCCGTTAAAAGCTATTTTGAATATAAAATTGGTAAGTTTATATTTCAGAGCGCTCAATAATTTTCCTTTGTCATTTTGAAAGAGAAGGACCATTGAATATAAACAGAATTTCTCAAAACACTTTCTATTTTTTTTTTTCTTATTTGATTTACTGCGACAGAAAATAAGAAACGAATCCAAAAAAAAAAACCTTCCTTAGTTTTTTGACAGCAAAACTGAGGAATTTTTGTGAGGAATTGTGTTGTGCTGAAATATAAACTGTCTAAATAAATTAATTTAATAATTATTGTACTTCTGTCAAAAATCTATCACAATTGAGCTACGACACTATGGAAATGGCAATTTTCTTACCCTGAGGCCACACGGGCAAGTACTGGCAAGCAAGTAGATCTTCCGCAAAATCGGTCGCGTTCATCACTACGTTTTTGACAGATCTAAAAATTCAGTTCTGAAAAACGTAACACTGAACGCACAAAAAAGTCTGAAATTATTTATTCTGTTTTATAGTTTTTTGCACTTTAAAATCAAAATCCTAAAACCGAAACGAGACCCAGACGATCAGACCACACACCAAAAAAAAAACTGGGTCAAGAACTGTTTTTTTGTTGCTTTTAGCTGTCATCTGAATTTTCAGATATGTAGAATTTTTCATCTGAAAATTCAGAAAAAAACGTAAGAAACGTAACTAAATGTCAATCGACGTCAACTGAATTTTTATGACTGCTGGCCAATCAGAAGCTCTAAAAATGACAGTTCAGAACTGTCAAATGTGCTAATGAACGCGGCCATCCAGATCTGCTAAATTAATTTTATTTTTGGAAGACAATTTTCGCTGTTTTGACAGATGTGGATCAACAACATTTTTTTTTTACCATTGGAAAACCTTTTTAAAGTTAATCCTACACTGAAAAACTGCTTCTAAGTTAACGCGGGTTCAATTTATTTGCAGGATGTAGGGCCAGTTTTATAGTCTTGGTTCGGCCATGTTTCAAGGATGTGATTGTGACTTCAAAGAAAAAGCGCAAACCTTGTGAAATAACTCATGATGTGTGATAAATTAATAATAGTATAAGCCATATATATACTTATAATCGTATTAATTAGATTTTTGACTGTTTAAACTATGTCTAAGTATTTGGAAATAGTCGGAAATATGCTTTATTTAATAAAAAAAATATTACATTTGTCAAGGTTTAGACAATAAGTAAGATACAAAGTTAGATCACTTTAGCAAAAACTAAAAAGGATTTTTTAAAACGTGGACGGCTGTCTAAAGTTAGACAGTGTTTATTAATACGACCATTAAATTTTTAGTAAATAGACTTTAACTCAAGTTCAAGTTCACGATTGTGCAACGTGCTGGAAGTTGAACCTGGTTCACGAAATAATTCGATAATCAGAGTAAATTGTACAACTGGCCCAAGCGAACTCTGGTTTAACTCAGTGTTAACTCCAGTCTCCCAGCACTGAAAAACAGGTGCTTAGAAAACTGTTTAATAATACAAAACAAACAAAGCTTAATAATGCCAATACTTAACATTTTAAATGAATGTTTAGCATTTTTATTAACTTCAAATATAGTTATGTTCCAATAATATCTAATAAAAGACTATTTATCTCGGTTATTAGTCGTTTAAAATTTAAATTAAGAGTTTCAGCAATATTCTTCTTATAAAGGCATAAATAGTTTTTCTCAAAACTACTTTTTCTTTTTTTGAAATCTTATCTTAAATATTATTGATTTAAATAAATTTCGATTTTTATTACAAAATTAAAAAGAAAGCGTCTGTATTATTTTGTATCCATTGATTTGTTTGTCAAAAAAAAAAAGAATGAAAAAGAAGAAGTTAATTCCTTGCGTGAAGATTTTTGTATTTTTTTTTTTGTAATTAAAAATTATTTATGCAAATTGCTTTATGCCTTAAATTACTACTTAACTACTTAGGTAATGTTATTTTTTATCCTCGATTTTTTGCATCTTAATTTAAATAATTTTTCTGTTAATCACCTTTGCATTCTTCCTGCCTTCACCAAAACCAGAATTAAAACTCAAAAATCAAGTCGAAAAAACAAAAAGTGAAGAAAAAAATATTATCTGCAAGATTACCACTTCTTCGATCAAAGATGTTATGGCTACTTCGTAGCTTTAAGGTCTTATACAAATACACTTAGGTAACTTAGCTAAGGTAGAGCGTCTCTTTGTTAAAATCTCACATCTTCTTGGTTGTGTTGGGTCTCCATCTATCCATCTCCTCCTTTAGCTGCTAATGTTGATGCTGCTGCAGCAGCAGCATCCATCCTCCATCCTATCATCGTTTGTCGGTCAAAAGAACACAATTCTGAGAACTCTGGACCAGTTATGAAACAAGCCAGGCAAAAATAATGAAAGTAAAAATAAAAATTATAAAGTAACCGACTGAGTTGTAGGTACTTGCTGTTTTTTTTTTAGGGGTAGGGGTTAGCCTTGTGTTAAAATATTCAATATTTTCGTTTTATTTTTAAATATTCAGTTCGTTTTTTAAACAATATTTTTGAGTTGGCATTCAATAGCTTACCCATTGGCGTCTCATAATTACCCAAAGGGTTAACATTTGACGCTAACGGTGACTCCTTCGATGAAACTTAAGTGGGGTACATATTATCGATCACGTATGACAGTCTGCTGACTCTGAGTCAGTATTAAAAATTTTTGTGAGCATGAGTTTGCCTGGAGCTTGCCTGACAAACCATCAAACAGAGTTTACACACTATTAGTCGTGAGCAAAACTGTCATACGTGATCGATAATCTGTACCCCGCTTAAGAGCTACGCGATCGTGGAACTCGTTTCTACAGAAGGGTCACACTAACTGGCTGAACAGAATAGACGCTCGGTCTGCCGCCGCCGCGAGAAGGGACGCTTCCGAAAAAAATTTAATACAATAAAACGCGCGAACAGCGGATGGAAATTATTGTTTTTAATTGATTTTGTAGTTATTTCTTAAACTTTTATTTTGCAGTTTTATTGTGAATGTGTTTTTTTGCATTTTTAAAATAAACTAGACAATATAGAAAGTTCCGAGATGCCATTAACTGTAGCCGTGGTTACCCTTTCTCCTTAACTGTCGAACGCCGCGCGGCAAAAGCGGCAAAATTAAGCAATGTGTAGCGTGGCGGCTCGCGGCCGCGGCTCCATTATATTTACTCAAACGAGTTCATATGCATTTTAACTTTGACAGAGCGTTTTTTGAAGTGCTGCGCGAACGACCGCGCGTCTATTCTGTTCAGCCAGTAAGTCGACTGGTCGAATTGAAGTAGGATGTCTACCCTGCAACATAACAGTGTTCCCACAAAGGTTCTCTTGCCGTACTTCCAATGTTCTTTTCGCGAAGTCCTGCCTGAACCTTTTTGAAAAATCATTATGGTTCGTCCAACAAAGATTGTCAGTACAGGCCTTATTGGAAAGCTTTTTCCAAATCAGTAGGATTTACCGATTTCACAAGGTGGCACTCCACGAAACAAAATGCCACTGAAACTAACCACAGACTTCCCACGGTTATTTCCCATAACCTAATTTTTCATTAATTATAAAGAAGACTGTGTATTGGATAATATAACATTATCGTCTACATACAATATGAACTTAATGTTAAGATAACCAAACTCCACAAGGAAGCCATTCGGTGATATCATCAATAAAAAGTACAAACAGTAGTGGGGTAAGGTCGCAGCCTTGACGTACTCCGCGATTTATTTCTATATTTGATGATGTTCCTGTACCAATTGTTATGATGCCGTTTGTTTGGCTTATTGCGAATTAATAGAATCAAAGTCGAATAGAATTAAAGTCTACTATCGTTATTTCAAAATTCTTCGCTCTAGGATTTCAAAGAAATTAAATTTTCTTCAATTTGAGCCCAGAACCGTTTCTAAAATACAGCAGTTCAAAGTTTGCTACAACGACGGTGGATTTATAAAAAGCCCTCAAAACTTCGAAAATGTTTTATCTATATTTTCTGCATACTTCCAGGGTTATTTGTTTGACATTTGGAACGAAATACCCTCATTACGTCAAATACATACAATGTAAATTTTTATTCATCTGGATCCAGCTTAATAAATAGCATTAATATAAGGTATCTTCACAAAAAATGCCCACAGGCCTTGGTTGATAGTCTTGCGGTCTTAACTTCTGCAAAGAGGAAATAAAAAGATAAACCAATTCACGACCAATAGCTGCTACATTGTATGCAAATCTTTTATTTAAATTAGAAAAACTCATGTCAACAGAATATCGATATTCAAATCCTCATTGTTAAAAAAGAAATGCTTTCTAGAAAAAAAACGTTCAATAAGAACTAAAAAAATTAACAAATCATTAGCAATGTAAACAAGCAGCTAACGAATCGCACAGTTAAATGTTTTTATTTTAATCTTTTTCTATAGATTTTCTAATTCTATTAATTAGTTGACACGCAATTCAATTTTAAATTAGGTGTCCCCAAGGGCTGCTGGATCTAATAGTGCATGAATGAGGCAATAGGCAAGGATATAATTGTTAATCTGTGATTGAAGTATTCAACATTTTTGTTTAAGTTGGCAGTCACTTGGACTTGTGCTGCAAACAGCCAAGAACGTTCTTGAGCCCTAAGCTTTTAAGGACAAGTGTTGAACTTGATTTAACATTGGCAGATTTGATGAATGTAGGTTTAGGTACCTAGCCATGTTGATACTTTTTTAATTTAATTTAAGCTTGCGGTTGACCTTTATTATACGGACCAGTTTTTGCAATTAATTAACTATAAATTAAACCAGAGTTAGTTAATTCTGCAATTAAATTGAACCCAAGAAGAAGTTTTTTTGTGTAGAAATAAAACTTTCAGTTGTCAAAAATCTATTGAAATCGAAGTAAGACACTATGGAAATCAACGCCTCACTATCAAAATTGAGATGGTGTCATATAAGTGGGTTTCGATAGAATTTTGACAGAAATACCTTTTCAATTAATCCAGAGTTAACTCACCAAATTTGTTGAGTTAACTCGGAATTTAAATTAACTGAGAAATGTTTCAGACATTAATTCAAATTTAAAACCCCAAAGCTAGGATGACATCTCATTGAAAAATTGGTTATTCAAAAAATTTAAGCGTCAAAAACTGATTTTTAAAAAAAGGACAACTACGAATAGATCTCGTCGAGCTCACGCTATTTTCTCGTTCCATTATGAAGGCTTCTTTTTGTGAAAAGATTTAACTGGCTTTTAAGGCTGATTTCCAATGCCGCGTTGGGCGTCGCTTTGACAGATTTTTCTTTCAACGCGAAAGCTTACACATAGCAATTTAAGCAAATTGTTTACAATAACGCGTTGGGTATTATGTTACGATTTGGCACCTATTAGCATGTACACAAACCAACGTAACATAAGCTACCTCAACGTTAAAGTTGAAAAAAATCAACTTCAGCGTGCGTTTTGACAGTTAAACTAATGTTCGAATTCCTTTAAAAAAGAAATCGATTTACTTAGAAGAAAAAATCGGTTTTTCTAGACAAATTCCTGTTATTGAAAGAAAAAAATCGATTTTGTTTGAAAAAAAACATGGAATAGTTTGTTGAAAGAAATTCGAAATTACAGTTATGTAGGTTCATTTTGGTTATCAGGTTCTCTTCAAGTCGTCTGTCATGTCGACGCGATCGTCAAGCTTGTAAACGTATACGTAAGCGTCTCTAACGCGAACGCGCCATTGGAAATCAGCCTTAAATGACGTATTTTGTAGGGAACAGACGTCATTTTAAGATTTAAAAGTCTGTTAAATAAAGGGTTTTTCTATTAAATCAGGCTGAATTTGACCAAATGGCATGGGTTTTGTTGGCTTAGAGGCGAGGGCCGCAGCTTGTGGCTTATTCGCATAGACCTGCGACTTCAGAAAGCCCCACAAGAAGACCTCCACGTGAGATGACCAGACCATGCCCTCGAATCGAATGTGACGTGAGCTGTGATGACCCTGATGATCCCGCACGCCAGCCCAAAATCCACATGCACCAAACACTAAACAGTGACTTTTTCGGGATGCATTGTACACTCTTGGATCTCATGTGGGATTGGTGTCATCCCAAATACGACAATTTTGTTTGTTGACATTCATCCAGACCGTAAAACGGGTGAAGCGCGTGAAACGTTGCCCGAACAGAAATCCATTTCGATAAAACAATAATTTTAATATTTGCACTTGGGTTGAACGCTACATATATCCCTCCATGGCGATTTGGCAAAACAGACTGAATAAATGACAGCCAATTTGACAGATGTAGCTCCAACAATATGGGCGCTATCAACTGTCAAAGTTCGGAAGTCCCTTTCATGTCGAATTGACAATTATGTTTGTTCAGTGAACTAAAAGTCTATATCTATCGTAATCGATATTACTAAAATATTTGCTGACATTCTTTGAAGATGAAATTTTTGTATGCCAACATATTTTATTGAAAAAAAAAAACAATAATTCTGGAGTTTGGGAACAGATTTTTTAGATTGCAATGAAAAACGACATATTAGATAGCATTATAAATTGCCGATTTCATAAAGCTCTTTGAACTATTTAACAGGCTTTTATTTTTTAAATCTTAAAATGACGTTTATTTCATACAAAATAGCTGTACGTCATTTTGAAATTTAGAAGCCCGTTAAATATTTGAGAAACCGAACATAAGTTCACTACTTCAAACGTTGAATTCAACTGGATTCTTAGAAGTCTTTCAAAATGGAGAAATCTTACCATTACTGGCTGAACAGAATGGTGACGCAGACGGAACTGGAGCCGGAGCTGGAATAGCTGTCAAAATATTGAATACACGCAAATTTAACGTTGCGAGCACAACGGAACGTAGACGCATATGGAGCTGCAGACGCAGACGGAAGAGTTCACCAACTTTTAACTTTTCACGTACGGCACTTTTGACGTTTCAATTTGTATGAAGAAAAAAAACAACTTTTTGGGTCGGAAAAAAATATTGTGGTTATTTGTATCGCGAAAAAAATTATTTATTAAAAGGAAAATTATTGGAAACAAAAAAATGTGAATTCTGAGCTTGTACACAAGAATATTCTTTTGTTTTTCTTCAAAATACTTTCAAAGCTGTACAGGTCCATTGTGGACATGTAAAAAAAATAACGTACGACACTTTTTGACAGCTCTTTCAGTTCCGTCTGCGGCTTCAGTTCCGTCATTCTATTCTCTTCAGCCAGTTAACCATATCTATTCTGGAGTCCTACATTGATGGAAGAACTTAATTTTATGATTTATGTATGTGTTTCACATATGATTTTTTATGAATCTTTCAGAAATGGCTTGTTTATTCTAATTCATTAGAGAAAATAATATGAAAATTAAAACACAGTAGTGGGCTTCTGAAAAAAACACAGAGGCGTCGCCATATCGTTAGAAGAAAGGCTTGGTGTTATATTTAGAAACGGTGTGGCGGTAGTTTTGGATTATTTTCTGAGAAATGACAGCAGTAGTAAGGATATTTTCAAAAATTTCGCGGTGTTGTATCACTTTAAACAAAAGCGAAAGCCGTTTAGTCTAGAACTTTTAACTTTTCAGGAAGAAAAAGCATGTACAAAAGATACATTTTAGATTACATAATTTAAATTTGAATGTATTCTGGGAATCCAAAATTGTATTCATACAGAACTTTAGTTAATATTCAAATACATGGAAAGTATACATATAAAATAATTTCAAACTTACTCATACTTTTTGTAGATTAGATATATAAGCGCACTTACCTAAAAAAAGAAGAAAAAAAAATGCATCAGTAAGAACTTGAGAAATAAATTTAAAAATTATAATTGAATTCTTTTAAAAATTTAATTTTTATATTCTTTTGATTTTCAGAGAGTTTTATAGTTCTTTGTATCTACATTATATTGTTGAGGAATCATTAAAATAACTTTCGTACCTAATTAACTAGGCACGAATACTATTACAAGAGGGCATTCGATGAAAAATAAAACGACAAACTTCGAGAACAAACATTTCGCGCTAGAGCGAAACAAAAATACCTCTGTTTGGTAACGTAAAATGTTCACGTTACCGAACAGACTGAATATTTGACGGTTCTTATCTTTAATGCAAGAAGTGTTTCTATGTATGGCCGAAATCACACATGTCTCGTCTGTTGTGGACTGTGCACACGAATTAAGCGTGCTGTGTTACAATCTGACATTTTTTATTTTTTATTATTCTGTTTTGTTGAAAATTGTTTTCACTTTCCTGCAACTTAAAAAAATATTTGCGACACAGCATGGTATGGCGCAATCGTAACAAAATAGACTTCGACACAATACATCACGCGAGATAAATGTGGTTCCGGCTTAAAATGGGTTCAAAATAGTCTTTGTCCCCTTTCACACAGGGCAACTGAGTTGCCGGCAACAATTAGTTCATTGGCGAGAAGGGCAGGAAGAAAGAGGGGTAAACGAAATCTCCCCGGTCAACAAATTCAGGAGACTTTTTTGACGTTTCTCTTCACACTACGTTTGTGTGCGTTCAACCAAGGTAGTGTAAAAGGAAAATACAGCAAGTCTCCTCCGACTTTGTATCTTCGTGTGAAAGGTACAAGAGATTATTAAGGAGATTTAAAGAAAACGTCAAAAAAATCTCCAGCAACTAGTATCTTCGTGTGAAATGGGACTTTTATGTATTTCTAAAATTTGCTAATGTCGTTTTCCGTTGGTCACTCCTAGCTCCTCTTTTTTCACTCCATCCACACTCCCAACACTCCAAAAACCTTCCATTTGCTGTTCGGAGTGATGATTTAGGAGTGTTTTTTCACTCCGGATTTCATTAAGGAGTGCTAGGAGTGCACTCTGAAAACACACATACGTTTAAAAGTATGTGTTGGATTAATTGTCAAAATAGTAAATGCTTCTTCTTGGGATGTTCTGAAATTGAAATTATTGAAGAGTTCATTTTATTTTTTATTTCTACATAGATACACATATTACGGAAGAGAGTTTTTCATATTCCATTGGAATCAAAAAGGAGTGAAACACTCTGAAAATCCAATCGAAAACGACATAACTTAACTATGGTCAAGTTTTCGAAATCTTTTGAATTGTGAGTAATTAGGTGGTCGAAAAAAACTTGCAAAGTAAAACAAACAAACTTAAGTCAGTATAGTCATTAAATTAGAAATTTCTCTCATAATTTGGATTTGTTTCGATATTACTCTACTTTGGCCCAGTTTTTCAATGGCGAATTAAACCAGAGTTAGAACTCTTGACATAAATGTATTCACAGTAAACTGAAAAAGCAGTTTTTTAACAAATAAATTATGCGAATCGATATAAAAAGCTGGGAGGATAAAATATTAAAAGCATTTGTTTAGTATATACCGAGTTAATCCACCAAATTTGGTGAGTAAACTCGGGTTTAACTTTAATCTCGCACTGAAAAACTAGGACTTAAAATATTTGATATTAAACCTTCAAAAACTTAGAACTTAGCGTACCTACCTACTCTGAAAACCCAACCGTTATACCAAATTTCATTATTGTACAACAATCAGAATTGCTCCATAAGGTCTGTTCGTTTACTGCCCAAAATAGAATTTTTTTTTTTTTTTTTTTATATGAACTTTGACAGAACTTCGGACTAAAATGGACGTTCTTTATGAATAGATGCTTGCGTTCCACAGTTCACAAATCTAAGGTAATATCTTGCGCAGGTTGTCAGAAATTAAAAAATGGTTGCTCGATTGCTCGATTGCTCCCACAAACTTCACTTCACACCGCAATATTAAAAACAACAACAAATATCGAAATTTGACATGTAAATGGGCACTGGATCCACGATTTTTGTAGATGCGCAGAACAGAACAAAAATTGAAACGCAAGTGATATTACCTTTAACATATATACGGTGCTTGCGTTCTATACGAAAGGATGTACTAAACATATCCAAAAAGTTTTTGACTTAATTAAAGGGGAGTCAAAAATAGCTTGATTTTGTTCCTGTCAAATGGGGTAGAGCAGAGAACTTGGCTGATCACTACCGTGTGCTTTGATAAATTGCTTAAAATGCAAAATTGGAATCCTATGATTTAAACGTGAATATCTATCTATAATAGTATTAAACTATTTGCACGTGGCAAATATGTTTACCTAATCTTTGCATAACAACAATGTCATATTATTAAAACATTGACATTAATCAGTTCTCATTTAATTTATCATCAGCAGTGCATCACATTCCACATCGAAATGTTTCACGGTTATTAAGTTTCAAGCTGTAATAAATTGAAGTCTTTTAATCGCGTTGCACTTTTCTTAAAGGAGTGTATGTTGCTGTTGAAATGCAATAGGAAAAAAGAAAACAAACAACAAAAGTGTAAGAAGAGATAAAATAAGTGAGTGCATTTTTGTGGCATTGAAAGGTGAATACTTGTGGCAAATTATTATTAAATGATGACAGTTCTTTCAAGGCAAAGCTAATACAACTGTTACTGTATAAAGATTGCATTTCACTTTTCACTGGAACTCATAATGAGAAACAATAATAACTCAAACTCATTGTATTTGTACCTACCACAAAATGGAAAGAGACAAAAATGTTTTGTTAAATTCCAACCACTTTATGAAGATCGGAAGTGGAAATAAACACGCAATGCTTTTTTACTTGGGTGTGAATTACGTGCGATTTTATTAATGTTGAAATCTATGTGTTGTGAAATTCGAGGAATTTCGTATTGTGGTGTTCTTGTCGCTTGTAAACATCAATAAATAAAACGTAGGTATTATGGGCAAAGCCAATAAACTAAAATGGTAGGTATTCATGTAAAAAAATATTATATCATTCTGACATATCGTCAATTCAGAAGAAAAAGAACACAACTCAACAAAAGACAATTTTGAGCTAACTTTACATTAGCTTCGTTCGTGTACTTTCTGCACTAAAATTCACAGTCTATCAAATATTGAGGAGTGGGGATGAAATTCTCTCAGAGAGAAGTAAAACTGCGAAATAGTAAACGAACGCTTTGAAGAAATATTTTTTTTTTTTTAGTAGGTATGTGGATAATATTTAACAATTTTTTTTTCTTCCGATGACTTATGAGCAACGAACACGATTAAAATACCAGTTGGCAGATACCACAGAGTGTACTAGGTTATTTGGAGATATTCTGGCAAATGTCAAAATGACTTTTGACGGAACTCATATTTTTGCCCGAAGAATTTCTTTGGAAAGGGGGAAAGGGGAAATAATTTACTCTCTCGGGAGCGCTCTCTTCTGCGAAAAACTACACATTTTTTGCGTACACGAACACAATTTGAGTTAAATTTGTAGAAATTCGTAAAAATTCGTAGATTTGGGGAGTACGCGAACGAACCTATTTTTGAAAAAAAAAAAAAATTATAAATTAGAAAAATACCAGACTCTAGTACAATATTAGGAATTAAGTGACCTATTGCGTGATCTTGATATTTTACAAGATTAATTTATTTTGAAAAAAATGAGATTTGTTGAGTTGTGTCGTTTTACTTCCAAATCTATGTTTAACCATTTTCTAATTCTTTATATTATACCGGATCTATTAAAGCCTATCTTGACTGTATTAGGCCAATGACACACGAGTGTCCAAATGGACGTGTACATATACATCCATTTGGACACGCGTCCAAAATTTTTATTGCTATATTGAGTTGCGAATACAACGAAAAGAGAAAAAAAAAATCAAAGAACATTTTGGGAAGGTACAACCACTAAACAGTGAAAACAATTTAACGGGAGATTTTCATTAGATGCAAAGGGTTCCTAGCTTAGGTTAGGTAGAAGTGGCTATGGGGAACCGACCCACCCGTTATGATACCACATGGATCTAGGAGAAACTTCCCCTACTCGTTTAACCATTTAGAGCTCCTTATGAAGCGTACAAGGTTACTAATTTCAGTATTGGCCAGATCACTTGGGATCATTATAGTAGAAGTAGATGGATTACATCTTTGGTATAGAGCAGGACATGGACAGAGAAGGTGAGGAACTATTTCCTCCTCCTCCTTGGAAAAGATGCCAAGTCACGTAACATGTCTGCCTATAAGACAGTGCCCAGTTAAGATGCCTATAACGGAGCTTATGTGGAATTTGCTTATAGATCATGTGCATCAACTTAGCAGGTCACTTTTTCCGTTGCAGATTAAAAAGTTTATAGTAATTAGTTGTTACTTAATTGCTAATTAGTTACGCAAAAAACAAATTAATTGCTCTGTTGGTTTCCGAGAAAATTGGTGTCCTGCTAAGTTGACGTCAACTTAGCAGGACACCCATTTTCTCGCAAAAAAACTATTTTTTGCTGTTTTGGTAACTAATTAGCAAGTAAGTAGTTTTCAATATATATCGACTCCCGGACCGTTTAACTATGTTTTTGAGAAAGTTGACCTGCTAAGTTGACGTCAACTTAGCAGGACATCCATTTTCTCGCAAACCATAAGAGCAATTAATTTGTATTTTTGCGTAGTTAATTAGCAATTAAGTAGTTCTCAATATATATCCACTTCCGGACCGTTTAACTATGTTTTTGAGAAAGTTGACCTGCTAAGTTGACTTCAACTTAGCAGGACACCCATTTTCTCGTAAACCAACAGAGGAATTAATTTGTTTAATCTGCAGCGGAAAAAGTTACCTGCTAAGTTGATGCACATCTGCAGAGCCAGCTTTGGCCAGATTTGTTTAGTCACCACACAAGTGATGACGTTGCTCCACCTAAGGTTTGTGCACCTTATAGTTTCTTGATTTAGCATAAGTTTGCATATGTAGCGATGGGTAAACCAATATATTCCCTATCTGTTAGGAGAGGTATTGTTGTTCCACTTTTAGGGAGTCCATCGGCCTTAAAGTTCCCTGTGGCCCGGCACCCAACAGAGGTGAATTTTGAACTGCTGCATCATGTTCATAAGAGATGATCGACCTTTTAGGACTGTTTTAGAATTGGCAGAGATTTCAGTTTGGCTTGGCTGTCAAAGAAGATGCGTATATCAAAGTTGTTGATGTAACGTTTTCTTTAGGCCATGACAAAACTTCTTTGATCGCTAAAAGTTCCGACTGGAAAACGCTACAATGATCTGGAAGACGGAATGCGAGACTTTAGTTTAGCCTATCTGTGTACACGCCTCCTCCACCAACCCCGTCACCGGTTTTGGATCCGTCAGTATAAAAATCCTCCCAGGTTGATCTAGATGGAATGGTAACTTGATAATGCTTACTGAAGTGCTATTGGGGGATGGTGTAGTCAATGTTACTTGAAGGTGATCCGAAATAATCTGTATAGTATAGCGGAGTGGTCAATTTTAATATTGATCCATTGTACAGAGGCCTTGAGTTCCTAACGCCTTTCCTGTTGTAATATGCTCCATAAAATTTTTGACACTTTTGTAGTAAAGAGCTGAGTCAATAATATTATAGTTTTTAGTACAGTACATGCATCCTAGTATGAACTGTTTTCCAAAATTCTGAAATTTTTTTTATCAACTTTTCAATTTAGAATTGCAACAATCGAATTCAATTGTTTCTTCATTACGTTTCTAAGGTAGAATGGGGTGTCCCTCCTTAAATTTTAGTCTGAAATTGTATTAATTAAAAATTATCTAGATATGCGTCCATTTGGACGTTCGCGTGTTCATACTAAATTAAGACAGTTCCCCTTATGCCGTTCTAAAATCTAAACGGCGTAAAAGTTATAGACAATCGAAAAAGTTGGATGCGTGGACGAAACCACGTGCCCATTCCTATAAGTTTTCTTTGTTCCAAGTCCAAGTGGACCAGCAAAAAAAAGACGCTAGTGTGACATTAGCCTTAAGATTCGAATTCACACTCTTTGTTCACTTTTATATTTACTTATTTACTGCGGCTCATTTAGCGACACATTTAGATTCTGTTATTGTTTACTGGTATAAAATTACTAGTTAAGAACACCCCTTTACATAAGTACATGTATAGTTTTTGACGATTTAACCACCCTTACAGCTTGTGCAATACAAATTTATAGGTATACTATACTTATACCTACTCTTACTCTATACATTAACTCGGCTAGACTGTTTCCAAGTAGCACTTAATATTTCTTTACAGTTAATGTGTCTTGCATTTGCAGTCACAGTCACATTTCTCGATTTTTCGCACCAACTACTAATTAATCGATAACAACTTTTCCAAGAACACCCTCCAGCCCCAAGGGTATACTTGACATTAGTGTGCAAATGCACACGTATATGGAAACGTTTCTACAAAGCTCCCCTTGTTCTATACTATATTTATCAAATAATAAATTACAACAAAAAGTTAGGGGTCGTAAATTTGCATCCCCTCGCATAGAAATGCCAGACAAACAAACGAAATTGCTTTTTACCCTCTAAGCTTTTAAATTTTAGCAGTGAGGCAACGCGGCGAGACGGGCAGCCGCCATCGTCATCACCCAAACCAAAGAAAAATTTTTTATCGCGCGTACTACTACTGCGTTCCATCATAAATACCGAACAAAGAAGTTTTGGGCAGAAAAGCTGCTCGGAGGCTGTCTGTAAATGGACCAGCAGCAGCATAGTAAAGCATCGACAAGCGTGATGGTTTAGGGTTCAGACCAGGATTTTATATATTCGTTTAATCTAAATGGCCTATTTGGGGCGAAAGTTTTAGGTCGCCACATGCACTTTAATCTGTCTATACCATGCGCCATGCTCAGGATTGCTTTTTTCCTGCTTCCCTCGTCTGGCATTGTTTGTTAATTCATTTTTTTCCTATTTCCCTCGGATGAGTCTTGTTTGGAGGAAACGACAGACATAGCTAAATTATTGTCATCGAGGTACTGCTTATTGTACTCTGGCGCCATTCCAGGGAAAAATTTCACTTGTGGGCTCGTTGGAATGTTTTATATGACTTTTAGTGGACAGTAAAAGTTGCGATGACACTTTACTTTTTTATGTCCATCGCACAGTGGAACAGTTAGTATATTTTTCACAAAAATGGAATCAATATAATCAAAAAGTCAGACAGTTTAATTTGACATGATCATTGTTTAAATTTTGAATAGAGTTGATGTGAATTAAAAGTTTTATTTGAATGTTGTTGAAGGTTTTTCAACTAACCAAAGGTAAAAAAGCCCAACCTAGTACACATGAACATAATTATCGCCGCAATTATTTTAATGTAAATACATTATTCTGAAGTTCAAAACATAGAAATGGATCTCACCATTTATTAAAAAAACGATTTAAAAACAAGGGTCGCGACAGAACTTTACATTTTACAATGATAAAAAGGATTCATCAGGGTGTTCAGTTTAATGGGATTTTCCAATGGTAAAAAAAAATCTATTTTTTTGATCCAGATCTGTCAAAATACCAATTTTCGTCTTCCAATGGGAAATCAAAATTGATTTTTCTCGAAAAAAAAAATCAATTTATGAGATCTAGATTTTGCGGCAGATCTACCCCTCTTTTACTAACACCACTATACTCCAGTACGATTGACAGCTACCAGTTTGACAACATAAGGTCCACAGACACGAATATACACGAATACCATGACAAAAAAAAAAAACAAAAAATCTGAATTCGTACTCAATTCGCCAAGAAAAAAATCGAATTTTGGGCAGAAATCTGAATTTACGAAAGGAAAACCCCATAAGTGTCGAGAGTCTTGACTGCAGGGAGTTCTTAATACTTAGAATTAATTCATATTATTTGAAGGCGGTGTCAATACTTTGAACTGCGCACAACTCATGTTCTACTGTAATATCAAATAATTTCTATTTTTTTTTCCAAAGTCCCATGCAAACCCTCCCACTGTAAGTCTCGATAGTTAATTTTTTTTTTTTATATCAAATTCGTTTTCTAGTTGCGGTTTGATGAGCATCCACTAGCTGTGGCGAAATTGTAAGATTGTTTTATGTGTTTTACGATTTTTCTTTATAACACTCTTTGTTGCTGGTAATTCAATAATTTTTCAATTTACCTTCTTGAAGCAATATTGTGAACTAAGTTACTTAAAGGGTGCAGCCATAGAAAAGTTTTCATTTAAATGAATATTCTCGGAACACTTGATGCATCAGAATAGAACAAAAAATGATTAAAAGAATAATTTTAAATTGAAAATCAAGAAGGGAATTTTATAGAAAGAAGCAAGCTGTTATGCAAGATTATGAAATAATTTTAAGGAGTTTATTTAGTGATTTAAAAATATTCATTTAATAAGATTTGTTTACGTACCTCTAGTTTAGTTAGATCTAATATGGACGGCGAAAGTAAAATATCTTAGTTTTTTCTAGTCCTTGTTTTAAGAGCGTGTGTTGCTGTTGATAGACTTTATAGAATTAATTTTACGATATTATATTTTACAGCTTGGCCTTTGAATTTGCAAAACAAAGCTTTCAATCGTGTTAAAATGTAAGCAATAGGGCAGAACATAATCCATAATGACAATAAAAAGGATAACTTTATTATATATCACAATCGATGCTAAGAAAATGCAATAATCAATCTGCAGAAAATAAAGACGGTGTCATTCCGAATACATAATGTATCACCCAACCTAGACGGCAGCGTAGTCAAACAATTTATTTAACCTATTCTATAAACTTTATACTACGTTTCAACCGACCACTAAACCGGGCTTTAAGTAGATTTACTTCTTCGAATCACTAAGATTTATCATATAAATTTATTTCTTACGGCTATATTATTGACTTTCTTCAAAGCTAGTTTCACTGAGAAACTAGTTCTATAGGGGTTTCAAAATTTAAGTTTCTCAAAAAAAATTATTGATTTGATTTAGATGTCAAACTATGTATGAATATTTTGATTTAGACGTCAAAGTAATAAAAATTTGTGACAAAATCAAAACTCGAAACCGCTATAAATCTAGTTTTTCGGTAAAACTAGTTTTGAAGAAAGTCAAAAATATGGCCGTTAAATCTCGAAGATTTGAAATAAATCTTGTTAAATTTTTATCACACCAAAAACATAAATGTTAAAATAGAGCAAAGTTCTCCATGTATACCAAAAACCTGTATGTAATAATTCAGCCGTGAAAAGTAATGAGATCTAAAAGTACGCCAAGTTCTTAGTTTCTGAAAGTTTAATATCAAATTCATAATTCTACAACAATCAGAAGTCCTTCATATAATTGACAAGCACTCATGAGAAAGTGGGTTGATGCCACGCCCCTGAATGTCAAGTTTCAAAATTTTTCCTTTGCATGCATTGCAACACCAATCGCTGTACCAAATTTCAGCATTGTAAAACAACCAAAAGTTCTAGATATAATTAATAACAATTTTGAGGAAGTGGGTGGATACCACGCCCCCTATAGGGAAACCTCAAATTTACGATTTTTGCTTTGAACACGTTGCAAGCTTTATCGCTCTACCGAATTTCATCATTCTACAATAATCAACTTACTACTACTTAGGTCCTTGGACCTATTACGTCCATTATGATTCCCTTACGGGACATAGGGCCTCCACTATTCCTACGCGCCATCGTGTGCGATTTCTGGAAATGTACTTTAGCTCTCTCCAACTCTTCCCCATCAGTCGTGCTGATTCCTGCTCGACCTTTCTTTGCCAATTACTTCTAGGCTGGCCCACTTGTTTGCCTTCTTCTGTGAGCGGGTTCCACTGCATCGCTTGACTAGCAATGCACCCATCGCCTTTTCGAAGTATATGGCCAATCCACTGCCACTTTCGTCTTCGTATAATAGAGTCTATGGGTTCCTGACCAGTTCTCGCATGAAGTTCAGCATTGGAGATACGGTTGGGCCAGAAAATCCTCAAGATGTTTCGAAGACATCTATTAACGAACGTTTGCAGCTTCCTTGTGACAGTAACTGTGACTTTCCAAGTGCTGCAACCGTAAAGCAGCACGGATTCAACATTGGACCGGAACAGTCGTAGCTTGGTCTTTAAGCTAAAAGAGTTGTTTCTCCATATTTTGGATAGCATTCCGAACGCAGCCTTTGCTTTTCTGATTCGACTGTTCAGTTTAGTTCAGTTCCGCCACCCGTAGAGACAATACTCCCAAGATATTGGAAATCCTCTACCATCTCTACCGGTTGTCCAGAAATATTAAGCTGCGTGCAGTACGTCACTTATCACCCACCGGAACAGTATTGGTGATATTATACAGCCTTGCCTAACCCCACTTTGGATTTCAAGCTCCTCTGACAACCTTTTTCTTTATGCAAGACGTGACATTTGGATCCATCATATGTAGCCGTGATAATAGCAATCAATTCATCTGGTATGCCCCTCCTGCGCAAAGCAAGCCAGACAAATTTTCTATTGACACAATCGAATGCTTTTTCGAAATTGATGAACAGCAGGTGAAGGGGTGATCGATATTCAACGCACTGTTCGATTATGATCCGCAAGGTGTTGATGTGATCCACACAGGAAGATCCAGTGCGGAATCCTGCTTGTTCAGCGTCGAGTGCGTCTTCGGAGTGGTCTTTTTTTTTGCTCCAATACTATTCTTGCTATGATTACAACAATCAAGAGTGGTCCATATAATTGATAACTATTTTGAGAAAAGTGGATGGATGTCACGCCTCCTGTATGATAAGTCTTAATTTTTAATATTTTTCTTTGCACCCATCATAGGGCCTAGCGCTCTACCAAATTTTATCATTCTATAACAATCAGAAGTGCTGGCATATAATTGCTGGCTATTTTGGAAAAATAGGCGGATACCACGCCCATATATATGGAAAACCCAAAATTTTGTTGTGGGAATTAACAAGATTCTACGGTGTCTGGAAGTGTTCTATAATTTTGAGAATCTGTCAAATCAGTGAGTCAGTCAGCTACGGTTTTTGTGATTTTTGACGTCTTATCTATCAGGAACTACTAATAATAAAGGGGTTGAAATTTTGTGAGGCGCCTTTGCTCGCCTAGTTTAGCAAATATGGCGAGTTTGAAGTATCTGACATTATTGGTTCCGAAATTAGAGGGGGGTCGAAAATCGCTTGAGTTTGTTTCTGTTAAAAGGGGTAGTGCCGACTAGTTCTAGCGACTCCGTGCAATGAAATAACCCCCAAACCAAATAACTCCCAAAAATGTTTTTTTTAAAGTCCCCATAACTTCAAAGATAAAATAAATTCCCAAAAACACATGAAATAAGTCCCAAACAAAAATTTAAATTAGACCCAATTGAAATAAATCTCAAAACAACTGCGTTGGGGGATGCCGGCGTTGTGGCACGTGATTTTCATAGTTACTGCCTTATGGTGATGGGGGGGGGGGGGGGGCTAAACGCGAAAGCTGCGCCACCACCGCTCCAGCGAATATACGCTCTGACCGTTAGATTCACGGTTACTGTTACTAAAGTCGAAAATCGCTCAAAAATAGAAGAATGAAATAAATACCCACATTTGGGGAAATAAGTCCCCGAACACCGATGAAATAAATCCACAATTATGGGGAGTTTTTTTTCATATAAAAAAACTTCTGATTTCCATATAAATGTTGCGGAGCTATTTCGTTTTTAGTTTGGGTTATTTCAGTGGGATTTATTCAACGGAGCTGTTCTAGCTCTAAAAAGTGATTTAAGATCCAATAGAAGTTTCTAATATAAAAGCTATATTAGGTTTGTTTTGTTGGGCATGTTTATACGCTCAAAAAAAATTACCATGAAAAATACAAAAACAATTCCGCTAAGTTTGCGGAGGCAATCATCTCCGCTTATAAATTAAGCAAATATTGCTTCCAAAACCTTATCTAAGTGAAAATAAAAGTGGACAAGAATTTGGACCTGAACCTTAAATGTCGGTAACGTAGATTGTTTTTCACTCACAAAACGGTGTGAAAACGCAGTCATAGAAATTAGGAGTGGACATAGAAGGGGATATAGCGATTTTTATTGAACTTCTGTTGCTGCGCTAGCTATGAATTATCAATAAAACGCACCTGATATTACCTTTATGTGTACTGTGCTTTACATTAGACTATCTCTAGCTGATGTTGCCTTCTCTAAATATAGCACTTGAGGTGGCAGGCTTGATTTGTATCAGTTCTTCAGGCTTGTGACGGGGCGTGTTATTTTCCCAATCCCGGAAGGAATAAGATTAGTTTTGGAGGGGTGATAATACGACAAGCCGCATTACCTCACTCGGATCTCAGTGGATCCATTGTGCTCCCCAGGATATAGGTAAGGTAGATTTAAGGACGGGTAAAGAGAGGAGTTAGTGGAGCTTAGGGGCTAGGTGTACGTATAGGAGCCTCCCTGAACCATTTTGAGTTCTGAACGAATTTCAAAATGTTTTTTAGTGACAAACATGAGATATCACCCAATTCGTCAAAAAAGTATTCCCCGAGGGCTGTCTTTCTGGCTCTTGCTAGGCTGGGGCATTCACATTCCGCCTCTTCGTCCTGACACCATCTGCATAAATCAGATGTGGTGATGATACCCATTCTGCTCATGTGGGTTCCCATTGAGTTGTGACCCGTTAGCATTCCCAACAAGAGTGACAGTTAAGGTCTGCTTAGCTTGAGAAGGTAATCTGTTTTTTTCTTAGAGATTTCCGGTATCAATTGCTGACCATCTGTCATTTGTGGCTTGTAGGAAACTATTGTGAATTCTACATTTCTCTCTTTCTAGTGGCATAAATACAGAGGAATATGTTTGGCTGGGGTCAAGAGATGACCCGTTCCTGGCCAATTAATCTGCCCTTTCATTCCCACATACGTCACTATGTCCTGGGACCCATCAAAGGGTGACTGTATTTGTTGCACCGAGTGATCTTAGCTCGTTACGACAACGATTTACCAGTTTAGACTTTGTGACGATGGAGGATATAGCTTTAATCGCCGCCTGACTTTCAATAAAGAAGTCGATATTCCTTTTTTCTAATTTAAATGTGGCAAGATTCCTTGCGGCTTCATAAACTGCAAGCACTTTGATATATTTAGGGGTGGATTGTCTGAAAAGATACCCGACCCTACCCCCTTATCCGTCTTTGAGCCATCCGTGAATACCGAGACATGATCTTCGTTTATGACATCGTTTTTCGTCCAGAGGTCCCTTGTGGGGATCTCTGTTAGGGCTACTGGTTTGAAGTCAATGCTCGGCATTGTGTAGTCTGTTTGAATGTCTTTGTCAATAAAGTTTGAAATCGTACTGTGCCCGAAGTAGCCCCCTTTCCAATTATTGCACTGTTTTAGTCGTAGAGAACTTTTGGCCGCCATTTTATTCGTAAAGATATCTAATGGGGCTAGTGAAAGGAATGTTTCCAGGGCTGCTGTTGGTGTGGTTTTCATGGCACTGGTTGTACCAATACAAGCTAATCTTTGAATTTTCGTCATGGTTTTAAGATTGATTGCCTTGTCTAGGGCTGGCCACCAAACCAAACATGCGTATGTCAAGATTGGCCTTATTATGGCCGTGTACATCCAGTGAATGGTTTTGGGGCTGGGACCCCATCTTTTACCACAAATTCGACTGCAAGTATAGAATGCTATAGAAGCCTTCTTTTCTCTCTCTTTAATGTTTTCTTTCCAGTTTAGTTTACGGTCTAATACCAAACCAAGATACCTAGCCGTACCAGTAATATGGAGCGGTGTCCCATTTATGGTGGGAGGATCTATATTTGGAATGTTGCGTTTCCTTGTAAACAAAACCAGTTCTGTCTTGGGTGGGTTGACATTTAGTCCACAGCTGCTGGCCCAGTCACTGAGCTTGTTAAGGGATGTTTGAAGGAGATCGCACAGGGTGGGTTTGAAGGATGGAATTGGTTGAAAAAAAAAACACAACGGAGTTGAACGATGTAATCACAGAAAAAAAAATGAAGTTTCCATACAAACTTTCGATAAAAAGTATGTTATTCACGCCGGTAACAAAACAGCCAGAATTTTCCGCATTTAAGCAAAGCCCGAAGGGATTAGTTGTTGTTGTATTTAATACGTAAATTGTTTAGCCCCAACATCGTTACTTTCATCCAATTCCTTTCGAGCTTGCAAAAGAAAAAAAACAGGCCCTCAGAATAATAGGGGTCAGTAAACTAGTTCTATGAAAGTACTACAATCCTTATCTCATATCCTGCCTATCATTATATTTACGAACGGGTGTACCTGTACCTATAACTTAAAATTGCAACATAAAATCGTTCAAATGTTGCACCAACTTACATTTTTAATCTTTTCTTTGGGAGGGAGAGAAATTATAAAGAACTTCAAACGAACGACGACGACGTGAGCCAATTATTTATGAACATCATCATCTATACAACTAACAACTAAGTAAGTATGTATAAGTTTCTACTTAGTTGCAAAAAATAACCTGTACAGCACGCTTGTTCGCATGCATGGACATATTATTATTCTGAATCACTTTTTTTTAAAGATTTTCTTTATTTTTTTTCCTGATTTTTTTTTTATTTATGTACAAAGTTGGTTTTTACTTTTACGGATTAATGTACATGGACAGTGTTTGTGCAGAGGAGTATTACTCCTCATTTTCCATTCACTTGATTGTAGGTATTTTTTTTTTTATCGTTATTGTGTCAGCAAGCAAGTTTGTCTTTTCTAAGCAATATTATAATAGAGTTTGTGCTTTTGTGGCATGACTGTAATTTATACTGTATGCGGATGTGCGGGAATGTAGAACGCAACAAGGAAAACTCTCTAACAGGTTCAAATTGAAGTCATAGCCGGATGTAAGTAAGAGTTATAGTACAAAAAGGATTGTCTTTGGATAAAAGAAAAAAAGATGATGACATATTCTATTTAGATAGATTGGAGTTTGCTGTATTTCAAAACAAAAGAAGCCTGATTTAGCTGATAATGTTCATGTTTTTTACATTGTATGGGGTAGGCAGCGATGGATTTTGGGAAGTTTTTCTTTACCAATCGATTTTTACTTTTAATTTTTAAATAATTAGGTGATCTACCGGTGATAAGGAGTAGCCTCATTTCGAAAGTACAAAAACACATTTTTACGGGGGACGGTAATAAGAACGTATTTAGAACAAATTGTATCTATAAGTTCTTGTCAACAAGGAAGGCCATAAATATAAATAAGCGTAAAATGTATAACCCCAAAGCAGTACAATAAGTTCAATGTTTTTTTTTTTTTTTTAGAAAATCCGATTTGTAATAATGATGCACTGGACGATGCAACAACAACTGCCGAACGGTATAACATGAGAAACCCGCAGTCATTTAAATGTAAGAAGTTTTTGTCAAAAACAAACTGTGATAAGTCATAGCCATTGTAGGAATAGGAACCCTCCTTAGGACATAGCCATGGAGGAGACATGGGGGAAATATCCTATATGAGTACAGTGGAACTTCCGTAAGTCGAACTCTTAAAATGAAAGAAAAAAAATTCGAGTTTTAGAAACTTCGATTTATATAAATAACAACAAATCTTTTAGATTTATTGTTTTATTTAATTATGAGGATATTCAAAGAAGGACAATAAATTTTAATCAACACAAGTTTAAAAAAGTAAATATCATTCGGTAACATTTTTTTAATGCATTTTGACTTGTAAAATGTTTTAGTTTCATGAATTGGATTGAAGAAACTATTTCAATGGCTTCATACACTTAAGCTTGTCTCGGCTGCCTGATGAGTAAGCCTTCATCTGGATCATTTTTACCGTCACTGATGGTTTCCACTTCAGAAGCTACCGAAAGCAAAATCTCTTCATCAGACGTCATATGACAAAGAATAATTTCATTGTCATAGTTAATGTATTCTTGAAGGCTTCACCTCATGTCTGTGTATTATAGTGGAAAATACTTGCATTTCACCGAACTCATGTATGGGCACGCCAAAGTCTGCGTGAATTTGATTACAAGATCACTCAAATTCCCTTATGACCTCCAGTTTTTGAAGTTAGAGGCTTTAATTTTCTTCCTGACATTTTTTTTTTCAATAAGAAATTTTAAACACAACATCTACGCATAAAAACTTAATCCATAAGGGATTCCCCGAGTCAGAGAAAACTTCGACTTAATTTAGGAATGCACTAAACAAACTTGCAACAGACTACATTCAAAATTTAAAAAAAAAAATGAAAATAAAGAAGAAAAGTTCGAGTTAAAGAGACTTTTTACCACCAAATGCGGTCTAAAAACTTCGAAATAGAGAGAATTTTGAGTTACAGAAGTTCGAATTACGGAGGGCAAAATTCATGAAAATAAAGTTGAAAACGCGAAGTTCTCAATAAAACTTTGAGTTATAGAGAAATTCGACTTATGGAAGTTCGAGTTATGGAAGTTCCACTGTATTGGGAACCTTTTTTAAAATCATTTTTTTTTTTCTAAATCTAGCTGCCCCGGTGAACTTCGTTCCACATTAAATTGGAAAATGGATTTCACACATTTAAGGTCACTGGCAATGCTTTGTGATGTACAAAGTTGTTTGTTTTGTTGTGCTGTTACTTTGAAAATAACAAACAAAAATGGAGAATTTTTTTTTAAATATAATATACAAAAATAAATTGCGTATACGCCTAAATGTACCTCACTGTTTTATCGTTCTTTTTGAGAAAATAGGACTACAACATATTTACGGCATAATGTAATAAAAAAAAAAAAAAAAATTTGATGGCACAACAGCTCATGAAGAACTAGGGCCTAGTGACTTACAACTCTCAACCATTCCTGTGTGCGTGTCTGCAGGAATGGAGGGGACCTACAGTTTATTGCCGAATCCGAACGGCTAACGAGCGGCACTTTTCTGTGACAGGAGATACTCTTGGAGGATTTGTCAATTCCTCGCAAGAGGCAGTAGCCGTTTTTTCTTTTAAATAAATAGGTGGCGAGGCTGGGGATCGAACCTTAGACCTCCGGCATGACAGTCCATCGCACTAACCATCACGCCACGGCTACTACGGCATAATGTAATGCTGATCATAAATTAAACAAAATGCGATTCGGAGAATTGGTTTATAGCTCTAAAGCGCTCAGGCACGCAAGCAAAATACTGTCATAGACTTAAAAGCAAAAAAAACAAAATAATTTGCGAACTATTGGCATTTATGTGAGACCGAAAATACTACTCAGCTGTGAAACCTGAGTCGAGAGCGTAAGGCCATAGCTATTCAATTTTCGTCAGAAACAAAATATTTACTCTTTTCCATAAAAAAATTGAATTTTCAGATATCGTCCCTAATGAAAGTATGGAATTTCGGATTTTCACGATTTTTTCGATTTTTGCCGTTCAATTTTCGTAGTGGGTTTGTTTATCTGGTTCAATACAAAACAAATCCAATAAAAGAAATTCCTGTGCAAATCGGGTGAGATTTACCCTAGTTATGCGAGTTCGAACATTTTGTCCACGGAAATCTGCTCCACATGGAAATTTATTCCACTTTTGATGGGAATCTATTTCACTTTAAAAAAAAAAAAAGGAGTTGATTTCCACCGAGAAAGAGGATTTGTTACACTTTTGAGTGAGCAAGAACTTTACTTTAAAAATGGATGTTCGCAAAAAAGTATACCACTTGAAGGGGCACTGGACAGTGATAAAAGGTCAGGTGATTTCAGTAATTGACCAGGCATAGGTTTTTTTTTTAAATTAATTTTTAAAGTTTTGTTCAAGTTCATTACAAGGGCACATGAACTTTAAGCACCTCATTTATGGGATGTTCGAAATAGTATACATCTGAAAGGTTACTTATTCCTTATAAAAGGTCAGGCAATTTCAGTAATTGGTTAGCTATAGATTTTTAGTTATGAGTTTAACAAAAAAATAAATGTCATTGACCGTTATCTTGAATTTTTGTTTTATAAAAATTATAAAAAATAATCTATGCCTGACCAATTTCTGAAACTAGCTGACCTTTTAGATGATATACTTTTTTTGCGATTATCCCATATATGAGGTGCTAAGATCCCACACAGAAGTCTTTTTCCACTAACGGTAGGAATTTATTTCGTAAAATCCTATTCTTAAATCAGTTTAAAGCTCCACATGACTCATGCAGCCTTATTTCTATTTACTAGAGCTTAAATGATAGGTAATCAGTTATCAGTCACAATAACAAAAAAAAAATCCTTGGGAATTTTCTTAAAAGCATTTAAATTTAAAGAATCCAATTTAAGTAATTAAAAATGGGAAGTGAATGAACTTAATGGAGTATTTTTAGGGACAATTTTTTATTAGCCATTTAAGCAGCCATAGTACTTAATATTCAGATATGTAGAATAAAAATTACTTTTCCAATAGTCCTGAATAATAGTCAAAGAATAAAGTTATCGAAGTCCGCTATACACTTTCCCAGCTACTATGTGGTCAGTCCAGGTGAGGTTTTCATTAAAAACGAGACTCAAATTTATCGCAGGGCGAACATATTCGATATTAGAGTCCCCGAATTTAACCGGGGGGAAGTGGGAAGTGTCTAGTCGCTGTTTATAAATACACAGGGTTTTTGACTTTCCTGGATTGGAAGGCTATGTCTAAGTGCCCACTGCTGAATTATTTCCAGGTCCTCATTGACATTATCTATTGCACTTGCAACATTGGTAAATGGGCAGCTTCGGTATAATTGAACATCATCTGTTCATATGTTTGAACAGAACAATGTTTGACCGTTCCAGGTAGTTCATTGACATAAATGGAAAACAACAATGGTCCAAGTACAGACCCTTGGGGAACACCGGTTTTTATAGGAAGGAATGAAGACATTCTATTACCCACTGCCACACATTGTTGACGATTGGTTAAATAGGAATACAATAATCTTACTGCAAATGAGGAGAGACCGAAATTATTAAAAAGTTTTTTTTTCCAGAGTACAGAGTGGTTAACAGTGTCAGTGCTTTTGAAAAGTCAAGCAATGTTAAGAAAGTACAACAGTTCATATCCATAGCTTTATGAATATCATCAACATTTTGGGAAGTTTCCCCTTTCTGAGAGCATTTTTTCTTATTTTAAAATTTTACACATTTTACTGGAAAAACACACACCTTATATCGGTTGCTGATTATTTGTTCGAAACCTATTCGCTAAACTATCTTAGGCTACGAGCAGACGGCATATAAAAGTCGCATACGTTTGCGACTCTGACGTCATTTTAACGTCATCATTTGTGACTTTGGTCACATATCGTCTGAGCACCCTATTGGGACAGTCTGAATATGCTTTTATTTTTTTGTTTACATTTTTACTATTTTATTTTTTATATGTATGAACTTTGACAGAACTGAATGCACATAAAAGCACAGAGTTGTAAAGGAAAGGGCCGAACCTTATAATGCCAAGATATTTGAATTTTTTCCTGGTATATACAATATCTATACATGATATATTTAATTATTTCCTACCTCTATGTCTCTATACGCCCAAAACTAAAAAAATGGTGTTACAATGACAATTTACTTTATTAAAATTAATGAAAAAGCTATTTTTCCAAGACAAACGTCAATAAATTTGGCATGTTGATAATTTCAGATGTCATACACTTGTCAAAAAAATTAAGGGAACAAAAAAAAATCACTTTTTTTTAGTGTTTTTTGAGAAGCTGTATCTCTGTGAAAAGTGGTCGTATTGAGATAAAACAAAAAGCATTCTAAAGCTTTATATTTTTTGTATTAATAAATTGCAGCAAGTGAATTTTTTAAGGTACCGTTATTGTGCAATCATAAGAAGAAGCACGACCCAAAAATTTTTATTTTTTTTTTTTTTTTTTTGAACATTGGTATTTTCTTTGAAAATTTTTTTTGAGCCAAATCAATGATTTTTTTCAATAACTTGTTTAATCAGTTTATTCTACAATTTTTTTTCAGAAGAATATCTGGCTTTGAATGAAAAAACAGACTTTTGACTTTGACTACCAATATCTTCGCAAGGAATGACGACACGGAAAATTTAATGGTAGTTTTAAAAACGGGAATTAATTTTCTATAAGATTTTTTCAAAACATTATAACGATTATTTTTTTTTTGGTCCTGACCGTTACATTAAGAAAAGTTCAAAAAAAGGACTGTTTAAAGACTTTTTGTAAATCTTTTACTGCTTTACAAATATTGACTACAGGACTTAATTAAAGAATTATAGACCACCAATATTTTTGTGAAATTTCAAATTAATCCATTGAACCGTTTTCCAGTACCGAATGATCAAAGTCGTAAAAAACAATTTAAGGAACAAATTGGGTGCTTCATAAACATTGTGAAAGTGTCATCAAAAAGGGAAAGAAAAGAACAATTTTTGTCAATTTTTATCACAGTTTTGGATTTTTTTTTCAAAAACTAAATTTTAAATAGAGAAATAGATTTTTTTTAGAAGGGTGGGGCCCTCCCGTTTTTTTTTAGAAGGGTGGGGCCCTCCCGCTAGAATTGCCTAGGGGCCCCTACATATGTCTTAATCTGTTCCTGCTTATCACATCATATAATTTCATCAAAATAGGTAAAAGACCGCTTTTCCACAAAACTTTAACCACTGTGGTGTGCAGTGCAGTCCAATATCACCCTCTTCCTAATTTCATAGCAGAGTTCACATCCGAGGATAAATCATAATCAAGCTGTCAGTAAAACATGTTGTAAGCAAATTATCTTCCTCAAAAACAAAAGAAAATCTCTATCAAGTAACATTACAACAACATGTTACATGCTCCCAGAATCTCTAGACATGTTGTCTTCCAAACCAAAACATTCATCCCTAATGGATATATTGGACTATAAATTCAATCTGATTATTATCAGGATCGAAGCCATAAATAAAATTAGCTATTGCTCCTTTTCAAATTCTTGAGTCATAACAATTTGTCTGGTATTTAAACAACAATGTCTGCAGCAGCACTTACCGAACAAAACCACCCCAACCGAACACTGCTCAATGCTCAGTTCATACTCTATACGAGTATAAATGTATATTAGTCTGCTATAATTTATTAAATGCCATAAATTATATTGGGAATTAATGAAAATCTCATGTGGGAGAGTGCTCTCAAACTGGCTGGGGCTTCTGTTATTGCACTCGAAATGTGATGAAGTTTCATTGCCCCCTGCATTTGAAATTGGCACACAGCACTAGGATACACAAATTATGTGAATCCCAGAAGATGTTTTGGATTAATTCAAAAAGTTTGTTTTAGTTAAATTGATGGGTTTGTCTGGTTTATGGAAAGTTGAAATAATTTCCCCCCAATCCAGTTTGAAGCAAACTCCTCTTTTTCATACACATATTCGAATGCTTGCTAAAGTTAATTGAACAATTTCTTTTAATTAAATTTCTGACAGAATCATTTCCATTTTGGCGCTGTGTCTGATGCTGATGCATATTGGAATTCCAAATGAAATTTCATATACACATACCTATGCAACTGCGAAAGGATGTCGTCCTCGTTAGAAGTGCGCATACAACATACACGTTGTAATAAATTGTTCATTTTGTTTCGATGGCGATGGCAAAGGCGATGCACAACATGGTGATGGTTGCAACATCAATTTCCAGAGAAATTTGATTTGTAGCTGCTGTCTGTCTTAATTAATGAGTTAAAATCTTTCATAAGTCAAAACCTTCATTCTAATGGTTGGTTATTATATGTTTCTTTCTATTTTGTCTTACAGGTAGGTACAGTTTGAAGTATACCTAAGTTTTATCTTCAGATTAATGGCTACTTAAGACATGGACAATCAATGTTGCTATTTTGCTATCAATAAAACAGAACAAAACAAAAAAAAAATTCATGAAAGAAGGACTTGCATATGGGACTCCGATATTAGGTGTGTTTCAAACATCTTTATTTATTACATTTCCAACAGTTTAATGAGAAATAATTTGTTGATTGGTATGCTGAGTCTATTGATGTTTCCGAAAGGTTGTGAACGTATTCAGACAGAGTGCATGGAAATGTATTAAAGTCAGCTTACTTCTTAAGGCCAGTCAAAACTAATATAGTAGTTCAATTTGTGAGAAAGAACTAATTAATAATTTTAAAATGAGCGACTGGATTACACAGCTTGATCTTGCGGTTCCAGGCTACGAGTAAACGGGGCTTAGCGTTTCAGATGTAATTTGCCTACTTTTTGCTAGCTCCTGTAGAGCAAATATAGGTTTTATAATGAAATCAAAAATATCGTTGTTATAATCAAAATTTAAATTACGAAGATGGAAGTCCGAAAATCAATAAAAAACGGGTTTTGGCGTTTTTTGGGAAGATTCCCTAATTTGTAAGTGATTTGCGAAGGTATACCTATGATTTTAATGGCATGGCCAATTTTGTTATGATTTTGCAATCCGGTGCTTCTAAAAAAACTAAGGTAACAAAGAAAACTAAGGGATCAAAAAAATAAGGAAGCACATTTAAAAAATTTTTTTTTTTTAGTGTTTTTGAAGAGCTGTATCTCTGTGAAAAGAAGACGTATTGAGATGAAACATTAAGCATTCTAAGGCTTTATGTTTTTTGTGTTGATTAATTTAAGTAAATGATTTTTTTAAGGTACTGTTGTTGCGTAATCATAAAAGACAGCATTCGTGCATAAATTTTTAATTTTTTTTTTTTTTGTTTGAGGGATGTCATTTTCTTTAATTTTTTTTTGTTTTAAGCCAATTAAATGTATTGGTTCGATAACTTGATAATTTAGCTTTAATGTCGTCATATCTGGGCCCGTATCGGGTAACAAAAAAAGCGATCGCTCGGTAAAGTGATTGTCGTTTTAACGATTGCTCTCTCTCTCTCTACATATCCTACAGTTTGAATTTAACGTGGATACCTGTCTGTTACGACCTTACCCCACGGGAGGACTACCTACCATTACGTTGTTGATCTTGTCAACCAACAACCTGGTCGGGATTTTGCCGCACCAGTTCCAATTTAGAGACATGTAAGGCTGTTACTCCACCCTTGCTTTGGATGGATCAAGGCCTATCTGCACCTCTAGTATTCGAGATCGGAAGATCAAGGAGTACTATATGCTGACGTAATTGCCGTGAAACCACAGCCCGACGATGCTTCCACGTGGGGGCCAACCTCCATGTATGATCTAATCGGGCGATTAGCGGTTAGGATCATACCCCGTCGAACCCAATTCGGGTTATTTATGGAAGTTGAGAGCATACGACATCTGGGTACACAAGGTACCGGAACCACCGGCACCGCTCAGAACGACCAGATCTCTTTTTTGCCTTACCAATTAGGAAAGATATTCCTATACGTGAAACCTCAAACCAGATCTCGAGATTCAAAGATCAAAACCGTATTTTCACTTAGTCGGGTAACACCCAGGTTTGCCAGATAAATCTGAACACCTTTAGTTATACATGACTCTTTTAGGAGTCATGCTTTAATTTTGGAATAGCGGGTGTCTCTCTACCCCAGTGTTCGCCACTTCCCCGTATAGCAAAAATAAGACATTCCTTGACAATCCGAAGATCATCACTTAACCCTATTGTTAAGCCAGGCAAAGACTTCGGTCGTTCTAACATACTCGGTTCATTTTCTTCTCATCATTATATAGCTTAGGAATACTTTTTACTCTCTTCGAAACCTCTCTCCAGAAACCAGCTGTTATGGCTCTGGTGCGATTTCCAAGTCACATTTGTGGATGTGACCTGACTACTCGTTACATAGATGAACATATCTCCATTCAATTTGAAAATGGTGCCGCGATTTTTGGCTAACCACAACCAGCACAATGCTCCATTACGGAGCCATTCCTAATAGGTAGACAGACCGAAGTCTGGAGCTCACTACCACCCGTGCTACCCAAATTTTCGCCTTTGGTCAGGTTAGCCACTGCATCCAAAAAATCATAATGCAGTGTTACCACTGCATACAGATTTTCTGTATGCAGCTACTACTCGGATGAGTTCCACAAAACTCGGGGAGCCGGCGCCCTTAATTCAACTACAGTAGGACCTCGGTAATTCGAACTATTAGAGACCTACCCAAGTTCGAACCACGGAAGTATTCGAATTACTCGATACTTATTTCGCAGCCAATGTGTTGAATGAAAAGGCTGCGTAAGTTTTAAGTGAAATTAAGAAAATCCACACTTGCCTCAGGAACGAAAACTTGATGAAACCAATTTTTAAAAATTTCTGTTGTCATCTATGCATTCTTAGTAGCCTTGTTTATAAGAGGGTTGTCAAAGATTTTGAATAATCTTGGGTTATATGACTTTCGAATAATTAATGGTTGAATTTAGTGATCTCCTGATCCATTGCAGCAATCTAAAAGGGTTGCCCTTTCTTTGCCAACCTTTCATATAAGAGCATTTTTTTCAAATTAACAGACTAGTGTCTTATCAGGGCAAGCCAATTCATCCAAATTGTAGATCTCGTCTTTCTTCAGACTCATGTCTTAAAATTCTGCCCAAAAAGTACTGTCTCAAAAAAATAAATTCAAAGCCTGTAGTCGATGTCGTCTTTTTTCTTTGAAATATTTTCCCCAAATATTTTTGGGAAAATACTTTTATTTCTTCCAGTAAAAAAAGCCCTTAGCAAAGCAAAACAAAAAAAAAAAAAACGAATTACAGAGTACCAATTTTGGCAAGTGTTCGAATTACAAGAAACAGTGGAGCGTTCGAACTTTCGAGTGTTCGAACTACCGAGGTCCTACCGTATTTAAAATTAGGTCTTTTTTTTTTACAATCATAAAAGCTGGTGAACGTATTTTGCCACTGCAGTGCGCGTTAAACCACTTTCATATCACTTCGCCGCCACTCCATCGCCAAGCCACTTGTTAACCTCTCCACTCCACTTCGTCAACACTTCAGTGAGCGCCTTGCCTAAGTCAATAATCACAGGCATATTCGTATGTAGTACAAAAATCCACTTCGTCACCACTCACTTGCCACTTGAAAATTAAACATGTTCGAGATATGTGGCAGCAGACTGGCACCACACCACCTGCAAAACATCATGCCACTGCCATTCCACTTTGATGAGCGCGTCATCATTGAATTACATAGGTTTTACCAATTCCACCTGCCACTTAGCCACCACGCCACTACCACTCCACTTCGTCATCACTTCATTGAGCGCCTTGCCTTAAAGATTCCTGTGAGAATTGTGGGAAAAAATCCATGAAAATTGTTTCTACTTACTCTCTTATTTATACTTTCACCAAAATCGAGATCATTCGTTTCAGGTGACTTGGCGCGAGAAAAATTTGGGGTAAAAACATGGGCTGAGGAGCTAACATGAGAGACATCATAATTATGTCATCTAAACATATTCAGGGATGGCAAATCAGGACCACAAATTTGTAAAAACGATTCTTTATAAAGAATTGCGGAGAGTATTTTACATAAGATGTGATAAAAGGCAATAAGTACGTTTAAGTTTGGTTGAATGAAACAAGAACAAAATTATATATTTCCCTGGTTTTAACTGTAGGTAACATTTTCTAAAGAATTTACTTACCCCCAGTTTCACAGTGAAAGTTTAAACTTTTTAAATTCTAAGTTTAACTCTTTAGGTTTCACAGCATAAACTGAACCTCAGTTCAATCAAACGAACTATATTACCGAACTACATTACCATTTTCTTATAAACACATGTGCAGTTAGCACAATTCTCTCAATTTTGAATTTTTTTTTTTTTGAAGAGAAAAGAGAAACACATGAGTTATTACCATGGAGAGTTTAAATTTAAACGGCAGAATAAAAGCGTTTAACTTGTTGAACTCAGTTCAGATTTGAACATTCACTGTGAAATTGAATTAAGTGTTGAACTCAAGTTTAAACTAAAAGCAGAGTTTAAACTTACACTGTGAAACTGGGGGTAAGTATAAAACAAAGTATAAACTTTGTCAAAACCACAAATTAATTTTTGAATTACTTTAAATAAAATTATTTAATTTTAGAAACAAAAATAGTTCCTACAATTACGCAAGAGTTAAAAAAAAAATCAGTTTGAAAACATTTTTTTTTCTCATTTTCTTAAAAATATTGAGAGTTTCCACAGAAGCCACAATCTAATTCTTGTCCGATAGTTTTGAACTTATTTTTACTTATTAAATCATTTTTAAAGTACACTTTAATTGTACCACTTATAAGCTCCTTAATGACACAATCTCTAAAGTAAAATCAAGCAATTTATTTTTATGTGCCTCTCAATTCAACCTCGATATTTTATTAATTGAAAGGAATTTTTCTCATCTTTCAAGAGATCAAAGCTCAAGTGCCCTAAAACGATCCGCAAGGGTTAAAGTTAATTGGTATCTTAAATCACACGCCCTAAAGTTTTTATTTTACGAAAGAAACGCATAAAAGATAAAAACAAAAGAATAACAAACTATTCAAAATATTTGGGTCACCGCATAATCGTTAAGAAGTGAGTGCATCTTATAATTATTTCTAAAAGAGTTTATTAATTCCAAAACAGCAAAAAAAAAAAAGAAAAAACTTTCAAAAGTCCCATCAGAAGTCCATAAAGATTCTTTGTGTCTTCTAATTTTCCTTAGAATGGTGTTGCACAAAACCAAGAAAATCCCATTAAAAATGTTGAAAGATATAACACTGACTGCGCGCAGCAAGAAGATGTGAAACATCACCCTTCTAAATGCATATTTTTGTTGAAATGCATCGAATGGCAGTGAGGGTCGCTTCGAACAGCAGGAAGAAAGAACTTTAAGAATTTTAAAGTGCAACTATTAAGATCTCATTTGTTGCCTACAAAAACTTCAAGAAGTGTGACCTACTCCTTTAGCTTACATATTTTTTCAATTTTCATCGAACAAAAAAATGCGGAAAACATGGGAAAATTAAAATTATTGTTCTTCTAGAAAACTGATAAATTGAAATGTATAAAAATAAGTCATGACATAATTTGATTTTCAATTCGTGTTTCTTTGAGGAACTGAAACAGATGTTATTCTCATCATATCGTATAGTTGTCATTTGTTGTAAATATTTTGAATACCAGAACGAACAACACGCTTTGAAATTATCACACCACGATCGAGACAAATTATATGTACGACGCACGTACGTATGTGTGTTTATATGTAAGTAAACCATGAAAAGAAAAATGCAGCAAAAAAAGAAATTAACAAATCTTTTACAAATATAACACGAAACATTATAGCGTGTGGTTGAAAAATAATCGGATTTAAATTTTTTTCAATGGAATTTCATTGTGAAAAGATTTGCAGGTGGAATGTGGAAGTGAACTTTAAAAAGGTCAGTTTCATTTAAATTGCAAATACAATTTTTTTTACAATAACAAAATGGAAAATTCTTGGTATAGGTATGTTCAAAGGCAAAAAATTAATCTTGTTAGTTAGGAAAATGACAAAGCTGCAATGATTATGAGCTTAATATTTGGAATGAAGAAGGATTTGCAAAGGAATAATCTGTATAAACGAGATTTAATTCAAAGACTATCCGATTTCCACACTGAGCACTAAGAGGGGCTAGTTATAGCTTTCATTGAAATTCATTATTGAAAATTTAAATTTTTAATTTTAATATTGATGACAAAATAAAGCTTTTTGACTTAATTATTCCATATATCTGACAAACAAAATTATATTTGACTCAAAATTAACAATTAAAATTCTCAATTACGGTTTTCAATGAAATTCATAACTGGCGCCCAACGCTAGTACCGGAACTCAAATCAGTATCAACGAATTTCGTCACAGAATTACTATTTTCTTAAATTTTCGTGTGTCCTTTTGTGAATAAAAACACTAAAGTAGCTCTTAGGACATTCTCGAGAGTAAACTCGCAAGTGGGCACAGCTTGCAGAGTAGCTCGCGGAGAGCAATTTGTTCGCAGGATTCCAACCAGTTTGTATTTTAGTTACTCTCATGTTAATAGTCCTTAAGTTTCGTAAAATTAAATACAAATTTTTGAAACATCTTTCTTATAATATTTAAAAAATTGAATTTGCTAAAAACAACATAATAACGCTTCGGTATCTTTTAATTTTTTTATAATCTGTCTGAAGAAGGGTGTAATCACGCCCGAAACGTCACATACATTTCGACCTAAGGCCCACAAAAGGTATTAAGATATATGATTAAAAGCCTTAGGATTAATTCGCACGCAGAAATTTCAAGTTAAAAGGGAAAAAAGCTGACAGCTTGGCGTTTTTGAAAAGTTTAAAAATTTCGTGACACATTAAGAAAACGATTAAAACCGGAAATAAAGTTTTCGTGTTTACCCCATATTTCTTTTTTTCCCCATTCTAATTTAAAATATACAAGCTAGATTTCGCTAAATATCAATAGCCAATTAGTGATCTCCGAAAATCGGCCGGTAAATATTGGTGTTTAAACACAAAAAGAATTTTTAATAATTTTTGATAATTTTTTTTCTTTCCATCCCATTTTACCCTTTTATTAAAAACAAATTTAAAAAAAAAATTCTAAGAATAACCTTTAAAATCGGTTAACACATTATGTTTTACCAACATTTGAACCCATAAATAGCAAAATTTTGAAAAAAAAAAAAAACGTTGGTAGTTTGTGAGATGAGCGCGAATAAACAGACAGTTTCGTGTTAGTAAAATTTCAAGTTTGTAACGGAAATTGACACTTGGATGATGGACGAGAAAAAGGTGGTTTCCTAATCAGTGGGGTGTTAAGGTTTTTTGTCGTTTTTTTCAATCAAAGTAAGCCAACTTGAGGTGTTAAAATAAAGATTCGAAAAATAAGAAAAAGTACGTATACGCCCGAGTGAACCACATTTGAATGAATTTCATCTCTTAATCGAGCTTCTTGTTTATAAATCTCATTTTTGTAGGTAAGACTACTAATACATACATATGTATTTATTTTTTTATAATCCTTAATGACTGCAGCCTTCTAAAAGTCGAATTCTCTTGAAGTTACTTTTTTTTTTTTTTATTTTTTATTTAAAGCTTTTATTTTTTAATTTTTTATTTAAAGCTTTTATTTATTCCAATTTTTTTTTCTGTTACTTTTTATATAAATTTTTGTATAAATTTTAATGATAATTTTAAGGTTCATTTACAGTATTGTCTCCTTAATCCGAATTAATTATTGTAGGGGGTTATTCGGATTATCAAATTATTCGGATTAATGAGTACAGGACGGCAAGGGAAAAGCGTTATTTATTTCACTAAAAATCCGTATTTAGTTTTTATTAAAACCAAAAATTAAAAAATTGCATTATAAATAGGTTTACGCCTATTTACTTTTATAAAAACTAAAAAACTTAAAACAAATTCATGTATCTGTTCAGATATTTTAATCTCTGTACTATGTACTGTTCAACGTTCAGCATGTCTGTGCATGAGCGGAGCACTTCGTACGACTCCTTCAGCTGCACTAGACATTCTGTTCCATCTCTCATCTCTCGAAATTTTTGGCAAACAGACGGCTGCAAACACAGCCATTCGTCTTACGGCCTCGTCGCAGTGGATCAATAACGCAATTGGTCACTCCATTATTCTGAACTCATTCGGATCAATTCCCAGTAACATCTACTACACCATCCCAAAGTTACAGTTTGATAAAAACTTCCAGGTAACCTTCCCCTCCAGATCCAGCTGGGAGGATTCGGCATTGTTGAATAATGAATCTATTGATTTCTACACTGACGGATCAAAAACTAGTGACGGGGTTGGTGGAGGTGTATACTCAAACAGACTAAATCTAAGTCTCTTTTCGCCTTCCCAATCACTGTAGCATATTCCAGGCGGAACTATTGGCGATAAAAGAAGTCCTATCTTGGCTTAAGAAAAACGTGATATCAAACACGGATATCCGCATATTTTCAGATAGCCAAGCAGCCATTAAACCACTGGACTCTGTCTCTATCAACTCAATAACAGCCTTCAATTGTCGATTATCTCTCATGGAGATGGCACAGCAGTTTAAAATTCACCTTTGTTGGGTGCCGGGCCATAGAGACATTCCAGGAAATTGTATGGCCGACGAACTCGCCAAAGAAGGAACAATGCTAACTATTTTACCAGACAGGTTAAATACAGGCACTCCTATCGCTACATGTAAACTAATGCTGAAGCAGGATGCTATAAAGAAAACAAACCTCAGGTGGAACAACATCACCACCTGTTCGGCGACGAAACAGATTTGGCCAACACTGAGTCTGAAGCGCTCTAAATGTTTGATAGCTTTAAGCAGATCACATATCTGCTCCATAATAGGTGTCATAACAGGACACTGTCTTATAGGCAAGCACGCAACACGGCTTGGTGTTTACTCTAATGACTTTTGCAGAAGCTGCATGGACGAAGAAGAAGAGGAATCGACTCCTCACCTTCTTTGCACATGCCCTGCTTTATCTCAAAGACGCAGACTCCATCTTGGAGACTTCTATTACAATGATCCTAGTGATCTGGCAAATAGATATAAATAATCTCGTTCGCTTCGTAAGAAGCTCCAAGTGGTTCAACGACTAGTGAGGAAGTCCCCTAGATTCAATGTGGTATCACAATGGACCAAATTATGGTCTAAGTGAGTCGCGGCTCTTGCTGGCTACCACGTCAACCTAACCTAACTATGTACTGTTTTGATAGAAGTTTGTAACATAAAGGAGTAATATAAACAAAATTACTGCAAAAACTAGGCCGTGAAAACCAGTGTTTTTACTTAGAATTGTGCAAGAATATACATAATTTCATCTCATCAACTACTTCCATTGCAGAAGAAGAAACTTATTGCAATAAAGTGTTGGAAATATCTTTGAAACCGAAGAAATCCTGGCAAATCCCTTCTAAAACGGGTATAGTTATTATAAAAGTTTCTAAAAAAAAAAAACCGGCTTAGCTTTTTAATGTCTCGGCCGATTTTTTCTTAATGCCTTTGCGATCTGGTGCTCCTTAGTATTTCAAACATAATTGCACTTCAAAACATGTATTAAAAAAAATTTTTTTTAAACTTAAAGAAATGTAGATGGTGCGAAAGCTTTTCAGCCTGCACTACGCGTGTCTTATCTCAAAAAAAAAGAACCCTTTCAAATAATTTTAATTTAATTCTTGACTCTTATATACAATACAATCCCCTTCTTTTATGTTCAACAACCTGTTGGCTTATGAAACGAATACGGATACGGAGAAAAAGAAAGAACCCAAATGAACAACAACTCAACAACAAACTTGTGTGTGTCTAGTAAAACTGCTAGTTTTTAAACAATAAAATCTACACTGGATCGAAATGATCACGTGACCTTCGGTAGTGCAGTGCGTAGTGCATATGGCGCGGTCTATGGTTTGAGCTCCAGTGACGGCAAAAAATTTTTCAATTAAAATTGAGCATACGTTATGGCACCACTACTAGAAGGATTCTGATGATCGGCCTGGCGACCGACCATGAAATTATAATTTCAGCCTAAAAAACTTGGTTGTAGCTCACCCAAGTTGTTGTTAACCTTTATATTTTGATGAAATTTGGCTTCCTGTTATCTGAATTTTTTTATTTTCCTTTGGGTAAAAGTGACTTCAGTTACTAAAATTTTAGAACAGAAACTGTAACACCGCTAAACGTTTTACAGCATTTTATTTCCCTATTTGTCTTGGTCTATTTAAATAAAACCCATATATTGAATCAAAATGACCACACAATTGTTCAATGGCCAATATACATACATATAAAGGCATTAACCAACCCTACAAAATAAAAATCATATTATAATTAAGCATGCATCATCTTTTTATATAAATTGCCTCTTAAGAAATTTTACGACTTAACGACTGGGCTTGCGGCCAGCCAGCCAGCACCAAAAGCATATAGGCCGAATGAACATTCAATTGAATTGAACCCATTGTCGCCAAAGACTATTAAAAACTTAAGTCATCATCAGCATTAAATGTTCATACAAGAATAATTAAACTCGCCGTCAACTGCATCATTCATTTATTTTTAATAAAAAATATTTAATTCATTACTTTTAATATGCCTAATATATCCGTAGGCATATGATGCCTGAACTTCTTTAACTTAATGACGAAATGATAAAATAATATTCTTTGACAATTTTTCATAATTTATGCATTATTATTGTTTGGACAATATTTGTTGTTGTAATATACATAAGAATAATTTTGAAAGAAAGAATTTATAATTAAAAAAAAAAATAATTAAAAATCAAGAAAATATCATTGCATTATTATTTTTGAGTTAGAGAGTGTGGTTGCAAAAATTTATCGTTATGGCCACTATTGAAAGACACGAAAATTAGCAAGAAACCCGCCAATCTTTCGGTTTCAGATTGTTCTTCCCTAAAATTAAAATATATTTGACAACACACTGGCTTCTGGCAGGCCATGGGTTGAGCATAATGCGCCATCAAAACCAAGCTGTTTAAATAATATTTATTTTTACGACTTTTCCTGTTTGATATTTATTTTTTTTTTTCTCTTACAAAAATCTTCGTTTTTTTCTTCACTAAAATGTAGATTTTTACTATCTCGCCAAAATATATACATATGCACAGAGAGGATTTTTTTGGCCCACGCCCAATAAGTTAGATACAGAAAGACTACAAGATACTGTTTGTGTAAAATTGTTTTGAAAGTGGACACGCTTTTGAATATTTTACACGTAGAGAATGATTATTTATTTTTTTTTTAACAAATTCACAGAAAGTAGTATATACGTACATACTAAAAGCAAATTATAAAAACGACTGCATTTAAATTTTCAAACACATTGTGTTTTAAAATAGAGTTCTGAAATAAATGCATAATATTTTGCAGAACTTTTTTGCAAGAGAATGTTTCTTTACTGTAGTTTGATTTAAATAATCATTTTGATGTTGAACCGATAGATATTGTTATGACCTTAATGATTCCAATCCTGAATAGATGGCATCACTATTAAACAATGTATATATATATATGCCTTAACTCTTTACTTTATATAATACTTTCTCTTTCTTAAATTAATATTACATGTGTATATATATCTTTCTTTATACGTTAGAATAAAATTGGATTTGACATTGTAACAACGTGGTCGACTTTTCATTACATTTCCAATTCAATTTGCAATAAGTTACAACAAATTGGCGACGAGGTAAACTCGAAAATTATTATTGGGTAAAGTGCAAATACCTACTTCAAAATGGATCCAAAACAATTTGCAGACTTTATGTCTGTTCAAAAAAAAATGATGGAACAATTAATTGCGCTAACCACCACCAACTCCACCACTTCCACCACCACCGGCTCCAGATTGCAAAGTTCAGCGCCGACATTATTGGTTCCAAACTTCGAACAATTGGATACTTCGAAAGAAAACTACAAAAATTATATTCAACGCTTCAAAAACTACACTGAAATGAAAGACATAACCTCAAACCAAGAGTACTGCAAAAAGCTACTCTTAAATTCCATAGGATCAAATCACTTTAATACAATCATGGCATTGTCTGCACCAAAGTCACCATCAGAGCTAACGTACGAGGAACTGCTGCAAATTTTGGACAGTCATCTGGCCCCCAAAAAGAATGTTTTGGTGACACAACATCGTTTTCTTAACAAATATCAGACAGAGAATCAGTCCATTGCTGAATTTGTTGCCTGTCTGCGAATGGACTTGAATGAATGCGAATTTACATGCACATGCAAAAAGTCAATCGCAGATGTGTTTCTGAGGGCACAGTTCATTCGGGGAGTTCGGGACAACAACACAAGAGAAAACCTACTACAATCAACTAATTCCAATTTCGATGAAATTGTTGCAAAAGCATTAACACTCGAAGCCGCGAAAATGGATGCCAGGGAAATGTCAGATAAACAAAAAGGCAGTATCGTTTCAGACATAAATAAAATTTCAATTAATAAAAAATCTAAACATTTCAGCAAATCAAATCGACCAGCGCAACGATCAAAATTTTCAAAAATCAATTACCAGGAATTGGGTATAGCTGGACTGTGTCTGCGTTGCGGAAGAAACAACCACAATGCCAAAGAATGCTACACAGAGGCATCAAAACTTAAATGTTCCGGCTGTAAAAGAACAGGGCACGTAGTTAAAGTTTGCATTTCAACAATATTAGGCAATCGTTCCAAACCCAATTCATCGACAAATCAAGTCCAGGAAGTCCAGGATAAGGATACATATGGTACATACCAAATAATCGACATTTACAAAAATGATTTTTCACCAGCTGATAAGCTTGAGCGCTATTATGCAAACATCAAAATTGAAGGCAGAATTATCAAATTCGAAGTGGACTCAGGTTCCGCATATACCTTTTTGCCTCGACATCAATTCAACAGTTTAAATTCAGCGATACATTTAACACCAACAAATACTGTTTTTCGATCCTACACACAAGACACATTCGTTCCGGATGGGAAAGCCAGCGTCAACATCCAGTACAGGGGTACGCACATAAAAGATGACCTATTCGTAGTCAAAGACGGCTGTGCAGCCTTAATAGGAAGATCATGGATCAGACGCCTTAATATCAACTTGAATGATCTGGATGAAATTAATTCAGGTAAGAATGTTGATGTTTTCAATATTTCACATGATATGGAAGGGTTAGTGGCTGAATTCACCAGCGTTTTTGACGAGAAGATAGGATGCATTCCAAATTATAAGATCTCACTTAAGTTACGTCCGAACGCTTCAGCAGTTTATTCAAAAGAACGCCCTATTCCATATGCCTTAATAGAACGTGTGAACAGTGAATTAGATTATTTGGAAAAAACCGGCATTATAACAAAAACATCAAGTAGTGATTGGGGTTCACCGCTAGTGGTCATACCCAAAGCTGACGGAGGGGTACGACTATGCGTCGATTATAAGGTCGGCGTCAATCAACGCCTGGTAGATGCGCACTACCCTATTCGAAAAATCGACCAAATTCTAAATAGTCTTCGAAATTCGAAATTCTTTTGTAGACTCGATTTGTATAAAGCATATTTACATGTACCTGTTGACGATCAATCAAGTATTATTCAAACTATTTCGACCCATAGGGGAACATACCGAATGAATCGACTCTCATTTGGCATAAAAACTGCTCCAGCTGATTTCAACAGGATAATCGACCAAATTTTACGTGATGTTCCCAAAACAGAGTCATACTTTGACGATATTATTATACATGGCAAGTCACTTATAGAATGCAAATCCAATCTAAGGGCATGCTTAAAACAACTTCAAAAGTTCGACTTACATTTAAACCGTGCAAAATGTTCATTCTTCGAAAATAAAATTGAATTTTTAGGACATACGATAGAACACAATAAGATTTTGAAATCTCCTTCCAAGGTGGCTGCTATTTTAGAAATGCCAAGACCTAATTCGACCGATGATGTAAGGCGATTTCTCGGGCTAGTGACATATTATTCAAGGTTCATTCCAAACGTTTCAACAATAACAACACCACTTCGTGAGCTTTTACATAAAAATTCAAAATTCAAGTGGTCAGTCAGATGTCAGAAAGCTTTCAACAGTCTCAAAAACGAAATCGCTAGCGACCGTGTTCTAATGCCATACAACCCAGAATTGCCAATTCAACTGGCATGCGACGCAAGTCCTACAGGAATATCTGGTGTACTATCGCACTTGATAGATGATAGAGAAAATCCAATTGCTTTCGCATCTAGATCGCTAACTACATCTGAGCAAAATTATTCTCAGCTAGACAGAGAAGCCTTAGCCATAATTTACGCTGTTCAACATTTTCATGAATATTTATTTGGAAGATTTTTCAAATTAATAACAGACAACCAGCCATTAGCTAGAATTTTTCATCAACATTCAAAACTTCCCCAGATGACATCAGCTCGTTTACAGCGGTATGCAGCATTTTTAACCGGATATAACTACGAAGTAATTTCAAAAAGCGGTAAGGAAAACATTATTGCCGACTGTTTTTCTAGGGCTCCACAAACCACCAATATTAAATACATAAACCCTATAGATAATGAAGTTCATCAAATTTGCTTCAAAACAATTAATCAAATCAATTCAAATAAAATGAATTTCAAAACACTGAAGTACGAAACGCAAAAAGATGAAAATCTAACAAACATTTTGTTCAATTTGCGCAATAAAAGAGATTCGAAATCAGAGTATACTATCGACAACAATATCTTGTTCAGAGACCAGAGAGTGGTTATTCCACACAACCTACAGCATACTGTTTTGAAAGAGCTTCATCATACTCATGTGGGAACAACAAAAATGAAGCAACTTGCAAGACGTTACGTGTACTGGACTTCAATGAATAAGGACATCGAATTTTTTGTACGTTCATGCTCTGCCTGTGCATCAACTAAAAGCAATCCATCGAAAGCTTCTCTTCACCCTTGGGAAGAACCAGACAATAATTGGCAACGAATTCACATCGATTATGCAGGCCCATATCAAGGACATTATTTTCTCGTAGTCGTGGACGCCAAGTCAAAGTGGGCAGAAGTAGGAGTATGCACAGCAGCACCAACTTCATCATCAACCAAAGAAATTTTACTCAACATATTTTCTAGAAATGGATTCCCGGATGTAATGGTTTCCGATAATGCAACAATTTTTAAAAGCGAAGAGTTTACTGAGTTTTGTCAAGATTCCGGTATATTTCAAAAATTCATTGCTCCTGGTCATCCAGCAACAAATGGGTTAGCTGAAAGAAACATCCAGACTCTCAAAAATAAATTAGCCGCAATGAACAATGAACCATCAACAATTGTACACAAAATAAGAGAAATTCTTTTTAAATATCGAGCAACACCACTCAAAAATGGAAAATCACCATCGGAACAATATCTAGGAAGACAAATCAGAATTCGTTTAGACGCACTGAAACCCACCAAATTCAAAAGTACTTCTAATGTCTCTATACCGTCAAGACACTTAAGCGGGGGAGAAAGGGTTCAAGCCCGATATTACACTGCGAATAAAATGCTATGGAAATCAGGTGTTATTATTAAAAAAATGGGAAGACTTCACTATATCGTAAAACTGGACAATGGATATACGTTCAAGAGGCACATAAACCAGCTACGTGCAACCAGTGTTCCAAATGGAAATACAACAGATAATACAACGGAAGAATCTCTTCCATCAGATGAGAGAAGTACCAATGCACCAACAGAAAACCAACACTTACAAGATCAACAAATCATCTTTCAACAATCTTTTGCTAATGATCCTGGAAATTCGTTACCAATAAGCGAAAACATTCCCAACACATCAAGAGTTCCAGTTCAGCAAAATGAAAATAATACAAATCTTCAGCAATCATCGACAGTCACAAACCAACATCCCATTCGTCAGTCGTCACGACAACGTAAACCACCGGCTTACTTAAGGGACTATAAACTGAATTCCTAATATCCCTAAGTATGAGTCAAGCGTGGGAGAATTGTTATGACCTTAATGATTCCAATCCTGAATAGATGGCATCACTATTAAACAATGTATATATATATATGCCTTAACTCTTTACTTTATATAATACTTTCTCTTTCTTAAATTAATATTACATGTGTATATATATCTTTCTTTATACGTTAGAATAAAATTGGATTTGACATTGTAACAACGTGGTCGACTTTTCATTACATTTCCAATTCAATTTGCAATAAGTTACAACAGATATGTATTGTTTTTAGGTGCGTCAAGATGGCGTCGCCACAGAAGGAATTCAAGAATCTAATGATGCAGTAAAAAGGATCTAATTAGCTGCTAATTAAGTGCTGCAATATTAATTAAAGTGCTCTTTGATTTGACCTTGAAATGCACCTTAACAGTTTACCCGAAAATCCTAAAACACCCAAAAATGAAAGCACAGTGAAAGTAATGGTATCAAATTAAAGGGCTTGCCAAGTCCTTTTCAAAAATGTACAAGTCAACCTTTTACCTCCACCCCTTCGTTTTCAAATTGGCTTGTGGAACCTTAGTGGATCTTGTGGAACTTGTGGCGGCGCTATCTTGACCAAATTAATTTTGGTTAATTCCTGAGCAATACTTAAATATGTCCTGAACATGGCCTATAGTTATAAATGTCGTCCGATTTCTAGATCAGTGGATTAGCTCTAGAGTATAGAGCTTCGTGTCGCTACCGCAACTCGCCTGACGTATTGGAACGGGTGATACAAAAAGTTAGGTTAAGTTAGGTTAGAAGGGGCGTACCCAGCTCTAAGGCTGTTGCGTACACGGAGGCCTGTTGGTCCATTGTGATCCCCTATACGAGATAAAACCTAAACTATCAGTTGACATAGACTGGTTCATTTACGAACCAGCCCGTGCTTTCTATGTATTTTCTCATGTTTGCCATTGGGAGCTGCGCTAAATCGTCCAGTTCTACAACATACCTGTTTCCAAGGTAACGGAGGCGGTTTGTTTGGAGGTTCGGGCAGTCACAAAGCAGGTGATTAATGATTTCTATTTCTTTAACATCCTGACAGTTTCTACAGAAATCTGGTGGCCAATGTCACAATGTCCCATCAGTAAACCTATCGCAGGGTTATAATGTTCTTTTTACTCAGCGATAAAATATACTGAGTTTCATTTTTCATTAATTATTCAAGGTCATAAACTTCTAGAGATGACGCAATAGTTCCTGGATATCCAGGAGTTATTGATTTTTTCTTTCGTTATTAACTGCCTGAACAGAATAGAACGACGGAACTGAAGCCGCAGACGGAACTGGAAGAGCTGTCAAAAAGTGTCGTACGTCATTTTTTTTACATGTCCACAATGGAGCTGTACAGCTTTGAAAGTATTTTGAAGAAAAACAAAAGAATATTATTGTGTACAAGCTCAGAATTCACATTTTTTGTTTCCAATAATTTTCCTTTTAATAAATAATTTTTTTCGCGATACAAATAACCACAATATTTTTTTCCGACCCAAAAAGTTATTTTTTTTCTTCATACAAATTGAAACGTCAAAAGTGCCGTACGTTGAAAAGTTAAAAGTTGGTGAACTCTTCCGTCTGCGTCTGCAGCTCCGTATGCGTCTACGTTCCGTTGTGTTCGCAACATTGAATTTGCGTGTATTCAATATTTTGACAGCTATTCCAGCTCCGTCTCCGTCTGCGTCACCATTCTGTTCAGCCAGTAAGAGTCCGACCCATAGAGTCCGTCGCATGCGTTGCGGCAACACATCCGTTGACATTGACTTATGAAACGGATATGGGTGACCCAATGACGGTGTTCACATTGGACTCAAATTTCGGATTGTTTTTGACATAAGTCAGTCAGTCGTGTTCAGACACACACAACAGATTCACTCTGACGTTCAGCAGGCGTTAAAATAAAACACAAATTTTTACTCGCCGGAGTTAGTTAGTTATTCTTTTTAGTTAGTTAGTTAGTTATCCAATTGGAAAAAACTTCAATTCTGTAGTTTTAAGTGCCAAACAAAAACTAAATACTAACAAAACAGATGTCACAAAAGCCTATAAGGTCACTTCTCATAAGAGCGTGTGTATTTAATCGAGCTGTCAGTTGAATACGTCGACGCAACGCATGCGCAGATTCTATGGGTCGGGCCCTTTAGGTCTATCTTCCTTTTGATCACGCCGATCGGGACGTCTGGTCCCGTATCTAATTGGCTATACTAGTGCATTTGCTATATCATTCCCTTCTATATTGCTATGTCCAGGAAACCAGCAGAGTTTGACTTGATTAGTGCTGCAAATATTGTTCAGTATGTCTCGACATTTAGCTACTGCTTTGGATCTTATGGTCTCACTGAATAATCCTTTGATAGCAGCTTGGCTGTCCACGAAGAATGTGTTCTTTGATGAGCTCAATTTAGTCCTGTGGACAATTTCGGCTGCCTTCTCAATTGTATACATACATCTCAGCCTGAAAGACGCTTCACTGATCTGGGAGTTTATATGATTCTCTAATAATAAGAGCTTCACAAAATACCCCAGCTCATGTTCCTTGCTCCATTTTTGACCCATCAGTGTAGAAGGGGATACCCTAATCACTGAGTACATAGTGAATTGGATTCCCAACCATGCCTTTCGGGTATAAAAACCGGGAATTTTTTCCTAAAATCTATTACGGGTGGAACATAATCAGTGGTCACATCGAGTCCGGCGTATCTTTAGCAGATAGACCATGACCGTAGGTTCTGTGCTTCCAAGAGTCCATTTCCTTAAGTCGAAATGCACCTTTGGCTTACACCTTATGTACTCGTTGAGCCCTGCTTGTGACGTTATTCCTGCCCCCATTATTCCTATAGAAGCTAATCTCTGTACCTTGTTCAGGTTTTTTTAGATAGCTATCCTTTTCTACGGCCTTCCACCACACAATCGAATCGTAGGTAAGTATGGGACGGACGATCACCGTTTACATCCATTGGATAACTTGCGGCCTCATTTCCCACTGTGTCCTGAAGTTTTGTTTTGCATGTGTAGGAAGCAATTTTTTCTTTCTTTCCTCCGTATTCCGTTTCCCGGTTAGCTTGGAATCAAGGATTACGACAAAATATTTAGCTTTTTTGGAAAGTTTCAGAGGAATTTCAATGAACTTGGGAGGAGTAAAGTCCTCTAATTTCGTTTTCTTCGTGAACAGAACTAGTTCAGTCTTTGCAGGGTTAACACCTAGACTACTATGTTATAAATTGTAAGAACCCCCTCCCTCGCCCTCGGACGGATCAATGTCAATACTTCAATATTGGCAATATAGTGCAAAGCTAAGCAATATATTGGCGGATAATATCGGCAAACTTACGACTTAAATGTGAGTCTCCAAAGGCGTTCGTCCACTTAGCAGAGCTGTAAAAGACTGCAGTACTTTGGTAATGCAGTTAATAAAGTCGCAGTTAATTAACTTACCTATTGAATGTAAGTTAATACTGTAAATAAGTACTTTAACTGCGAAACAAGCAGTCAGCAGTCAGTACTAACATTCCGACTGTGCAGTTAAAAAAAAAAGTTAATTAACTTTAAGTTAATTAACTGCAGTACTTTTTAACTGCTTTTAGTCTTTTTAGTCAGTAAAAAGTCTTTGTACTGCGATGATTTTACTTTTAGTCAGTAAGTATTTTAACTACAGTCAATTAACTGTAAGTTTTTTTTAACTTTTTTTTCTTTTAAATTTATTTTCTTTTTATTCCATCCTGTTTCTTTTAGTTAAAAGACTATAGAAAACGTTAAAAGGCTTACAGTTAGTTGACTGTAGTTAAAAGACTTGCTGACTAAAAGTTAAATCATCGCAGTACAAAGACTTTTTACTGACTAAAAAGACTAAAAGCAGTTAAAAAGTACTGCAGTTAATTAACTTAAAGTTAATTAACTTTTTTCTTTAACTGCACAGTCGGAATATTAGTACTGACTGCTGACTGCTCGATTTTAGTTAAAGTATTTTTGTAAGTTAAAAGACTTAATGAAATTAGTCTTTTTAGTCAATTAACTGCAGTACCGAAAAGACTGCAGTTTTTACAACTCTGCCACTTAGGCCTAATTTTCAGTGTGAGATTAAAATTAATCCCGAACTAACTCATCAAAATTTGTAGATTAAATCTGGATTTACTTAACATATGCTTTTGATGTTTTATCCTCCGCGAATTTTTTATTTTGAAAAACTATTTCTTGAGTTAACTGTGGATTAATGTACATATGTCCAAAATTACTAACTCTGGCTTAAGTCGCCACTAAAAACCTGGACCCATGTTCTGTACCTTCTCGCATGCCTAAAATCGGTCGAGAAACGATGGAAACTGAAACAAAATACATGAGTTTTGTTCCATTTGTCAGCGTTTCTCGACTGATTTTTTCGATGTGAAAGTTACAGAACATGGGTCCTGGTTTTTATTATAACGTATTAATGCTTCCGGTAAAGATCTACTTCTTTCCATGAGTTAGGTTCGGACGATTCTTAAAATAAAATAGAATAGAATACAAAATAACCGCGAAAATTGGTAAACGCAAAATTCGGGCCAGGCTTTCCGGACATAGATTTATTTTATTAATTTAGGCTCTTTAACATTTAAAGGGGGCATTTTCTTGGCTGGGGAAGGTAATCGTAGTAGAAAAAAAATAAAATCTTTAATAAATCTTGTTTAGGTAAACAATAACAAAAACCAAAAGTGTCGATAAATATGTCAAACTTGAACTTTAATGTCGGTAACGTGGATTTTTTTTTCACTCTTAAAAGGAATGCGAAATGGATATAGCATTTATTGGTACTTGAGTTGCTGCTTTAGCCAATTAAACGCAGCTATTATAGAAAATTAGATACATTTTAGTGGGTGTGTAAGTGGTGGGTTCAACAAAATATCTTCGGATCGGTTGCTGAAGGTAATGTGCAAAATTTCAGCTTCCTAGCTGTATCTATGGGCTGATTCAATGCCACATATTAGGGCTTTCTGCCCCATATGTATGTGCGACGGCGGTATTGAACAAAACTATATAAGAAGGTTCCTTTTTCTTTTTCAAATTTTGTCTTTATCAATTTTTTTTTTTGCATAGACACTATCCTAAAAATATAAATATAAATCTTGCCCGAGTTAAACTCTCGCAATGCTGCTTTCTATGTTAAAATCTTTTGTTAGATTTAACTATGTATGTATATTGAAAGAAGCTTTAATTTTATCAGTGTATGCTTTTTATGGCAAAACTGAGAATTTTTCCCAGAGAAATTGTAAGGTCTCTGTTATCCCTGAAACATAAACTGACTAAATTATAAGAAAATCGATAAAATTAACATTATTTTTAAAAGAAGTTCAAGGTTACTGTAAAATTAGGTAATAACTCAGCATGAAGGTAAACTAAAATATTATAATTTATTTTTTTTTTGTCAGTAACTTTAATTCATGCGGATGAAAACTGTCACTCTTTCTTGTTTGGTTTTTGCATAATTATAAAGATTTGCATTTAATAAATGTTTATCAGAATAAACTGCAAATTTACAAGCACTAATGAAATTCTTTGTTCTACTCGTGTAGCTATTATAAAAAAAACTTTACTATGAGAACTTTATAACGACATACTTAATTCATACAAAGAATATTTTTTTGTTAATTTTACTACATATTTGACCTTTTAATTGACCCAAGTCTTTTGGAAGTGTCATTTTTTTATCGAATATAAATTAAAAACTTATTTCGGTTTATTTTTTTTTTTTTTTTGTTAAGCGTTTGAGTCCATCCAGTAAATAATAAATTTAATTATTATCATCATCCAAGCGCTAAAGCGGTTAATTGGTGAACTCAGGTAGAGGTATTTGGATTCACAGAAAATGCCGCTGCCGCCAACTTGTGTGGTTCTGGTTATAATGATGGTGTGATGTTTGAGGTGTGCCTTTCAGTGTTGGTATGAGACGATCGTTCAACAATAAGCTTTGTTTTTAACGTTTAGTGTTTTTTTTTTTTTGTTTAAACGGAAATATTTTAATAGCGCTGCTGTATAGAGGTTTTTTCTAAAGGTATGTCTCACGCCCACCGTATATAACATGGCAAACCTCTCTTTTGATGATCAACTACTAAGATGGGAGGTCGAAGTGAATGTTTTTTATTGTTTTATTTTAAATACATTTTATATTTGTATTCTCTTATATTTTTTTTTTATGATAAAATTTGAAAAAGATTTATTATGAGCCTAAATTGTCACAACATGAAATGTTGCTTTAAGATTAAAAAACAAAGAAATATTTGATAAAAGAGGGTTTCTACTTGGAGGGTTTTTGTGAATACTAAGTGAGAACATAGGTATTTATGTGCATGTGTTGAATATACTAATATTTACATACATAAAAAACCAGTCACATGATACCTATGAAGGTACGTCCTTGACTAATGGTTATAATTCTCGATCTACACGGTATATTACTGTTGTGATGCTTTTTTTTTGTCTATTGCTATAGGTTAGTTCAGCGGGACCAAGGTCAGACGGAAGAAAGCAAGGAAACTTGGTTTGTTTTAAAAAGCTCAGAACTCCAGTTAATCGTCAATTTTACTGTCGACCTTCCAATTTTACAATTATTGCCTAATTAGCTAACACTGTACTTCATATAATTCGGATAGAGTTTTTCGGCCCCAGTCGAAACTTTAAGAGCAAATACTACAGTAAAATAGAGTCCCTGTCCCCAGCCAAAACTGAAGGCGCAAAATAAATATAATTCACAGCTGGAAAGCCAAAAACTTCAAAACTACTACATATCTAATGCACCACGCACTGAGCTCAGAAGTGTGCTTTTTGTTTTTGCTATCTGGGGGCACGGTAGTGCCCCCTGCCAAGACGAGCAAAACGAGCGGCGGGCACTACCTATATTTTCTCGTAACGCTTCGTCGGATTTTCAGGCCCTCATATTTTCGATCTGGATAGAGCTAGAGAGCTCAAATTTTCAGGATTAGGTGGAGTCCACGGACTTACAAAATACACCAAATTTCATATTTCTAGCTTTTATACTTTGGGTGTAATTCATACCCAAAAACGTCGATTTTGTCACTGACCACTCACTCATCAAAACCTAAAGGGTACTTCCCGAAGTCCTAGAAAGCTGAAATTTGGAATGTAGGCTAGGATTTGCACACAAACAACAAAAAAATTAAGAAATCTATTACTTTCACCCTCCAACACCCCAAACATTGGGGTTCATAATAAGACATCTAAGACAACAACAATTTTCACAATGCACACAAAACAATGCTATAACCCGCCTATACTTAACGTAAGGGTTGTTTTTTTATTTTTTACTCACAAACACAAAAAACAATGCACAATACGTCTTTGCTTGAAATAAGGGTTGTTTATGTATTGTATGATCTTTACCACAATTGGTGGAAAAATTGTCGTGCCGGTATCGCTATGACGTATCCTTGGAATTATATGTTATATGTATGTATGCATATGTATTTATATTCAGGGGTGTGCGATAGGAAAAAATTATGAACTTTCAACTCTCTTCGGTCAAAAAAAAAAATTAAGAGATTTTTCATTGACGGCTCATTTTTTTAAGGTTTACCCTAATTATTGCGAAGTTAAAAATATACGGGTAACTTTGAATACTATTATATTGCTTAATAATTATGTATAGGTACATAGGTATATGATTTTCAAGTACATATCTGGTGTTTCGCTAAGAGACTTAGCTCAATATAAAGGTTATAGGTTTGGTAGGTTGTAGGTAGTTATTTAATTTCTAGGTTATACATATGCCTATTGCTACAATATAAACTGTGAAGTAGTTTTACTGGAAGCAGGGTCTTACAGTGAAGTATTTATAAGGGAGGTTCAAGTATTTTTCTTACGGATAATAGGTGATCCTACAAAAAGAAATGAAATCCCACCAAAAACATTTCATGTAAAAAAAGGTCGCCAAGACTCACATGCACATAACGCTTTCGCTGTCAAAAAGTTATGAGATCTCATGAAGAGCCAAGCCCATAACTCTACAAGGCCTAACTCTACAAGACCTAACTCTACCAACCCTACATCGTGGTCAAACAGTATGGCTTGGCCGTTTCATAAAACTTTTGCATAACCGACTTACCAAAAATCTATGGAAGTTTCTGTGTTTCGGCTGCGAAACGGCCAAGTCATACTTTTTGACCACGATGTAGGGTTGGTAGAGTTAGGTCTTGTAGAGTTAGGCCTTGTAGAGTTATGGGCTTGGCTCTTCATGAGATCTCATAACTTTTTGACAGCGAAAGCGTTATGTGCATGTGAGTCTTGGCGACCTTTTTTTACATGAAATGTTTTTGGTGGGATTCTTCTTTTTTCGTATTCGAAAAAGGTACGCACAATACTGGTAAAGGCAGAAGACGTATTTTCATACAAATTACACATTTACTTATGTAGGAATCCTAAAAGGAAATTCTGAAAAAAAAACAGCTAAATTGTTATTCAATTGAATTCCCAATCAGAACTGATTTTATTTTCTAAATGAAAGCTCTATTTATACTAAAAATATACAAACAAAATATTCGATGAATTAAAGATTAAAAAAATAATAAACTAATATAACAGAGTTAAATACTACGGCTAATCTTTTGCTTTTTACAAATTTTTGTTTAGAGAACATGGAAAACAAATGTCAAACCGATGTTATTTTTACTGACTTTTCTAAAGCGTTTGATCGGGTTAGTCATCGAATTTTAATAAAGAAATTGAAAATCTTGGGATTCCACTCTGCCCTTCTCAAATGGATTAGTAGCTATTTGGTGGATCGTTCACAATTTGTAAAAATTGGTTCTAAAATATCTTTTAAGATATCGAACCATTCTGGTGTACCGCAAGGCAGTCACTTAGGCCCTTTGTTGTTCTTGCTTTTCATTAATGATCTCCCCTCTGTAACTAATTTCTCAAATTGTCTAATGTTCGCGGATGATGTTAAAATCTTCAAATCTATTAAATCTATTGCTGACAGTTATGATTTACAGACAGATTTTGATAAAATGAATGATTGGTGTTGTAAAAACTCCTTGTTTTTGAATAAAGACAAATGTATCACTTTGTATTTTTCAAGGTTTGCATTTCCTATCTTATTTGATTATAAGCTGCAAAATGTTACACTTCAAAGAGTTACTAGCCAAAAGGATTTGGGAGTCATTTTTGACTCGCATTTAGCTTTAAATATGCATTTCGACTCCATAATTTCTAGAGCTAACGCTATGTGGGGATTTCTATTTAGGAACTCCTCTGAATTAAGATATCCTTATACATTGAAGGCTCTATATATTTCCTTAGTTTGTTCCATTCTAGAATAATGCTGTGTAGTATGGTCTCCTTTATTTAATAAAGATATGCAACGTATTGAAAAGATTCAAAAAAGATTTTCTAGATATGCGCTTCGAAAACAGAATTGGTCTAATTCCTTACCATCGTACAAGAACAGGTGTGAATTAATTGGTTTAAAGCCTCTATCATTTAGAAGAACATATTATTTTATAACTTTTGCGAGAGATGTCATAACAGGGCATAATGACTGTGCTCCTCTTTTAGCTTTGTTTGGTATTTATGCTTCCTCAAGAACTCTAAGACCTGGAATTGAGGAATTTTTCTTTATTTCTCATCATGCTACAAATTATGGTCGTAATGAACCAATCACCAATGCTTGTATTAACTTTAACCGTTATGCAAATGTAATTGATCTTGATTTAAATAGAAATATTTTTAAGTATAGTATTCTTGAAGCCATTAATGAATAAGATAATTATTTTTTAATAGTATTTAAGTTATTTTAGGTACATATTTGCATAGTCTAAGAAAGTTTGTTACTTATAGACGTAAATAAATAAATAAATAAATTAAAACTAAGTGAATATAATAATAAAAAAAAATTAAATTTGATGGCACAACAGCTCATGAAGAACTAGGGCCTAGTGACTTACAACTCTCAACCATTCCTGTGTGCGTGTCTGCAGGAATGGAGGGGACCTACAGTTTATTGCCGAATCCGAACGGCTAACGAACGGCACTTTTCTGTGACAGGAGATACTCTTGGAGGATTTGTCAATTCCTCGCAAGAGGCAGTAGTCGTTTTTTCTTTTAAATAAATAGGTGGCGAGGCTGGGGATCGAACCTTAGACCTCCGGCATGACAGTCCATCGCACTAACCATCACGCCACGGCTACTATATAATAATATTAATTTGAAATATAAAAGTTATAATAATTTAATCGCCACCACTTATCATATTTCTGAGAAAGAGTAAGTGTGAATTACAAAAGTGCAGAAAAACTCATCCGAAATTTCATCATATTGATCTTTTCTGTATGTATACATATAAAAATAAGATAATGGTTTGTTCGGATGCTTAAAACTTGAAAATGACTGGACCAATTGTGATACTCCCTTCTGCGGGTTTTTTCTTGCGAAGATTTAGGAAAAAAGAAAAAAGTCGGAAAATTCTCCACAGGTGGAATTGTAGGCGTTTTTTTGTTTTTCAGTTCAATAAATGAACTCCGATACCACCATCCCGATTGAGCCCAAAATTTAAAGAAATCTTACTTGGTTGACATGATGGTATGCCGAGTTTGTTTCTTTTTTATTCCGGATAAGGAAACGATTCAATTGAAAAGACGATATATTTATTCAGAAAATCCAGAATGGAATGAATAAAGAAGCAAAACTAGAACAAAAAGAATGGCAAACCAGTTGGTCAGTGAAATGTCAAAACAATTGAATAAATAATGTTTTTATTTTGGGTAATTATGTATTCTCATAGCCAAAAGTTTATTAAATATTACATTAAATACATAGCATTTATACTATGGTACATTTATTCGCGTTATTATGGTGTTGAGAATAAGAACGTCAATTAAACTGAACTGAAGGCGCCTAGTATTCTTTTTATTCCACACCTAACATGGAATGAAAAGAATGCATTCCAAATATTCCAGAATAAATAAAGAAACAACAAAATGGTTTATCCGGAATATTCCGTGGAATAAAGAAACGCAAAACTGATATTTCGAATATTCTGAACATCCAGAATCAATAAAGAAACACATCTCATTAGTTTCGTGCAAATATGATCGAGATTGTATTTGTAATCAACCGTTTGTCGTTCTATGCGTCTGTGAGTCCTAGCGTCTACTGTAATTTGAAACACAAACATCAGGCAGGCTCTGCTCCTAAATTCAGATTTTTTGGATTTATTGCGTAGCTCCAGCTTGGCCGTTTTTTAACACTTTTCAGCTTTAAGCTAACAAAAAATTATTCCTCGAGCTATAAATTGACAAATTATAAGACCACTTAATAAGTAATAACAAATTAAATCATTGACAACTAATGATATGAATCATTAGAGCATTTTCAATAAATTATTTCGTTAATTATTGTTCCAATTCAAAGTCATATTTTCTGTTTATTAGTCGAAGACCGGTTTATATGGGATCACCCATTATGTATATTATTATATACAATAAATTCCCCCTTGAAGAATTAAAATTTGGATTGGCGATAGTGTCTAAAATATTCACTGCTCAAACGTCAATTTAACTTAGATGTTATATTCTACAAAGAAATTAAACATATCAAACAACTTTGCACGAAATTTATTAAAAAGTTCCATTTTTACAAGCTCCACCGAATCAAGAGAAAATTTATGATGATACAAAAATAAACTTTATTTGTTTATATAAAAAAAAAAACATGCCATGCCACACCTATATTTGAATATCTAATCTAACCCCACTGACTAAATATATACATATTTCTCTATTCTCTTGGTTTCTGTCAGAATTAAAAAAAAATCCGCAGAAATCTGTTTTAGAATGATATTTTATGTTTTCTTTTGAAAAATTATTATTTTTCTTTAAAAACGCAAAACACACTATTGGTGAGTAATAATGACAGGATATAAGTTGTCAGTTGGTGAATTTTATAAAAATAAAAGCTCACTTCATTCATCTCGAAGGGCTGCAGCAAAACACGAAGCCAATTTCTTTTCTTGCCATCATATATAAGAACTGTTATAGAAAGCTGAATTGAAAAAAAAATTAAAGAATTTCATATGAAACGCCTAATTTTCCCATATGGCCAGTAATGACAGACGTTTATTTGTTAATTCGCTAAATTGATGATGTTCGTCCATCCGTCGCAATCGTATATAGTATGGTGCCTATTTGTACAAGTATAGTAGCATCACTTTTTTTTAAATGATAAATTACCTCTGGTGGTATTTATTGAATATTTTTGTTTGATGTTCTAATGGATTTCTTGTTGCTTTTGTTGTTTAAAAATTAACAAAACAAAAACAACACAAACACACGACGCACCGCACCAAGTTTCTATGTTTTTGTGTTGTATATTTTAACTCGACTACCTGTTTCTTTCTTATTGTTGACTTCTTCTTGTTTCTTGTCTTTTTTTTTTTTGTAATTCTTGACGTCTATGCTGTCATTTTTTTTGAGAATTGAATGTCGTCATTCTCATAATCATCTCAGTATTACACGCTTATCTATGTAGATTAGATACAATATATTGGATTTGTTTTTTTTTTTTAATACTAAAACAGGCACAGATAACTTTTGTTTAGTAGTGTTTGAAATATGTAAATTATAAAAATAGAAATTTTTAATAAAATAAACTTGGATTTGTTATTAATAAAAAAATTCTATATGCTACTGAAATAAATTAGCCATTTTAATTAGACTATTGAAATTGACTTGTTGAATTATTGATTCAAAATAGCTTTTAACGGACTTTAGTACACACAAATTGACGTTTCGTCGGACAAACTTTTCTTAGCAAGAGTACGATAACTTTGGCGCCAAAAATTAATAAAAGTTTTTTGTAGTGGGGTCAAAAACAAGCATTTTTTTTACTATGGGAGGAGGATCCAATTTTTCTTTCAAGTAAAACTTAAATTGACTTTTTGTGGTCTACGGCCCATCGTCCACTAGGTAACTTTTAGTTGCCCCCTAAACGGGGGGAAATAGACCCCCCTCTCGTACGATTTTTTGTTTGTCTTAACCCAACCTATTCGCTCTAGCTTTTTGGTGCACCTTATACCGAACACTCTGTATAAATACGACGATAAATACGAAATATTGAATACCAATACACAAATTCAATGTTGCGAACACAACGGAACGTAGCCGCAGACGCAGACGGAAGATTTCACCAACTTTTAACTTTTCACGTACGACACTTTTGACGTTTCAATTTGTATGAAGAAAAAAAACAACTTTTTGGATCGGAAAAAATATTGTGGTTAAAAAAAAGACCTCTCGTATATAAAAAGTTCTTTTTTGTTCCCTTCTAACACCGACGTTTCACGAAAAAAAATTATTTATTAAAAGGAAAATTATTGGAAACAAAAAATGTGAATTCTGAGCTTGTACACAAGAATGTTCTTTGTTTTTCTTCAAAATACATTCAAAGCTGTACAGCTGCATTGTGGACAGGTTAAAAAAAATAACGAAGGACACTTTTTGACAGCTCTTCTAGTTCCGTCTGCGGCTCCAGTTCCGTCATTCTATTCTGTTCAGTCTAGTAATCCTCGAAGTTAGATAATTGTAAATGAAAAAAACAAAAATCTCATATAAAAGTAGTCTTAGTAATTTTCAGTTTTCTCAAAAAACTATTCAGTTTTTTGTGTTTGATTTAGAATTTATATACACATTGACCACAAAAAGCCAATTTAGCACTTCATTTCACAATTTAGAAAAAAATTGTTCTAAACTTTTTTATTTATTTTTTTGTCAAAATTTTGAGTTTGCATACGAATTTTTTAAAATCTATTCACTTAAATAATTTAATTTAAATTTAGGATTAAAGAAAAGATTTATGGCTTTTAAAATCAGTGTAGGACTCTATTGTAAGTGTTGTCGTTGTTTTTTAATATTTTTTTTTTGTTTTTGTCATTTTAAGTCATTTTTTTTCTAAGATTGCCCCTACCTCGTAAACGGGGCGAGTTAGACCCCCCACCCCTTCCATAGAAAAAAATGCTTACTTTTCATGAAAAACCGTTATCAATTTTTTGCGTTAAAGTTATCGTACTCTCCCCCTTTTCTTGGTGACTACGGTTAGAAAATTCACTTTTCCAGTTTTATTTTTGCTAAATATACATAGGTACCTATCCTATAAGGGATTTTTATAAATGGGGTATCAAATGAAAGATAAAAGTGTCTGTTTTATGAATCTAGTGGTCAGCGTCAGACAGACTTTTTGTTGTTGTTGGAGCGAACTCCAAAAACTTTTGTGATTTTTTTTTTACTTTGCTTTTATAAATGTTTAAAACTTGAAATTATAGTGTTAAAGGATACTTAATGAGCTATTTTATACGGTTTTACAACGTTTTTTTCACTTGTTAAACACAATATATACAAAAAAGAGTTTTTTTTTATAAATTTATTTCCAAGATGACGACCAAACCCGAAAATTAGTTGTGTATACTTATCCTGTTCGGTAAAAAATTTTCTAGAATTTCATGTACAAAAGGCTAATTATAGCCTATTCACATACAATATCAAAATTCCCAGCAAAAAGCACCAAATCAACGAAATCAAAGAGATTTCGCATGCATTATCAGATTTCGCCCAGATTCAAGAGATTTTTATTTTTAAACATAACCTCAATTTCAGAGGATGAATTACTACTACTAGATTCTTTAGGTATAGTAATTTGGCTGAAGTTATTTGGTTGAATGTATTTTATTTACGAGTACTCAAACATTAAGTCAGAAACTTTAAATAATGTTCCGTTTGTGTATCTTATCTATAAAACAACTGCGGTGTGGTGTTTTTTTTTTTTATTATTTTTTTTAGAGAAAAGCAATAAGGCTATATTCAATGAAATTTACCCTAATACTTGAATAAAACATTTATTGGTTCCAATGCGGTGAACTGGTATCACATAAGATTAAGCAGGTAAACAAACAATAAAAATGTTTGCTTTAATTACGGCGCAATTCAAATAATTTCGTTTGTGTTTTTTTCACAAATTAGGGAAGGTTTTTAACGTTCAGCATAACTAAACTAATAATTAATTAATAATTTACGAGCATTGAATAAACAATAGGGTCAATGTCCCAAGAACATAATAGTAATAGTCCATTTATTTAAGTAAGTAAATAACTCTTACAACAAAAACTCTATTTTAAATAAACATAATATTTCCATCTGATAGCAACTGCGGGAATTTTTCATCTGTCGGCATCTGATAGATAGATAGATAGACATATTTAGATTGTTTTATTGTTTACAAAAATTCCTCATTTAAGCTACTATATTTACACTTCAATCACTCACTACAAACAAAATATCTATATAGAGAGCCGTATTGTCTGTGTTCTTAAATAGCAGAGCACTACTTTTGCTTGTTTTATTTATAGAGTTTGTTTAAGATTTTCCATGATATCAATTTGTATACCTTACCACTGAAAATAGTCTCGAGACATTGAATTTTATTTTTAGAAATTTAAGAAGTTTTATAGCTATTGTATGCACGTAGTAGTAGTGATACAATTTATTCACATTAATGCACATCAACTTACATGATTTAAACGTACTGCAATTTTTGCGTGCTCCTCTTGATAGGACTTGCGAGCTTTTCGTTTATCCTGGGAAAGATGAGCCAATTTTTCGCATATAACTTCCAATAATTCAGCATTGATGCGAAATTGTTTTGCTTGCTGATCTAATTCGTCCATGTAGGAGCGCCAGGATTTTGTTATGAGGCTGCCTGCAAAGGAAAAAAAAAAGGTATTATTGAATAATAATTATTTTTGTGGGAACTTTTTCACGAAGTTTCTACTTCTCAAGTTATTTCTTTTTCACCAATTACAACAGAAGCCAATGCCTACACATCACGACATACGGACATTTATTAAAGGTATCGTTTGCTTGCCAAAACTGACAGTTGTAGTCCAAAATGTTCTGTCAGAGTTTATTTAAAAAATAAAAATGGATTTAAACTGGTAGAAATTGGCATTTATGAGAAGTAAACGAACATAACAAAACCATTAGCGTTTTCATTGTTCTGCACATCTGTCAAAATCAAAAGAAAATCCAGTGACCTTTCACTTGTCAAATGTCGATATATTTCCGTGTGCCAGGTTTGAGGGGCACTCGAATAGCCATTTTTAATTTCTGACAGTTTAAATTTTGACAACCTGCGAAATAAAGTAGATAGATACTTTGATTTATGCAGATTTCTGCCTAAAATTTGTTTTTTTTTTTTTTGTGGCGAATAGAATACGATTTCAGTAAAAGAAGGGAGAAATCTGCCAAAAAATTTAGATTTGCAAATTTGATTTCAGATCAAAAATAAATCTATTTTTTTGCCCAATGGAATGCAAAAAAAGTAGAAATTGTCCTTTTGACAGATCTAAATAAAAAAAAAATTGATTTATTTTACCAATGGAAAACCCCATTAGATTTATGCCTAAATTTGATTTTCTTGTAATGTTATAAGTGTATATTTGTGCCTTTGCACCTTGCGTTGTCAAACTGGTACCTGTCAATAGTACTTAACTAGTGTATTGTGGTGTTAAAAAATAGGGGTAGATCTGCTGCAAAATCCAGGCCTGCTAAATTTTTTTCTTTTTTTTAGAAAAAAAAAAAAAACAATTTTGTTTGCCCATTGGCAGGCAAAAATTGTCGAAATCGTAGTTTCGACAGATCTAGATCAAAAAAATTGATTTTTTTTACCATTGGAATACCTCATAAGATTTGTGAAGGTACTGTGATTACGTATCACATCGATCAGCTCAGCTTGAAGCCCTTCTACACTATCTTACTGAATATTCACACATGTCAACAAAATAGGGAGGTACATCCTGTATAAAAGAAGGTTTCCACTAAAATGTGTAAAACCTGACAAATTTTCAAAGAAGGGGAAATTTCTCTCAAAAAGGGGAAAACTTCCCAAAATGTTAACAAACGCACTGAACCCCTTTTTGTATTAAGTCACTTTTGTGTTTTGCCGCCAAACGGTGACACAAATAATTTTTTTCGTGACTGTTAATTTTTTCATTACATTAGGAGAACATTATATAAATGTTCTCAACAATCTCTAACGAAAATCATGGCGAAATAATGCCTTTAAGACAAGTGAATACCAAAATTATTTTTTAGCCGATGTCAAGCTGTATACATACTGACAGTTGGGGTTTTGACAGTAGTTATATTACTTACTTACCACACAGAAATTTACGAAATTCGAAAGTTATCCAATGGAGGGGAAATTGTTTGCTCTCCCATTGTGCTCTCTCGTTAAAACCTTTTCTCTACTATGAAATAATATGAACATTTTAAGAATTGGTTCTTAAACCATCTAACATTCTAATCCCACTTGGGGGTTTAAGGTTATGGTGAATTGATTTGTTTGGATCGAAGTATGGAAGCCAAATATGAAATTCATTTTCTTCACACAAATTTGGCAGTCGTAAGTATATAAACATATGTATTTCTATTCCACTTTTTTATTGGCATGTTTGATATTACCTACCGTTCAATGTTTAAACTAAACAGGGTGTCAATTCTCGTTCTGTAAAGCTGTGAAGTGATAACTTTTTTCACAGCTTCACACGAAATTCGATTCTGGATGCCTGAAAAAGTGAAACCAAAAGTCATAATCTCTTCACGTGATAAAATTTTTATCACCGACAAGTTATTCTGTGAAGCTGCTGTGAAGAAAATCATTATTTGACCTGCGCATGTGGGTAGAATTAAAGCGAGAGAAAAAACAAGTTGTATACTTTAAGGGGCTGACCCATAGAATCCGTCATGTGCGTTGCGGCAACGGATCCGTTGACGTTGACTGATGAAACGGATAAGGGTGACCCAATGAGTCCGTTGCGTTGTTTTGACATCTTAAGCTGTGTTCCTTTATTTTGAAACTCTGTGCATTTGTGTGAATTTCTACACAAAAGTTTATCAAAGTTTTAAAGTAAAAGAACACACATTTTAATTTATAAAGTAAATTTTTGCAAAAGACAAATTACGAGCTCTACTTACTATTTATGTATCGTTTTGTCATAAAAATTCACAGAATACCATTATATATTTTCTTTTCAAACTAAACCAATAAAGAGGCATATAAAACACATCAGCACGAGTTCAGAGCACAATAGAACACGCAATACATTGCAGTCATGGAACAAGCCTAGTATTGACAACTGATGTCAACGGACCTGCCGGAGAGAAAAGTTAAAAGTTCAGCTACTTTTTGCGTTGCGTCCGGTGCATGCGTTACTTATGGGTCGTTTCCACTGATCTCTATAATACACTGGATAGCGCATCCATACAAGAAAGTTGATGCCATTTGAGAATTGTTATAATGTTGAGTTGCCTATTTTTTTGTATAACGGTATAACTGTATAACATAATGAAATGCAAATTTTTTTTAAAAACTGCAACTAAAATATTTTAAATTCACTTTTACAATTATTTTAAGTTACAAAAAATCAAATTTACAAACAAGTGACGTTTCTTTTGCTTTTTTTTCTTAAAAATTCCACTTCGGTTTTTGCCAAAGCCTCCCTGAACATACCTAAAGTGTTGAGTTGCCTTCGTACTTGTCATCTTCAATTGGAAGTAGAAAAGCTGTTATACTTTGTAGGGAATCCACTATCCAGTGTATTATAGAGATCAGTGGTCGTTTCTAATTAGAACGTGTGTATTTTATCGAGCTGTCAGTTGTATACGTCCCCGCAAAAGACGCAACGGATTCTATGGGTCGGGCTAACGATAAACAGAAACAAGGTATGCTCATTACATTACACTCAACTCGCCATCTTTCCATTTTTATGACGTCACAATCATCTTTGAGTATTATTTTCTTTTTTAAATGAAGATTCGAATTTAGAATTTAGCATTTAGCATTTAAACAAATTATTTTTAAGTGATAGGGACTATGAAAATAAAAAAAACAATCCAATTACATATATGGAATTATCTTTTCGCTCTCCAAAGAAACCCAGATGATTGTGACGTCACACAGTTAATGAGCATACATTGTTTCTGTTTATCGTGGGTCGGGCCCTTTACTTCGAGACAAGAGGTCGAAACTCGAGAGCACACAAAAAGAAACGAGAGCACACGAAATGAACTACTCTGAGAGAAAAAAATGTATACATGAAGCTCTTTTCCTTGTGTTAGTATTTGTGTTTGATTTATCATCGCTCATGTCTGTTGGAAAAGTACAAATTTGTATGTGTTATAGTTTTCAGTATCGTTTGAAGCATTGACTTATTATATATATAATAGGTCAATGGTTTGAAGAGATAAATTGCGAGAGGAGTTACTCATTTAGTACATTTTAGAACACACATTTATCACAATAAGTTCCAGAACCGCATAAGACATATTTGTGAAGTGATAAAATGAAAAATTGCTGTGAAAACCGAAATGATATTTTTTTTTATCACTTCACAGCTTCACAGAACGAGAATTGACCCCCAGGATCCTATAGGAAGTCATATCTACTCATCCTATTCCTAAGTACCTACCTACTAATTTTATCTTTATTAAATTATTTTATTTGTCAACATTTCAAATGGATGTTAAAATTATTATACAGACTATTGTATTTTGAATTGCGTCAAACCATGATGTGATCTTTTTTCGGGGGAATCACTTAAAAGCTATAGATATGTACATATGTACCTTACCTACATAGGTAAATACACGCATATATTTATATTTACTCACTTAAGTCAGTAGCTGGCAATGGTGATATTGTTTGTGAGGAAATTAAGTACATACCTACATAGCAGAAAATATAAACTCTGCAGCTATAATGTTTTACTTACACATGTCCATTCATATGTACCTACATAAATGTTTGTACATAAATCCAAGAAAAAAATCTTGAAGCTAAACGTGAATTAGTCAGACACAATAGGCATTCGCTTTCACTTTCAGATAAACAATTTCATTTAACACGATCATTGAAGTTTTACCCAAAACGTATATCCCTTGAATGGATGGGTTTATTTTTCGTGAAAGTGATCATTAAATTACAGTCATCAAAACAGTATACAATTACAGCGATCAAAACAGCAATGCGTATACAATGTTAAAAGACAAATTTTCAATTGCATTTTTACGTTTTTTCTTTTGCACTAATTTTTTTTTTACTATGTAAATATGTCGAGTTTTTGTTCAAAATAAAGAATTTATAATGATTACAATAAATACTAAAACCATCATGTTAGCTGAAACGGAAGTTTCAATAAGTATATTGACAATGAAACCTGGCCTAAAATGGCACCTCAATGAAAATGTTCCAAATCCTTGCTTAAAGTTGTTTTCATACCCAAAGCTGGTAAATGCTCCCATGTAAGCCCGAAAGATCTCCGTCCTATCAGTCTTTCTTCATTCCTTCTTAAAACCTTTGAAAGATTGATTGATATCCATTTAAGAACAAGCATTGATACGAGACTCATGTCTACGGCTCAACATGCTTACTGCAAAGGGAAATCTGTAGACACAGCTCTACACACACTGGTGCAAACCATCGAATACTCCCTCCATCATAAGGAATATACTTTGGTTGCCTTCTTAGATATAGAAGGTGCTTTTAACAACATCGACACATACGCAATCACGTCAGCATTGTAATCCCTGAATGTAGATAGTTCGCTTGTAGAACTGATTAATGGAATGCTAACCAGCAGGATTATTAACTCAGGACTGGGCGGATTCTCTGCAAGAAGATGTGTCAGTAAAGGTACGCCGCAAGGCGGTGTTCTTTCCCCCCTTCTTTGGAACTTGGTAGTCAATAAGCTACTAATCACCCTGGAAGGGGAGGGCTACAGGGTGATTGCCTACGCGGACGACGTTGCTATAGCCGTATCGGGAAAACACCCTAATACGTTGAAAGAACTCCTACAAAACGCTTTAAACCTGCTTACAAACTGGGCAGATCAGTGTGGGCTGGAAGTCAACCCTCATAAGACTGATCTTGTTCTCTTTTCTAGGAAATACAAAATCCCTCATATAGACCCACCTACTATCAAAGCTGTACCACTAACTTTTTCAGATGAAGCGAAATATCTGGGTCTTATTTTAGATAAGAAGTTAAGCTGGAAACCTAATTTAAATGAAAGGGTCAGAAAGGCCACAGTAGCACTCTTCTCATGTAAAAAGGCCATTGGGAATAAATGGGGTCTGCAACCTCGAATTACTCATTGACTATACACTTCGGTAATTAGACCGATCCTAACATATGGTGTGACAGTATGGTGGACCGCCTTAGACAAAACTACTAACAAAGAAAAACTAAACAAGGTCCAACGGTCAGCCTGCAAGTGCATAGGTGGTGTTCTTCGTACAACCCCCTCTGCTGCACTTGATATTCTGTTCCATCTCACACTCCTCGATATCTTTGGCAAACAAACAGCTGCAAGTACAGCCATTCGTCTTAAAGCTTCCTCCCAGTGGACCAATAATGGAATTGGCCACTCCACTATTCTGAATTCATTCAGCTCTATACCAAGCAACACAGACTACACCATTCCGCAATTACAGTTTGATAAAAAATTCGAGGTCAACATCCCCTCCAGATCCATCTGGGAGGACCCGACATTCTTAGAAGATGAATCAATTCATTTTTACACGGATGGTTCAAAAACTGATGACGAGGTTGGTGCAGGTGTGTACTCCGACAGACTCAATTTAAGTCTCTCCTTTCGTCTTCCTAACCATTGTAGCGTGTTCCAGGCGGAACTTCTGGCGATAAAAGAAGTCCTGTCTCGGCTGAGAGAAAACGTGATATCAAACAGTGATATACGTATCTTCTTAGATAGCCAAGCCGCTATCAAAACCCTGAACTCTGTCTCTACAAACTCTAAAACAGCCCTTAGCTGCCGATCATCTCTTATGGAGATGGCACAGCAGTTCAATATTCACCTATGCTGGGTGCCGGGCCATAGGGACATTACAGGTAACTGTAAAGCTGATGAACTCGCCAGAAGAGGAACAACACTATCTATTTTGCCTCACAGAGCAAATATAGGTATACCTATCGCTACATGCAAACTTATGCTGAAACAAGAAGCTATTATTAAAACAAACCTTAATTGGAACAGTATCACCATCTGTGTGGCGACAAAACAAATCTGGCCACAACTAGATCTAAAGCGCTCTAATGGTTTGTTATCTCTAAGTAGATCACAAATCGGCTCCATAATAGGTGTCATAACTGGACACTGTCTAATAGGCAAACATGCGACGAGTAGGAAGAAATTCTACTTTGATTCATGTGGTATCACAATAGACCAACTCATGGTCTAAGTGTCACGATAACCTAACCTAACCTAACCTTGCTTAAAATCGAAGACTATTATAAAAGTTAGTGATCAAAATCATTAATTTACAAAGGTAAGGTACTTTAAATGTCACATCCAAAAATTACTTTGGTAAAATGGCACAACAGAGTATTTATTTATTCTGGGAAAAGTAATCCAAAAGATGTTCAAACTTTGAAAATAAATTTAGTTTAAATTCTTCAATTGAAAATAATTTCACAAAAAAATCAACAAAATAACATTGATTAAGAAATAAATTTAAAAATAGCTTAACTTGTACTGAAAATTTAAACCAATAATTTTGAATTACATCTAGATCCTTACTAAGTGACTTTTCTGTGTTCAGCGACTGCCTGTCATTGCACCACGCACCGGTTTCGGTTAAACATTTTTAGTTGAATTAATATGAAGCTGTAGGTCTATGGCTATGCACATTTTGCCATTTTGCCCATATTAACATAATGTATGTTATGTACATATATGTATGTATGTACATATATGTATTTGATTTGACTTCTAATGTCGAGCCTAATAAAATAGGTACATATGTATATTTAGGCCAATTCATTTGAATTAATCAAAGAAAAATACTTCATATTGGCAATAACTTAAACTGTTCATGAAAAGGAACGTTTTTTTATTAAAAATGTTGTTATCAAATTATTCAATTTACTCTAGGAGGTTTTAATGGAGGTTCGAAACAATTAACCCTGCCAACTGTTAAATAGCAACTGGAGATTGTCAATATTCCCTTGAACTAATTATTTGTAGGTTAGCTAAAGGACTCTGTGTCTATAAAATATTTTAATTCTAGTGGCTTTCGAGTGTGCTATTTCAGTATTACACCCTGATATGGGCCATTGAATGCCAAGTTCCTTTTAGCTTATGCATACACGGAAACATATGTATGTACATACCTATATGTATAATAATCTTATCTAATTTAAGCTTTTTTTTCGGTTTAGTCTTTTTAGGTTTTGGCATTCCTATTTTGTAAAACTACAGAATTATTTGATTAGTTTTGAAAGCAGACTGAATTTACTATTCCATTTGAATAGTTTAAGTTTTCACAAGGTTAACTATGTTCATCCAAAACCTCCCCTTCTATGCGAATGACTACTTTCTGATAGTTTAACATTGAATCGAAAAGGTTTCTTTGTGATTGATACAGTAGCGTTTATAGCTATAGATATGCAAGATCGATAGCGGCGTGGCGGCGTAAGGAAACTAGGTCCTAGAAAATGGATTACTTTTTTGATTTGACAAAAAAACTTTGACAAAGTTAAGGCAGTATTACATTGTCATGACAAGCTTGCCAAATAAATATGGCTCAAAAAGTCAAAAATGTCATATAAGTGTGATAGTCATATATGTGACAAAATATGTATGTATATATGACTCCATATATGTATGTTTATGACACTCATGAATTATTTTGAGTTTAAAAAAAATATTTTTGGTAGCTACTGTGTCATATGTGTAAACAAAAATTGACATAAAAAGCTTGTGATCATGTATATGGCATATTTATATATATATACAAATTTTGTGCAATATTTTATATGACAATGTAATATCACCTTTAGAAAACATTGAGATGTGGTAGTTTTTGAAAAACTTTCACACAATTTTTGTCAAGCACTATCACCGACACCGCACGATAACCTTTTGTCTCCTTTAAGTTTGAATTTTGATACCATCATTTTATCTGCTATATGGGATACATCAAAAATAACAGTCGTATTTATTCAATTTTTGCATACTTAGACAGTGTCTAAATACAGTGTCTAAAAGCTTTATTTAATAAAAAAAATATTATTTTTGTCAAAGTTAAGACAATCGATTTTGTGTCTAAAGATAGATTAAATGTTAGCCACAGTTAAAAATGTTTATTTAAAACTTCGACGGCCCCGTCTAAAGTTAGACAACGTTTATAAATACGACCATAAATATATATCTACTTTTGGCGTTTGCTTTTATGTTAAATAAAAATTCCTGTTCCACAAGCTTTAAAAGCTGGCAATGTTCTGAAATTTAGTACACACTTAGCTCGTCCCTTCCATCATATAAATGCTGGCTTCATTAAAATAAAATTTACTATTGCAATAATTATTTTAATATTTGCTACTTTGGTTAGTTGTGGATTATAGATAAATCGAATACATTTTAATAGATATCATTAGCTGTTTCCTTAAAGAAAACTCGTTAGGTCGAAGCTTTGCACAGAAAAATTTAAAATTTCACTTTACAATCTCTATAAAAAGTTCGAAAAAGAGCTCGGACTGCCTCTTGACAATGCGACGGGTAACTGCTTTGTAAAAGGTTTTTTTTTACAAGGAGATGGGTATTAAGCTAGATAAGATAAGTAGCTAAAAACAAGACTCCTCCAATTTTCCACAAAGTCCCTTAAAAAAATGGTTGACCTCTTGAAATAACCTTCGAAGATCATCGTCAAGGTCACCATTGTATTACTCGTTGGAAGTTACTACAAGATTGACCTTTTTGAAAACTATCTTACCTAAAAAAATATGCTGTAACCTTTGTTCGTTTACTGCCCAAAACTGTCTATTTCAGTCCAAAGTTCTGTCAAATTTCATATAAAAAAAGGAAAATTGGACCAAATTTGGCTGTTTTGGAAAGTTAATGACCAGACCCATATATTCTATATCATGGTTTATTTGTTTGATTATTGTGCTATAATTGCTGCACTTTAAATAAAATGAATAAATGGTCATGATAATATTATGCTTCCAACAGTCATTTTATTTTTGTCTTGTTTAACTGGTTCGGTCTAGGCGCTCTCATTTAATTGCATGTGTTTTGTGCTTTATTAAATCTTAAAAAGTTTAAGTTTGTTTGAACTTAACTTGTTTTGGTATTTCGGTGTGGGCTGTTCCAGTAATTCTGTATCGTAGGAATCGATCAATGTTCTAAAAATAAATTTGATGGCACAACAGGTCATGAAGAACTAGGGCCTATTGGCAAGAGATATTCTTGGAGGCTTTGTCAATTGCTCGCAAGAGGCAGTAGCCGTTTTTTTTTTTTTAACTAGTTAAAATACACAATCAACTTGTGTTCTACTGGTTCAATTCAACTGTGTACAATACACACAAATGAACGGTAAAATTTCTTACACTATATCGGCCGTGTACTGTGGTAATAACTGGCAGTGACGTACGCGTTGCGAGGAAATCATTCCTAATAAACAACCTGCTTCAGCGCGGGTGAAGGGCCTTTGACTTAGCGGTTTTGCTTAATATGACATAAAATTTCAACGCGCTCTAGCGGCTACACTATTTGTTTAAAATAAAAGGTTTGGGTGTACAATTTATAGAGAATTCAATGAAGTTTTATACTAATCTAAGCTTTTTGTAATTACTAACATATTTTTAATGTTAAAAGTGAAAAAAAAAAAACGAGAAAACTGCTTTTTCTATACAAAATAAGAAATTTTGCTATTTTTTCGGCGCGCTCTAGCGGCCAGACCGTTCAACCGACAAATACATTTAAGGGGTTCTTTTTGTAAAAAATTTAATTTACTTTAGTTGTGTATACCTCTTTTTCTCGAAAAACTCATATTTTTATCACTTTTTGGCAAAAAACTAAAAAAAAGTCGTAAATGTTTAGGTTTTTCCTGATTTTCGTTGTGAAGCCATATCCGTGGGAAGTAGCAAATTAGAAATTCGGATTCAGCAACCCCGAAAACTAAGAACGATTGAGCATCCGCAGAGACCCGATTTAATGTCTTTAAGCTTTAAGTGCCTTATATTTTAACATATTCATAATCTGCTCGTTAATAAGCTACTTTTTCCACCAAAAAATTACCTATAACTAGTTAGCTAGCTATCTATTTGAAGTTTCAAAAAATAAAGTTTGACTTTTTCCAGGCAATGTAGTAGTAGCCCGTGGCGTAATGGTTAGTGCGTTGGACTGTCATGCTAGAGGTTGTAAGTCGGCACTAGGCCCTGGTTCTTCATGAGCCGTTTGTGCCACCAAATTTATTTTATTTATTTTATTTTTTCCAGGCAATGCCTATAATGCCGAATGCGCATCTATCAAACTAATAAGTCACATTCGATTTCTAAACACAAGTATTTATAGAATTTTGGAAATCCCCATCAGCCATTATGCCAATAATAGATTTTTTTTTTTTTTTGTATTAATCTTGGCAATGAAAATTAAGCTTATTATTATGTATTTGAAAATGGAATAAAATAACATGCCCATTGCCCATCACTCAGCTCCTTCACTTATAAAGTATGTAATTAATTTAAATTGTTCACACTCTGTGTGGCTCGGATTGTTGGCACCTCAATCAAAATGCCACCATAAGAGTTGAGGGTAATCTCTGGAAAAATTTCTTTCGTGTCTCGAATAATGTGCCTCCGTGCAGCAGTAGCAAACTGGCAATCAACATCATTTATACCAATATACATAAAAAAAAAACAGATGTAGTTGAACACATTCCAGAAGACTAAACAAATAAATTGCAAGCTAAAACAAAGGAAATAACGTGTTTTTTTTTTATTATTTTAAAGCGATAATTGATGTAACACTACTTAATTTAATTTTAAAAAACAATTACATGGTTAGTGGTTTCGAGTTTGCATCGAAACGGAGTTACAGTTTACGCCTGTCGGCTTTGGCTAACTTCACAAAGTGATGGTAATTGCTTTTAGCAGCATCACTGTTTACCTTCTTGTTTATTTGTCTGTTTCAATCTTCATGTGCAGTAATATGAGTGCTTTGATTGGAAAAATGAATTAATTTTGTTTAAATTTAAATCTAACATTTAAATAATTTTAATTAGATTGAGGTTGTACTTTTCCAGTTCAAAGATGGGATGGGACACATAGTTTTAAAGTTTTAAAAGAATTATGACCAGTTGCACCAAAATCCACTAAAACCAGTTTTTGCTAAAATGCTTATAAAATTATCGGCCTTATAAATTTATCTGGGTTGCACCAATCTTTTTTTTTTTCAAACTAAACGAAAAAGTTTAACCAATGCAAGTGAGATAGCAATATGAGAGATGTCAAATTCAAACTTCATTGAAAAGGATACTCAGTGGGATAGTGTACTTTCGTTAAAACTCGCTTTTAAATTTTATCTGGAGGAAAACGGTATTTTAATTTTTTCGCTTTCAGAACTACAGTTGTTTGGTGTGCAACCGATAAATGTCATTTTAAAATTTATCGAAGAAATAAATATTTAAAAGTGGTTCGTGCAATCGGGCATTAGAGATTAAGGTGCCACTAATAGCTTTTATTGAAACTCTTCATTGCAAATTATTAATCTAAGTTTTGAGGCACTTCAAAAGCAGGATCAGTATTTATTTTGATGCCCACGACTTAAATGTATTGCCAAACTTTCCACGTAAACTGACTTTTATTATTTCAATGATTGCACTACCTTACCAATGATCGTTAAACTTTTTTTTTGTGTGGAAGCTTGGGCCAAAAAAAATGATTTTTTTTTATGATGAGATAGCTATAACTGGCGCATAAAAAATAAAAACAAGTTAGCGGTGCAGTCATCTCACAATTTTAAAGTCTAAAGTCTCGGGGATACCTAGAAGAGACCTCGGTAGAAAATTGATTTTTTAGTGAACCTAAGTGTTAAACAGCTTCAAGATTCAAGGTCTGATTCAATATTTAGTCCATCTAACAAACTAGGCTTTAGAAAAATTTGTATCTTTTTTGGTTGTTCTAATTTTTTTGCCGATTTTATCTGACTTTAAATGAAAGAAGATACTTTTGTGACTTTGGACACCAGTATCCCAATATATCAACAGCGAATTATGACACATACAATCTAAGCGAATCTTTGGAAAACTTGACTTAATTTTCTACAAGACCATTTCAAAACTTTATAACGATTATTGTTTTTACCCTTCACCGTTGGTTTTTAAAAAAGTAAAAATAAACTACTTTTTATAGACTTTTGGTAAATCCTGATCGCGAAACTCATTTTGATAGGATTTTTTTCAAAACTAGTACGCCACCAATATTTTTTGTAAAATTTTGAATTGATCCATTGCGACGGTTTTTCCATACCAATTAATCAGAATCTGTCTTTAATTAGTGAATATTTTGTATGCCAATCGTACTACGGGGTCATATTCTCTTCGGGATCTTAAGCTATTTGCGTTGGGCGCCATTTTGAATCTAATGCAAATAGGTTTTGATTAAATAACTTCCTTTTTTTTCACCTTTAAGGGGTCGGTTATGAAAATGCACCAGAATAATTTAATGCTTACGATTTGAAATATATTCGTAAGAAGCAGGATACGAATCGATTATAAGTCACTTGAAATATTTTTTTTTTTTCATAAACAAAAACTTATTTGCAGAAAGTATTCTTTAAAAAAAAGCATGAATTAATTATACAGATGCTTATTCCGTAAGGAAAACGAATGCCCAATGTAAAATTAATAAATTTCGTTAAATTTAATGGTGAGTAGCACTTTGTGGAACTTTGATGTCATTTTAAAAAATAGCATAAACACTTGTTAATAAGAGATTTAGTGGATCTTTCAAACATACTTTTTTTTTTTTTGTTAAAATAATTAATCCGACGCCTTTTTAATCCGCGTTGCCAATCCGTTAATCGAAATTGATTTGAACACTTTCGAAAGATACTAATATGCATTTAAGATAAGATAAGATCATAGCAACCAATTAGGTAGGTATACCCCTTACCTTGCATATCATCAGCACGATCAATTTTTAATCCCTGTTGGGCTACTGCCGCCAAACTAGCAGCATACTCCCTGTCACATTTTGCTTTCATCTGAAAGCAACGTTTCATTGTTTCCATTAAACGCAACTCAGCATCCTGGCGCATAATAAGCGCCTCATGAGCTGCACGACCCTGTAGGGCCGTTGAGAAACCCATTGCCAATTGAGTATCCTTGAAGAGTCCAAATGACCAGATAATTTTATTGAAATCCAGTGAGTTGATTTGTATCTCAAAACAATAAAATTCAGTTTAAAATGACGTTTAATAAACTGTCACCGCATTTCCTTCACAAAATGGTATCTTTTAACCGTTAAACCAATAAGACGTTACGTTATTCAAAAAAAAAATAAATAATAAATTACGACGTGGAACAACTTATCAATCACATTTTGTTATTTATTTATTTATTTATTTATTTACCTATTTATTTGCACGAAATTATTTATTGATCTTTTTTTCAAATTCACAAATTTGACGCTTATATATATAATCACATTCACTTTTGGTTGAAAACACAAGGCATTTATTGATGTCGCTGCAAAAAAAGCACGAACAGAAATAACTTTCACAAATTTTGTTTGTTTAAGATTTTTTTCTTCTTATTCTTCCCTTTTCTTCGGATAATAACTTTTTTTTTAAACGAATTTATTGTTAACGTCGTCGCACACACAAGTTAGAAGTTACACAAAGAAAAATATTGTTAAATTAGGTCGATGACAACAATCGAATTATTGTTGCTGTTCGCCACGCTAAAATTAACGGTGACTGGCGATGACCCCTAGAAGTGTAAAATTAGCAGAAAATGTTGCAATATTTGAATTTTTGTTTCTTAAATTATCCAGAATTGGCAACTTAAATACGACACCACGACAACGAACTATATAGATAGACGACGATGTATATGTTTGTATAAGATCTTTTGTTTTGGACGTTTCTTTAAGTTGTTGTCGTTTCGACAAACTTAACACCATAAACGACGATACACTGTCCACACTACATTACCGATAACTGTGCTACACACCTTGCGGCTGTACAAGAACCGGATTATGGTGAACTCCGAACGATTTAAGGCAAATTTAAAAGACACAGTATCTGATGTGAGATACATGCGAAGCAAATGTTGAACAAACAAATTACAAATGGACGAATTTATCCGCTACACCAAACGATTGGAGAGAGCGCTACGAACCGAATGTCGGTTTGTATTGCTGAATGAGTGGTGGTTCGATTTCGTCGTTTCATATTTTGTTGTATTATTACTCAATTGGAAGTGAGTGTTTTTGTATTCGGTGCTCAATATTTGGTTTTCTCAGTTCTCTTTCAAAGTGTGCGTGGAGTAAGTTTTCTGAATATGCATCAGTTTAAAGAAGGTTGCCAAATATTTGTGGAAGATATTTATTTTTTTTCAAAATACCGCATGATGTGTAGAAAGTTTTTCAAATAAAATTGGATTAAAGCTCAGCACCAATATAAAGGAGACTGATGATAGGGCTTGGCACCCCTTGAAATAGCTTTATCTCCAGCCAAACAAAATTAAAACGAATTAAAATACCTAAAATTAATTCGTAAGCAATTGGTGGTAGCACCTTTAAGTTGTTGTTGTTGTTCAAAATTCAATGAAATTGATGGAATAAAGAATGGTCAAGTCTAATAAACTGACATTCTAGTATGAATAATACAATACAAATAATAACAAATCAATAATTGTTTTTGAAAAACTTAAAACTTGAAAACCCTATAGAACTAGTTCTTCAGTAAAACGAGCTTTTAAGAAAGTCAATAATATGGCCGTAAGTGTCTTAAAATAATTGACAAAAATTGTTCTTTTCTTTCCCATTTTGATGACAATTTCACAATGTTTATGAAGCACCCAATTAGTTCCTTAAATTGTTTTTTACGACTTTGATCATTCGGTACTGGAAAACGGTTCAATAGATTAATTTGAAATTTTACAGAAATATTGGTGGTCTATAGTTCTTTAAAATGTCTTACAAAATTAAGTTCTGCAATCTATATTTGTAAAGCAGTAAAAGATTTACAAAAAGTCTTTAAACAGTCCTATTTTTGACCTTTTCTTAATGTAACGGTGAGGAGCCAAAAAAAAATAATCGTTATAATGTTTTGAAAAAATCTTATAGAAAATTAATTCCCGTTTTTAAAACTACCATTAAATTTTCCGTGTCGTCATTCCTTGCGAAGATATTGGTAGTCAAAGTCAAAAGTCTGTTTTTTCATTCAAAGCCAGATATATTCTTCTGAAAAAAAATTGTAGAATAACGAAAAAAGACGACCTTAAAACTGATTAAACAAGTTATCGAAAAAAAGCATTGAATGGGCTCAAAAAAAATTTTCACAGAAAATGCCAATGTTCAAACAACAAAAAAAATAAAATTTTTGGCTCGTGCTTCTTCTTATGATTGCGCAATAACGGTACCTTAAAAAAATCATTTGCTGAAATTTATCAATACAAAAAATATAAAGCCTTAGAATGCTTTTTCTTTTATCTCAATACGACCACTTTTCACAGAGATACAGCTTTTCAAATAACTCTAAAAAAAAGTGATTTTTTTTTGTTCCCTTAATTTTTTTGACAAGTATAGTTCTGTCTTGAGTGGGTTGACATTGAGTCCACAGCTTTTGGCCCAATCGCTGAGTTTATCAAGGGATATTTGTAGAAGCTCGTACAATGTAGGTTTAAACAGGCGCGGACATAGAGAGGGCAATGGGTGTTTTTACCCCCCCCCCCTCCCCCCCTGGGGCTCACGAACGAACAACGAAGTATAAAATATAAATGAAAAATAAAAATATTGTTTTATGTCCAATTCTTTTAAATTTATATTTGACTATATTTTAGTAGGCTCTTTTGGTCTATTTGAATTTGGAATGCGAATAATAAACTTTATTCCATTCTTTACCCAACGTTTCATTAGAATTACTTACTTCATCAAGGGTTGTGTTCTTTATTCAATAATTGTATTAATTCATACCATACTTGTCACCTAACTCCATTACTGCAGAGTCCCGACAGCGCTGACACAAATTGAAAGTAAAAGTAAATAACAAAATATAGTAACGAAATAAACAGTAAAAAACTATCAAATTAGACAAAAAATGACATTTTTATATCACTGCTTAGTTCAGGTACTAAGGAGTTGTACTAAACTGAAACTTCTACTTGAACTGTGTGTGGGAATAGGAACTAACGGATGTGCCGTTATGCTTTCCGAAGTTCGAAGTGCTGTTACAGAACTTCAGATGGAGATCAAAAGCGCTGTAAAGACATCGTGATACAGCCACATCTCAATAACTCTATTTCGTGGAGTTCCAAAGTAGGGTAAGGTGGTCGAATCACGGTCACTTAACGGAAAAGTATGAAAACACCTCGTATTTTTTTTTTCATATTATTTATTTTAAATGCAAAACATAAATTACTTATTATACATAACTTATTTTTTAATTAAATTATATAAAAAAATAATATCTTTGACATAAACAAAAAATTACGTACGAATAGTTACTGTTGCGTTATTCAGCTCCAGCTAATTCTGCGCTAAAATTGTTTAGGATGCCGTTTTGTTGCGCATATTCATAAACGTATTTCCCAAGATCCGATGCGCTGAGGCCATAAAACATTTTGCCTAGAGCAATATTTACCTGATCAGTAATTCCTTTTCCTGCTTCTGAGTGAAAATAGGCTTTCTCCCCATAGCTTGGGACTTTAGTAGAATGCCATTTTGAGTGCGTTCCTAAAAGCTAAAGAACGGGATTTTGTATTTGTTGACCGTAATTTTTTTTATTTTTTGGCTTTCAGGGCATTTTACAAGTCCTGCTGAGCCAACCTCAAAGAGAAAACTTAGTGCTAAAAACTAATTTTAATGGCCGTCATCTGACCGTGATTTAGTTAGGCCGAAACTACACTGGCCGTCATTGCCCACTGACCGTGATTGTACTAATTTCCCCTACCCGCTGTTCGAGACGCTGTGGCAGTTATGAAAGAGATAATGGCTATCTTCAAATCTCATTCAAAGTGAAAAACTGTCCTCATGAGCACCTTGGGGTGTTATCTCACATCCATCGTTTTGTGAGACCAGGACCCATGTTCTGTAACTCTCACATCGAAAAAATCAGTCGAGAAACGCTAAAAAATGGAACAAAACTCATGTGTTTTGTTTCAGTTTCCATCGTTTTCCGACCGATTTTATGCATGCGAGAAGTTACAGAACATGGGTCCAGGTGCGTAGAGCGGCATGAAGGTGTACTCCAATTTTCTGTAAACATCGTCAAGATTGTGGAATCTCTGGAAATAATTTCGCATTGGCGTGACCCGCAGCAAGACTTCTTCACTTGTTACAACTTTATGTAACACAGCGCTAGATCTTAATGGCAGCGCTATGCCGTGGAATATGGATGCTAGTTTTAACAACGTCTGGCAATGAGCAAAAAAAATTTCTGATCAACTGGATGTTGGAGCTGAAAATTCCTCGAATAATGGCGGACGTCTGCTACAGGGTATCAATATATGCACCCTTAATACTGGACTTTATTTTCACGGATCTGCGAGAAAGATTCCAACCTGAAACCTTGGATGTGTTTCAACTAACACTTTTCATTCCAGAAAATATCAATTTTTAAGTCTCTAGTCGACTGCTTCGGACTCCTCTTAGACATACATATGTAAATAAAGAGTCTGTTTTTTTTAAACAAACAGAGCATTATCTAAAAAATTTTAAGTAGATATTAAATGGACATGGAAAAAGAATAAAATGTTATTGAAAAATGCATTTGAAAGGTAGGTAAAATTGCACGAAAATTGCCAGCAAAGCAGCTGACATTTAAAGTTTTCTTAACTTTTATTTCAACTACTTACAGAATAAGTTTCTGTAAATTAAAGAATAATGTAGGCACTCGAATTTCGTGGGCTGGACGTAGGTACTACATATCTACTAGTATCAAAATAACTTAGAAAATAAATTGCTCTACTAATAAAGTAATAGCGTGTCATATTTACGATCTATGTATATATGTATACCAACACTTAACACTATTGAGCATGCAAAGCTCCAAAAACAGTTTTCATCTACTGTCTCTACAGATTAACCACGTATACCTATACCTGCACATTACCGGCTATGCCGTCGACTCCCCCATTAACTGTAACACCATTTTCTTTAAAAACGTGTCGGTTGGTGTTCCACAAATCTCATCTAATGTTGTCTGGGTGGGTGGCAAGAAAACAAACAACCTGGGGCTCTACAAAACATAAAAAAAAAAAATATTAAACCTGCTCCTAAACTCAAACCCGAAACAAAAACACACACTTTGAATGTGAGTGGAAAGTTATTTGAGTGGTTTGTATATATTTATGCACTTTATACCTCGCTCACTTCGATTGCATCTACAAACTACAAGATACAGATACAGGTTTCTTTCTTGGCTACGGGATTTTGTTTTTATTTTGTTAATGTTTTCCATGGAATCGGAACTGGTTGATTTATATGGCACAAGCCGCACATGTAAAAAGAACAGGTAAAAGTTAGAGTGGCCCCGATGGCACTAATATTACCTGTAGGATCGAGGCTAAATGTGCAAACATAAGCACTCAGACACTCTAACTATATTTTATTATTTTCTTTATTATTTTCGTCGTCGTAGTCGTCATCGACTTGGTTGTCGTTCTTGTTGACGTCGACACAGCGACTAGACTCATTTCGAAATAAGAATGGAACTGGAATCACCTTTGTTTGAAAAGGCAATTGAATATGAATATTTTATTTTTACAATAAGATTATTGGTTATTTTTTTGTTTCTTTTTATTGGCAGATTTTAATTGAATATTGTAATTTTTAATGAAACAAAATATTGTTTAGTTGTATAAAAGCAGTAACTAATAGAAATTGGCTTTTTGAGACAAATTAATATTAAAAACGAAGGCATTATACATACGACATTGCACTCAAATTTTACACGCATTAAAAAAAAACCTGCAAGACAAATAATATACCTACTTCAACCGATGACAACAAAGATGACAAGAAGAAAACAAAAATAATTTTAAATACACGAAAACAAGCAGTGGCACATCATATTTTAAACATGAATAAAATTTTTAACCTGATGATGGAATATTGACTCCGAAACGAGTCGATAAATAACAAGTCTTTAATATAGTACGGGAGGCGCCCGTAAGATTCCTATCTCATACGGATTTTGAAAAAAAAGGATAAAAACCAATAGCATTGTTCTAAACATTAATAAAACCGGTCGGACAAGCTTTTCTTGGTTACTTTGGTTAGAAAATGCAATTTTACAGTTGTTGCATTTCAGGCTTAATATACCTTCCTGTTCTATAAGAAATTTCTATGAACGGGGTATCAAATTAAAGGTAAGATTGCCCTCTTTACAAATCGGACAGATTTGTAAAGATGATTTAATCCAAAATCAGGCTGAGAAAGTAGTGATTTTGGTATATTTTTGGATTAAATCAGGGTTGGCAAGGTCATGCATCCAGTTAGATCCGGTAGCCTATTTTTTTTTTTTTTGTTATACACACAGGCACAATTATACGCCCACCTGCATTTTTCGTCACCCTAACTCTTTAAGTTCACTATAATTTATCTGCTGATTTGTTTTTTGTTTAGCGGATATTTTCGCAAGAAACAAAAAACTAAAACCCTTATTTCGCCCGATAAAATTGTCATCGAAACATTTTTTATGCAATTTAAGCGATTTTAATATTGTTTCAGTTACTTAAACAACATACTGAGAAATCGGTTTTACATCGCTACTGAAGCTCGTACACGTCTTTTTGAGGTGAGGAATGTTGGTGTGAGTGATCGTGCCATCAGAAAAAGGTTGGCAGAATTAAATTTCAGAGCTTTCCGACCAGCGCGCGCCCCAAATTGCTCCCACAGCACCGTACAGCAAGACTTCGTTTTGCGTGAGAATGTGTTAATTGGACTGCAGAGGAAGGAAGGGATGTCTTAACCTCAGATAAAAGCAGAATAGATCTACGAGGTCCAGATGGATGTCAGCGTGTCTACAGGCGAAAAAACGAAAGGTTTGCTCCATACACGATAACCGAAACAGTGGGTTACCAAGGAGGGTCTATAATGGTTTGGGGAGGCATCAGTTATGAACCTCACACGGACCTTGTTGTGTTCGATAGACGCAGTGTGAACGCTCAGATATACGTGAAAAACGTTTTGCAAGACCATGTGATGCCTTTCGCACCAATTTTTGGTGAACACTTTCGGTTAATGCATGATAACGCACTCTGCCATACCGCAAATTTTGTAACTAACTATCTAAATGAGGTCGGGATTCCAGTTTTGCCATGTCCATCTTGTCATGGCCAGATCTCAAACCTATCGATCATCTTTAGGATAACCTGAAAAGACGTGTCCCTATATGTCCCTACCACTCTAGGAGAGCTTAAGACAGCTGCAGTAGAGGAGTGGCACAACATCCCTCAGTCGGATGTTCAGGACATCATTGACGGATTGTCAAACCGACTCCACGAAGTAATTAGAGCCTGCGTCGCAGACACCCATTATTAAAAATTAAGTTTTTCAATAATTTTACCACTTTTGTAACAAGAAAAGATAACATCTTTTTCAGTATTTTGTGTTTTTGTTTGTTTTTTGTGTTAATTCTTTAATAAACGTGGTTTTTTCTCAGAATTTTTGTTTTTTTTTTTTTATTTTTCAAACTTTGCTTTCAACATTACTTACACCCAATGTGGTCTAAGCTTGACGGTTTCTTTAAATTTATAGAAATACGAGGTGGGCGGTTAAATGTGCCTGTGAGTGTAGAATAGAGTCTAAGATTTAATTTTATGTATATGGTTTTAGCTTTTACCTTATGAAATTTTAAGCATTTGATCTAAAAAACTAGTAATTTCGGTAGCCTTATTATAATTAGCAGGGTTGCCATATACTTTTACGAGTTCTTGCAACTAAGCCTTAGTCTAACTGTTCCGGTTTCAGTTGAGTCTATAGAAGTAGTCATTGTTTTTGTTAAAAATTCTATTGAAATCTTTTAAGTCTGTAATAAAATATTTTTTTTTTTAACCTTTTCAATATGTTTTTCAAAACTTAAATTTATGTTGATATTTTTCTACAGATTCTCAGCTCTCATTTATTTAAATAAAAGAAAAATAAACTAGTTGTGAGGAATGACGTGTTTATTACACTTTTCCTTCAAATAGGGTTGTCACATTCATGAACCCATTTTAAAAGTTGCAACCCTATTTTTTATCCTCAGTACGATTTTATTTTTCATTTGACACTTGTTTCAACCTTTTACTCGAAGAGATAAGTCATGGTCCAAAAACAGTGCTACAGAAATAGGGTTTCCAAGACCACGTTCCCATTTTAAATTAGACAGCCCTATATTTTTCTTTCTACCTCGTCAAGTCCTATCGTTTCAGTGTAGTTGGAACCTTTTACTCGATGAGATAAGTTGGAGTCAAAAAAATGCACCTTAAATGGCGCATTTTCGACGGCATGCACCCAAATTCTGCTAGGCAGCCCATGTGCGTTGAGTTTCTTTTGGAAATATCTATCGATTAAGTGGTATTAGAATCTTTTACCCGATGAGATAAGTGATCCGACACGGTCGGCTCTCATTTAAAGACTATTAAATTATACGCATATTAAATTGTTTCTATACTTTTAGTTTTAATATTATAATATTTTTACATGTTTATTAAATTCCTCAAATAAATAAAATATAAATTTCCTTCTCACTTTAGATATGACATAATTGTTTAAATAAATAAGTTGGCTTTTAAACTTTATAGTTCCAAACCTTCAATTAGGTTGAGTAGCACAAAAGCAACATCTAGACACTTTCTCTTGACAAATCATGCATACATATATGTTTGTGTCTGATTTTTACTTTTTCTGTCTGCTATCTTAAATTAATCATATGATTGGCCATAATATTTATTCCTACCATATAAACTTTTATCTATTTGTGATGTGATTCCTCATCATTTCTATAAAGTAACATTTTTGTTTATATAACTTTATCAGCAAAAGATATCAAAATATTTTCGAAAGATAAAAGGCAATTTGTTTGCATTCTCAAAAATAATAATAAGGTACCTATGTACCTACTAAATGTACGAACCGCACATAATTTATAATTAGCGAGAAACACCTGGATGTATTTATTTTTAACAACTGAAATAATTTTTTACGAGATTTTTCGTGAGTTGCATTTTTTTAAATGTGCACAAAGTACGCCCAAATTATAGAGGAATTCATTTATATATACATATGTAGGTAATAAATTAAGGTTTAAAAATAAATAAATTTGGTAGCACAACGGCTCATGAAGAACCAGGGCCTATAGTGACTTACAACCCTCAACCATTCCTGTGTGCACGTCTATAGGAAAGGAGGGGACCTACAGTTTATTGCCGAATCCGAACGGCTAAGCAGCGTTGCCGGAAAATAATTTTTGTAAGTGCCACTGCTACCAACAGAAAGTGCCATTTTTGGCCACTGCGTGCCTTTAACGGAAATTGTTAAAAAAAAAATTGTATATTATTTCATAAAATTTTATTAATAAACTGCACGTCAAATAAAACCTTTTAAAATACCAATAGAAGTTTTTGTGTTGTATGAAATGTTGTCACTGCACAAAGAATTTAGGCATAGAAAAGCACGTTATAGCAAAACTGTTAAAGGCAAAAACTGCATGGAGAGAATGTTTTAACAACAAGAACATTGTGACATTGCGAGCAGCAGTAAATAAAAAGTATCTAAATCCATTCTTTTTTATGCAGCTGTAGTGTGAGGAGGCAAGAGATACGAAACTGTGGAAAAACTGCTGAGATTTTACGTAAAACCAACATTTCGCATTTCTCCAAGCACTCCAAAACCGAACTACCTATGTATATGATAAAGAAGGAAAAATGTATAACTTCACTTTTTTTCAAAAACTTAAAACTCCAAGTCGATTACATATTAAAAGTAGGTATTTAAAATGATCGACTCCCGAAGAAAGTAGCTCTTCAAGCTATTCAATACAAAAAAGGATGGTTTAAAAACGTTGAATTGGTGCTATGGGGTGCTATGGGATATTCGCAAAAAAGTATGCAATCTAAAAGGTGAGTAATCGGTCATAAGAGGTCAAGTAGTTTCAGAAATTGCTCAGACTTAGAAAATTTTTTAATTCAGGGTTAAAGTTTTTTCAAGGTCACCCACGATTTTTAGCACCTCATTTATGGGATATTCGCAAAAAAAAGTAAACCATTTGAAAGGCCACTGAATAGTGATAAAAGGGGAAACATACGTTATCTCCAAAAAACACATTTTCAATCGGACGAATCCCCCACAAAAAATTAATTCAAAATACTTTTAAAGCTGTACAGCTCCATTGTGGACATGTAAACAAAAATAACGACACTTTTTGACAGGTCTTCCAGTGCCGTCATTCTATTCTTTTCAGCCAGTAAAGCAAAGTGATGATAGGCCTGGCGACCGTGAAATAGAGCGCGCGATTTTATTGCTTGATTTACTGCTTTCCCACCTTCTCTTTTTGGGATTTTCTCTTGGGGATTTGTTTAAGGGATTTTTTTTTGGGATAAAAGGTCAGGTAATTTCAGTACTTGGTCAGGCATAGATTTTTTATAGTAATTTTTAAAGTTTTTATCAAGGTCATTACAAGGTCGTATAAATTTTAGCACCTCATTTATGGGATATTCGAAAAAAGTATATATCATCTCAAAGGTTATTTAATCCTTATAAAAGATCAGGCAGTTTCAGAAATTGATCAGCTGTAGATTTTTAGTTATGAATTTAACAAAAAAAAATAAAAGATCATTGACCTTGATTTTCTTTTTATAAAAATTATAAAAAACAATCTATGGATGACCAATTTTTGAAAGTAGCTGACCTTTTATGAGGATTCAGTCAACTTTCAGATGGTAGGTATATATTTTTTTTCGAATATCCCATAAATGAGGTTCCAAAAACCGCTGAAGACCTTGAAAAACTTTGATTCTGGATTAAAAATTTTCTAAGCCTAACCAATTTCTGAAAATAGCTGACCTTTTTTGACCATTTACTGACCTTTTATATAACATACTTTTTTTGCGAATATCCCATATTTATGAGGTGCTAAAATACCACAGCCTGAAAACAACTGTTGAATAATGTTTTTCTATTCGAATATCTCGAGAAAAAAAAACTAATGTCGAATTCCTTTTATCAAAAAAATTCGATTTTTTTTTTATACAAGGAATCGATTTTTTTTCTTCTAAACAAATCGGTTTTTTTATTAAAAGGAATTCGACATAAGTTGACTTCAAGAAGATTTAATGCCGTAATTGACTAATAATAGATTTGAAAAAAAATATCAATTGATATTTTTTTATTTTCTAGATAAAAAAAAACTGCTAAAAATTATTGAAAAATATTTTTCGACTAGCATAAAAATATTTTTGGTCTTCACTTCATTGCACACCTGATAGTGATAAGCTGACAAGGTTTTCAAAGATCTTGAATAAATTGGCGATTTAAAACAAAAAATAATATCGGGTATCGAGTTTCAAAGGCTAGCAATGAGAAGAAGTTGTACCAACCTCTTTTTTATTTTTAGAATAAACTTCATACCTCAAAACAAATTAAAATCCGAATTTATCGGGATTTACTTCCATATTCTTGAATTGACTAACTTACCAAGTATAGGCATTCGGGACTTTTAGTTATATTAATTTATATGTACATATTACGTATGTACACGTATAGATTTATGGATGCGAAAAGGATGGTAAGATGTGCAGCACAGCATCATTTATAAATTTTTTAATTTTCTTAAGAGTAGACTTTGGTATTGATTCAGTTGACCATTAGTGGTGCGTGCATATCAGTCAATTATCATCAATTAAGTTTAATTGAGTCTTGTATTTGTTGCTTCTCCTTCGTTGTAGTTGTACACTCGTAGTCGTTGCCTTGGTTACTGTTGGGTGAAAGAAGTTAGTGATGACTGCAGCTGACCTTTGTCCACTGTCTTAGTATTTTTTTTTTTTTTTTACAAATTTCAATAAAATCATATAGATATATTTCTTGTAGTAGGTATCTATATAGATTTTAGTCTGGGATTCTTATAAAATGTTTTTCAGATGTCTGATCTGATGTTAAAATTGTTTAACAGTTTTTGTTTTTCTGTCAAAATGCTATGATTTATACCATAAAACTATGAAAAATGTCATCAAAAACTGCAGAATTGCTCTTTTGAATAAAAAAGATCTATGTAGAGCGAGTAGGTTGGGTTAAGACAAGAAAACAACCGTACGGAAGGGGGGGGGGTGTCTATTTCACCCGTTTAGGCGGGAGGGGCAATTTTCTAAAAAAATGACTTGATATAGAAAAAAAAATATTACAACACAACGGTAACACAATTTCATGCGTTATACTTGTTTTTAAAGCCAGAAATCCATTCTTTTATTTTGTTTTTAATTCTAGTTACTATACCTTATCCAACTAAAAAAGGCAGTGAAGGCAAGATAGGACGTTTACCTCTCATTCTGGCTACAGTGGATTGCATAAATCTGTCCTTTATCAAAGCTCTCACAGGGTTATCGTATTGTTTATTTTAAATCGACCCAAATATGAAAGACTGGTATGCAGGGTAACCGCCTTTTTTTTAGAAAGAAATTTAATTGTTTTATTGATACAAATTAAAACACATGTATCTTTTTCCACACCACCATCACCATGAGGTAAGATAATACACGACTTAAAAATACAAATTGTACAAAACTCTAAAAAAGCAAACCTCTTCAAAAATACACGAGTGAAAAATACAAATTGCACAAGTAAAAGGACGATGAAGAAAAGAAGTCTGGTACTGACGAAGGCCCAGAAGAAGCAGTCGACAATTGAAATATTCTTAAATTTATTTTTATATACACTTTGGTTAAATTTTTATTCTTTTTTTTACCTTTGTAAATATTACTTGAATTAGAATTTATTGCACACACATTTTCAAAAAACTTTACAAACGATTCTTAAAAAACTACCCGTCTTTAAAAACATAAATAATTGCACAAAACTTAAAAATACACCTTTTAAAAATAAACAAATTACATACAAATACTTAACTTCACATTAATTGACCGCACGCTACGAAAATCTACGCAAATAATATTCTTCTTCAAAGAAAACGCTTAAAATTTTGTAACTGCATTTTAACGTATTTCCCACACATTAAACGAAATACAAAAGATGAAAACACTCTACGATAACTCTCATCATTAAAAACTTTTTTTAAAGCTCTAAAATCAAAAGCACCTCAACAGAAACCCAAGGAAAAAAATCTGAACGAGTTGCCAAATGGACATGGGTAACCCTGAATGCACATCAATATTTAATGGGGGTTGAAGTTGAATAGCAGCAGCAGCAGTGCTGTCGAAGTACTGCGATTGCAGTATTTGTACTGCTTTTTGAAACTCTGTACTGCCGTACTGCTAGCACGACCAAAGTACTGCTTTTTTAAAAATCAAAATCAAAGCCACGAAACTTTTCAAAATCGTGTCGGTAAATGATTTGAAGAGATTTATTTTGCTGGAAAAAAATTGAAGGAACAAACAATAAATGGAAAAACATTTCATATGCGTGTTCAGTGTTTTGAAAAGCTGTTTTCTGTTACTAGTTGTTAAAATCAAAGTTTGAAGACTTGACATTTTTTGTCAATTTCGTAACATTAAAAAATAGCACGTTATTTCTGAAGAGTCGAAAAAAATGATTAAAATTTCAGTTGAACCTATGAATCAGCTACATAACTTGTTTTTGGTTTGAATTAATTTGATATTTTTCTTGGTAATTTTGAGCCAAGATTCCGGGCAGGTATCTGACTCTGATGAATAATTTTCGCTTTTGATCATCAATATCTCACCAACTAAATCACAAAATTGAAGGACAGTCGTGAAATTTTGAATGCATTTAATACAAGACCAAGGAGTTTATAAAGTTTCATCGTTTGTTTGAACAAAATAAAAAAATATATTTATTTTTTTTTAATGCTGCTTTGAAAACATTGATTAGCTTACTTTTCCAATTTAAGGATAAAGAAAACTTTACAATCAATGTTTCAGTGGACTAGAAATTATTTTTGCATGCCATTTGAGTTCACAGCTCAGGTGAACCGAGAAAAAAGTTATTTTGTATGCACAGAAATTTCACTTCACAACAATTTGTCCTATAAATTTTCAAACCAAAAGACTCCTTTTCAATGACAGAGTCAGATATCTGACCAAAAATTGACTATTAGGACCAAAAATACTGAATATGAAGATATGAATCCTCGGCTGTCAGTTCAGTTTGCCTACAAGCTCTATCAGATAAAAAATGAGAAAGTATGTGTAAAAATGGCGGTTAAAACTCACACATTCACAGTACTTATCTTCACAACTCACACATTCACAGTATTTATCTTCACATCACTCTGCTATATTGTTGTTGGATTTCACATCTATTCATCGACACAAAATTAAATTACAAATACAACAATGTAATCAAATGGGTTTTGGAGGGTGAAACGTACGAAGGATTCATTTCTTTATATTCAGTTTCTTTGATTAGGACCAAAAAGAAGTATCGCATTAAAGATAATTAAGGGCCAGTACAAAAATTTCATCCATGGCTCAAGAATTTTAACTCACCAATTTTGACGGATTATTTGTGGTTCAACAATGGTACAGGCATGTAATTGGCTAAAATAGTTCGTCCAATAATTCTTGTCAGTATACAGGGAAGATAGGACGTTTGCATCTCAGTTTGGTTGCAGCGTATTGCATAAGTCTCTTATCGCGATGCCGTAGTATGCATAATAAATCATTTCAAGTTTAATTGAAATTGATTAGCGTTACCATCTAGTTCTCAAGATATTGGTTTTCAATGGCAGTCGACGTACAACACCTACAGCCGCGCCATTTTATTTTTATACTCAAAAACAACACACACACTAATTTCAATCATAAAATTCGACCAGTATAGTTTTGAAAAAAAAACTTCTGCCGGCCGACTGGCTTAAACAGTTTAAAACAACGACGAACGACTGGCCCTAAACGAGTTAACTGATTACTATTTAAAAATAATGAAATAAGACATTAAGGTTATTTGTTCAAACGTGGTTTTATATTCAACGTGGTTTAGCAATTTTAACTCGCCGATTCCGGCAGAATAACTAGGGTTCAACGATGGTTCAAGGTTCAAGTATGTGACAATAGCCAAAGAGATGCCTAAACCATCACTGAACCTCCGTTAATCCATCGAAATCAATATTTGAACCACGATTGTACTGGCCCAAACAAAAGTGTTTGTTCCTGAAATGGTGTATATGAAAAATATATATTTCTCAGCCGTACTGCTTTTTCTTTCTTAAAGTACTGCTTTTTTAAAAACTGAAACGACAGCTCTGAGCACCAGCCATAGGCCACAGCAATTCAGTGCGCACCAAAGAAACTGAATATAATATAAAATATTACGTTTTCACTGCAAGTTAATCTCGTTTAGATTTCATAAATCCCAAATAGTGTTTTCACCAGAAAAAAAGATTAAAAAATAGATTAATTTTGACAGAACCTTTCAAAATACAGATGGTGGGTCATTTTTCTTATGAAGTGGAAGTGAGATGGCAAGTTTGCTTTAGCACACTGATCTCTATAAACACTGAAAATTCAGATTTTTGAATTTTTGGAGCTTCTGATTGGCCAGCTTTCATAAAAAGTTAGATGACTTTTAGTGACTTTTAGTTACGTTTAGTTACGTTAAAGCCTTAACTACATTGGCCACTTTTTGCAAAATTACAAAAGTAAAAATATTTTTTTTCCCACTTGCGCAGTTTTTTTGTGAAAAAGAATATACACATTTTTTTTAAACCAAAATTTAAGCTTTTTGCATCATTTTTATAAGTTTTCCAGTGAGAAATACTATCTCAAAATGAGTTTGAAAATTTTCATTTTTGTATTTTTTCACTTTTTTGGCTTATGTAGTTAAGCTTTATGTAGTTAAAGCCTTAACTACATAAGCAAAAAAAGTGAAAAAGTACAAAAGTGAAAATTTTTAAACTCATTTTGGGATAGTGTTGCTCACTGGAAAACGTATACAAATGATGGAGAAAGCTTAGATTTTGGTTTAAAAAGAATTGTGTACATTCTTTTTCACAAAACATTTGCGCTAGCGGGAAAAAAAATATTTTTACTTTTGTAATTTTGCAAAAAGTGGCCAATGTAGTTAAGGCTTAAGACTTTATTCGTAAATTTCAGACAAGAAAATTTCGTCTGGAAATTCGGATGACAGTTGTTTGTGGTGGGGGAAGTGTAAAAGAGCTGAAGTGCTACCATTAAAAGTAGTACTTACTTATTTGAATGAAAGAACTTTTTGTTAATTATTTAGTGACGCTTTGAATAAAAGGAATGAATTTCTTACAAAAGTGTTCCATCAGATTATTCTGGAACAATTTTTTATTCAAGTTAAAACAAATTACTGCAAAATAACAAACAATTTTATTGAAATTTAATGTTGCCAATCTTTTTACATAAAATTTCATCCACAAAGCTTCTGCTAAATTATCAATTAACGAATATATAAAGTTCTCTTTTATTTCGCTTCAATGCATATTCTGTAAGTAAATACAGGAATTTGACACAATGTCTTTTGACTGAAATTTCAGATTGTTTTTGCGTTGAACGCGGCCATTTTTTTGTTTGGTTTGCGAGTACGAATACGAAAACAATTTCAATTCTATCTATCTCTTTCTTTCCTTTTGTTTAAAAAAGACACGAACTGTGGGAAGTACAAGAACTGTCAAATTCAATTTTCTTCAAAAAAAACTGTTATACATATAGAGAATCCACTATCCAGTGTTTTATAGAGATCAGTGCTTTAGCAGCTTTTATTGCGCTGAATAGGGGAATAGGTCTGTTCGAATTTTACCTATGAAGATTTAAATGAGATTTATTTTAAATCTTGATTTGAGGAGATTAAAATTTATATGGTAAATCTCGGGATTTGTGAAGAGATTTGTGGTAAATCTACCTAAATCTCGGTTTAGTGGTCGGTGAAAACGTAGTATAAAACTAAGAATATTTTAGTAGAGTTTTAATGTTAAAAAATTGTTAAGTAGTATTATGCTAATGCCTTAACATCAGGCTGTTTAACATTTTGCGCCATTGTATTTATAATACACTCAATCCTTAAAATTCGAACAAACTTTTACTGCAAGAGCAAGTTCGTGCGATCCAGTCGTACATTTTATTTTGTTACTAAGTTTTTTTTTTGTAAAGCCTAGTATACAGTTCTTTTCAATAAAAAAAAAAAATTTTTGGTTAAAAAAAAAAATATGTGTGGTGAAACAAATTTTTTTTACGTATTCACAGAAATATAAACACAATTCCTCACAAAAATTCCTCAGTTTTGCTGTCAAAAAACTGAGGAAGGTTTTTTTTTTGGATTCGTTGCGCAATTATTTTTTGTCGCAGTAATCAAATAAGAAAGAAAAAGAAAAGAAAGTGTTTTTGAGGAATCTTGTTTATATTTAATGCTCATGCTCTTTCAAAGCGACGGAGGAAAATTACTGAGAGCTCTGAAATATAAACTGAACATATATTCGTGTCTGTTGAGCTGCTGCTGGTCAAACTGATATCTGTCAATTATACTAGTGAATAGTGGTGTTAGTTAAAAGATCGGGAAAACTGCCGCAAAATCCACGTTTGCTACCCATCGCGCTAGTGTTGTTCCCACTTATCTTTTTTGCGCATTATTTTAAGCCCAAATCCCGTATTTTGGTTCGGTGTGAAAGCCATCAGCTCATTGAACAACACTCATCAAAACTCACTGTGCTTCCACCATAAACCTTCTCAAATGTCAACAACAAACAAAAATGACTCAAAACAAACAGAACTCATCCGCTTATCGAAACTTCAACTTTTCTCAAGTCCGAAATCAAAAAGCCACTGTAGTTGTAGTACAGTAGTAGAAATAAAAGTGGAAAAAACATGCGAACTATTTATTGTTTTATTTTGTCAACTATATTTTGTATGTGATAAATATTACTAAACTGCTGAATTAAATTGAAAAAAGCATTTATAATCGTCTATCTCATATCTCTGCGAAATAAAATGAACGCCGATAATAGCCTTTATATAAATGGTCGTCAACGTCAACCCTTAAGCGTTTGTGAACTGATAAAACTTGACTTCCCAAATCTCCCACTATCACATAGATTAAGAATTCTCGAACTAGGTCCACCTCGACCTAATTTTTTTTTAAAATTGGACAAATACGCTCAACCCAATTGTAAAATCAAAAACAATGATAAAAATCCTTCCAAGAAATCATACCAGACGATACACTCATCGAAGATTTACAAAGAAATCGATTGGGCTTGCGGCAGCGAAAAGAAAAAGACTTTCTATTGCTATCCATGTCTACTTATGGGGGCTGGCACTCAAAAGGGCACTTCTAATCCTAATCAGCAGTTCATCCGTTACCATTCGAGAATGGAAAGCCATATCAAGAGCGCCCTGGATGTGGCACTTTTAGGCAAGGTAAGTAGTGAGGTCTTGTTTTTCTTTTGTTCTAATTCACAAAATACCCTCGGTACAGACAGTCACCATGAATAAATCTTTAGAAAACGATGTTCACAAAACCCACAATGAGAATGTCGGAAGAAACCGTCAACTCTTGCTTCGCATCATCAAAGGCTTCGTAGAGCATTCCAATCTGTACGAATACGTCTTAAACGGCGAATGCAATTGGAACGTCAACCTAGAACCTTGCAGTATAATGGAAGCCCTTTTTAAAATCGATGCGACACTCAAGGAATGTTATGACTATTCGCCGTTTTTTAGCACCATCAATTCGAAGGATCTCCAGACCCAAATTTTAAAAGCTGCCCTGCATTTGTATCAGTCCAGAGTCTTGGAAGAGGTCAAAGCAGCAAAATTCATTGCCATTATTACCGAAGAGACAACTGACCTTGTACAGAAAGACCAAATGGTCTTGATCCTGCGATATATGTTAGACAATCGAGTTGTAGAACGATTTTGGACGCTTCTCAAGCCTCCGGAGAGGAGTGCCAAGGCAATAACTGAATGCATTTTGACCGAGCTGAACGTAATCCTTCCAACGCACAAGGAAAAGCTTATCGCACAGTCGCACATCGGTGGAGTGATCTTGAGTCCTCTGATTTCTGATCTCCACAAACTTATAACATTGGAGTATAAGAATGCGATATATGTGCACTACCATGCCTACAGGCTGACTGAAGTGATGGAGCGAGCAGTCTGCCAGAACAGTCGAGTCAGAGACTTCTTTGCGAATCTTTACGGAATGTATGGATTCTTCGAGAAGAACCCAAGGATCCTGCAAGCTTTCTTCGAAGCAACCACGCTCTACTGCGAGGGAAGCTTCGAGAAGGGTGCATTAGTGTTTATTTACGAAAACAAATGTGAAATCCTGAATTTTATGATTGTTCTCCATACGGATTTGGATTCGTCGCCTCAGTTCATCAGAGAGGCAGATGTTTGTGAAAAACTGCTAACAAACGATGGTTTCATGTACTTCCTGTCATTCTTCTACTACCTCATGGCCGATGTTAATGTGTTCTATGTTAGTTTGCAGAACTCATTTGTGGATTCGGTAAAGATTGCCGAGGGCATTAATGAATTCTTAGACGAAATTCGGAAAACAAAAGACGCCATCGCTGTGGAGAACAGCGACAACGATGACAAAACAAGTGAAGCTTTTATGCGAGCATTCGCAAAGATCGAGGTCTGCAATGTTATATTGAAAGAAATTCAGGAGCGCTTTAGCTTCACCAATCACTGGGAGGCACATATTCTGTTCAAATCGGAGCAGTACTATAAGTTCCATGGAAACTTTCCCGACAATATCCTGCACAATGCCATCGAGTACTTTAAATTTCAGTTTCCGGACAAACTGCGAATGGAATTGCAGATTTTGTACACGCGGACAGATTTGATGGTCTGCAGGAATGCCCACGACTTGCTTTGGGTGTTCCATAAGTACAAGCTGGTTTCGGTGTTCGAGAAGACAACAGCCCTTTTACATGTAATTCTGACCATACCTACAATGTTGATGGACGCTGAGAGTAAGATTTGTGCTGTGAAGCGAGTGCGGCGGGCCGCAGCCTTGGCATCGAACCAGAGCTCCGACTCGGCGACAGCTTTGACAATGCTTCTGGCCGAGCGGGAGACATTGTTGTCGTTTCCTGATTTCGCAGAATCTCTCGTCGATGTGTATGTGAAGCAGGGTCGACATCAAAATGAGTTTACTCATTGCTAAGTCAATTTATACATTTGCAAAATAAAATAAGTCAATTCTACTAGAACCAGAGATTCAAATTAAGTCATTGTTTAGCTATTGAATCTCGCGAAGTAATATTTAAGGATAAATATATAATTTTACCAAAAAAAATAAAAAAATGAAACTAAATTTTCTTTTCCAATGTTCGACTTTAACCCAACTTTGTTTTATTTCTTCACTTGGGGTCTGTTGGAAGCTTAAAGCCAACCATATCGGCCGTTTCTCTTACCGATCTTTCGCCTCTCCCATGAAATTCTTTATGCAACTCGTTGTGTTTTCTCAAACTGGACAAATACGTGAGGTATGTTTTCCCCAAGAAATGAACTTCATCGCGTGCCTTGCAGAGTTGTTGGTCGGTTGTTTGGTATTTTTTGTACTGTGCCAAGATGTAGCGGGCGGCAAGGTTGTCTTTTATACAACCATTTGGTGATGCTTGACGCAGTTCCCTCAACAAAGAACGAAGGGTTTTTGATGCCATTTTTTTGGTACTTCTAATATTCGTTTAAAAAAGCAAATAACTTTTATTTTTTAGTTAAATAACTTACTTCTACTTAGGGTATGAAAACAAAACGATTAGAATTTGACAATCAGCAGTTCAGTCTTCAGTGAAGAAGAGAACTTCAAAAGGTTGGTTCAACAAGAGAGATCTGTGGACACTCATGATGAATTCCTTTTAATACAAAAATCGATTTGCTTAGGCCGTGTGCGAATTCGTTTAAAATTTCGATTAAATTTTATCCTAGATTAAATTTTGACATTTCTACGTACAGATTCACCTCACTAGTGTCAAAAATTAATCTTCGGATAAAATTTAACGCGATTTTAAGCCAATTCACACACGGCCTTAGAAGAAAAAATCGATTTTTCTGGACAAATTCCTTGTATTGAAAGAAAAAAATGGAGTCTGTTTAGAAAAAAAATCGATTATTTTTGGTAAAAGGAATTCGACATCAGATTTTTTAAGGCTTGATGTCCACCAGGCAACTTTCAATTGTCTCGAATTGTTCGCCGGCTTTTCACAAATCGATTTTCGCCGAGCTTTAATTTGAATGGACGCAGGTGATTTAAGTCACATGCCCCAAAGTAGACCAACAGCTAACTTTTGCTGTGCGGCAGAGTCTCATTAAGGCTCTCCCAAACCAAGGCGATTAATCGCTGCGACAAACGAAAACAACAATAACAACACGGGGTTGTCAAACAAAACAACACGTTGTTGTTATTGTTTTCGTTTGTCGCAGCGATTAATCGCGTTGTTTTGGGAGAGCCTTTATTATTCCAAGGAAAAAATTAACTCTTGAAAAGCCGGCAGAAACTGCAAGCAAAAGGCAATACCTTCAAGCAATTCCCAACAGACTCAAATTATTTTACACACAAAGGCTCTCCCAAACCAACGCGATTAACTGCCGCGACAAAAGAAAACAACAATAACAACACGGACTACCCCTCCCTAGCAATTTATTTCTTATTTTGACTCAACCTACACGCTGTTGTATTTTTATGCATCTTGTGCCAAAACTATTTTTTTTATTATACTGCAGATCATTGACCTATTATATATGGACTGCCAGGAGCCAACTTCACGACGGTCCGACTTAAAACTAAACGCCACCAGCGCCCCGTGGTGCAAAGCGGAAAATACGGTGTAGCTCTGTTTGACATTTAAATTTTGTTTATTTTTTTTGCATATAAAAAAAAACTTTAAAAACAGCAAATAAGCAACTAGCACCAGGTCGACCAAATTCACATCTAAGCCTAGAAGAACTTGAATCAAGAATGCGAAAAATTGGCACAACATATCCATCCCATCCAACTGGTAATAATCTGGTGCAACCACAGACACAAGACATGGACGCATTTAAGAAGCTACTAGAGCAAATTACTCCGGCAGGAAAACCTCCCACGAATCTAAAGCAAACGATTGCCCCACTACAGCAACAACAAATGCAACGTCCTCCACCACCTCCGGCTTTGTCACTGCCGCCACCTCACCACCACATTTCATGAAAAATGATGAACTTAGTAAGTTTATACATCAACAACAGCAACAAGCAGCTCAGCATGAACCATAGCTCGCGGCTACAATCAACCAAACGATCATGCTATGTTCTTAGCACCTCAACAACTATTTTAAGCTCAATTACTCCTCCAAGGATTGTCTCGTGGTGAAGTCAAACAAAGTGCGCTGGGACAATAACTTGAAAATCCCAACACATCGCCACGTAAAATAGAAGTCCTTGTGGCTGTTCTAAAGTAGAGCTCTCGGGGCACATCTCCAAATGTAATTATGCCTCCTGGCCCATAAATAATGTCGCCAGTCCTTGATGGACAAGACCATGCTAACTAGAATATTCCAACAAAGCCACTACCACTTTTCATCCCTGGCCCTCCAATCAATCATCACACACACACAATCTATCATGCAAAATGCTTCGATAAAAAAGAAATTGGAGGAACAACAAGAGAACTTTAGACGTTGTCGTCTAGAAATTAAAAAACAACAGCAACAACAACAGTAGCACCAGCAAGTGCATCATAAACCTTCATCGCAAGGAGGTATCAATGCAACACAACAACAACACTAGCAGCAGCAGCAACAGCAATAACAACAACCAATATTCTCAAAACCAACAGCATGCAAAAACTCAACTGCAGCAGCGCCATGTGAATTCACCAACTCCTTTGGCTTTAACTCCAACATCTGTGCTTAGGAAAATGACTGCTCAAAGGATTCGGTCGGTGGCGGTGCCTCATATCTTCATCAAACGTCAGTAGAACTGCAAATACTTCACCATTAATGGTTACTACCAATACTAGGACCTGGTAATTCAAATTCCAATAAAACTAATGCATTCTTCCTTGATGCATTTCTAACAAATACAGTTGAGGTCGAACATCTGCTTTTATACGCTACACCATACATTTTAGTTAAGCAGCACTTTAAGTTCAGGTAGATTTGATTTTCCGGATGCATCCGCGATGCTAAATAAAAAAATGTAAAATTTTGTAGTGGTGGTTATTTCAATAAGCCCATTCACCTGAACAATATTTCACCCGGAAAAATTTTGAGGTAAAATATTGTTTCGGTGAAACTTAAGACAAGGCTAAATTAGGTTCATTTCTTACTCACTGTAATCAATAAAATTAAAAAACTGTCTGTCAATCATTTGCAATTGAGTAAAAAGTTAAAGAGGCCTTGAAAGGGCAGGAGTTCCACACAAAAGAATCACTCTTCTTGCTTGTTTAGATAGCCGATCAGCAACAACAGTACATTTTGGCTTGCTGTTGTTTAAGTGTGTGCGATTTATCAAGAATCAAAACTCAAAACTTTTTCTCCGACAGAATTTCTGTACTTTTCACCAAAAGATTGTAACTGGTTATGAGGACTGGTTTGGAACTTAGAACACATAGGTATGAACTAAAACTGATGGGAGGAGTTCTTGTACATTCCTCGCCCAGGAATCTCTATTTAAGAAAGAAAAATAAATTAAAATTTCCAAGAGCAAAAGTAAAACTTGCCTTGTTGAAGCTGTCGTGCAAATAAACAAAGGCCAATATTCTCGGTAAAAATCAGCTATTTCCAAGGCTTGATAGGTTTTACCAAGTCCCGCCTTATCACCGATCAGCACACGACCGTTCTTGGATAATCCAAACATAACTACTTTTTGGAATACCTAGTAAGAGTTTCTCAACAAGCGTCAGTTCGATTGGTGCTAAACATGAAGTATCAGACTCCTTAACTGGTGTTTGGCAAAGTTTCAGTATATATTTTGAAACTCTTTGCGAGAAACATCACAGATCAATGTCCACGCCCTGACTGAAAAAAGAGACTCTGCACTCTGCAGTTTTACTACACAACTATAGACCCATTTCTTGAATTCATCATTTTCATCGAACCTAATATAAACAAAATGCTTTGAAATCGAACTAAAAATTGTGTGAAATATTTTACAAACCTTTTTTTTTTTTTCGATTCCAGCATGCTTGAAGATCGTGAATTGGTGGACTTTCAGTGTGAACACTAGGAAAAATGTCCTCCAAATCAGCGATGAGCATTCCAAACTGGGTTGGGTACCCCAATCACCGAGATGATTGTGACAAATTACATGATGCCCAATGAAGTTAAGATCCGAGCAAATTGATTCGCCAATAATGATGAATCGTAAATGTCCAACGTGCATTTGTTTAGCAATATTGGGCGATGAAAAATCAACTAATATACGCTTTTTAATGCATTGCGGTGGCTGGGGTGGCTGACTCCGTTTTTGAGCATATCCCCTATTGCTTTAACTGCATATTTTCTGAAATAATAATTTCAAATTGCATAAATGAATGTATTTAAAGCGATCAATATATAATAAATGTTTATAACATTATAAATATAATACATTTTAAACACAATTACCGCACGCCACAAAAATTATGTAAAGAAGTATAAAAAAAAAATCAAACAAACGTCAATGACTTCAAACTTTTACTGTTAATTATAAGTAAAAATAATAGATGTCCCTAGTTTCTTCGACAAAAAATGCTCGTTCAGGTCAATTGCCAAGAGATGGTTTTAGTAAAAGTTTCGCTTTTTTTCCACTTTGCACCAAGAGGCGAAGTATCGCTTAGAAGAGGTCGGACCACTTTTATTGGGGCTTTTGTATGAAAATAAAGCCCGACTAGCAGTCCATATATAGTATGTCAATGCTGCAGATTATGCTATTTGTTGTTATACATTTATTATTGCGCAATTTTTAATAGCGGTATTTTAGAAACTGTTGGGTCTACGGAAATGGTTCTAGGCTTAAATTCAAGAAAATTTAAATACTTTGAAATCGTAGAGCGAAGCTGTACTCAATAAACTAGTCCTTTAGCATTAAAATTGCCCATAACTAACAGAATAAAGAATGACCAAGTCTAATAAACCGACATTCTAGTATAAATAATACAATAAATAATACTAAAATTAAATAATTTTTTCCTCTCCAAACAAAACCAGATGATTGTGATTTGTGAAGCCAGACGAGACGATTGAAAAGAACACCTTGTATCTGTTCATCGTGGACTGAATGTGCTATCAAAATTCAAAGACATGAGAGGAGGTTTTCGTTTCCTTACACGGTATATATATGAAATCCTCTTTCACACGAAGATACTAGTTGCTGGTGATTTTTTTGACGTTTTCTTTAAATCTCCTTAACAATCTCTTGTACCTTTGTCCCCTTTCACACAGGGCAACTGAGTTGCCGGCAACAATTAGTTCATAGGCGAGAAGGGCAGGAAGAAAGAGGGGGAAATGAAATCTCCCCGGTCAACAAATTCAGGAGATTTTTTTGACGTTTCTCTTCACACTACGTTTGTGTGCGTTCAACCAAGGTAGTTTAAAAAGAAAATAAAGAAAATCTCCGGGTTTTTGTTGCTTGTGTGTATTATAGAGATCAGTGCCTATTGCAAGTTCCCAAACAGAACTTGTGTCAAATCTGTCAAATTGAATTTGTTGTCAAATTTAATTTTATAAAAGTGAAAATAAAGTTTATATTTTCCCAGCATAAAGAAAAAACAATTAATTTCGAAGAAAATGACTGATGGTAATTTGAATTAAATTCATCTATTAACTTCAAGCCATTATTAATTTTTTTTTAAACACGTAATTAGATGATGTTATCAAACGTCGTCTATTAATCGATGGTGATGGCACTGGCGACGACCGACGACTCAACATCCTCCTCAAAACCTTCATAAAATGGTGCTCCACTAAAAACGACACTCCAGAGAATAAGTAAACAAAGATCGTAAAATTCTTTAAATAAAAAAAAACTTAATTAATTCAAAGTTCATTATGTTCCCACAGTCAAATAATCTATGATCGTTTGCTTGCCCAGTTGGCTCAATGCACTTTTGCCGCAACAAAATCACAAACAATCGAAAAAATGATTCAACAAGAACTTAAGAACTACGAAACCCTTTCGAGCACCATTGAGACCAGTATCGAATTGGCGAACAAGGAAATCGAAACGAGTAAGGCTGAGCTAGTGTTGGCAAAGAAAATCCGTAAAAATCGCATGGAATATGATGTTCTCGCCAAAGTTATACAAACCCAACCAGATCGCGAGGAGACTTCCAATAAGCTGGAAACTTTAAAAACTGAGTTGAAGAATCTCGAAGAAGAAGAAATCCGCCTCAATCGGAAGCTGGATTACAGGAAAAAGAATTTCTATCTGCTGATGCATTCCATTCGGGAATTGCAATCAAAGTTAGACGATAGCTCCAGCGAGGATGATCACTACGACGATGAGAGTATAGACCACATGTCTGAAGATGACCAAAGTTTCTGGGACGAAATCAAAAGCACTTGTGTGGATATAGGGATGATTGAAAGCAGTGGAGCAACCAGTGGTGGACCAACCCCAGAGGCGTCCGCTGGGTTAACATTAGAAACAAAATAAGAACTAATGCTTTTGAGGAAATTGAGTTTATTGATAAACAGTTTTGGAAATAAATTAAGGTCAAACTAGAAAAAAAACGGAATATTCAATCAAGCCCAAACAAAATTCGATCATTTTTGATTGCCTCATCTAGTTCAGTGGTCTCTTTTTGCTGCTCTTGTGCCTCTTTGTTTTTATGTTTTTTCTTTTGAGCTCTCTTTGCTCGCTTTACGATATTTCTTTTCGCCTTATAGCTTCTTGCCTTGACCGCCAACTTGTCTATCTTATCTTGAGCCCTTTTCTGAATGAATTTTCTGTCGTCGATGATTCTTCTTGTGGTCTTTGAATCGCTCCGTCCCGCTGGGAATGCACATGGCAAGATTTTGTAGAAGTCATGCACGGCGGTGCACAATGTGTCATCGATGGCAGTCAATTGTCGCATTGTCATAAACGCCAAATCGCTCGGAGGCTCTTGCAAAAGGCTATGCAAACTGAAGCTCGACTTGCTAGTGGATTCGTTAACCTCCGAATAGAGCATCAATTTGTCTTGGAAACGAGGATTATAGCGCAGCATATATCTTCCCGGGCCGATATTGCTTAGAAGTCCAAGGAAGTCGCCCAGGCAGCCAAGCAGACGGGAGGTTTTTACCTTGTAACGTCTTTCCAACTCGAGTTCGATTTCCTCCAAATAAAGATTCTCTTGCAGAACCGTCTTAAATGTACTAGCATTGATGCGATGCCTATTAATCGATGAATCTGTTGATTTTGAGAGCAGCAGTTCCAGCCACTCCTTCAGGAGACTCGCTTTGCTAATGATTTCACAGCCAAATTGTGGTTTGTACTCTAATTTGAGGCTGTGGAATGTCTCCTTTGTCCTGTTCATATGGCCGGACTTTATCCGAGAGATGATGCGGATTCGCCTGTCTTCCCCTAGATTTAGATTCCATTTGACATTAGAATAGCTTCTTGGCGTCAGTGGAGAGGACCACTTATGACATCCATGGTCTTGCGCATTCATAAAGCCATCAATGGTTTGTAGCCGGTAAGCTTGTTTGTAGTCAGTGGCTTGGTATTCTGGTGGGCATTCGTCGGCTTTCTTTTTTAGAAAAACTTCAGTGCTAATGCTGGCAACTAGTTCGGCAGTATGTGGCCCGGTGTTTCTCGACGGAAGTAGGTCATTAATGTAAAACACATTTTCCCCGTCCTCCCCTGTCACAACATTAACTATAACTTCCGAAGGAACGTCTATGTACTCTCCAGCGCTTAACAGAAACACAAGTGCCTCGGCAGAAATGTTATATTGTACATGATGATCGACTTCTTTCTCTATATCAACAGATACTCCATCCAAATGGAGATTGAAGTAGGCTTCGATTCGAGGCTTCATCCTTGAAAGATCCAAATTCAGATCTAATCGAGGAGGAAAACTGCGATTGTCACCAACAAACTCTATGTCCGATATACTTCCCGATTTCTCTGAATTGCTACACTTTTGAGGAACCGGAAAACCTGTGTGCATTTGAAAAATTCCGTCCCGATGTTTCTTTTTCAACAGCTCAACTTCACGCTGGTAGAACTTTTCATAGAGTTCTACGAGCATTACGTTTGGAGCGTAGATCTTCTCGTAGTTAGCATTGTTGTACTGTGATAAGAAATTCAAGAAAGCTTCTTGCTCTGCATGTCGTCGTTCAGTTGTTTTTTGAAAGCATGCTACCTGATAGGGGAAAACTTCTTGTTTTGCTCGTAGCGATTGAAGAAATGCTAAGCAGATTGTGTGTTCTTTCTTATTTAATGAGGATCTATTGGGGCACCTGAATATTTCTGGTCTCACAGAGATTGTATGATCGTAAAAGGAGCGAGTTACTGGTAATTTATTTCGTGGATCAACGATTTGTTTTTGAAGAAAAGCTATTTCTCCATGGAATTCGTTCTCGGTGAAGATTGGCTCGATTTCGTTAAGTGAACAAAAAAGAACATCCCCCGGATTGTCACTAAATGATTTGTCGAAATGTGATAAGGGAGGGTGGGCAAATGATTTATTGGTGGTAGAATTCATAGTGTTTTTCTTCAGATTTATATGAATTCAATTTTAAAAGAATTAATGCTTTATGTGGGTATCACAGAGCCGTGGTTTTGTTTTGCTTTTTTGGTATGTTCGAAATTTTGACGTTTGTCAAACGAGTATCGAACGAGTATCAGGGGCATCAGATAATGGAACTGTTTGTTTTGAATAAATCTTTAGCCAATCTACACCGTACCCTAGCGGCCATATTATTCACTCAATACATCTAGATTAATACTGCGTTTTCATTAGAGCTCAAATGAGGTAATTTCGCAAATTACGGAAAAAGTGTTTTCATTTAATTTTCTCATTTCATTTGACAGCCCTGGTTAAATTTCTGAAATTTGGTTGACACTTTTGAAATTTAAAATTGAAATCAACTAAAATTAAGTTTGGAATGTTGATTAAGCTGTGTGTTTTCGAAGATTAACGCGGCATTGTGATAAAGTCAAGCCCAACAATAATTCGTGGACTTTCAGGAACTCAAAAAGTTGAGAAAAAAATCGGAAAGAAGCTACTATCCAAGTCATACAGCACTCTTTTCGCCCCTGAATCCCAGATGGAATAAAAACTGTCATGTCCAAGGCTGGCAAGTTTTCTGGTCGAAAAACAAGTTTTCTCACTATAAATCTATTATTGACAAGAACGATGAAGTCCACATTACAATCTTTTGTCTGCTTTTCGCCCAGGCCGTTCGTGTTGGCATCAGATCTCATGAATTGATCAAATCCATTTGGTAATCAATTTTTTGATTTCTTAACTAAAGAATTTTTGATATGGCGAAACGTGTTACCTGTATATAAAAATGTTGATGAAACCACCAGTGACTGTTCTAAGCTTGGTGTATATTTTTATAGAACGAAAAAAAAAACAGATTTAAGACGAAAATACATAAGTTGTTTTTATTTTCTTTCGCTTTCGCTTGAATTTTTGCAATGTGTTGTGATAAGTTTTCATAAGGGCATCTGGTCCAAGGGACTTTCTCACTGTTCCACAAATACGCTGCAAATCCAGTTGAGCAGTACACGCACAATGTGCAATTGTACAGGGCAACTTTTGACGATCATCAAGCGATTGCAAGTATTGTACCTCTCTTTGATTCGATGGCTTAGTTTTTGTTGCAGCCAAGGTTGAATGGAATTTTACTGAATGTAAAAGTTGTTCGAATCTATAACTAAATACTTCAATAGCTTAGAGAGGCTTGTCTTCATCCCGCTGATACAATTGCCGGAAAGCCACTTGTCGAGTCCTGGAGCAGACAGAAATGAGGTTTTCGAAACTGGGTGAATCTGTCGACCAAAAGCACCGAAACGGCCTCATGCACCAAACCATTATTTTCACTTCTTAAAGATTTGTTTATTTTAATTTAATTAAACTAAACTGATATAAAACGGGGCTTTCGATTTAATTTTTAGTTTTTTATTTTAAGTTTAAATTAACTGCGCCAACACCAGAATTCTTTTGATTTATTGAATTTCTTCAGATTTGACATTTGAAGTCAATAAAAATGTCTATTGTGAACTATGATTCACAATTAGCACTGAATTTAGGTGTGTTCGGTTTAGTTTCACTTAATTTCCAACCTAATTTCGTGCAAATTTGGTTGAATAATGGTGGATTTACATGATGGATTTACATGTATCTTCATCTGCAAACATCAAGAAAAGTAGAGCGGGATAGAGTGATACCAAAAAACCGAATGTGTGAAAGAGTACCACCATGAAGATGAACATGTTCGTCTTCGTTATAATCTTCGTCTGCGTTCCTATAATCAAGATCTCTGCATTTTGTTCTTCTCTCTCTATCCAACAAACACGCATTTTATATTTTGTATCCCTTATTTTTTGCAGAACTCGCATGAAGATACATGTAAATCCAGCATGTATCTTCATGCGAGTTCTGCAAAAAATAAGAGATACAAAATACAAAATGTATGTTTGTTGGATAGAGAGAGAAGAACAAAATGCAGAGATCTTGATTATAGGAACGCAGATGAAGATTATAGCGAAGACGAACATGTTCATCTTCATAGTGGTGCTCTTTCACACATTCGGTTTTTTAGTATGACTCTATCCCGCTCTACTTTTCTTGATGTTTGCAGATGCAGATACATGTAAATCCATCAATAATCTCATTTCGAAATTTGATTTTGTATGGGAAATGAGGTAATTTCCGATCTAATTTAGAAATTTTCAACGAAATTACCTCATTTGCTCTAATGAAAACGTAGTATAAAACTTAAATCTGGATGTAAATCATACAAATTCAATGTAAATTCATCTGGATATAAGTTTAAATCTGGATGTATCGAGTGAATAATATGGCGGTAAGAGTCAGTACTCTTTTCGAAATTAAAAATTATTGCAAAAGAGAAAAGAATCGGATTTCAACTTCGCATTCATTTAATTTAGACAAGAGTCATGAGCCATGGCTTTAAAGGCACCGTGCAATAGTTGGCTTTTCCATCATACCCGTAAAGCAAAAGTCCGTTTGGGATCCGCATACGTACTCAACAACGTATGGAGGACTCCGCGTACGGATCCGCAAAACTGCGTTTGTCGGCTCAAATTAGTATGGAATTGAGAATCACCACTGATCCACTTCCCTTTAAGTAAAAAAGTCCGTTTTGGATCCGCACGCGTAGTCAACAACGTATGGAGGACTCCAGGTACGGATCCGCAAAACTGCGTTTGTCGGCTCAGGTTAGTATGGAAATTAGAATACCCACCGACCCACTTGCGCATGTATTGTGAGAGCGAGAGTTCACCATACTCAGCGAAAACCGAAACCAAAACGGATCCAAAACAAATCGCAAAAAAGTTTATTTCCCCACTTGAGTTCTACATTACCTCGAACTACAATAGATATTCGGCTCTATTGCGGTAACCGTCGGAGCGGAACTCTCTCCGATTTCCTACGTATCGGAGATATTTTGCTGGTCGGAGAACTACCTCGAAGCAAAATGTCTTCGATTCGTAGGAAATAAGAGAAAATTCCGCTCCGACGGTTACATCGATAGGGCCGATTCTTAATTTTACTAATTAAATTCAAATGGAAGATTTTTATGATCTTTAGTCCAATGCTCTTATACTTAAAAATTCTTTTTTTTTTTTTTAATGTGGTTATTTAAAGGAATGATTAAAACAAAAATGAACAAAAAAATTACAATCAACCCTATTCTGATTTTCGTTCCGAATTGAATTCGTTAACGAAATTGATTTGCGTACGGATTAAAAATTTAAATCGAACATTCAAATTAATTGAGTAAAGAACACTTGATTTTAAGACGAAAGTATTTTTTACTGAAGCGAAAATCAGAACAGGGATGAAATGTATCTGCTTTAGTTCGAGAAAGAAAAACGTAAAAAGTTGTGTATGGAAAAGTATAGCGAGAGGCACTGATTGATGATTTCGGACAAAATTTGGTCAGTATCTACATTTTTTCTAAGGCATACAATTTTTATTTAAGGGGTTTCTGAGTTTGGGATATAAGGAAAATATTTTTAAATTTAGAACTTCATAAATGTATGCAATGAAATATAAACCATGTTTGGTAGCTTTTTTTTTTCTCATCCCTAAGGCGTCTCCCTTGGGAGTTTTGTCTTGGTGGATTGTGTTTTTATTAATTTTGTTTTATTGAGATAGGTTTATGAAGATAACGTTTGTATTTAGAAAGACTAAAATTATTTAGAAGTACTTGTTAGAATTCATGTCATCAACCAGAATATTCTCGAATACTGGTTTTGTAAAGAACACTCTTAATCTTTAATTTAATACTAATGTTCATTGTAGAATCTTTTACAGGTAAATTACATTTTGGACTAAAATAATCGGTTATTTTCCTCCATTCTAATACTCTTAAAATTGTCATAGGCCACCGTGGTGATACTATTTTAAGGAAGTAATTTTTAATTTTATGCTATAATGTTATCAACATGCACACCACATACATCCTGGTGTGCATGTTTTTTTCTCAAATGTTCTCACACATATATTTTTGGGAATTTTTTGTTCTAAGTACATTATGTATGTATGTATATGAAATTCAAATTCATTTCTTATTATTATTTATTGCCAAGGTACTCAATCTATATTTAATTTATTGAACTGAATTGTAGTCACCATTTCTCCTTCTTCATACTTCGGAGCCTCTTTCGTTGTCCAAAATTCAGAACAATTTTCTGGCAAGGCACTTAATGGAAACAGATGTACTGACAAGTCGTTAAATATATTGTGAATTTCGTAGCAATCGTCTAGGGGGAATTCTTTAACGAACGGTTGGACATCAAGAATATAACCCGAATCCTTACGAAGCATTGCATCTGTAGAATTACTTGTCAAACTTTCGAAGCTGTTATTTATCAGTATAACTTGGCTTAACATGTCGGGCATCCAATTCTTCCAGAGGAGATTATTTGTGAGCGAGTTTGGACAATGCGGCAAATAAAATAAAGTGACAGCATCTGAGGGGAATTTCGCTTCACAATTCTCCTTCATTAGGGAACATTCCAATGTCTTGAGCACTTCTTTCTCAGACTCCCGAAACACTGGATCAAAGTAGATAGCATCTTTGATTTGCATTTTTTTTTGCAATTCCAAAATAAAACCGAACTGGTGGAGGGCTTGAATACTTCTTGTAAAAGGGCCAATGCCAAAGCAGACTAGCTTTGCAATATTATTGTTTCCCAATAATTCTTGAAGACTATCATTAAGCGTAGTCACACAAAGCTGGAAGTAGTCACTGGATTCCATTTTCTCTCGAACTCGTTGCAGTCGCCTAATAAAAAGCAATAAAATTAATATATTCAAAGGTTTGAGATAAATACTAATAGATACATGAGAAACTTTGGAACATCAACTTCAGGAAAAACATTATCGGAAGGAACTCGGTACACTGGTTGCTTTTTATTTAAACTTTTTCGGGCTAGCCATTTCTTTCGAGTAACAACACAAAATTCTTGATCTGTCATTTTTGTGTTTAGTGTTTTTTTTTTAAGGTTGTCAAAAATTAGACATGTCCCTTTTACCCTAGAGATGTGTAAATCAGTCGATAGTTTTGCGAAAATCGATTTAAGTGGTCTGGGCATGAGCCATGTCTTGCAGTCGGGTCAGATAGGCTATCCCATTTATCCCAAAAAATTTTCAGATAGCTTGAATTGTTGTTGCTTCAGCTGACATCAGATTTTTTCAACAAGGGACTACAAACCTATCAGGATGTCTGTTAACATTGGGCGCATTCGGCTGGCAATCCAAAGCTATCCGGATAGGTTTGTATTGTTGTAATCCCATGTGAAATAACAGCTAATGTTATCTGAAAATTTTTAGGATAGGTGGATATCCTATCGGATTGCCAACCGAACGCGGCCATTCTCTGAAACTTTTTATGCATATATTAACTATTTTTTTTATAGAATAAAACCCTCTTCTTTACTAATTTTGTAGATTATTTTACTTTTTATTATTATTTATTTTTTTATTCATACTAGAATGTCAGTTTATTAGACTTGACCATTTTTTTATTCCGTCAATTTCATTGAATTTTTGAACAACAACTTTCCGAATGTTTCGCGTTGGTTTGGGAGAGCCTTTAAATAGAATCTTGAAATTTCCTCAAAGAGGAGTCATGTCACTTTAGCAAAGCAAAATAAAGCTGAATTGGAAAAAGAAAAAAAAAATAATAATTTGGTGGCGCGACAGCTCGAGTAGAACCAGATCCAAGGGATTTATACAACTCTCAACCATTCAAGTGTGCGTTTCACTGTTAGTAATGAGTTGGACCTTAAATTTTCTGCCAAATCCGAACGGCTAGGGTGAGAAGCAATTATTAATGCTAAAGAGCTACTCATAAGGGATTTGTCTCTTCCTCGCAAGAGGCATTAGCAGAGAAAATATTTGTTTGTTTTAACTTGGAAGAGGCTGTGAAGCCAGACCTCCGGTATAACAGTTCTATGAAATAACTACTATCGTACAAAAATTCGCTTACGTCTCCCGCTTTCTCCCTATTCAGTGATGATCCAGTTACCAGTTCCAAACATAAGGTTTTAACAAATTAAGAGTTTTTGTGGCCTAGTAGGTATAATTACATGCAGATGCATATTGAAATAGGTATAGGTACACAGTTAATTTTGTTTCTACATTTATAAGTAGGTAGGCATGCTTATATATTTGGTGGGATCACAGCTGTACCGAACCAAGTCGTACAAGAAAAACCACCTAAAATTAGTATTAAATATTGCGTATTTCGTTCATTTTTTAATAAAATTTGAACAAATTTATGTCGAATTCCTTTTAACAAAAATAATCGATATGTTCAGAAGAAAAAATCGATTTTTCTGAACAAATCCCTTGTATTGAAAGAAAAAAATGGATGCTGTTTAGAAAAAAATCGATTTTTTTTGTTAAAAGGAATTCGACATTAGAGAATAAACTATTATGTCTGTTCCTTTACTTTGAAACTCTGTGATTTTCTGTGCATTTAACTGCCATTTTATTTTTTTTATATGAACTTTGACAGAACGTTGGACTGAAATTCACACAAATGCACAGAAAATCACAGAGTTTCAAAGTAAAGGAACAGGGCTATTATGTCGAATTCTTTTCAACAAAAAAACTCGATTTGTTTACAAGAAAAAAAAAAACGATTTTTCTGGACAAATTCCTTGTAAAGAAAGAACAAAAAATCTATTCTGTTAAGAAAAAAAAATCGATTTTTTTGTTAAAAAGAATTCGACATTAAATTCCCTGCAATACGAATAAAATATTAGTTTAGTAATTAATGGCAGTGTATTTGCTCAACCTGTTAATATATGTATTCGAATTTATCTTTTTCTGACTTGGTTTGCTACAGCTGTGAAGCCTCCATTTAAGAGTGCAACATATAAAATCCAGGTTTTATTTCACTGTAAAATCAATCAAATAACGCTGCTGCTGATTCCTAATCATGTATTTAGGTAGGTATGACCGATTAAAAATATTTTAAGATAAGATAGGTACTAGCAACTTCTTAATTATTTTCTTTAGTTTAGATTTGTAGATATCTACATATAGCAAAACAAACCAAAAATACGATATCATTACAAAAAAATTGTTTGAATTAGGTAGGTACCTAAAGATATAAATAAACAATATTTACAAAAACTATCAAACAAAATATTACTCCTCGAACATAACAAATATGTTTCTTTTCTTTTTCGATAACAAACAAATAGAAAACATCATACCAGACCAGATTAGACTTAAGGGACGGTAAGGTACTAAAAGAATAATCTGAGAATAATTACTTCTTCAAAAAAATATACGATTATATATGGGTTGTGTATTAATAAAAAATTCTATATCTTTTTTTATCTCCAAACAGAAAACATCCATCATTATTACCGGCACTCTAAAAATCTAGTAGATACCAATACTTCTTATCTTAGGTATTTAGGTACATAAACTAGCTGCTTAATCTAAACAATATTGAAAATACACAAAATAGAAAATAAAAGAAAAGAAAAAACATAAACAAGAGAAAAAGAACAAAATAATTTTATGATGTTCTCCCAATTAACACAACAAAACACAAATAAAGATTTGTTCATTTACGCACCCCAATCCCTTAGATATATAAAATAAAAATTGAATTTTCATTAAAAAAACCAACTCAATCAATTGAGCACATAAATGTACTTATAGTAAGTTTCTTGTAAAAGTTAATTAAATTAAAAGATACATCACTCAAAAATAAACCACTATAACTCCACTCTAACTAGAGTGAAACACTTTACACCATATGACGGCTAACTCGAGATCGCGACCCAAACAAGACACGGCATATCCACAGCCCGCAGTACTTTCTGAGACCCTGTCGTGTAAATACGTTAATAATTGTGTGATCGTTGTGTTGTGTTTGATCAAAAAATTGTGGATCGTATTTCAATGAATTACACAGTTCTTTTTTTAATGAATTTATCATCGATTGTACGTTAATAAAATATACCAAACAAACGGAAACTTCTTTTTAAATAAAAAAAAAAAAAAAGTAGAAACAGTTGGTTTTGGTATCTTCTCCCCTTTCACCCATTCGCAAGATCGCATACATCTCTTTCTCTATCTCTCCTTAAGATTGTCTTTAAAGTTGTTTTCTTGTCTTGTGTTGTTTGATGGTGAGGCATAAAGAAGGAGATCCGTCGTCGTCGTCGATACTATTTACAGACTCCAACTCCAGCTAAGGAAAATATTTCCCAATCATTTAGTAACGATCGACTTGCGAATGCCACTATATGTAGCTCGGAAAAACGGGACCTGTCTTAATACTTTCGCGATCAATATAGCAAAAGATATTTTTCTCTAAAAAATAAATATTGTATTACGAAGAAACTCCAATCAGCGTGTTTTTCAATTTTTAAATTTGAAAATTCAACGAAGTAGATACTCGAAAAAATATATTTAAGTTTATGTGAGATCATTTTTAACATCTTATTGGATATACCTACCTACATTATACTTCCCCGACTTCGATTCTTCCGATCGTGTGAGTTATTAATTATTGCTCATTCCAGCTATTTTTAGTTGTGAAATTTGTGTTTTCTTGGAATATTTTGTCTTCTTTTTCCCTTTAACACGCACTCATTTTACCAACGAAACAAGTAAATAAACTTTCCAATTATATTTGTTAACAAAGTGATAGGTACGATCATCTCGATCAGAAGTGTCATCGTGATTTTTGGTGAAAATTTCTTCCGGTAATTTATATATTCTTGTTTTTTTTTTTTATTTTTCATCTCAAAAGATATTGTGAAAGAAAATATAAATAAAAAAAAAAAAAGATTGCAAAAGTTAACCTACTTTCTACATCGTGAATAAGAGGAGAGCCAGAAAAAATATACCGTATGGTTTTAATCGTTTTTCTTTTTATTTTGTTTTGAAGTGTAAAAGTGCAGTGATCAACGATTTATCTCTCGGATACTAACAACTTGGATAGATACTCTATGATCTAAAGCAACACACCTTCTTTCATTAACGAAGAGCCCCTTAAAAAAAAAATAAAAAAAAATTGAAATAAAAAACGTTACAAACAAAAAGAAGTTGACTTTATTGTGGAGCGAAATATAAAAAAAAAATCTTGTGTATAGACTTTTCTAGTAGATACATTTGCATAAATATTTATTGTATTTGCTGAAGAAAAACGAATTTTGAGAAAATAAAAGAAGAAAACTTAACAAGTTACATTATTGTAGGCATCTGTGGGTTGATTAGAGTGAATCGAACGCTTTGGAATAATTTTGACTTTCAAGAATTAAAGGTAAGTTTACCTAAACATAGATCTACCTTTGTAAATATTTATCAATATACATATTTGATAATAACTGACTGAACTTGTCAAATTTGTGTTTTAGAAATCTTTTTTTCTGAAATTCCAAACGTCTGTCATTAAGGTATATATGTACCTACATATGTACATATGTAGCTTCGTTCGTGTACTTTCTGCACTAAAATTCACAGTCTATCAAATATTGAGGAGTGGGGTTGAAATTCTCTCAGAGAGAAGTAAAACTGCGAAATAGTACACGAACGCTTTGAACAAATAATTTTTACCGGTTTTCTAACGTCAAATATTTGAAAACAAAAAAAAATAAATATCGTCATCATTTCTTTGAAAAGATTTTCAAAATAAAATAAACAAGTAAGAAAAAGTTAATTTATTACATTAAATTAAATAAAACAGAGGAGTATAAGAAAAGAAATGTTCTGGCAAATATCAAAGTGACTTTTGACTGAACTCATATTTCTGCCCGAAGAATTTCTTTGGGCTGAAATTAGCAGAAAGGGGAAATAATTTACTCTCTCGAGATCGCTCTCTTCTGCGAAAAACTACACATTTATTGAGTAAACGAACACAATTTGCGTTAAATTTGTAGAAATTCGTAAAAATTCGTAGATTTGGGGAGTACGCGAACGAACCTTGTATATGTATATTTACAACTAATAAAATAACGAATTCCTTTTAACAAACATTTTTTTTCTAAACAGAAACGATTTTTTTTCTTTCAATACAAGGAATTTGTGCAAAAAAATCAATTTTTTTCTTCTAAACAAATCGAATTTTTTGTTAAAATGAACTCGGCATTACTGAAAAATTTTGTTAAGGAATCCTGCTCACGTAACTGAGATTGCTGACGTCTGTGAGATCTCATTTTCCTGTACACGCCAAATCTCTAAGCATGAACTTGTTTAGTATGTACATAGGTACAAACGTTTCGATTTGGGGTCACTTGTAAAACCTTTAATAGAAAGGGACGAGAAAAATAAAAAAAAATAAAATTGTGAGCACAACAGCTCATGAAGAACTAGGGCCTACCTAGTGTATTACAACTCTCAACCATTCCTGTGAGCGTGTCTGCAGGTATGGACGGGACCTACAGTTTATTGACGAAACCGAGCGGCTAACGAGAGTGGCACTTTTCTATGACAAGAAATAGTCTTAGATGTTTTGTCAGTTTCTCGCAAGAGCCATTAGCCTGAGATTTATAATTAAACAAGATGTTTTATAAAGAGATGAAATTTAAATGTTGTCCACTCGGTCGTATACGCACTTTTCTTATTTTATTGAGTCTTAAACAAATTTAATTTACAATTTTTATTTTCGCACGTCAAGTTAGCTTACGACAACGACAATCCTATCCTAAATCTGAAGGGAAAACCATAATCTGAGTAGCTGCAATCTCAAGTACAAGTAGGACTAGGACATCCGAGAAATTCTAAATACGCAACTGACCACTAGTAATTCACTCATCGGATAAAATAAATTCAGTATTGGTGACAGTGGTTAAATCCGCCTTTCTTTCAAACTATTATGAAAACCCTCCTCTGTACAAAACATGATATTTGACACTGTTACATTTTGTTATCTTAACCGATTTTACCGGTTAAATTTTTACAAAATTTTATAAATAAAAAATTTATTAAAAAAAAACGCGCCTACGATTTCAAATTTTTTTCTCCAAAACTAAGATTAGTTAAAGAAATCATATGGTGTACTTCTTTCAGGTCTTTTTTTAATAAATTTATTTCGAATTATGTTGATTTTTAATAATTTTTTAATTTAAGCTCTAAGTTACATTTATAATAGCTGTATTTTATTTTCCCCCAGATCTAAACCGGATCAGATCATGATAATAAAACAAACTGGATCACAAATTTATTTATTTCTCACAGTTGGCTTTATTTGCACAATAAAATTGACAGAAGGAAAATTTTCACAAATATTATTTGAAATAATATTTGGTATTGAATGTTTAAAATAGAACAGTTTTATTTTTTTAGTTTAATTTTCATTAAGTTAATAGTTTTTATGTATTTTTTCCGTGCCTCGTGACGCGTCGTCTCTATTGAATGAAGAAAAACTTATAAAAAAAAATTGGAATGATGGCGGCATTTGTTTGATTTCGAGAATTTTTAATTTTATTGAGTTTTTTCTGTAAATCTCAGCAGTGGTACCAACCTATACAATTAAAATATTGCTAGGGAAGCAGACCTGGATCTTGTGTTGTTTTTGTATTACTTGTATTTATGTTTCCAAATTCAATCCGGATCAGATCTGGGGGAAAATAAAATACAGCTATTATTATTTTTATTCAAAATTATATTTTTAATCTCAGAATAAATTCACATTGTAGTTTTTATTCCTTCGCTAAACCACCTTCTTCTGTGGTTTAGTTTAGTAAACGTCACTTTGTAGAAATTTTGTTTTATTGATAACATTTTGCACTTAGTCCACGGAATAAGGTCTAATCCTTCGATATTCCACGTTTATTTATATTACTCACAATCTTTAAAATTTGAAGAAACTTTTACTACAAGAGCAAGTTCGTGCGAACTTTATATAAATTTAATAAAAAACTCCAAAAAACATAGAAAACATTGTACGACAAAATTGGTGTTATTATAACTAGTAAAGGACTGATGAACGACAAATTATTTCGTAAGGAGGTGCTTCGCTAGCTTGATCGCAATTTAGCAAATCAGCAAAAAAAAACGAAAACATAGAAAACAACGCACGACAAAATTGAAAATTTCATAACCAATACACGACAAATAAACGGCAAATTATAAAGAAGTAAAAAATTTACAATAAGAAGTTTGTATCCCTTTTCCAGAGTCTGCTTTGCTAAGTTTACACCTTGTTAGCACAGCAGCAAAAAAAAACATTATATGACAAAATTGAATTTGTCACAACTAATTCAGAACTGATAAACTGCAAATTATTAAGTAATAAATCATTGATATAAGAATTTTTAAACATTTTTTGACGGGGTGCTTCGCTAATTTGATATCAACATAGCAAAAACAAAAACATAGAAAACATCGAACGATAAGTTCGAAATAAGGACAACTAATTCAGGTAGGTAGGTATTACCTATGTACATTAATTTTTCCCTGGATTATAGATAATTTAAAAAAATGATTGATAATAACATTTTTTAAAATCTCTGCAAACTGGAACGTCGCGGCAATTTAAAATATTTTGCCATAATTATCAATTAAGTGACATCTTATGCAAAGATTTGCATGGAAAAATAAGATCCACTGCGTTTTACCTCTCCTTTTCTGCAGCCAATTTTTTTTTTATTTTTATAAACCCTCGAGCCTCAGGCAGTTTTACGAGTACTTGGCACATTACGTTTTTTGTTAAATAATTTATGTTCCACAACGGATGCTGCAACCTGCGCGCCGTTAGATACAAGATAAAATAATATATCTATCCGGCATGGATGGCGCGTTGTCTGTATCTATCTATGTATAACATATGTACATATATAGCGCGTCCAGCGATAATTGCGTTTATTGTTACATAGCGCAAAAGTCATTATGCAAAACTTCACCTTTTTGTAAGTATGTGTGGAAAAGATATTTCAGCATCTTCTATGTATAGAAGATAGCAAAAGCATCCAATATTGTGTGTAATGCAATGAACTTTTGAAATGCCTTGAACAAAAAAGAAGGAAAAAAAGACGAAATAGGTATACTATTTGCAGTATGCTTTGCGTCTTTTACACCGGTTGCCACCGCGCCACAATGCCGTCACTTTCTGTGTATTCAATGCTATAAGTAACAATAGACAGGCTGAGGTCTTGACTTAATTTGTTTATGGATTGCAATTGTGTTTCGTGCTGAAATTGAAACCGAAGAAGATACGTGCTCGTCTCATTTTTCTGCAGCAGAAGAAAGAGATTATGCTATTGGATAAGAAAAAAAAGATTGAAATGCTTTTCAAAATTAACAATGAAAAACATAAATATTTGTGTTGGTAGATATAGAAGTACCAAAATTTTTCTTGCTTGATTACTTTCTCTTGATGTCATTTGCTGCTTTGGTTCTCATACCTTTAAGCTAAAAATATTACTAAAGTTGTTTTTTTAGACAGGCAGATCTTGAAGTGAGGATCAATTTTAAATCGTTTTGTTATTATTGACAGTTCTTTGACATTTATGTTGGGCATTGATTGACAAATTATCATTAACAGATCCTTAGACGGTGTTCACTATGGACTAAAATGTCGGACTTTTTTTATTGTTTTTTCTCTATATCTTTATCTCAGTCGACGAAGTGTAAATGAGAAAAAGCACAAATATGCCAAAAAGAGGAATGATTTAGGCGATTGTGGCACCGTTTCGATTTAATTGTATCCAAAATTAAATTTTGACGTTTCCACGCACAGATAGCTATACCTTATAAGTGTCAAAAAGTAATCTTCTGGGAAAATTTAATACAATTTTAATTCAATTCGCAAACGGCCTTAATTGCATTGGAAGTTAATGGGTTTGATTATGAGATGTATGACTTTTCGATTCAAAATAGCTTATAGCGTTATAGCGGACTTCTGTCCACAAAAATTAGTTATTCGTCCCAGTGAACTCAATTGGACTCATCAGTTAACTAATGCTTAGTCCCCTTTCACACACGGCAACTGAGTTGCCGGCAACAATTAGTTCATAGGCGAGAAGGGCAGGAAGAAAGAGGGGTAAGCGAAATCTTCCGAGACTTTTTTGACGTTTCTCTTCACACTACGTTTGTGTGCGTTCAACCAAGGTAGTTTAAAAAGAAAATACAGCAAGTCTCCTCTGATTTTGTATCTTCGTGTGAAAGGTACAAGAGATGGTTAAAGAGATTTAAAGAAAACTTCAAAAAAAAATCACCAGCAACTAGTATCTTCGTGTGAAAGGGGACTTAGTCTTCTACATGGCTAATTTATTTCAGTAGTAGGTATATAGAATTTTTATTATTACAAAAAAATCTTCGCATATACTTATACGACTTTTCGTTCAACGTGATTTATATGAGCGACCCGAAATTTCTATTTATGGAGGTTAGACATGGTTCAGAGTTGTGATTAATAATTTTTATGAGTCGACGTCATTGTGAAATTCAAATGATGTTTTTTATTTTTATCAATCTTGAATTATTTTCAAAAAAAAATAAATTCTATTTTGGAGGCCCCCTTCATTTAGGCCCTGGTTCTTCTGTTGTGCCAATTTGATAAAAAATAAAATGAAATTCATAACAAGTCTAAGATTAAAAATTACATTGAAAAAGTCAAAAAACTATATAAATTATTTGGCGCCCGAGCAGTCCAGTACGAAAATAATCTAAAAATCAAACTGCACAACATAAATAAATAATTACTTCTATTCGTTTACTACAGGTCTGTTAATTTATTTTTAAACTCTGTGATTTTCTGTGCACAATGTTTTTATGTTTTATATGAACTTTGAAAAAACTCTTGACTTAAATTCACACAAACGCGCCAAAAATCACAGGCTTATTATTGTCAGTTTTCTACAACTTTTAGTCCAAAGTTCTGTCAAAATTCAAATAAAACAAATAAAATTGAAGTGAAGGAATAGACAGCCCTATTCTTAATAAAGAAAAAGAATGCAATGTCTTCAACTTTGTTGCATTGAATAACTATACGCTTCTTTTAAATACCTCTCTTACTATTGGAATACACTACCGTATACATACATACGTACATAAAAATTTATTTTTTATATTTTTTTTGTCGTATAAATTAACTCTAACAAGTAAAATCTTCCGACGAATAGGTAAATGACAGTTTTATGAAGAAAGTTTAAATTTATCCAAAGATCAATGATCATCCATCATCACAGATCTTGTCAATTTAACCATTGACATTTATTATCTTCTACAACAAACCACCAGAGTGTGTTGTATACATAATTAAATGTCATAATCATAAACTGATGCAAACATCGAGACAAGATCATAATGTGTGTAAAGGTGTGTAGAGTTAACGCGACCCACCAAAAATGCCAATGGCGGAGAAAGCATATTTCCATTACCCTTAACACCTGAACAAAAAAAAAATTACATAAAATGTGTCTTAAATTTTTGGGTTTATCTAACACTAAAATTATTTAAAATTAGTATTGAATTGACAACAAACCCGCAGCTGTCCCTGTCATAAACACTATGAGCTGATAAACATGATTTTTAGCTGAAGAAACAATCTTCGGATCTCTCCACATTTCAAAGATTAACGTGATGATATGACACGCGACGCGAGGGTTTGGTTGGTGTGGTGCATTGTTTTTAGTTCCGTGATATTTAGGAAGCCGTTATTAATAATTTTCTGGTAGACAGGTGCATTTGCATATTTCTATAATTAGTTAATTTGAGGTGGCAAGCAAAAGTAAAAATGTGTGATGTGATTTTTAAGTTGCATGTATTTGTGTTGATAGCTTTCACTACGTAGTTATTCACAAATGTTTAAAAGGTTAGGGGTCTTTAATTTTGTAAGCTAAAAGCTCAATCAAATGTTTTGTAAATAAATATTGTTTTCCTCTTGCTAAATATTAAGGGCCACTTGCACAGAACGAACGGATTATAAATATATAAAACTGAGGATAACTATACCAGTTTAAATGAATAAATAAAAACTTCTCGTTTTTAAATTGCACGGACGGAAATAAATATCAAGCGGATAAGAATATTTTTTCAGAATCACCAACACAACAAACACAAAACACATTGAAAAAAAAAACATACTCTAACGATTTGACTTGCTTTCTCGTAAGAAATTCTAAAATTTGACATGGGAGCTATTCAGAGTTTAAATATTTATCCAGAAAACGAGGAGAAGATAACTTTTTTAACTGATTTTTTATTTATTTTTTTAACATGATTTGATTCAAATTAGTCAGCTAGCTTTAATTGTTTATAAATCAGGAGTTGCTGCTGTCAAAAAAACTTCTGTTCAAGTGGCCCTAAGAAATGTAACACTCTTATTTTTTAGGTCAAAAACAGTTATTTTGTACGACTATAAAATTTCAAATAATGCTTTGAATAGGCTTTCAGAAGTGAAAGATTCTGGAGTAGTTTTTGATGAAAAGTTAAATTTCTCCTTACATATAGATTTTATTGTGACAAATGCAAACTCAATGTTGTTTTTTTTTAAAGAGGAATTGCTCTGAGTTTTCGAATCCTTATGCAATTAAGGCAGTTTATACTTCCCTCCGCCTCCATTTAGAATACGCCTCAGTCGTATGGGATCCGCTTTACATAGTCTCAAAAAATACAATTGAAAAGGTCTAAAAATCTTTTACTAGATTTTTGGTTCAATAATTAAAATGGAATTTGCCAGAAATGCCAATTTATTCTACTAGATGTGCTTTGATTGGTCTACTCTGGAAAATCGTCGCACTGTAAATTGTGTTATGTTCATTTATAATATATTGTCTTACCATATAAAATGCCCTGTTTTGCTAATTCTTATAAATATCTATGTTCCAGGAAGAACATGCACAGAAAATCACAGAGTTTCAAAGCAAAGGAACGAACTAGCAATTAAAACAAAAAATAAAACGAACTAAATGATTTATAAAAATGTTAAGCATTATAAAGACAGCGCTGTCGGATTTTTAATAGGTACCAATTTTTTCCTTCCCTTTAAAATTCGACAAGTTGTTGATACAAAAAATACCGGAATAGAATAAACTTGAAAAAAAGTACTTTGTCTGCTTACGAGAGATCCAATCTATTGTGGTTATTATTATTGGCGTCCGGTCGGTTTTGGTTTTTTATTTTTATTTTGAGGACATTTTCATTTCTGGCTCTTTTTTTCTTGAAATCCTCTTTTTATTGCCTTTTTCCAAAATCTAGAAAGATATCCCTGTGCCTATACGTTCTGTAACTCTCACATCGATAAAATTGATCGAGAAACGATCAGAACTGAAACAAATTATATGAGTTTTGTTCCATTTTTCACCGTTTCTCGACTGATTTTTGCTATGTGAGAGTTACAGAACGTATATGCACTGCTTCGGCTTTTTCGAGGTTTTCTTTCGATTTTGAACAAGCGCAAAATGTTATTTGAACCAGATACTAAATTTGTTTAAACCACGTTTACAACAAAAACAAAAAAAAATAACTTCAACACCTACAAGTAAGCTTACATACTTTTTGTACTCTTTTTGAATACAAACAACTTTCTTTCTCAGCAGGGTTGTAAATGGATAAATACATCATGTATGTATGTTATGTACATATTACCAGGGGCAAATTGTATAAACAATTTTCGACCAATCTCCCTCCTCTCTAACCTCAGCAAACTTCTCGAAATGCTGATTCTTTTCAAACTTCGCTCACTATGCTTTTCAATGGGAATAGTGCAGCATAACCAATTCGGGTTCAAAGCATCCCACTCCACCTTCGACCCGTTGTTGAAGCTTCACGCTGATACAACTCTGGCACTAAACAAAAAAGAGACCACTGTAGCATGTCTCCTCGATATTCAAAAGGCATTTGACTCTGTTTGGATAGATGGTCTGGTTTTTAAGTTGAAGTCCCTTCACTTGCCTAGACATCTTATCCTTATCATCCACAGCTTCCTCACTAACCGTAAATTTTACGTGCGCGTGGGGAACACCCATTCAGCACTCAGACATATTTCCGCTGGAGTTGCCCAAGGATCTCGCCTTGGGCCCGACCTCTTCAACCTTTATACATTCGACCAACCAACAAACCTGCCACTGACAAAAACCCTGTTATTTGCTGATGACTCCATCACATATAGCGCATCTATCAGCCCCAGAGATAGCTCTCCGCAGAGTAAAGGATCATATCCTTAGACTCTGGGAATATTACCTCAAATGGGGAATACAAATTAATCCTGCTAAAACAGAGCTGATCTGCTTTAGAAATCCTTCACATAATGGCTTAGCCACAAAATGCAAAAACCTATCATTGACTCTCCCTGACAACACAATTATTACGCCCAAGAAAAGTGTTAAGTACCTCGGAGTTCACTTCTTCGAAAGGTTCAAATTCAATCAACACGTTAAATTTAAACTTCGTAAGGCAAAGTATGCCTTATCTCTCCTCCGACCCCTTATGAAAGTAAGAGGCGGACTTCAAATCAGGACAAAACTTCTGCTATACAAGCAACTCATTCGTCCCATTTTAACCTACTGCTTCCCTATATGGTACACTATAAGTCCAACGTACATGAAAAAAATGCAAATCTTCGAGCGAAAAGCTCTTCGCCATTGCACTGGTCTTTACCGTAAACCAAACAGCCTTCGCTATTATAGCAATGACAGACTTTATGAAGCATCTGGAATCGTCCCGATCGACAAATACATCTACAATCTCAGCACCAAGATGCTGAGGAAAATACCATCCCATCCCAGCCCTATTATTAATATAATTTCAGGTAACCCAGCCACAGACGACCGATATCTCCAGGTGCTATCCATAATGGACCCAGCATTCAGGATATCTACAGAAGACAGCTTCGGGACCTTCTTCGATGCTGCAGGAAGGCAGCACAACAGAGGTTGAAGCCACAGATGACAAATGAAGCTCCATCACCAGCCCCATCATAACAACATTCCAACTAACGACAACCATCACAGGCAACGCCGAGAACATCCATGATGCTGCAGAAACGCAGCACAGAGACCGAAGCCACCTGATGATCCACCGAAATCCAAACCAACAAAGAACATCATAACAACATTCCAACTAACGACAACCATCACAGGCAATGCCGAGAACATCCATGATGCTGCAGAAACGCAGCACAGAGACCGAAGCCACCTGATGATCCACCGAAATCCAAACCAACAAAGAACAATCAACAACCCCATCACCACCATACCAGCCAACGACCGTCAGCAACGCTCATGCCGGCGAGAAAAATTCAATTATTTTAAAACAAACAATGTTAGATTAAGACACTTTTTATTTAAAATGTAAAAAATAACCAACACCTAACGAAGCAGAGCCCCTTCTGAGCTCGCAGATTTAAAATTATAATAGACTTAAGACTTAAAATATTGTAAATAATAATCATTGTAAACACTTTGAGCAAAATAAAACTTATAAATTGTAAAAAAAAAAATTGTTATGTACATATTTATGTGCATATTTATTTCGAACTTATAAGCCGTATACCTAGTATTTCTTAAAATAACGTGACACTTTCGTCAAGTCAAGCTATAGACTTGTGTTTTCAAAAACCTGTCAAACTAATTAGGAATAACAATGAGTCTCTTGAGATTTGTTAGATTTATAGGGTTTCTCTCGTTGCCGTTAATAAGATTTATAGGTAGATACCTATGTACATACATATGTATATCCATTATTTTGTGTTTATGAACATGGAAGGAGGTCCTTCATTATGCATTCGAATCGTTAAGTCAAAATATTTATTAAAATTATTTTGAATTTTAACACATTCAGTGGTGCGGCGAACGCATTTCATCACACTCTGATGCATTTTGCAAGTTTTTTTTTTTTTTTTTTTAAAGGTGTTAACTTCATAATGTACATATATAGATACGTTATGAAGAAAAAACAGTAGATTGGGAGATCGTGAAGGAGGGAAAATTGCAATCGAGAAAGCGTGGTGATTATATGTTGCAATGTGACTTAACTGGCCTGTCAGTTGTTTGGGTAGAGGCAACATTACCAAATTCAAATCCATTGAATTAAATTTCCCTCACTGTGGGTGATGGCAATATAGCTATGTATATCATAACGGTTTCCAGTGCATGTCTATTCACTTCATATTTTAAACAATTTATTTATACAACATAAAAAAAAATCACTTCAAATTAGGTGTCTGTCCAGTGGCGGAACCAGGATTTCATCTTGGGGTTCTAGTAATAGTAGTAGTGGTGGACTTAGGAGTAACGATAGTGTAAATATTAACGAAATAATGAAGACTGAAACTGGCAAATATTTCATACCAACTAAAAAACGAACATAATGTAGATGAAAAATGTCAATAATGCTTAAGTTTAATTTATGCAAATATTTACTTATCTGTCATTATTGGCTGTCTTCGCCTGGAATTTACCCAATGATAAGATTGTCTATAAATCGAATAAAATTAATACCTAATTGTATTTTATCTGCAAGAGATGGAGTTCAATGTGCGTTGATGTTGCTTAAACAGTTAATAAAGCCATATTAATAAAAAACGCTAATTCCACCTTTATTCCACGAGTTTACTACACCATGGAATAAGAGTTAAGCTACAGATTAAAATTTTCCATTAATAAAAAGAAAATGTTCGTGGAATAACAAAGTGACGTTTACTGAAAATCCCTTAAGAAAATCTACTACAATAAGTGAGATGCCTGGTTGGTAACTTGACATTTTCACAAAGTTTTGCAAACTCCGTATGGGTTCTGACAGCGTATTGTGATAATCTGTAAAAAAAAAAAACAACAAAATAAAGCTCAAGTTGCCAAACACACCTAAGAATTTCTGTCAGAACTATTATCAGTTTTCAATCATTGTCTGTGTTGTATCTGTTCCTTTTGTTTTGTTCCATTTACTTCCTAGTTTAGGTCATCATCAACAATTGCCTCCTCTTATTTTCCTTGGAAAACCTATATTTTGGTTTTATCTGCTTTTACATATTTTTTTTGTTGTTGTTGATGGCTGATTGCCAAATAGTTGCAAATGATTTCAAAACTCGATAAATATAGTGGACATTATTATTTTTATTCAAAATTAAATTTATAATCTCAGAATAAATTCACACATCTGGTTCTTATTCCTTCGCTAAACCACCTTCTTCGGTGGCTTAGTTTGGTAAACGTCACTTGGGAGAAATTTTGTTTTATTGGTAACATTTTGCACTTTTAGTCCACGGAATAAGGTCTAATCCTTCGCTATTCCACGTTTATTAATTTGGCTGTAAATTAAGAAATTTCTCTCATCTTTTGGAGTTGTTTCGATATTATTTTATACTTAAAATATATGATAGTAAACCTTCATAAACTTAGAACTTGGCGAACTTTTAGATCTCATTACTTTTAACTGCTGACTTGTTACATAAAGGTTTTTAGTATATATGGAGAACTTAGCTCTTATTTAACATTTATTTTTTTGGTGTCATTTTACTCCTTTCCGCAAAGTATTTTTTTTTAGCAAAAAAAATCTTAAATTTTCAATTTTTGAATGCACTTGAGCTCTAATAAATCATCATTGTTTAGCAAACAAAAATAATTCTACGGAATAGGGTTGATGCCACGCCCTTGAATGTCAAATAACAAATTTTAAATTTTTTCCTTTGCTCAAATTGTAAGCCCTATCGCTCTATCAAATTTTATTATTCTACAACAATCAGAAGTGCTCCATATAATTGATAACTATTTTCAGAAAAGTGGGTGGATAATGGATACCACGCCCCCTTTGTAGGCCTTGTGGTGCCTACAGTTGTACGAAATAACTAGATTCTATGATCTATGGTATCGGGAAAAGCTCCATAACTGGCTGAACAGAATAGAATGACGGAACTGAAGACGCAGACGGAACTGGAAGAGCTGTCAAAAAGTGTCGTACGTTATTTTTTTACATGTCCACAATGGAGCTGTACAGCTTTGAAAGTATTTTGAAGAAAAAAAAAAGAATATTCTTGTGTACAAGCTCAGAATTCACATTTTTTGTTTCCAATAATTTTCCTTTTAATAAATAATTTTTTTCGCGATACAAATAACCACAATATTTTTTCCGACCCAAAAAGTTGTTTTTTTTCTTCATACAAATTGAAACGTCAAAAGTGCCGTACGTCAAAAGTTAAAAGTTGGTGAACTCTTCCGTCTGCGTCTGCGTCTCCGTATGCGTCTACGTTCCGTTGTGTTCGCAACATTGAATTTGCGTGTATTCAATATTTTGACAGCAATTCCGGCTCCGTCTCCGTTTCCGTCTGCGTCACCATTCTGTTCAGCCAGTAATTTTGATGATCTGTCAGTCAGTGAGTACGTGAGCCAGTGGACAGTGAGTCAGTCAGTCAGTTACGGTTTTCGCGATTATTGACGTCCTATATCTTAGGAACCACTAATGTTAGGGAGTTGAAATTTGGTGAAGCGCCTGTGCTCACCTAGCTTATCAAATATGGCGAGTTTGAAGTTTCTGACATTATTGGTTCCGAAGTTAAAGAGGGGTCGGATAGTGCTTGAGTTTATTCCTGTAAAAAGGGGTTGCGACGAGAACTTGGCTGGGCACTGCATGCCGTGCCCTTTGATGACTTTGTCAACTTCTAATTCCCACTTAATCTAAAGCTTGTTAAATATACAACAGTAAGTTTGCTTCATAAAACTTGGCACACTTCTTCCAAGATTTTGTACAGTTATATGTAGATGTACGTACTTTAAGTCCTCGATTATTATTCATCAAGCCTATCATATACATCAATGCGAAGTGAAATCCAAATCGAAATGAAACATCAATAAATCTTGCCTCGAAAGGTTTATAAAAAAAATAAATTTTGTTTTATATTTGGTTTAGGTAAGTCTGTTTAATTATATTCACTTTGAACCAAATTTCTTCCTCCTTGTCGCTTAAATAATTGCATTTAATTTTATTGAATTTTTCACGCCTGGGAAAAAAGCTAATTTTTTGTATGAAAATTTCACTTCGCTTCGATCTATAAACTAGGCTTTGAAAGGAAAAATTAATTAATTTATTAATTAAAAGCTTGTTTTTGAAGGGTACAAAGTTTCATAAGCCAGAATTATGCGAGATGGTGGGTACTGGATACACGTTCAAACTCCTAGGCTCTTTTATTTTGTGGTTTAGTCAAGGCTTGAACGAGACTATTTTTAATGGGCTAATCATGTTTAGTTTGGAGGTTAATGTAAAAAAAAAAAAAAATTGCAAAGTGTATGTACTTTGCGATTCGGTGAACTCACGATGTTTTGCTTGATACTAGATTTTTCATTCATGCTAATTAATTAAATTGACTAATCCGAACCCAACTAGTTGAATCCTCTTTGTTTCTCTCTCTCACTCTCTGTCAACTCGTCATCGTCAGGGGCGGCGGCGACATAACAATTGAATAATTATAATTCAATTATCACCCGAGCGGAGTAATAAGTGTGTCAGTCAGAAACAATAAGACTTCAATTCAAAATTATTGTCTGGATGCTCTTCTAAATAAAAAGAAATAAAAATCACTGATCGGAGAAACTCAATCAAATGGAAACAAATTATTATTTTGTGAGCATATCGTACTTGACTGCAAGATCGCAATAATAATAATTATAATTGATCTAGATAGATGCTGATGGAAATTGATGAAATCAAATTCGTTTCAAATTTGAATTTATGGAAATTGTAATAGGCCAATGATCTAAACACAAACACCAGCAGCGGAATTATTTTTATTTTGTTTCTATTTTATTACCTAAATATTATTGTTTTCCCTAGTTTGCGAATGTGCGTTTTAATGAAAAATATGTATGTATGTAGGTAAGGTATGTATGTATGTGTTCCTATTTTACCGGATGCGGACGAAATTGCTCATCTTTGATAGACAGTTTTATAGCTGATCTCGTTATGATTAAAATTGTGGTTCATGTGAATATATAAATTTGGGAAGGTAAAGATGGTGATTGAAAAGCGTCTGACGTTTTACTTTCGCAGTTTGTGGAATGTACAGTACATACATTGTACATATTACATACGCTGCCGGTCAATAGAATAGGTTCACCATGTAGACAAAAAAAGAAGAACTTTTATCTCATTAAAAAACTTTACAAAAAGCTTTTTGTGGATGCACTTTTAAAGAGTGTTCTTTTCTCGGCCAATTGGTAAGAAAGAGGCAAAAGTAAATTATCGTAACGTTAAATTTTCATAGATTTTCGCAATGCTTCCAAAAAAAGGCATCAGGCCATCATGCATAGAATAGGTTCACCAGCTTCAAGGTTAGATTTGGTTCAGCATTCCATAGATCAGTGCGTGTTTTTTTTATAGTAAGATAAAGTTCAATTTATCAAAAGACTTTTAGAGACAAAATGGGTCGTTCCAAGTGCCTTAGTTCCTAGGAAAAAAATAAAAAACGAGTGGGTGTAATATCGGAAAAAAGATCCCAGTGCCGTGATTTAGCTATTTCAGCGAGTGAAGTGAGATGACTCGCCTTACCCGCCGACTCATCTCACTTTACTCGCAAAAGTGATTTAGCTATTAAAGTGAAACGATTAATTTCGAATTTAGTTTCGAACACATAAAATGTCATAACCAAAGACTATATTTTATTTTGTTGTCTTTGGTTTGTTTTCTTTTTGTGATTTGAGGTTTCAATTTTATTAAATTTAACAAAAATAGTGTATCATAGCAATTAAATAGACAACAAAATTGAAAAATAAAATAAAATAGGAAAACTAAATAAATGTGTGATTTTAGTGTAAAGTGTCTTCTAAATCTCTTTCCAATGTTTTGTAATTGGAACTTTCTAGTATGTCGATGAGGATCTCATTTCGATGGCGATACTTAATTTTTTTGAAATTGAAATGAACAAAAATATAAACAACAAATTAAAAAAATGTTCATGAAGTACTTTGTACTAAATGTGTATATTTATATAAAAATAAATCTAGTGCATACATATATGTACATTTTTAACTATACATTGTTGTCTTGCAATTTCATTTCACAATCGTGCGTAGGATGTGTAACAATTCCTTTAGAAAAGAACAAATACTAATGCAAACGTATAAATTTACCAACACATACATCAAGTCACCGCTGAAAAATCCGGCGAGTAATCTGACATTTCATTTCACTCGCTCACTCACTCACTTTTGCTAGCTAAATCGATTTTTAATGAAAAGTGACTCATCTCACTCACTCGCTGCGGTTTCGAATTAGCTAAATCTCGGCACAGAACGTAGTGAGCAATTTCTTAAGATACCACAACACCTGCAGAAAGGAGACTTATCGCTCGGTTGGCATCCAATTCTTGCCTCACAGCACCAACAATTAAAACATCAGGTGGAACTTCTGCAAGCCTTTCAACTGTTAGGAGAGTAATTAAAAGCGTTCCAAATAAGAAACGCAAGAAACTCCAAAAAACAACCTCTGTTGAACCCTCAAAAAAAAGAAAAGCGACTGGATTTTTGTAGGTGATGCCACTGCCACATGACGTGGAAAAAAGATTGGCAGCTTGTTGTTTTCTCGGACCAAAAAAAAAATTTAACCTCGACGTTCCAGGCGGCTTTAATTATTATTATCATGATCTGCGAAAGGATGAAATGTTTTTGCAGCACCATCATAGTTGTCAGGGCGGAGTTACGGTTTGGGGTGCTATTTTCTGTTATGGAATTGACCTCTAGTTTTAACCATCAGGAATGACAGCAAATTTATATAAAAGTATTCTTGAAAGGGCTTTCCAAAGTTCAGTGAAATATTTGGACCGCTCAGGTGGACTTTCCAGCAGGATAACGCCCCAACCCAATTCACATCTCTAGAGCAGTTTCAGCCTGGATAAATGAACAAAACGTGGCATTGTTGCAATGGCCTCCCTATTCTGTCTATTTTTAATTTCATCTTGACTATCTTTAGTCACTCTGTGTTTAAAATGTAGAATTCACAGTATTGTGATAGAATTTCTTTTGAATTTTTTTTTCACTCTTTCTTCTTAACTGTAGTTTTTACTTGTTCTCTAATGAAAATATTTGTTTCATGTAAAGAAATAACGAATTGTAATCAAAATGAACACGGATGATGGAGAAGTACAAAAAAGTGGGTTTTGTCATAACGTCCGTAAGTTGTGTCCACTGTTATTTAAGCTAGAGCCCAAAGGGATGGACCGATTTGCTTCAAATTCGGAGCAGAGTATTTTCATGTGATTCCTTAGGGGGTAAATTCGAATTTTTATTTTAGCTCATAAAATTAGAACAGGTCTCAAAAAACTAATTTAGTTTTCTCAAATTTTCCTCGAAAACGGCTTTTACGGTTCTGATTAAACTTCGTACCTGTAAGGATAAAATTGATTGCCAGGTTTTTTGCTTAAAAAATTTAAAGAAGGGAACTAAGGATTTGAGGTTTTTTGAGTTATTAATGCGTAGTTTTTCAATTTTTATATGATTTTGCAGTTTGGTGCTTCTCAATACTGAAACTGAAAGTAAATTTTTTAAAAGAAAATTTAACGAAAAATCAATTTTTTAAATTTAGCCTTCCGGCTCGAAGGACCAAATGTTCGGCTGTAAAGCCTTTCAATTTTATTTAAGTTATACATACTTGGTCTTATTAATTAGATTTTTGGCTGTTTAAACTATGTCTAAGTATTTTGAAACATACGGAAATATGCTTTTTTAATAAAAAAAATATTGCATTTCTCTAGGTTAAGACAATAGATTACGTTGTCTAAAGCAAGATAAATAGATAGATTACTTTAGCAAAAATTAGAAAGGTTTTTTAAAAACTTGGACGGCTGTCTAAAGTTAGACAATGTTTATTAATAAGACCAACTATGTTTAACGCTAATTTCGTTGAAAATTTCCAAATTCGATTCGAAATTTGATAGGAAATTACGTAAAACCCTTATAAACACACTCAAATGGAGTCCATTAAAAGTGAAACGCATTTAAAATGGCAGGATTCAATGCATAAACCAAAAAAAACAAGCGATTGACAGTCTGGACTGTCAAACTAAGTTAGAAAATTTGAGATTTGAACACTTTACCCCATTTCGGCTCTAATGAAAACGTAGTAAAAGAAAAATTTAAATTAAAATACGAAACTTAATATTCGCAGGCAGATCAGTAAAAGAATGTTGATAAGTCGTTTGAAATTTTGTAAGTTGTAGTAGCCACAGAATATTTAAGAAGGAGTTTCTACTTGCGATCGTCGTTCAGCTTTCATATCGTATATCGGAATTATTTTCTTGATGCACTTTACATTGAACTGTCAGATTAGACGAGATGATCAGCTGGCTGTCACTGATCAACAATATTTGTTAACGACAAAATCAAGGTCATGCGATACAGTCATACAATCATACACGAATTAATTGAGTTTCAAGCGATTTTCAGTCCTTGGGTAAGAAGGGCAGGAAGCAAGAGGGATAAAAAAAAATCTCCCCGGTCAACGATGTTTAAGTGATTTTTTAGAATTTCCTTCACATTACGTAAGTGTGCATTCAATCAAGCTACTTTCAAAGCAATCTACCAAAAATCTCCTAAATTTTTGTTCCTTCCTGTGAAAGGTACAGGAGATTTTTGAAAAAAAAAAATTAAAAGTAAACGTCAAAAAATCCCCAGCAACTTGTTTCTTCTCATAAGAAAGAGTTAATACCTCTTGTGGGCTGTAGTTCAATAAAATGCTTGCTATTTATACAAATTATTATGGAAGTGACGTTTCGGGCATGCTTACACCCTTATTGAGATAGCTTATATAAAATTGATAAGGTACCTATATAAGAAAAGAAGCGTTATTCCTTTAATTTACACACAAAATATAAACTATCCAAAGACAGATGTTAACACATCCGAAATGTCATCAGCACTTTTATAGTATACACAAGAGGTATTAACATTTTCACTTGTAAAAAGGTCATGAAAATAGGAAGTATAATATATTTCTTAAGACTAAAGCTTAACTACATCTATCGTCTATGTAGATACGTTATTGAGACAATAAGTTTGCTCTTTACAAAAAATACGTCTTGATCAAGCTGGTACATTTCAGATATGCTGTCACTAAACGAACGCCCGCTTATCTATCCCCTCTAACAGCTGCGTTTTTTCATTCAAAAAGTTAATGATTCTATTCCAAGAAAGGTTAAATCAAGTTGAACCTTTCAAAAATGTACCTACACAATAACATACTTTAGGTATTCACCCACCATCTTTTGATCTATTTAAGCTGATATTTTATTCATTTTCGAATTTGAATAGAATGTTTCCCTTTACTATCTGGATCTGTACCAGCATCTATAGTTTTCAATCTATCTGTAGTACACAGAACATCAAACTCCATAAATAGTCCACTTTAAATTTCTAATTTTAGCAACGGGAATTGTTGATCACCTCTAGCAGCTTGTTAATTTCTGGGCCGCACATAAATAAGGAAATATCTCATCAGTCTAATGCTTTAGCGATGAAAAAGCCGCCTAAACTTCTTAGATGCGTAATGTAAATATGGAAGATGTGTTTTATATTTGAAGGTGTTTTGAATGCCGGCAATCTAAGAAAATCTAAGTTAGTCGATCTTTAAACTAAACAATTCGATCAGTATGGTGATGGTTCAATTTCAAACGGTTACGATAAGTTGGCGCATATACGCACGAAACAAATAATATTGCTTTCCAATGAAACAAACAAACTTTCTTTCAACTTTCGCTGAGCGCATTGATTGCGACGCCAAGAAACAACATCGACGTTGGACGGTGACGATCGACGACGACGCCACGTCTGACGGGTGTGACTCGGAACGAAATACTTTTACTTTCATTCCACGGAGCTTCTTTTGGCATTTTTTTTTTGTTTTGTTTGGAATTTATGGTAGTTTTTTTTTTTTTTTTTTTTGATGGTTTCGTCTGCATGTCTTTCTCTACATATCGCGTGTTGAGGTAATAGTGCTATTAGCCATGTGGAAACCATAAAAAATGCCAAATCTGATTCAAATTTAAAGTAAACCGAATCGTGTCGGCTTTGAGTTAGAAAAACCTGTCAGCGCCCACTCACGACGAATTTATTGGCAATTACGATGTTTAGAGCCTTGTAAGATCGATCACACCTTTTATGGTGGTCAATGATGTCAGCTAAATAAAATTAAGTAGCTAGATCAGATTTGTTCTTAACTTTTGTTTAGTTCCAAATGTTGACAATTTACCGCACGTCACCCTCACCGCCGCCGCACCGCACCACCCGAAGCTATATCGTTTGCATTACTATTTGTTTCAATTGCGATTAAATAACTCGTGGCGTTTGGCTGAACTGATTTGCTTTGGATATATCTCTACACAATGAAGTATTTTTGTTCAATGCGGAATAGTTGGGATTAGTGGGACATAAAAGGCTCATAGCGAGGTTTTTTTTTTTCATTCTTCCGCGTGTATAAATTTTAATTGTAATCATTAATACAATTACGCATTATGTTAGTCTCTTTTTAACTTTCGTTAATGTTATGAAATCGGGAATAGGCTTAAACATTTAAATTTTGTTACCGAGTAGGTAAGGTTGAAAACCAGCTTGGGGTACCATATATGCGAAAGATTGTCTATCTCTTCAAATTGAAAAGGTCCATGAATTATTTCAATCGTTTTGCCAAATGTACGTTTCTTTGAAATGCTTTAACTTTTGACAATCCTAATGAGTAAATTTTTATTGAAAAATTTATGAGTATAGATAATTTTTAAAAACTTGTTCAAGAGGGGATTTTTATAGTTGACCTTGTATTGTGGGCTTATGACGAACTTTTAGCAGTATTTTTCTGCTATATGAGTAATTGTGAAGGCTATAAGATAAATTCAGTTTTAACTGACCACCAATTTCTACAAATCAAATATGGTAAGATTGGGAACACATGGCTCTTATAAGCGTTGCGTACAAAATGTAAAAATATCCATCACAGTTTAATTTTAGTTTTTAGGATTGAATATTTTCAATCAGTCAAATTCTTTGGAAAACTGGAATAACTGACAACTAGCTAGGTTAGGTTAGGTAAGTGGGCTGACGGTTGATCTTGTTACCGTTGATCTTGGATCAATGTAGATCCATTGTGATACACTATTGAGGGATAGATTTCGGCAAGCAGTTGCTTGAAGTTATCGGGGGGGTTACAAGAAATTGTTCTTGTAAGTGTCGTCAGCACCTAGACACCGGGTTGAGGAGAGCTATCATCACCGCTGTCCTTTGAGGGCGTGATCCTCTCCTTTACCCCCACTGGGTAGATCGTTCCCCCCCACCAGGCCCGGAGGAGCGTGCGGCCTCTCACAACGTCTGGTAGGTGTGTTTGATGGGTCAGTGATGCTGGTGTGTGTGTCTGCTTTGTTACGTCAGGCTGGAATGAATCGAGATGGCCGTCCCCTACCATAAGAGCATTATACCATTCTTGGGGAGGGTTGGTTACCGCAATTCAATAACGCTCGAATTCACCGCAGCAGCGGCAAAGACTGGTGTAAAGCTAGCTGCCCAAACTTCTTTTATTGCCTCTCCTCCAGTCTAACAGTCATAATACGTTTGTTCTATTATTGTAGTTTGGTTGGTTGATGGGATCTAGGAACTTTCGAGCCATTTAGTAGCGTTAATGAATTCTAAAAGATTCTTGCTGCGAATATCAGAGAGTTCCTCCAAATCGTCGAAGAAGTGCTTCCCGAGGAGTCTGCTTGTCAGATGACATAGCGCAGGGCAGTGACACGGGTAATGAGGAGTGTCCGAGCTAAGTTGCATCTTTTTCTTGTGGTAACCCAATAGGTTGTGACCCGTGGGTAATGCTCACAAGAAGAGAAAGTGACTTTTTGTTCAGTTTTATAATGTCTGTAGTTCTTTTATTATTAAATTCTGGCCATAACTTTCTAGTTATGACACAGTTATCGAGTGAGCTCCATCTCCTGTTTGTTGAAGTTAGAACTTTACCCTCGATTACTTGTTTGAGATTACAGGGTGGGATCTGGACTATTGAGTCTATCTGAACTAGGTCAAGTGTTGAACCAGTTCGTCAGCACTCTTGTTGCCTGGAACACCACTGTGACCAGGAACCCAACAGAGCCTTACGTTGTGCTGTGTGCCAAGAACCCTAAGCTCTTCGCGACAGCAATTAACAAGCTTCGATTTGATTTCAATGGCAGAAACCGCTTCAATTGCTGCTTGGCTATCAATGAAGAAGGTGATATCAGCCTGTGGTATTGACATCATTGAGACCTGTTTGGCAGCTTCCGCCACTGCCAAAACCTCAGCTTGGAAGACACTACTGTAGTTGGGCAGTCTGAATGAGCTGGCTAGTCCAAGAGTTTCTGAAAAGAAGCCTGCACCAACCCCAGCATCCATCTTGGTGTATATTGAGAGACAACTAGCTAATTAACACATAAATTTATGATTGTGAAACACAAAGTTTTTTAATTAGAGGATTTAAGTGTCGAATAATTTAATTATCGGATAGTTATAGGGAACTTTAATCAGACATTGTGAAACAAACCATAAGTTTCGAAAATGCTAGAACGGCCCAAAAAACATCTTAATTTTGTGTTTTAATAAAAAACAATAATTCAATTATTTTAAAATAAAAGATGAAGATAAATTTTAGCACAATCTGCGTACTAGGCTTAAGGCTTTATATGCCTTCAACCAGAAGGTGTGACCCAATCGTAAATTTAATTTCTTCTAAAACGCGAAAGACAGTGTCATTTCCAGGTATTTTAATGTTTCCAGCTTTTTTTCAAGAGAAACCATATACTACCTATGATGTATGTACATATATACCAATACGGATATTAATCCAAATGCAAAGATACATAATTGAGGACAATCGTAATGTTTAGCTTAAGTGACCAGAAATTATTTAAAAAAAAAATTAAAGTAAAACAAAAAGAAATTACAAAAAATAGTTAGGTCGAAATTATCTCTTTGCATGCATTCCTGCTTAAAAGAAAACTTTCGAAAAGTTTAAAGAATAATTTATTTTTTCTTAAAATGAATAACTATTAGGTACATAATATACAGCATAAACACTGCGAGGCCATTGGATAAATATGCAAATATTTACTAATGTTCTATGCACGACTTTTCTGCTTGTTTTTGTTTTTTCATTTTTATTTTATAGCAAATCACAAACTATTATTAATGAATGTGTTCTTTTTTACCCTCACCCACACTGTCCTCTACGTGATCTTAAAGCCGGCTATGTAAAGCCAATGTCTGTACTTTATATGGCGCAAAAACTGTTCGAGTTTGGTTGCAGTTATTCCAATTGGCTATTCCATATTTCTCTCTAACCGAGGGGAATACAGAAAGTCATTTCCTTTTTCAGATCGTTTTACTTAAACGAAATCGTTTACGAACTTTGCTTTTGTATAATTAACAGTTTGAATGATATAACACTTGTAGTCACGTCTACTACACTGTTGTATGTGTATCATGTATTGTGTGGTTTTGATTTATATACTTTTGAATACAAAAAGATTAAAGCGATTTGTCTTCTGTTGTTTGTCTTGATTTCGTTTTATGAAACTTTATTTGAAGATATCTTTATTAGTGATCTGAATATAGGCATCTTTTTCCATATCTGTAAAAATCTAATAATATTTTATGATGGAGACATCGTTTGTTGTTACGGCACAGACAAAAGAAAACCGTTGCAAACATGAAGGTGTCATATAAGCTTCATGTGTAGGCTTTTAGAAAACTAAATAGGTAACTTAATTATATTCAAGAAAGTGGATTTGTAAAAAAAAGAACGTTGTTGCAAAGCATAAAAATTGTAAGCCAGTTGTGTAAAAACGAGGCTCAGCTATTTCGGTATATAGTAACTGAGGTTTAATGATGTTTCCAGGTTTAAGTATGTGATAATAATAGACAATTACATGCCCGTGGCCTAATGGTTAATGCGTTGGTCTGTCACGCCAGAAGTCTGGTTTCGATTCCCAGCCTCTGCCACCTAAAAAAAATGTTTTCCAGGGCTACAGCCTATTGCGAGGAATTGACAAATCCTCCAAGAGTATCTCCTGTCATAGAAAAGTGCCGCTCACCTTAGCCGTTCGGATTCAGCGATAAACTGTAGGTCCCATCCATTCCTGCAGACACGAGCACAAGAATGGTTGAGAGTTTGTCAGTCACTAGGCCCTATTTCTTCATGAGCTGTTAATCCGCCGAAATAGGTAAACTAAAACTCCTAAACTAAAAGTCAATATTTGAAATATCTCGGCTGTACTGCTAGAACTGAAGAAAATATGAAAAAAAATCGACAAGTTAAGAAAGAATTTTGTTTCTCATACGCCCGAGTGTCCTCTGTCGCTGTTCAACTATTGCATAGAAAATAGAAAACATTATTAAGTTGTTTATCGTTCAGAACTTTCAGTCTAACTATAATGGATTCCATTAGGGTGTGTTCATAAGGTTTTTACGTAATTTCCTATTCGTGCAAATTTGGTTGAAATTTCCTTATTTGGAAATGTGAATTTGTAGGTATTTGAAATGAGATTATTTGTAATCGAATTTGGAAATTTTCAACGAATTGCTCTAATGAAAACGCAGTACCTATAAGATAATTTGTTTCGACATGTTTGAATTTTTGTTACTATACAATAAAAAAAAATGTCCACACAAAAATCATTTTATAAAATCTGTCTTACTGCGTTTTTATTAGAGCTGAAAAGAGGTAATTTTGCAAATTACAAAAAGAGTGTTCCTATCTCACATTTTGTTTGACGTTCCAGATTGTCAGTCGCTTGTTTTTGTTGTTTTTTTTTACATTGAATTCTATCATTTTAAATGGGATCCATTTTGAATGGATTCCATTTGGGTGTGTTCATAAAAGTTTTACGTAATTTCCTACATAATTTTGTGCAAATTTGGTTGAAATTACCTCATTTGGAAATTTGAATTTGTATGGGAAATGAGATAATTTCGAATTGAATTTGGTAATTTTGAACGAAATTACCTCATTTGCTCTAATGAAAACGCAGTATAAACAATGTTTGCGTGTACATTATGCTACTAATTATTATTATTGTCGCTAGTTTATTTATTTCCTTTTTCATAATCAATCTTGTTTCTTTTCTTGCGAAACACTTATATTACATACCTAAATAAAAAACTTTAAGACCTCGGATCATTGAATAAATTCCAAAACATAATACTTAAGTGCGGTTCTGTGTATGCCAGGAAGTGCATCCAATTTTCAATCATAGACTCCGGTTTCTCTTTCTCTTAATAATGGGGTCTGTTCGTAGCTGCTGTTGCAGCAGCACCCATTATCCCATTACGCACAGTTAGTGTGTACTATATATATACATTTATGTTATATGTATGTATAACGTTACAACGCATCTTTCTTTTTTTCTTTTTATGTGCCCCAGCTTGAGTTGATTGATTTTAAGACACGGAAAATCAGAAGAAAAAAAAAAAAAACAACTTAAATTGGATTTCCTACATGAACAGCACTTTTAAGTGGTTGCACTCAGCTGTGTCTGTGTCGCACTCACTATGTGCTGTCAATGAAAATTAGAAGCATTAACTTAAACTGTCAACTTAATAATGTTTGTGTCTGAAGCTCCCAGGCTTCGTTATAAAACGAACAAAAATAGAATAGGTACTTATTTCCCAAATTAAGGTAAAAGTTTGATTACATCAACTACCTACCAACCAGTTGAATTTAAAAATTAGGGGTTTCATAATATGAATAACGAGTAGGTACTTAGGTATTTATTTTTAGCTTTTAAATTGTGAAATGAAAATTGGGGTCTTTTCTCTATGGCATTGGCGCCACCTCTTGAATCATCTTTTTAAAACGTTATATAAGTAAATGACTAAACACAGACAAATCTACTTATAATTTTCAATAAATCTAGACGGATATAGAGTTATTTTGCAATTAAAGAGATTTTTCTGAGTCACATCAGCGGGTGATCTTGAAATAGTCACTCAGTTACTCTAATACATTAATATGTATAAACTGCGGTGAATGATCTTCACAGAGACAATCAATAAAACAGGAAAAAATAAAAAAAAAAAAAAGAAATTACTTAACAAGAAAAGTTGAACTTGCCCATGGCGCCTATTCTTGCTACGCCCTATGGTAGAAAATGCGCGACGACAGCGACAGTCGCAAATTAGTATCTGTCAACTAATTCTGATTACACCTAAGCAGCGTTCGACTGGGTGTCTGTCTGCGGGATGTGCGATGCAAAAATACATAAATTATATAAATACATATATGAGTACATGTCTATGTATAATCTTCCGGTCGCCTTTAAAAAAATGCAATTTTAAAACAAAGTGCTATTGAATTGATTATAGGGCCTTGCAATGTGAGATCATCTGTTAGAAATAATGTTGAGCGGATTTGTTGATGTTTTTTTTTTGACGGTAACGTTTCAGAATGATGAATCATCATATCCATGAGTTACTAACAAAATATATTTTCAAAAGATGTTCATGGAATAAAAGAAATATATGTAGGAATAAGTATACAAACAAATCGGTCTTAAAGAAGATACTAAAGTTCTTTCACAAATCACCATTTAAAAAAAATATGCACGACTGGATCGCACGAACTTAGCTCTTTTAGTTAAAAACTATGGGCCTTACTAATAATCAATCACTAATGTTGACTATTAGTAAGATGTAGGTAAAAATGGCGGTCTCGAGCAACTCGGTGACCCCATTAGCGCTGAAGAGCGCCGTTTTGATACCATAACTCATGTGACCTATCTTTTTATTTAAAACGGTATTAAAGAGGGATTTGCTGGCCAAGATACCAGGATAGGCAGATTGTTGGTCTCAGAATCCCTTTATCACCTGCTAGTGGTCTAGGGAGTCTGGCGGGAGACATGGTGCAGTAGCTACTAAGTTCATCTTAGAGCCATTTCGTCCCGTTAAGGAAAGAGATCAAGTCTTTGATCTTCAGTTCGGAGAGTTCATTCAGATCGTCTAAAAAAGCCTTTCCAAATGACTGTGCTGTTATTATGGCCAGAGCGGGGCATTTACAGAGGAAATGAAAAACAGTTTCCCTTTCCTGTTGGTCCGCACAGCTACGACAATGAGTATTGTGGGAAATGACCAGCTTCGACGCATGTTCCCCGAACGGCCGCTGTCTAGAAATGTCCCAACGACCCTGGCTATATCTCGCCTGGGTCTGCATATGAGGTCAGTTGTACGGGTTTTGCTACAGGTGGGCAAAGTCTTTCTAGATATGACGCAGTTAGCTAAACTGCGCCACCTATGATTGTATTCATTAAGAAAAATTGAGAATATATTGCCCTTCATAGCCCCAAGAATAATATTGACTCTTTCCGCGACCAACGAATAAACGAATATTCGTTCATTTTGACATTTCTTGCACATGGATTTTTTTTATTCGTCGCGAATCACCACCAAGAAAACATAAATAAAAGTGATTTTGAGGTTAGTCGCCCGCGAACAATTTGTTCGTTGAAGTGTGGATCGTATGTGGAATGCGAATAGAATTTGAGAATTCGTAACAATCAGATTGGAATTCACGACGACCAATTTGTTTTCTCCAATTTATCTTGTTTAAGCAATTAAAAAAACAGATTTTAATATATAAACATTATGATAAATTATATATTCCTTCGATTTTGTTCAGCATTTGTGAAGATTTTAGGTGCGTATAAATTGTTGTGTTCTAGATGTTCATTGTGTTGTTCGTGTTTATGATCATAACCGTATGATCTTAATAGCACGAATAATATTTGTATTTGCTTCCAATCGATTGTTGTCGATGGTTTGTGTCAAAGTAGATTAGATTTATGTCGTTTTCGATTGGATTTTCAGAGTGTTTCACTCTTTTTTTATTCCAATGGAATATGAAAAACTCTCTTCCGTAATATGTGTATCTATGTAGAAGTAAAAACTAAAATGAACTCTTCAATAATTTCAATTCCAGAACATATACAAGAAGAAGCATTTACTATTTTGAAAATTAATCCAACACATAACTTTAAAAGTATGTGTGTTTTCAGAATGCCCTCCTAGCACTCCTTAATGAAATCCGGAGTGAAAAAACACTCCTAAATCATCACTCCGAACAGCAAATGGAAGGTTTTTGGAGTGTTGGGAGTGTGGATGGAGTGAAAAAAGAGTGCTAGGAGTGACCAACGGAAAACGACATAGTGGTACATTTCTAAAGTGATATAATTCAATGTAAAAAACAACAAAAACAAGCGAGTTTGGACTGTCACACATAATAAGGAAAGGACCATGGGCACTTTTGTATGGACTTTGGGCCCACTTTTAAAATTACTCAACAGTGATGCAACTTAAGGCTGTTTCACAATGCGACGAGAAAACGAGACTATATAGCGTGACGAGAAACGCTTTCATTTTTTTCTCGTTATAAAATCGTTCCCCAATTCACAATGCAGCGAGTTCTTTACACCGAAAGCGTATTCGTGTTTGTCAGTGAATTTGGGAAATAAAATACAAAATTTGAAGAAAAGGAAAATGAAAATGTTAAAAAAAAAATGCTTTTAGTACTTTTGGGAGTGTTTGTTTACAAAAAATCAAAAAGCAAAAAAAGACCAAAAGACAGCAGAAGATGGCGGTGAGAATGTTAATAAACACAAAATTAATTAGTCGCAAAATAAAAACACTTATTTGCTCGCCATTTTCGGTATTTTATTTATTTATCTACACAATTAGTAAATATAAATACAAATACAGATACGCTCGGTGTCCTGTTCTCAATTGTCAAAATGAAAATCGCCGTCTCGTCGCGTCTTTTTTTCAATGTTTCGAAATCATGGCGTGACGGGACGACGAGAAACGCTTTATTGTGAATACTCTGGTATATTTTCATTGCTTGAAATTGGTTTGACAGCTACGACGAGTGCTCGCCACGTTCACGTCTCGTTTGCTCGTCGCATTGTGAAACAGGCTTTAAAGCTTATGGGTACTTTATTTTATTATATGGCGACTTAATTGAAATGGAGCGCAAAAAGTAATGTATTTAAAAACAGTATTTAAAATGGAAAACAATTGTTCACAAAACCTTTTTTGAAAGCCAGAAGTCTATTCTTTCATTTCTTTTTCAAACCCACTTATTTCTGTATATAGTTTTCGAAAAAATTACTTCCAACCTAAAATTGTTGAAAAATAAAAAATTGAATATTGATTTTATTTTTAAATTTTAAATACTGGGTTCTAAATTGGCTTTTCTATTAACAACCTCTAAGAACTTTGTATTTAAAATTGTGAAAAAAATCAGTGTTTAATTTTTTTGTTTTTCAACATTTTTAAATTGGAAGTAGGTAATTTTTTCGAAAGCTATAAACAGAAATAAAGCTAAGTACAGACGATTGTCAGATCTGATAATAGCGGACAATTAGCTGACAATTGCCAAATTTCTTACAATGTAAAATTGTCCGTTCACACGATTGGTAGATTTTGTGCCAAAGTCTGATAATTTAATTCGTGTGTTGGTTTGGGATAGCCTTTAAGGTTAAAGACTTCGAGTATTCAATATTAAATATTCAATCTGGGTTTGGGGCTAAACATAGTTTTACAACTGATCCTCTTCTTAGTGTGGTTGAAGATTAATGATTTTTGTTTTTTCATTTTCGATTCTTCCAAAGCGTTCTTTGCTCTAAAGTAAGCTTCGTCATATAGATTTATCTTTTCTTCAGAAGAGGTAAAATTGATTTATTTTTTTCTTAGCGATAGGAATTAGGCCGTAGGTATAGGCAAAATTGACGCTTTGAGCTTTTTACAATATTAGGTACTACACTAGGTTTTCCCCAGGGGTCCATTTTGGTTCTATTTTTGTTTTCAAACTGACCAAAGCTGCCCCCTGCTACGCACATATTAAACATTTTTTCTCTTCGAGTAATGATATTTTTGAGGGGAATTTTGTATGGCCGGCAAATATAATTAAAGTCGGATTGAAATACTAAATCCTCAACAGGTTCTCCTTAGAAATATGTGAAAAATCTTGACATCGTTTGTAACAGAACTCTGATTTGGAATAATCATAAGAAATTATTAAAATCTTTTATGCTTGCGTTTGGTACTCCTTGATGTAATGTTAAGTGCATTGGAATATCACGCCAGGGTTCTGCGTTTAAATTCGAATCCAGTTGATTCCAGCTGAAATGTTTTGTTGAAAGTACCTTCTGCCTTTTGTGAGGAAGTGAAACATCCTCAAAGAGTATTTCATGTCCAAATTAAATGCTCCTTATAATTCGGTTCGAACTCATCAGAAAATTGTAGATACCGTCATTTTCTGTTGCCTTACAACACACAAACAGGACTAGTTGAGGGCGTAAGTCACTCAGAACTTGTTTCTAGGAACTGTAGCGGCAATGCGGCATCAATCAATGCATTTATTTATTTATTTGTAAAATGATCTTTCAATATTGACGCTCGATTTTTAAATGTGTAAATAAAATATCTTTCATTTGAGGAGATAAAAATGATAAAAATCTTACTTACTTACAATACATTTTGCTTGATATCTTGTTAAAGCAAGCTAGAAACCAAGCTAGCTTGGTGGTAGAGGCCGTAGTCCATCCTGGACTGTAAGTGCTCTCTAAAGTAAGTAGGTAAGCTTAAGCTTCCTTTAACGAACTCAAAAAATATTTTTTCCCCAGTGAATTTTTGTTCGAAAAAAAAACTTAAATATACTGGTAGTTACTTTTTTGAAGTAAATAACGGTCTTAAAAATGATCAATAGATCATTTTTAAGTTAAGTCATAAATCTTAACCTCTTTTAGAGTGAAAGCTTTTGCAAAGAAAAAACAAATAGATTTTAACTAGAAATTGGCAAGCGTCTACACCTTCTTTTGTGTTAAAGGTAGTGCCTTTTGCTTATTATATTAAATGGGGAAGGTTCTCATATCGTATCTGTCAAAACTGACCGCAGCGCATTGCCAACAACTAGGTATATCTATAGTGAAAGATCAAACCATTTAAAGCTCTGTAATATAGCGAAGAGGTAGTTTCTTTTTGCACGTACATGTACCTATTAGACTGATGATTTGTTTTTATGCATTTTTGATGAGTTTGTATCTTTTTTAACGACCTAAAAGTTATTAAAACATCTCGTTGAATAGCTGGTTTTTTTGTTAAAATTGATTGAAGTCTTGGAAGCAGTTTAAAAGAGTAGGAAAATTCTGTGAAAAAAAAATTAAATAAATTACAGAAATTTGATTAGACGTTAGAAAGTATAATACCGAAACATGAAAATACTTTAATCTGTGTGTTATTTTATGGAAACAAGTGGAAAAACTCCTTTTTTACTTGACTTTAAATAAATGTATTTCCAGTCCAGAGTTAACAAACTCATGTTTAATTAAGCACTGAAAAAATTGGTCTTATTGCATTTGTCAAAGAGCCAAACAAGTAAAAATAGCACGGGCCGCTCAATGAACTCATAAACATAATCCTTCAACTATACCCTTAAAGATATTAATTTGAAAATATCTTCAGCCCTATTAATAAAAGTCACTATCCGAGAACTTGTCCGTTGGATAACTTTAATTATTAATAAACATATCATAATAGTTCCAGCATGTACCACTAAAAGTACGGCAACTCTTCATCAAATCGTTGATGTATTCTTATACATGTGTCAAACGCATTTGCACTGATTGATGAAAAATATGCTTGTAGTTGAACCGGTTATTTTATGTAATATAATGTCGTTTTCGATTGGATTTTCAGAGTGTTTCACTCCTTTTTGATTCCAATGGAATATGAAAAACTCTCTTCCGTAATATGTGAATCTATGTAGAAGTAAAAACTAAAATGAACTCTTCAATAATTTCAATTTCAGAACATCCCAAGAAGAAGCATTTACTATTTTGACAATTAATCCAACACATATTTTTAAAAGTATGTGTGTTTTCAGAGTGCACTCCTAGCACTCCTTAATGAAATCCGGAGTGAAAAAACACTCCTAAATCATCACTCCGAACAGCAAATGGAAGGTTTTTGGAGTGTGGATCGAGTGAAAAAAGAGTGCTAGGAGTGACCAACGGAAAACGACATAAGCATGTGTGTAAGGAAGATATCCATCCCATCCATGGTGACGGAGACGGAACTGGAGCCGGAGCTGGAATACCTGTCAAAATATTGAATACACGCAAATTCAATGTTGCGAACACAACGGAACGTAGACGCATACGGAGCTGCAGACGCAGACGGAAGAGTTCACCAACTTTTAACTTTTCACGTACTACACTTTTGACGTTTCAAATTGTATGAAGAAAAAAAACAACTTTTTGGGTCGGAAAAAAATATTGTGGTTATTTGTATCGCGAAAAAAATTATTTATTAAAAGGAAAATTGTCGGAAACAAAAAATGTGAATTCTGAGCTTGTACACAAGAATATTCTTTTGTTTTTCTTCAAAATACTTTCAAAGCTATACAGCTCCATTGTGGACATGTAAAAAAAATAACGTACGACACTTTTTGACAGCTCTTCCAGTTCCGTCTGCGGCTCCAGTTCCGTCATTTTATTCTGTTCAGCCAGTTAAAGTTATCCGCTCGCTGTCACCAGGTCACAGACCATTACATATTTATTAATACGAATTGCAAGTTGACAGATTTGTTAGTTTTATTTTTCCGTTGTTTTTCGTTTATTGATACGGATGCATAAAGACAACATAATCTATTTATATACATGAATCCCTTTTTGTGTTCGTACGCGCATAACTCGGCTAAATATCATTCAATTCGGTTGCGGATTTTTTGTTGGATTTGCATTGAACCAGAACCGGAGCCGAAAATTGGCAAATTCGGACGAAAATCAGAAAATTCGACCAAAAAATTCAGAAAACCGTGCAAAAATCTTGAAACTTTTTGAATTAGTTTTTTCTTCGCACGCACATAACTCGGCTGAACATCATCCAAACTGGATGGAGATTTTTTTGTTCGATTTGTATTGAACCAGATGAACACACTACGGAGATAAAAATTGGAAAATAAGGTCGGAAAAGTCGGAAAGTCGTGATAACAATTGGAACTTGCTCGACTTTCAAAATGAACATTAATAATTTAATCAATTATTATAGGCAGAACAAGGTTCGCCGGGTCAGCTAGTAATTGCTATAAAAACAATTTAAAAAAGTAATATTTCTTTTGTTTAATTAAAAAAAAATTCTCACGATGTATAAAATATATCAAAGCAAGATTTTTTATTAATTTTTTTTTCTCAAAACATTGAACTTCTTCCGGTCTCCGTTGAACAAAATGTCTTCTTTTTGCATCAATTTGTCATCGCTTGACAAAAAAACTAATCGAATATAATAGAGGTTCATGTAAACGGGTGTCAAAGTGTAAGGGGAATTATCTCCTTTTAAGTCCATCGACCTCAAATGTCAGCTTGAGAAAATTATTATTGAATGTGAGTCTGTTCTGTTATTATATATGTACATAAAAAGATAGATATAGATACCTACCCACTTATAAAATATCAGATCCATTTCAAAATGTGACTGCATCGTGGAGATATTTAACTGTCAGACAAACGAGCTCATTGAATGAAACGATTGAAGATTTGTCAGAGTGCATTCAGTGATGTGTTGTAATTTTTTCAAATGCCATACTGGGTTAAATGAATTTGTAGGAAATAAATGAATACATATAATAGAAATAAATCGAGGCCATATTAATCTGGTTGCAGTCTGTTTAACAGGAAAGGAGCTTGCAATTAAATTTAAAAAATTTACGAATAATTGCCCTTTCGTTGAATGCAAAAATAGAATATCCAGAACATTGTAATAGACTTGCTGCTAGCTGCTAATACCAATGCTGCGGCCCTGAACTTCAATAGTATGTAGTTGTTTTTTTAGCCTTTGGTAAGAGAAAAAATTAATTATTTATGAATTTGAGCTTAAAGTTCAGTGAAATGTTACAAAATTTTGGCCGAACCTTGCATTTTGTGCAGGACAACATTTTTTTTTGATGGATCTGTAGTTGGGATCAGTGTAAGTGTAAAAACGAGTTTTCGGGGTTGAAAGCCCCCCATTTGGCCACCATTTTAGAAAAGGCGTAAAACGTTGTTCGCGATATCTTGAAAACCAGACATCGCACAAACCAAATTTCAGAACATTTGTGTAGAGAATTTAATCCTCTACATTTTTTGTTAACGTACTTTTAATCGTAAAATTGCAGAAACAAAAAAGTTATAATCTGCTCTTCATCCTCCGTGAAGCTTCCATCATCGTACCAAAGTGCTTATGATGTAAGTGTCTTCTCTTTTGCAAGGGCTTTGTGTAGATTTGCTGCAGCAGGTGTTGAGAAAATATTTTCACAGAAGGATGTAAAACTATTTCCCTTATAGCTTTTCTTAGCTTCTTGTTAAACCTTGTCAATTCTACGGAGTAATTATGTAATTCCCTGGTTCTAACCTTGGTTCTTAATTTCGACAGAGTGTTATTCCACCATGGGGTGTCTTTCTGTCTTGTTTTTGGTTTAAAGGCGTAACTGAGTTCAAAGGCCTCTTATATAGCCCCATTAAACTCATTAACTTGAAACTATAACTCAAGGTTAGTCATACTTTCTGGCCTTTTATATTCCAAGTTTGATTTTATAACAGTTTTCTTAAGGTCCCAGCTTGTTTTCTTTATGATTCCTTTCTGAGGTATTCTCTGTGAAAAGTCCTTTTAAGAAGGAATGATAGCATAGCACCAATAGCTTTAAATGCTGCTACTGGAACTGCCAGCTGCAAAAGCTGCAAAAAGTGTCGTACGGTCCGATTTTTAAGTCGCCACAATACAGCTGTACAATTGTTTTCCCATCTAGTATTATCGATATTCGTTTGATATCGATTGATTGCCACTTTAACACAAACTTTTTTACAGGCCTCTTTCGAAGAAGTGACAAATCCTCCAAGAGTATCTCCTGTCATAGAAAAGTTCCGCTCACCTTAGCCGTTCGGATTCGGCATTCATTCCTGCAGACACGGTTGCAGGAATGGTTGAGAGTTGTAAGTCACTAGGCCTTGGTTCTTCAAATTTATATTTTTATCAATATTTCTTCATTCAACATTTTCGATCGGTTTTTTTGAAAAGTTTATCTAACAAAAGTAGCTAAAATTTCCCTGCAGAACTGCATTGACTTCTTACAAAAAAGGCCTTCTGCCACTACCACCGCACTGTTTAAAGTACATTAAAGTATTTTTCTTCTGAGTTAAGCATTTCTAAAGAAAATATTCATGCTTTCTATCAAAACCCATTATAAAATAGGTACAGATGGATGCGGTAATTATATTTATCTCTTAATGTTCGTCTATTGAATGTCGACCCTTATAAAATAGGTCTACAAATGCATTGAATCAATTTAACGTATAGCTTGTGCCTACATCTGATAAGGATGAGGAATTTTAAAAATAGGTTAAGATTCTTAAATGAATGCGCTGTTGAGTTGAGTGGTTTTAGTGCGATTGATGTCTGTATAGTAAAGTGTAGAAGAAAAGCACTAAATAATTAAAAATAATGTACCTTGACATGTGCACTTAGGGAAAATTCAAACTAAAGAGTTAAGTTCCGGATCTTTTATTGAAGGATTGATGTCTTTGAATAGAAACCATTATAATACTTATACATTTATATAGGTATAGGAATATAATTGACGTGATCTATTTTTTTTTTTATTTTTAAAATAAAATCATTCATGCTTCAACGATGAATAGAAGAATATTAATAGTTCAATCGAAAAAAAAATTTAATTTCTTTTCATTCTCTTATTTATTTTTAGGGATGCGTATTGCGTATATAATTAGATGTTATATTATTTTAATACTTCAGGATTTGGCTCAGTATGTGAAGCATTTTTCTCCATATTTTTGGTCAATCGAGAGTTCCTTTTCGCACTGATCACTGAACAACTATTTTTCAAACGTATTTTTCGTTTTGATAAAAATTAGTACCTAATAACTTATGCAAAGTAAGATAGTAAGTTTAGTTTCTAGTCGCTGATTGGATTTCTTTTAAAAAAATTTACTATAAATCTGATATCATGTTAAGCAAATCTTAATTCTAACAAAATTAATCAGCCGATTGTATTTATTTGTCACTTCGTAACAAGTTAAACCGACCCGACATCGAAGCATCGAGTTGGTTAAGGCCCATCGCCCACTTTTTGTTGCTAACCCCGGCAACTTTTTGTTGCTCCCAATCTAATTACATTAGCTTATATGTTGCTCGGAGTTGCTCGCGGAACTTTTTTCCCGGCAACTTTTTGTTGCTTACCCTCGCCCACTAGGCAATTTCCGAGCAACTTTCAGCAACTTTTGGGAGTTTTCCAAAATGTTTGCCAAATTTGAGGCTTTTAACCCGAAAAACAAGTTTTATTTTCAAACTGAACGAATTTTGTATCGTCACTGATCCGAATTCAAGGTCAATTTAACATTTCAATTGAAAATACTGAACCCAAAAGTTGCTCGGATATTGCCTAGTGAGCGATGGCGAGCAACTCCGAGCAACTTTTAGTTGCGCAACTAAAAGTTGCCTAATGGGCGATGGGCCTAAGATGGTTGAGAGCTATAGTTTATCCAACATAAATAGGCAGTACACGTCTTATGGGAAAGATTTTTCAAAATCAGTAGCGTGCCATATTTTTGCACCATACTAAATTGAAAGAACTCCCCCATAAAAAAGTCTTTGCCCGCCCGTGAATTTCCGATTGCATCTGACGCTGACCCAACGTCCTATTGAGCCCACATCTGAGTGCGCTGCCCACTGAATTGCTGTAGGCCTATGGCTGCTGCTGCTATTCAACTTCAACCCCCATTAAATATTGATGTGCATTCAGAGTTACCCGTCTCTATTTAGAAACTGCTTTAGTATTTTTTTTCCTTGAGTTTCTGTTGAGGTGCTTTTGATTTTAGTGCTTTAAAAGAAGTTTTTAATGATAAGTCGTGGAGTGTTTTCATCTTTTGCATTTCTTTTAATGCAGTTACAAAATTTGAAGCTGTTTTCTTTGAAGAAGAACATTAGTTGCGTAAAATTGAAAGGGGTTTTGTGTGATAATACACGTGCAATATAAGCTGCAAAGCTTTCGCACCATCATATTAATATTGATGATTTGAATGAAAGAACAACAACTTGAGTGAGCTACCACCAAGTTTTATGCGTAGATTTTCGTAGCGCGCGGTCAATTAATGTGAAGTAAAGTATTTTTATGTAAATTGTATTTTTAAAAGGTGTATTTGTTTTAAGATTTGTGCAATTTGTGTTTTTTAGACAGGTAGATTTTTAAGAATCGTTTGTAAATTTTATTAGAAAAGGTGTATTTATTTTAAAGTTTTGTGCCATTTCTATTTTTATCTCCTGTCTTTTTGGCGCCTTTAATCTTACCTCATGGGGGTGTGGATAAATATAAATGTGTTTTTTAATTTTTATAAATAAAACAATTACATGGAAATTTCTATCTAAAAAAAGGGCGGTAACCCTACATTGTATTCTTTCATATTTGGCTCCATTTAAAATAAAGACTACGACAACCCTGTGAGAGCTTTAATGAAGGATAGATTTATGCAATCCACTTTAGCCAAAATGAGACATGTTTGCCTCTTGCCTATCTTGCCTATACTGCCTTTTTTTATTTTTAAAGTATAGTCTCCTAACTGCTGAACCATCTGCGCCATATAGTCGGCAGTAAAGGGATTTTATATTTTTTAGTGTAGACGCAGAGTCCAGAAGTTTAATATGGCTTAAATATCTGATTTCCATCTGGAAATTAGCGAAACACCAATTTTTGTGAACTCAGGTAGTTAAAAGGTATTTTGAATCAATATTTCAACAAGTAGTCACAATTAAATAGCGCTAATTATTCTACTTGGCTGATTTAATTCTTTATGAAAACCTTCATACAAAGACCTAATAAGTTCATAAGATTAAGCTAGCAAGAAACAAAGTAAGTACGTATCTATATGCAAACTTATTATTTATCCATTTTAATTTAAAACTTTTAACTACTTTCCACATAAAGGCTCTCCCAAACCAACGCGAATAATCGCTGCGACAAAAGAAAACAACAATAACAACACGTGGTTGTCAAACAAAACAACACGTTGTTGTTATTGTTTTCTATTGTCGCGGCGATTAATCGCGTTGGTTTGCGAGAGCCTTAAAAACATTCTGTAACATAATTTTTATGAAAGATTAGCTTGAAAAATACGAAATGAGTTCGCAAAGTTGCAGCAATGGAAATTTATCGCCATACCATAACTACTAAATTTAATGGCTTTAGGAATAGCAGTTGAAGCAAACAGTCAGTGGGTGAGGCCGTTTCTTCCCTGATTTATCATTACCAAGGCAATGGTGACCTTTGGATATCTTATTTCATTATTTATTCCATACAAAAAATCAAAAAACGCAATAAAACTCAAAACTATGTAGGTATTTGTTCTATTTTTGTGACATAAGAAATAAAATTTTGTAATTTATAACCTAAACGAGCGCCACAAAATTAAAGAAAAAACAGTGCCCTGAAAAATATTATGAGATGTTTGTTCCACTTCCACAACTTTAGGTATCTACGTACACTGATCTCCCATAAATTCCTTGCTTTCGAAAAAAGACAAAATTTTCGCATGGAAATTTCATTTTCACAACAACTGGTCTACAAGATTTATAGACCACATTCAGGAATGGAAATCAGCCAGCAAGTTTTCGTTTTATTAAGGTGGTTGAACTTTAACATTGTTTATAACATTTTATTCTACTTGAAATTTTAAGGTCAAATTCAAATGTAAAAATCTAAATAAGAAAAAACTTCAGTCGCAACTAATTTTAACTGACACAACAAAATTTCCCTTCATAATGGAAGACTTCAATAACAAACCATATACAATTGCATTCACCTCAAAAGCGTGCACTAAACCCCGTCTAAAATTCACCGTGAAGCAATATCAATTTATTAACTTACTTGGCAAAAATATATCGTACGAACTACGTACGTAATATTGCACAGCGTTTGAATTTCACATTCGTATGCATGGTTATGGAGAAATATGAAACATTCAAAACCAGCAATAAAAAATATGCGAATAAACATAAAGTTGATGCCAAGTCAAGTCAAATAATAATATTATGAGCGGTGTGTGGAAGCGGAAGAAGACCCTGAACCACAATGGTGTTGTCTTTACTTAATACACAAATAACTGTTGAGGTTAATGAATTAATCACGTTTGTTTGTTTTGTCTATCCATCTTTCGCATACGGTTGAAGATTGATTGAAGTCTCTATACAACATAATTTAAAAAATTGTGGGGAAAATGTTTTCCTTTATTTTTGTTTTTTTTTTATACTCAGATCCGGCCCTGATTCCGGATACCTTATTCAATATTAGCCGTGTTTTTTTTTTGCAAGTCCGAAGGGAATTGGATAAAAAAAAAACGATGTCGGCGTTCAACAATGTACGTATGTTAAAAGCAACTAAAAAACACGCCTTTTGTTTGCATTTTATCAATTTGTTAACAAACAAGCCCAGGTGAAATTGGATTAAAAAAAAAAAACGGAGAAAAACTGTGTTACCGACCGGCGTGATTAATTTAGTTGTTTCGATAGTATATATATAGTTTGTATGGAAAATAATCTCAAAGATTTTGCTCCTTAGTATTATGACAGAAAAACTAAGAAATTTTGCTGAGCAAATCTCTTCTTGTAAATGAGATTGCTGATAATATGTCTCTGATGACTCATTTCGAATTAATAGAATTATTAATAGCACACTTTTTTTTTAAGTTAAAAATACAAATTCTTATAGAAAAAAATCCATCCACTGGAAAAATACAAGAAACGATATTGGAGTTTTTTTTGTCAGGTGTATCTCTTGTCATGAAAAATTGCCGTTAGGAGGCAGAAAATTGTATGTCTCCTCCATATGAATGGTTGAGATAGGCTTTGATTCTCCACGAACCATCACCCACACCATTTCTTTGTATTACTGAAAATACATTTTTTTAAGATCTTGATTAGGTACCTCCGCTGTAAAAATAAGAAATTTGTTTTGTTGTGTCGGTTTAGCGACGATTCGGAGAATCGAACAGTAAGCAATCAGTAATATTTCAATATATGTTTATATCTCCCTCTCTCTCTCTCATTCTCTTTCTCTCTATCTTTTTGTATAAAAGAAGTTTATAACTTTACATTTTTTTGCACTGCGGTGCCCTCAATCTCAGTCGTCATCCTAATTGGTATATGGGTTAACAGAACAGGTTCTGAATGTTTCATCTGAAGCATTAAAACTGTATAAATGAGGTTATTTATTTCTTTGTTTATTAGCAGGTGTTTTCTGAAGATGACATGTGCATTGGGCGATTGGAGTTTATACGAGATTTTAAACTGGATGATTTGTGGTTAAGCCTGCGGAGTTTTGCAAATATTTCTTGCAAAGCACTTGATACGAGTATAAATTATCAAACACACTGTCAAAATAAAGCTTAGTCACAGTGTCATTTCTGAATTGTACCTACACTTAGAGAAAAAATAATTAGATATGCTACTTTTTAAAGAAATTGATTAAGAATATCAACACAAATATGAATCAGGGTTGCCAGTTTGGGAGTTTTCCCCCCAGATTTAGGGGTTTTTTTCATCGTCAGGGGGATATCTGATGGGACAAGATGTTTGGGGGGAAATCTGGTAGGATTCATTTTAAAGTTAAATTATTCCCAGGCACGACAGTTGGGCTCATCAGTTAGATGCTGTCGTACCTTTCTAAGACGGTCGTGCCTGGGCGAAACGCATTGGACTAAAGGTCGCAAAAATCTTCCATTTGAATTTAATTCAATACAGTCCACTAAAACAATAACAAAAATAATTTTCTTTTGTTTTTGTTATTCACTTCTTCGTTAAATTATTCCATTACCTGAATTTCCCTCTCAAATTGAATCTGTAATCAAAGAATATCTAGGGTTTTTTTTAAAATTGAAATGTGGTAATCTGGGGGGTTTTTAAATTTTTCTGGGGGGAGATTTTTTTTTCGTCTGGCAACACTGATATGAATGCACTATCTTCAAGATTTATATAAATTTTGCGCTCATAAATTATGTTATTGAATTATTTTATACAAAATCTCATATTTTTTGTTTTATTCTTCTTCTTCAGAAAATTATTATTAATTTGCAATGAATTTTAATTTTTTTTTTCTTTAAATGTTGTGCAATGCACGCCCTAGAAGTTGCCTTATTTGTATGCGCAATTGGCTACAGCCTAACTCGAATTTATATGAAAATGCTTGCATAAGTTTTTCTTTGTTGAATCAATGCTGATTTTGGTGTCTTAGCGCAGCCTTTCTTAGTACATCGATCGAATCGATTCATGTTAATGAAATCGCAAAATTCCAATCACGTTATTGCGAAATTATTTTTTTTTTTGGTCAGCGTTTGATTTTATTCAATTAACGTAGCTGTTATAGGTTAGGCATATATGTACATTATGTTGTATATATGTAGCTTTCTGATTAGTTTTGATGTTACTCAGACAATTTTGAAACAAACTAAATGAAATGCAACCAAAATATACAAAAAAGTCAAGGACTGGTCTTGGTTTTGTGCAAACATTGACTCTTAGGAGCTTTGATTAATTTTAGAGTTAATTAAGATTCAATTTAATTTAGATATTGTTTTCTGTTTTTTTGTTTTGTTTCTTAAGATCGTTTTCATTAATGATTTGCTTATTTTTTTTTCTATTTCAGGAGTTGTAACTGCGCGTCTAATTGGATGTTAAAAGAGGTAAGCATTGCATTTTTTCAAAGATTCAATACACAATGAAAATGGGAAAATATGTCATGATCAAGGGGGGGATATTCTTGTTTGATCGCCTTACATTTTTGTTTGGTTGGTGGATATGAAAACTTTAAGGCTGATTTCCAATGGCGCGTTCGCGTTAGAGACGCTTACGTATAGGTTTGCAAGCTTTACGAACGCGTCGAAATGACAGACGACTTGAAGAGAACCTGACAATCAAAATGAAACTACATAACTGTAATTTCGAATTCCTTTCAACAAACTATTCCATTATTTTTTAAACAAAATCGATTTTTTCCTTTCAATAAAAGGAATTTGTCCAGAAAACCCGATTTTTTCTTCTAAATAAATCGATTTTTTTGTTGAAAGGAATTCGAACATTAGTTTATCTGTCAAAACGCACGCTGAAGTTGATTTTTTTCAACTTTAACGTTGAGGTAGCTTATGTTACGTTGGTTTGTGTACATGCTAATAGGTGCCAAATCGTAACATAGTCCCCTTTCACACAGGGCAACTGAGTTGCCGGCAACAATTAGTTCATAGACGAGAAGGGCAGGAAGAAAGAGGGGGGAATGAAATCTCCCCGGTCAACAAATTCAGGAGATTTTTTTGACGTTTCTCTTCACACTACGTTTGTGTGCGTTCAACCAAGGTAGTTTAAAAGGAAAATAAAGAAAATCTTCGGGTTTTTATTGCTTGCGTGTGAAAGGTACAAGAGATTGTTAAGGAGATTTAAAGAAAACGTCAAAAAAGTCACCAACAACTAGTATCTTCGTGTGAAAGGGGACATAATACCCAACGCGTCATTGAAAGAAAAATCTGTCAAAGCGACGCCAAACGCGGCATTGGAAATCAGCCTTTCAGTATCTGGTGAGTTTTATATCCAATTATTATTTGCGCATCAAAATACAAAATTTTTCAAATACAAACATTTCAAATGGTGTTTTTTGGCGCATTTTATAAAAAAATGGATTTAAAATGGAAACAATTTAAACAAAAAATGGCAACACTTACTAACAAGTGTTATACCTTTTTGAAAAGCCAAAAGTCTCTTTTTTGATTCCTTTTTTAAATCATCGTATTTCTGTTTATAGTTTTTGAAAAAATTAACTTCAACTTAAAAATGTTGAAAAACGAAAAATTGAATAATGATTTTTTTTTTACAATTTTACGATTTAAGACAAATCTGCAATAATTTCAAGACTCGAAGCTGTTGGTTCCGATAAAAGTTTGAAAACAGAGTTTTCTGTATGAGCTTCAACAACCTCTACCATTTTTGACAACAAAAAATCACAGATTACTTTGTAAATAAATAAAAGTTTTGCTAAAATAAAAAAAGTTTGTCCATTTTTTAATAAAGAACAAAAAATTGAAAATCGGTTATAACGAACAAATTCTCCAGTCCCATCGAGTTCGTTATAACTGATTTTGACTGTACTTACCAACTATCCACCAATCACCGAAAAAATCAGTGCATCGTAGACAAAACTCAAGAAACTGGACGTCATTTTCTTTTTTTCATCGTCATCGCTCGAAATAATTAGGACATTAGGTATATTTATTCTGTCGACTTTGTAGTTCACTCTATGTTGTAGTCCAATTAAGAATTTTTTATCAATTCGAAGCTTGTTTTCGAATTAGAAGAGCAGAGATAAGCTCATTTCAGTTTGCAGCAATTTTTGTGATAGCTTCACGTTCCTTTTCTTGGTGCATTGGTTTACTAGCATAGTGAATCTTTTTAGACCTTAAAAATACTTAGCCCACGATATTATTACTTTCTTCCCTTCCTACCGTTACGTTACTACCAAGCAGAGGGTTCACTGGCTGAACAGAATAGAATGACGGAACTGGAGCCGCAGACGAAACTGGAAGAGCTGTCAAAAAGTTTGGTACGTTATTTTTTTACATGTCCACAATGGAGCTGTACAGCTTTTTGAAAGTATTTTGAAGAAAAACAAAAGAATATTCTTGTGTACAAGCTCAGAATACACATTTTTTGTTTCCAATAATTTTCCTTTTAATAAACAAATAACCACAATATTTTTTTTCGACCCGAAAAGTTGTTTTTTTTTCTTCATACAATTTGAAACGTCAAAAGTGCCGTACGTGAAAAGTCAAATGTTGGTGAACTCTTCCGTCTGCGTCTGCAGCTCCGTATGCGTCTACGTTCCGTAGTGTTCGCAACATTGAATTTGCGTGTATTAAATATTTTGACAGCTATTCCAGCTCCGTCTCCAGTTCCGTCTCCGTCACCATTCTGTTCAGCCAGTCACTTGATTTTCCCTTTGGTTAATGGTTTGCGAGCCAGGGGCTGTCAGCTAGCTTGAACTTCTTTTTGACATTTTGTATTGAAATGAATGTCATCTGATTTGATCACGTTCATTTAACGGAATGGAGTTCAATATATGCTGAAAAACAAAGGTCTAAGACTGCTTTTATACACTGCAAAATTCTCTTGCAAATTCTAAGAACGTGGGCGAGGGACGTATGTGGTGGCCGGGGTAGACGAAATTGCTGAGGTTGAACAAATTGCAGCGTTATCGGTCTTTATTCTTTGTATTTTTCGTTATTGTTCGAGTATGTTTTATTTCAATTCGTACTCTACTCTGTGAACTTTGCTTAATCAAGTGGAGTAAAGAGTGCAGATAGATGAAACCTTTTCACTTGCGCAAAGTTAATTGCTTTAAAATATTGCAGTCTCTAAAAGGGTCTTTGCAATCAAAAGAAAATCAAAAGAGAAGGAACGATTAAAAATCGCTGTGGTGTAAAAGCAGTCTAACCCCCTGTTTCACAGTCAAAGTTTACACTTAAGATCAGCTGAACCTAAACTTAAGTTTAACTTTAAAGTTCAACTCCTTGGGTTTCACAGCATAAACTGAACCTCAGTTCAATTAAACGAACTATAGCCGTAATACAAAAATAATTCCGGATCCTGCTCTCTATCTGGATCTACTTCAAAGATCCAAACATTGATTCTTACTCTGGTGGGTAGATGGCTTTTACGGTAAGGTAGTTTTAATTTCAGTGTAAAGAAAAGAGACAGGAAAGAACTGAAAATAACTAAAACGTAAGTAAAAAGGAGATGTTCATATAACACTGCTGTCATTGTGATCCATATCGTTTTATTTTCCAGGGATGATCCTGATCTAGATCCGTAGATAATAAAACGCGGCTTATATTACCGAACTACATTACCATTTTCTCAGAAGCACATGCGCAGTCAGCGCAATTCTCTCAATTTTAATTTTTTCAAACGTATTCATGGCAAGAGATAGCTTTGGAAGAATAATTTCTGTTTCAAGGTGGCATCAAATGGGTCGCTGGGACTCGATTCCAAAACTGGCTACTAAATTTTTTAAGTTTGTATATGTTTCTGCTTTTGAAAATACAAAATACTTAAATAATTAAAAACAAATAAATTTGAAAAAATGTTCTTATTATTTGCTTTCTATACATTCTAAAAAACTTTGCATGATGCATAATGCAATTTTGTAAAAATAAAACATTTGCAGACAAAGAAACTTTAAGACACATTATAACAACATTCTTTATTGATATATGAAAGACTTAACCTTGTGTCACATTTTATTGTTTTTGTTTAGATCTAAGAATTCAGTTTCTTTTACCCGCACATTAATTTAATTTGTTCATAAATTTAAAAATGAAAAACAAGTTTCAAAAGTTTGTACGATCACTCATCATAACTTTTAATACCTATACATACATTATCTTATACTAAGAACGACCTGACTCATACTTGATTCCCACAGAAATTAATTTACTAAGTCGTAATGCAAAAACCTGTCCTCTTCTATTTTAAATTAAATTTTGTAAAAAAAAAAGTTCTGAAAGATTCGACATATGACTGCAATGAGTTGTTGGTTATAAAATAAATTGTCACATTCACATATACAAACAAAAATGAACCTAATCAAGGTTTTCTGCTGCGCTGCGGTGGTGGTGGTGGAAGAGAACAAGACATTTAGCAATTTAATGTGTTCCAAGATCCATGCACTGTTTAACAATTGGTGCAGCATGCTACACACCTGAACAATCACAGCCTCAGTCAGTAGCCCATTCAAGGTTAACTACTCTTTAACCCTCGAAGGACATTTGAGATTGTTCTTTAATCAAGAGTACTACATCAAGTTGGTTACCGAGGTAAATTTATTTAAATTACATTCTTTGACGGGCAAATTGCTGGGACTTTGTTACAGGTGTTAGCAAAGGTATAGTAGATGCTTGCTTATAATGGCGCACCTTAAGGTGTTTGTTTCAGATCTCGCAAAGAACTTTCACTTAGTTCTCAAACAAGGTACAAAGTACATATCTGTACTGTTTTTTATCCACTCACAATAAGGGGGAAACATTTCCAGATTGAACTGATTTTATTTAAAGTCTTTTAACCGCGAGGCAAGTTGTAAATTGGGCTTGAAAAAACGTGATCTAATCCACTGACAAAATGGGTTTTTATTTTAATGTTTGAGCGCATATGGCTTAGAATCGTGGTCTTCTGTCAATGTGTAGGTAAGCAATTCACGAGAAATTTATAGATTTTAAAAAAGCTTAGTGTCTTACGATCAACTGAAGGTTTATTAAGCACGCGGGAAAGCATAGTCTAGGTATATCAGATATTGTTTTGCAAAAATAACTTGTTAGGCTTGCATAATTATTTTAAATTTTTTTTTTATATTGTTTACTGAATGAATGGTTCATGGACAAGTGGTATGGTGTTAAGTTACTTGCATGCAAACATTATACTGATGATGCCATCAAATCATATTTGACGACATACCAACGTTGCTGGGGACGAGACAACTAACGGTCTTGACATTGTTCCCATTTTGGAAAGGTATTAAAAAAATGAAATTTAAGCGGTATTTTAACCTTCAACTTGTTATTCATATTCAAATTAATATTTAAATTCTTAACAGCGGCGGCCGGTGGCGGCGTAGCGGGCCTTTTATGGTAAATTTGAAACCTGTGTTGAGTTGTTACACGAAACAAGTCTTTTTTTTTTTTTTTTTGATTCTATGTAGGTAGGTACTCTGGTCATAGAACCGTAATAATTCTTGAATTTTGATTAATTAAGACATACTTTTGCATTATACAGGGTGATTAACCTAAGGAGTGACAAAATTCTAGAGCGTGTAGGTTGGATCTAAATAAGAAAAAAATCGCATTTGGAGTGGGGGTCTGTTGCCCCCCGGTTTAGCCGTGAGTGGTAATTTTATAAAAAAATTGACTTAAAACAGAAAAGAATTATTAAAATACAACTGTAACCGTCACAGCCAGAAATCTCTGTTTTTGTTTTTTTTTTAATGAAGTTTTTTTAGCGAACAGTTTTCAAAAAATTTTCAAACTTAAATTTTTACAGAAAAAATTAAAAAAATATTTGCTGCATTTTATTTTCCACTAAATCTGATCCGGATCAGATAATGATAATAAAACAAACTGGATCACAAATTTATTTATTTCTCACAGTTGGCTTTATTTGCACAATAAAATTGACAGAAGGAGAATTTTCACAAAGAAGAGCGAATGTTTAAAAATGGAACACTTTTATTTTGTTTAGTTTAATTTCCATTAAATTAATAGTTTTATGTATTTTTTCCGTGCCTGGTGATGCGTCGTCTCTATTAAATGAAGAAAAACCCATACAAAAAAATTGGAATGATGGCGGCATGTGTTTGCTTTTGAGAATTTTTAATTTTATTGAGTTTGTTTTTGTAAATCTCAGCAGTGGTACCAACCTATAAATTTAAAATATTGCTAGGAAAGTGTTCAGAAAATGGATTTTGAAATCCAAATCCAAGGCAGACCTGGATCTTGTGTTGTTTTTGTATTACTTGTATTTATGTTTCCAAATCCAATCCGGATCAGATCTGGGGGAAAATAAAATGCAGCGATTGTATCCAAACTGGTTTTGTTCAAAATTGTACGTTATTAAGTAGCATTTTTGATTTTAGTATTCGATGTTTGATAAATTTCTAGTTTGTGTTTTAGGAACATGTTAGACTAAAGGACCTGTGTTTAGAGACGCAGGGGCATTATGCCGTATATTTTGTATTTCATACATAATCGGAACATGCCTATTTTACAATGCAATAAAAATATTATCATTCGCTGAAATAAAATACGTTATATTTTTGAATTAAATCGTGCACTCTTATTGGGTAACGCTTTACATATGGTTTCCGAAAAATGATAACCTATTAATAGCGAGTCCCAAAAATGTTGGTCAAAATTTTTCTGTGAACCACTCGTGAATTTTATTGTTTTTTAAGCCTAAGATAGCTATTGAAAGGAAAAGCCTGATGAGAAACAAATGTATTCTACAACAGCAAAACCAAAAACAGCGAAAAAATAGCCATTTGCAAAAAAAAAAAAAAAAAACACAAAAATATGCCCCACTGGATTACTAAAGCTTTGGTTGAGGTCGTTCTCTACTTGTGTGCGCCATCTAAGGTGGAGTCTTCTTCTGCTGAGATGTTGAGATTCCTTTCTCGATGTTAGCACATACTTCTTCTTGTCCTTATTAACAGCCAAACCCATTTTCGGCGTCTCCAATTCAATACTTGCAAACTCGCTGGCAACAGCTCGCTTCGTTCTCTCAATGATGTCAATATCATCTGCATAAGGAAGTAACAGACTTTTGAAAAATTGTACCTCTGTAGTTTACTTGCGAGTTGCTTAAAAAACGATGTTAAAAATGTTGCATGATAACGCGTCGGCTTGCCTCAAACCTTTCTCGACATCAAAAGGTTCGGTGGTGTTCTTTGAGGAAGCAGCGAGATTTCTCCATCGTCATCTTGCACAAGCGGACGAGTTTGGCAGGGATGCTGAGATGCGATATGGCTCTACATAGTTCTTCTCTAAAATCGATAAAGAGGTGGTGTGTATCTATTTGAAACTCCTGAGTTTTTTCCAAAATATGTTGGAGTGTGACCATTTGATCGACGTAGGTTAATTTGCCGGGCCTAAGCCCGCACTGATAGGGGCCGATCAGATCGTTGACAAACAGTTTTAAGCGATCACACAGTAGATTACAAGATTTTGTATGCGACGTTGAGGAGACTTATACTTCTGTAGTTGGCACAGCTCAGAGAATCTCCTTTCTTGTGGATGGGGCACACTATAAAGAGGTTCCATTCATCGGACATACTTTCCTCCGACCATGTTTGGAAATAAGTTTGTGTGTTCTCCCTACCAAGTCATCTCCCCCTGCTTTGAATAGCTCGGCTGGCAGGCCATCCGCACCAGCAGCCTTGTACCTTTTAAGCTTGGCTATCGCTAACCGCACTTCATTTGGGTCGGGTGGACGGAAGTTTTGACCATCATCGTCCAGGTTGAATGGAATGTTCTGTCTTACAGCGAAATTTTGGCCATCTTCGCCGTTAAGCAGTCTAGAAAAGTGTTGTTTCCAGATCCTCAGCACCGACTGTGTGTCTACCACCATATTCCCACTCTCGTCTCGGCAGGCTTCCGTTCTGGTCTTGTAACCCTGGGTAGTTTGCCTCACCCTTCGGTAGAACTTTCGAACACCCCTGCCGCTACAGTCCTCAATAGACTGGATCACTATCTTCGTATGCTCACACTTTTTCCCCCTGAGAAGTCGGCGTTCCTTCCTTCGTTTTCGCCCGTAGAGCTCCCGGGCTGCTCTCTCAGCTGCTCTGGTTCTAGTTTGCAGCAGTCCTTTGTAGGCCTCGTTCTTGGCTGCATGCGCCAGCCTGCATTCTTCATCGAACCAGGGCTTTCGTTGTGGTCACCTAGTGAAACCCAGCACATCAGTGGCGGCACTTCTGAAGGCTTGTTGGCAGTGTTTGCACTGGTCCTCTGCAGTGGGTGCTGGTGGCGGAGTTGCCGAAAGGTTAAGAGAGACTTGGTCAGCAAAGGTCCTGGCGATCTCTTGTGATTTTAACTTCTTGACATCGAATATTTTCACAGCATCCGCTTGGCGTTGTGGCGTCATATATATTCGCCACCTGTTATAGCTAAATCAATAATTTGAATCCAAAATTTAAAAAATTACACAACAAAGCCCTTTAAAAAATTTCGTACAAATCGGCCCCCCCTCTAAGGCTCTATAGCTCAAACCTCACCTATAGAGCAATTTGAACTCACAGAAAGCTATTCTGTAAGAAAAAAAAACAATAATTACAAACGCCAATAAAAGTCGAGTTGTTGTTTATTAATTGGATCCGGCAAAGTAGACTTTACGAAAAAATCTGCTCATCGAATAGCTTACTGCAGAACGCGAATTTTTTGTTGTGTCATTTTTGTATTGAATTTTTCGCAGTAGTGTACTATTCTTAAAGCTAAGGCATGATTAAAATAACGGAAAACTGGCCATAAAGTTTTTATTTCCGAATAGGTTGAGTATTTTCTAGAAAGTTGGTACTCATTCTACTATTTAGTTCATTCTTCTTTTCAATAAATTATAGCTAATTAGAAATGTCTTTTTAAATAAATCTCACAAACTCTGTTTAAATCCCATTTACATATGAAATTAAACGTATGCATTAAAACTTGACAGTACATAATTGCTTGAAGCAATATCTTTAAATATATTTCCTCCAAATGCCAAGACCAAACATTGTCTTTTTCTACACGAGTACTCATAATGTTAACCAGTTAAAATATCATTTTTTTTTAATAGTTTCTATCTTTGAGAAACGCGTTAAATCTTTCTTAATTTAACTTCTAGCGTCAAGGAGGTACCATCACTGTCAACATTAATTGCACTTCAACTATGTGGTTTCTTCCATAAATGTCAAAACGTGCTTTAACACCTGAAGCAGAAGAATAAAAGAAGTGTGTATGCACCGTATAGTGACATACTTACTTATATCCCATAAGCCGTTGTTAATAAACATAATTTTAATAGAAGATGTACATTATGTGCTAGGTCGTCAAGATCAACGCTGCACCACAAAACACATCGCCATCATGGATGGCATGGCACAAACAAAACTGTTAAATGGCCGCTACAACGCGTTTTATTCAAGTAATGACCTTCAGATAATAGTGTGAGTAGAAAAGCCCAACGACAACGAAGACGCCAACGACGACGCCCGCTGCGCCGCGCCGCCTCGACACGAAACGGACGGTAGTCGGTAGCACCTCTTTTCAAAACAAGATGCCATTAAAAATGTACGGAGTATGAGCCGTCGTCGTCGTATGTCCTCCATTGCTTGAGTGTCCGTATTATGCGGCATCTGGAGAGGAGACCCACTACTTTTTGGTGAGGGTACGGGTTTCATCGTCTTCCGCCAGAATAATGCATTCCGGTGTAAAGTGGAAATTGCGGTCTCTTGTCTTTGGCCTGGTGATGATATGCGTTACCAGGAAAACCGGTTGCCTGAAACCTCACCACCAAGACGACAAAATGCATGGACCGAACGGTGGTGGTATTGACCATTCACTTGTTCGTCGTTGTCGCTGGCCAAGTTTTATAGAAATGTTGGTTTTGTTTGTGTGGAAAGTTTCATGTTTTATTTATCTTTTTTTTTTCTAAACATTTTCTGGTTATTATCTTTTTTTTCTTAGAACAACTATTTACAAGTCGATGTGGTTATGGTACTAAGTAAGCAAAAGTAAGAGGTGAATGCTAGAAGTTACAAAGAAATATATTCGAGAACAGGTTGATGGCATGGTAGAATATGGCATTTGAAATTAGGACGTTGCAAATGTCAGTGGAACTAAATTTATAGAAGACAATTATTTGTTTATGTGTAAAAGCAAAGTATTGGTCGCACTTGTAACAGAACTTATGTAACTTCGCTTTATTTAATTTATAATTCAGATAACTTTGAACTGTAAATTTTAGTTTTAGAATAAGCTCTCAATAGAGATCTCTACCAAATTGTCAGTTTCAGATGACAGCAAAAACTTGGCACAATGACAGATGAAATTGGAAAGAAAAAAAAAAAGCGGGCTTATTTTAATTACAAAAATCTAGCTATTTTGTGCCATAAAAAGATTAAAATATCTTAAATAAATTATAAAAACATTTTTACTTCTAGATTTTCTAAAAAAAAGGAAATTACAATTCCAAACATTTATTTGCCTCCAAAATAAAACCAACAAATGGCTGCCACTAAAATGTCATTGTGCCAAGAATTTTAGTTTGACATTTAAAAATGAACGAGACAGAGATAATATTGCTGTTTGTTAAAAAGCCCTATAACAAAAGGTCAAACTCGGATCAAGATAACCCACTTCAATATAATGGTGGCTGATCTTGAAGTTACATACAATTTCTATAATTAGGTTGAACACCCGACACGGTATCAAAATGAGTTTTAGGTGAATTGCTCAAAGTTTGGTGCACTGTACCAACTAAAATATTTTAAACATATGCAAAAATCAGTAAAACTCTAAACTTTAACAAAAAAAAAAAAAAAAAAAAAAAACACTGTAAAAAGTTGTATAGCACAGATTCGATATCTTAAATGAATCAATCACTTATTTAAAAGTAGTATTACCACAACTTTTATATAATTTATCTCTTAAATTGTATGTAATAGATTATGATGCGATGTGCGTGAAGTTGTTGTGCTGCGATAGTTCACGCATATTTTCATATTTTCTGGATGCAATTTTTTCCATAATTACGATTTTCAAAAAAAAAAAATTAAACTTGTGCTGTTCTGTGCTCAGTTTGTGCTGCCAGGTTCCGAAAAGATAAACAAAAAGTAATTTTACGACGCGTGAAGTTAGCATCGCCATTTTAAATTTAAAAAGTGGCGGTCCTATATTCAAGCTTCGCAAATTAATTTTTGGCTCCAAAAGCTGCCATTTTTTTTAATCTCTGCGGCAATTATTGTGAGCACAAACTGAGCCACAAAACAGCACTAGTTTAATTTTTTTTGAAATTCGTTATTTAAAAAAAAAATTTAACCGTAAAATTTGCAAAATTGCGAATTGAGAAAAAAAAAAAAAATACGGCACATCAGGTAGCACAGATTGCGTACAAAAAAGCACAACTTTTTTTTTCAAAATCGAAAATGGCAGTGCTAACTTCACGCTTAGGTGCTTCGCAACATTTACGTTCGGTCGTAAAAGTTGCAAATATGCGATATTTTTTTATCTCTTCCTTTATTAGTATTATTTTTTGAGCGCAAAACAGCACAACATTAAGTTTTTAATAAAAAAAAAAATAATCATACGTAAAATTTGCGAATTTGAAAACAAATATTTACGGCACAACGCAGCACAAGTTGAGCACATCGCAGCATAACCATTTTTTTTTTTTGAAAATCAAAAGTTGAGCGGTGGTTATAAGTTATAACTTCACGTATATAATTATAATGAAGTTGAAATAATTCTAACGGACCTCAACAAAACATTTGACAATCCTACGTACTAATCATTACGTCACAAATAATTAGGGTTTTATTGCATGGATTAAACTGGTGTTTGTTTCATGCTAAAATGCGTAAATAAAAAAATGCGATGAATAATTTGCAGAATTAGTAGTAGCCCGAGGCGTAATGATTAGTGCGTTGGACTGTCATGCCAGAGGTCTGGGTTCAATACCAGCCGCTTCCACCTTAAGTTTTTTCAGATCTACTGCCTCTGGCGAGGAAGTGACAAATCCTCCAAGAGTATCTCCTGTCATAGAAAAGTGCCGTTCACCAGCCGTTCGGATTCGGCAATTAACTGTAGGTCGCCTCCATTCCTGCAGACACGCACACAGGAATGATTGAGAGTTGTAAGTCACTAGGGCCTGGTTCTTCATGAGCCGTTGTGCCACCAATTCTTCTAATTATATCATTATATTTACTATTCTATACGTCCTGGCCTTTCTATCTATAAAATAAAATGTATTCGAAGTCGATTTATCTATTCGTTCTCGAGATATAGTCAGACAGACTCTAAAAACGATGGATTCGGATTCAAGAGACCTCAAAATGTGGAGAAATGTCAAAATTTCTGATTCGAAACATCGGACCAATTACAAAAACTTCCAATGGGAAGGTAATAAGATCTTATAATAAACCTTAAACGATCAATAACTTGACCGTCAACACGGAGATCTCTATTAATTCCTTTATCGAAAGGATAGTTAGATCCTGGTTGATGCGTCGATCGATTTATCAACGGTTGCAAAAAAGCGATATATTTTTATGAGAACCTTACTTGGTTTATCCGATTAACTTTAACTTTTATAAATTGCGAAAGGACTTTTGAAGTTAACAAAGCGAACCACAAAAGCAGGTGAAAACAACGACGAAATCAAAGGCAAAGATTTTCCCCTAAGGGTTGTGATACAACTTATCTTTATTTTATTTCATAGATCGTATTTATACAAAATTTCAGTGTAATTTCGAAAGAGAGATTTCGTTATTTTTTAAGTTACTGTTTAAGGGCGAATTCAAACCATTAACATTATGGCGATTGGTATAATTTGAGCGCCAGATTTAAATTCAAAAAATGTTTGTTTGAATAATGAGTTTTTCAACTTTAATACAATTTCGATTGAACAAATAATGGATTATGTAATTTACAATGTATCAATGAATAAATGATGATGTTTCTGCTTCAACAAACCTATCAGTTATTCTTCTTTCATAAGTGCTGCAAAACAAAAGAGCTGTCGTTAAAACTTATATTTATATTGTTTGTTTTTAATTATTTTTGTTTTCTTAGTATTTCTGCATTTCAAATTGCAGAATGAATTGAATCAATAAATGCTTTAAGAAAATGTTTTAAAAGAAGTTTAAAGTTGTATAAGAAATTTTATAATAAAAATAATCGTTTTTGTTGACTTATCTCCTGCAGCTGTTTTTTTTTAACAATTTGTAGAAGGTACTCATTTTGTATTCATACGAGCCAATATGTTTGTTTCGATGGTGCACCTTTCATTGCATAACACACAACGTACATGTTACATATTTAATATCTTTAAAATAAAATCATTTTTATTCAATTGTTGTAAGATGACTCCTGAATCCTAAAACATTCAAAAGAGATAGCTCTATTGCCAGTGACTTTCTATAATAAACAAAAGCAAGATGCAAACAAGAAAAAAAATAAAACGTTCGTCCCACTATGACAGCCTACTATAGGAGAACACTTTATGAGTTCACACACGCCTTTCTCAAATGTTTGTCATTTAGGAATTGATAATGCTCCAAAAAACTTATGTAAGTTACAAAAGTTATATGTATAAATATAAAAGAGAGAGAAAAAAAACACACAATTTTCCCAGAGTAGGTAAAACAGCTGGGTGTCGTAGTGAGTCACTCTTAAACTCTATAAAAAGTAATAACGACGATGCTGCGGGCAACGGCCGCGACGAGGTGACGCCGACGATGACGGTTAAACAAATTCACAGATATCTAGTGAATTCCACGATAATTGTGCTACAACAATCAATGTTGTCAAGCTTTTATATTCTTTCGTAACGAACATTACAATCTCATTGCTCAATATTTTCATATAGTACAAACATTATATCTGTGGTTTTTGCCAAGGAAGTCTTTAAATGGAGTGCAGGAGAATGGAGAAGACAAAAAAAAAAAAAAAGAACATACCTCACCCTAACAACAGTATATTCAATATGCATCGACCTATAAAATAGCAAACAGGCCGAGAGCTGGTACCATGGTATCTTGAATTGAATTCGTAAGCTCTATGTCAGCAACCAGTTTTATTTCAAACTGTATTGTGTAAATGAGAGTCTAAGCTCCTTCTATATGCAGTGCTGGATTATCTAATAATGATGGATTTACATGTATCTTCATCTGCAAACATCAAGAAAAGTAGAGCGGGATAGAGTGATACCAAAAAACCGAATGTGTGAAAGAGCACCACCATGAAGATGAACATGTTCGTCTTCGTTATAATCTTCGTCTGCGTTCCTATAATCAAGATCTCTGCATTTTGTTCTTCTCTCTCTATCCAACAAACACGCATTTTATATTTTGTATCCCTTATTTTTTGCAGAACTTGCATGAAGATACATGTAAATCCAGCATAAGTTAAAGTAGGCTCTCATTTAAACCGATTTACATTCAGTCCAACTGATGATCACAGCAAAATGCATACAGCTCCTGGGCCCAGATCACGTTAGACAATTGATTGAACAATCATCGAATGATCAATCATCAATCGATTCTCTTAAACGATCTGGAGCAAAACCAAGAAGAGAACACATGTCGTTGTTGGTACAGTCGGAAAGTACAGCCTGCACTACTCACCAGTTCCGATTACGGATTCGGGTTGATTGACTTTGCTGCTTAACGAAACATTTCGGAAAAGTCCAGCATGTGAAAATAAAGTGTTCACATTACGGCTGATCTTGGCTTAAACTTAGGACAGAAGTGTCAAATCGACACCTAAAACCTTTTCATCGTTTTCAAGATCGCATTTGACAGCATGTATATAAATAAGCTATAAAGAGCATTGCCTAGTTTTAACATCCCTGTCAAACTCGTCCATTTGTACAGGATTGTACAGGATAACGATGGAGAGTACACACCGCTCCATCAAACTCTACAAAGACCTCACACTGATACTTTTAACACCTGTATAAAGATTTAGACAATGAGTTTTCATACGACTTCTTTAACATTGTTCTAAAAGAATACAGAAACACTCTTTTGGCTGGCAACACTATAGCAACTATCTTTCTAAATCTCCTTTCAAAGAAAAGTGCCACTCACCTTAGCGGTTTGGAGCTTGAGAATTGTTCCTAGGCCCTAGTTTCATCAGCTCTTTTGTTTTCCTTTTTACAACAAAAGTTACTTTTCTAAAAAATAATCAAATAGTATCGGTGGTAGAATACAGCCTTGCAGAACTCCGCTTGAGGTTTTAAATTGAATAGTACGTCCAGCTCTCGAAATCCGAGTGCCAATCTTCTAATTGACAGAAATTTTGACTGAAGTTAAAAGCCTACAAAGTACCTACTTACAACAGTTTTCGTGAGTTTACGCCTATTAAAACCTATAATAAGACCTTGACCGAACCTACAATACCCAACCAAATGTATTTTTTGTTTTTGTTGAACACGACGATTTTTATACTAATGCGACGTGCAAGCTGCCAACTTCACTATGACTTTTTATTCTATCTCGCTCACCCTTTTACCAATTTATCCAAACCAAACCAAACCAAACAGATGCACAATAATTGTGTTGCATTGTTTCGTGGTTGATTTTTTTTTTCTTTCACTTTTTGTATGTATTTGGTGATGATTCTCCGCTGAAGCTCATCCGTGGACGATGATCAACCACCTCATTGTGTGTTTTTACAAATATTCTCTCTTCTCGCTCCCTCTTAATACGAAATTTTCTTTTGTTAATTTAACTTATTTGCGGTTTAATAATTTAATTAATTTATATTTTGTGCACTTCTGTGACTTCGGCTTTTCTATACCGCTTAAATTGTACCACAAAATTCGTGTTTGCCGTTTTATAATATGATGATTTACCTACCTACCTCGCAGTCCATAAAATTACTCAAAATTGTCTAAGGCCGTGTGCGAATTCGTTTAAAATTTCGATTAAATTTTATCCGAGATTAAATTTTGACATTTCTACGTACAGATTCACCTCACTAGTGTCAAAAATTAATCTTCGGATAAAATTTAACGTGATTTTAACTCAATTCACACACGGCCTAAGTGCCAGTTGTATAATCGGGGGTAATTGTTGATCCGTGGTTCAGGTATTTTAATTCACCTATTTCTGCCTATTAACTAAGGTTTAGCGATGGTTCAGGCATGTACTTGGTTTTTATCACATACTTGAACCTTGAACTATCGTTGAACCTCAGTTAATCTGAACCGCGGGTTAAAGATGAACCACGTTTGTACAACTGGCCCTAAGAGTAGAAAACGAAAATGAAAATAGCCTATACAAGACTTATGGATCTACAAGTTCAAGTCCAGCCCTGTTGCATATCAACACAGATGGCGCAGAGAGCGGAAAGCGAAGCAAATGTAACAATTTAAGTTAGATTCGTGTGTGCTGCCGATTTATCGTTGCCGCAGTTAAATGAGAAATGTGTGCCACAGTTGGCGGCAACGCATTTATACTCGGAGAAACGTCGTTTTTTTTTAGGCCACACAAATGCATTTCGTATATATATGTAAGTATGGCAAAATATTGCAAATGGAGATGCAAAAGACCGTATCCCCCAATAAATTTGTCGTATGGTGTTTTCTCTGTGGGATACCATTTTGTTAGTCAATTGGATGTGCTACTATAGAGAGTTGATGAATTTAATATAATATACAAATGGCTTACGTCTCCTTTTTTTATGCTTAGGGGCTTCTTTATAGTATAGAATCCCCTCATAAAACTCAATGGTCTATGATTATTTTTTTCATTTTTCCTATACAGAATTCAGAGGACAGGTTATTGTGCTCACGGTTGCAAGGTAATCGCCTAAAGAAGAAGAAATTAAATGCAGTAATCGAACGGTTCATTGGAGCGAATAGAATTCATCTTATTCCATGCGTAGTATATGTAGTACAACAAGATACTACCAGAGGGGCTTGAATAGCAATGAAAACACAAGTAATGAATGGTTTTCGTTGCGATATTAATTTGAAAATTGTAATTTGGGGTAATGGTAAAACTAGTTTTCACAAATATAGGTCATCAGATTGCAGGTTTTCTACATTGGAGAATCTATTTACTTGTATAAAAAGTTGTTTTGTTGATTTGATGACACATTGGTAGCCTAATTCAATCGAGTTGCTAGTTTTCCAGTGATAAAATAAAAATGTTGATAATGTTAGTAATATCATAAATCAATGTAAAACCTGCAAAAGATGTTGTTGTGACGTTAATTTCATTGCTTAACAGTGGTAATTTGATGGCCATATGTTTAAATGACCCAATAAAATATCAATTTATCATGCGGTATATATTTCCTGAAAGTTCTTGGATCAAATCAATCAAACCAAATGCATATACGAAGAAGTCAAGAGTTACAAAAGGCCTGGCGAGGGAGCTGGAAAATTAATTAATTTAGATTATTTGCTGTAAAAACATTAAAATACATACATCGTATAAAAGTACCATTGTGTTATTTTTAGAAGCATATTAGGGCGCGGGAGATAGGTAACTTATAGCTGTGGACGTAAAATTAAATTCTAAAAGACTGGATTGTATGAACTCGTTCTTGTAATGGTTCGTAGCTAATTAATTGAAGATATTAGGTATTAGTTTAAATTAGGGCTATTTGTACAAAATTGGTTTAAGTATTTGATCCTTGGTTCAAAAAATGGCAGCATATAATGCATTTATTATTTGGCTGGCTAAATATTCTAATGGACATAAATGATTATCAAATTTAACTTAACACAATTAAATGCATCGCACTTGCTACAGTGCCGTAGCAACGTAGGGGCTAGGAAGGACTTAGCCCCCCCCCCCCCCCCAGAGTTTTTTCAATATATGCAATCCATACTAGAAAAAGAAGGAAAATGTGAAAACATAAATAATAAAGAAAACTATGTTTGTATAGTTTTTTATTTCTGTTCTAAACTTGCTCGCATTTTACCTGGAAAACCTTTGAAAAAAACCTTTTGAAATTTTAGTTTGGTTATTGAAAAAGATCATTCGAATTTTCAAAATGAATTCATACAAACAAAAATGATTTTGGAATTTTTCATATAATAACTTTTCGTATAAACTGATTTTAATGAATTTGCGAAAGCAGCTGTGGACTTATAATCCAATTATTGACCCACTTAATTCGGGTTTTTTGGCCCATAATTGTATTTTAAAAGTCCACATTTGATTTATGGACTTGAAACACGCCCAAGTGGGTCAAAATCCTTTATTGTGGACTAATATTCGCGTCAAGCAGACGTTGTATGTGAATTTTGGACTTTATCTCAAAGAGAGTAGATTTACATAAAAGTAAAAGAACGCTTTTTTAGGACAAAAAATGTTTTGAACGTTAAAAAAATAAACAAGAGTCTTCATATCAAAAATGTAAACAAAGCGACAACACAAGAATTTTTATTGTAACTGGTATATTCTTTATAAAATTTCCCTATAGAAACATTTAAAAATTACAGCAACACTTTATTGAAAAGCCTTGTTAATAAATAACGTAAAAAAATAACAAAACAAACCGAACTAAAAATAAAACAAAAAGTACATAAAAGCCATTTTGTATATTTTTTTTGTTGTTGTTTTTTTGACAGATCTCACATTTCTGCCTGACGAAATTTCTTGGACAGAAATTGTCAGGAAGGAGAAATGTTTTACTCTCTCGTTAGCGTTTTCTTTTGTCCAAAACTACACAACTTTTGCGTAAAAGAACAGAATTTGGGGGAAATTTGTTTACAATTTCTGAAAATTGTAAGTTTTAGTGAGTAAAAGAACAGACCTAAGATTTTTCAAAACACTTTCTATTCCTTTTTTTTCTTATTTGATTTACTGCGACAGCAAATAGTTTAGTAACGAATCCAAAATAGATTGTTCCTCTGTTTTTGACAGCAAAACTGTCCTCTATGAAATCGGGCATGACAAATAAAAATTTACTTTAAAATCCTAGTTCGATGTATGTCAAACGATGAAGCAGAAAATTCGAGTCTCAAATATTACACTCAGCGCGATATGCGAATAGGTTTGTTCGATTTGTAAAACTATCAGTCACAAGATTAATTTTAAATCTAAAAAATTAACGATATAAATTTGTATGGTTAATCTTCGAGGTTTAAAAGAAGATTATATATGTTTATACGTTTTTACCGAAAGTTAATTTTATTCAAACCATTAATATTAATAGCCGTGTTTTTTTCCAAGCTCGAAGGGAATTGGATGAAAAAGCGATCTCGGTGCTCAACAGTTTACGTGTTAAATGCAACAACAACTAAGCCCATTCGGGGTTAGCTAAGCACGGAGAATTTTCTATGCTTAACTTAAGCACGGATAAAAACTGTGTTATACCGGCATGAATTCCATGCATGTTATCGATAGTTTGTATGGAAACTCGATGTATTTTCTGTGATGGCGTCGGTAATTCCCGATATCGTTTTTGTCGACAAATTTCCTCCGCGCTTGAAAAAAAAAACACGGCTAATATGATGATGCGAAACGCGAAAGTTTTACAGCCTAGCCTACCCTTTCAAAATTAATCTCGTTTAGATTTAAAAAATCCTAGATCGTGTCCAACACACAAAAAAATTAAGAAATAGGGAAACTTCGACATTATATACATTTCAAAATGCATATGGTGGGTCATTTTTTCTTATTAAGGGGACGTTAGATAGCAAGTTTGCTGGCGATACATAATAAATCAATCTTCGCAGATTGTTCACTTGAATCTTGAATATTGTACCTACTAAGCGCAATACGGGAAAGGTCTGTTTGATTTGTAAATCTTTTGCTGATTGGTCCTTGGAAGATTTCAATTGGTTTTATTTTTTTTTCTTCATGAAGATTAAAACTCGTATGGTTTTGGGATTTGGAGAAGATTTGTAATAAATCTACTTAAATTTCGGTTTAGCGGTCGGTGAAAAGGTGGTATAATTTCAAATCTACAAGATAAACGTTATAAATTTGAATGGTGAATCTTTGAAATTTAAAAGAAGAAGAGTAGGGGAGACCGGGGACAAAAGTAACACGTCATGAAAGAAACAAGCTAATTTACAGCCTAATTCAATGTATTGAAGCAGTTGTATGCAGTTTTATAAACAATTTAAATCTTCTCCTTACTAAACAGTTATTGTCACTCGGTCGTGAGATGGACACATGTTACAGTCGAAAAACAGAAAAAAAGCAACATTTGAATTGAATTTTTTTTTGTGAGACACATATTCGAATAAAAAAAGGGTTAAATATCAATATTTTAAAGGAAGTTTCTACGCAAGCATTTATTAATGTATTGTGTCTTTATTTCTGATCGTTATTTAAAAAAATCTAAGATTCTGAGTGAATTATTTAGTTTTTTTTTTTTTGAAAAATTAAGGCATGTAGACAAAAGTAACAAAAAACCATGGGGACGAACGTAACACGTTAATTTCTCCACAAGAAGTAAATGTTTATCTGAAAGCTATGTTTTTCATAGGCCGTGTGCGAATTGGATTAAATTGGATTAAAAGCACGTTAATTTTGTATTCTAATGATGTGAGGTACGTCGAAACGTCAAAATTTAATTTCACATGGGTTAGGTTAGGTTAGCGTGACTGTCAGTATGAATGCTTAACACTCTTAGAGCATGCGTTAGCTCAATGTAATACCACATAAATTGTTAAGTTTTTGACTTAACTCATAAATTAAAAAGAAAACCAAATGACTAATACTTAATATAACTTTAATTAACAAATTATAAGATGGCGGATAACCTCTAAGCAAGAAAGCAGAATTCAAAGTGAAGTAAGAAAGGTTATCCACGAGGTAAGTAAATTCACATATATATAGTTTTGTAGAAATTGTTGTAGAGAAAGTTAAATGTCAAAATTGATGTTTCGTTAAGAATAAGCAAGAGTTGCTATTGCGCTCAAAGTACAATTCGGTTGCTGATGCAACATAAATCTAAGACTTTCTCCCTACTTTTTGAACCATTAAGAGCTCCTTACGAAGCGTGGGCGACTACTAATATCTATACTTTCCAAGTTTCTAAGATTATTGTAAGAAGTAGAACTTTTCTTCTTACCTTTTTGCTTCATCCAATTCGTTTATGGACCAAACGAGATAAGGCATCTATCAATGTAAGCAAATCGTAGCGATGAATTTAAGGGCTGTGCTTATGAAGCTTTATACAAGTTTTTTTTTTGTAGGAACTCTCATATTAATTGAGTATGATCCTATTTTCTAAAATTTTGATTTTTGTTAAATAAATAAGTGTTGTTTTTTTTTTAAGGTCTTAATAGTTTTAACTTTCTTCCTAGGTTAAAATAAATTTTTAATGGAGTTAAATACATATAAATACGATTAATTTTGTAATTTACACAAATTTGTTTTTAATATTTTGTGCTACTTTTGTCCCCTTGTTACTTTCGTCCTGGACATACAAGACGAAAGTAACAAGGGAAGAGTCTGCGAAAAACTGACACAGCTATGTGAATGTGTCATTATATTTAAACTTAACTTGATCAATTTCTGGATAAATAACCATCTTTTATGGGGTTTTCCATTGCTAAAATAAATCAATTTATTTTTGATTTGGATCTGTCAAAAACACAATGTCCCCTCTTTTTGCTTTACATTGGGCAAAATAAATTGATTTATTTTTGATTTTAAATCAAATTTGCAAATCTAAATTTTTCGGCAGATTTACCCCACCTTGTACTAATACCAACAATAAATCCAGCTGTCAGTTTGCAAATGTTTTTCGTTGATATTTCGGTTGTGAAAATTATATTGAAAAATGTGGAAAATAATTGCTAATAAATAAATGGTAGTAGTTTAAAATGAACTGGCAACTTTATCAAGTTCATGTTTCTCTTCTAAAAGTAAATCGAGGGATGAAGATTTTTTTGAAATATTACATAGAAGCTATAATGCACAAATACAGTGACAAAAATAAATCAATTTGAAATTGTTGTTCCATTCGCCACAAAATAAGTCAATTTTTTCGTTGAAATCCAAATTTACCAATGGAGAACCCCATTAGATAACATATACTGTTTTCTAATATTCTAAAAAATAAAAGACCGTCCCCGGTCTCCCCTAAACATATCGGACCGCGACGAAACTGCATGACAGCATAACTAATGATTAATAACAAATAAATTTTGGAAAAAAATATCCGCCTCGAGTTCCGTCTTACCTAAAAATTATTTTACTCAAGAACTGATTTTCCCGGCACTTGCTTTTTGTTGCCCTGGTGCCCATATGGAAGTGCATTATGGTAGCCTGGCCTAAAATCTGAACCTGATATTCATGAAAAATATGTATCCGTCACTGCATACGGGACTGCAAAACAAAAACATCTTAATTCCCTATGACTTTTTCTGATAAATATCTAGCTGGAATTTTCACATGGCTAAGAGCCTTTCCTATAGTATAGATAGATATTATAAAAAGACTTCAATATCACAGAACTTCTACTGTTAAGTAGTTAAGAATAAGGCCAGGCCAGCTCATTGTAGTGGGTTATTTGTCTGTTCATCACGCAAGTGCATGTGCTTGTTCTTTGAATAAATTTTCATATGAATATTTAAAATAATCACAATCCTGGTCTAATAAATCATTAATTTTCTTTAATTTCAGGAACCCGGCAGCCAACATTAATTGATATCAATTTTCATGTAAGTGCAACTAATATTTCATTTTTTTTTTGCTTCTAACCGCCAACACTCCTGTGAAATGTTTGCTTATTCAAAAATAATGAATCCCACCAAACAGGTTGCCATTAAGCAACTATAAGCTTGCTATAAAAGAATTTACTCCAAAAGCCAATTAGAATACCTAATTATTATTGTATCTGCAAACGCATGAGAAAATTGCAATCTAATTCAGTCCAACCCAACAATCTATTATTTATATTTAGAAAAGAAAAACAACAACAAGAAATACTTGGCCTGCATGCTGCTTTGTATAATTATTTATTTGTAAACAAAATAAAATATACCATGCACCTGGTCGGTCTTGTTAGACTTGTTCAACGTTTTACCATCAGGAAAGAATTTTAATTTGTTTCTTTGCATCGTTGTTGTAGATAGACAGATAGATAGCTATTAAAATATTATAACATCAAACCAAAGTATCATGACAAATTATCACGAAAATCGATTTAAATAAATATTCCGAAATCACCGTTATGCGTGTGGAACGGTAGCGCTATAGCGAGCTAGTGTCAAAAAATTGACCGTTGCCCCGTTGAATGTTAATCGCAAAAGCGATTGTCAATTATAATTTAAATTAGCTTTTGACTTTGCTGGAACTGTCACTTTCATTTTCACTGTCATAATTTGAAATGCAAAACATATAATGATTTGCATTTTTATTTATTTTAAATTTTTTTTAAAGCTAAAATCGATATACATACATACCTACTGATTGCTGATAGTGAATTGTTGATGACTTTCGCCCTAAATAGCCATAATACGTATTCATGTGGACAATTCATATATAATTTAAATGGAGAAAAGGGAATTTGCAAATTTGCATAGAAGCCTATGCTTTGACAGTTAATTACTTTAGTCAATAAATATTGCATTAAAAAGGTAATAGTGTGTATTATGGTGATCGACATTGAATTTTTCAAACTATTTACCAGCAAAAAAAAAAGAGAAATTTTTTAAAGCTAATTAAAATTCCTCAAATGGTTTTAATTTGTTTTTCAAGTGTGTTTTGCTTAACTTGCCATCTGTCATTGAAGAATACTCTTTGATGGAAACCCATCTTGCACACGGCACAACTTTCGCTTTCGTTTTGAACAAAGTTGGTACAAAAGAGAGGAGTCAAGAAAAAAAAAAAAGTAAAACTCCATCTGTCAACGGTCATTCATGTTTGTTAGTTTTATACCACCTCCATGTTTAAAATGTTGTTTTATTTACAAAATAAAAAATGACCATGCATTTTGGACATACTGTTGTGTTGGCCAGTGATTCCATAAGTTAATTTTAATTAAAAGTAATAACTAGTGGATAAGTGGAGGTAGAATTGCCCAGTTTATGCCAATGTGGAATGATTTATTTGACCATTTTAGTTAAAGTCGTTCTTTGGATGAGTTTATGTAGCACATGGCATTGGACCTTTTAAAATGTTAATTTATTTTTTTATCTAGGGTTGCATTTTTTCTTATTATTAGGCTGACCAGATTTATGCTGATGGAAAAGAGGACACCTACAAATAAAAAAATTAAAAAAATGAGAAAGAGGTGCATATTTTTTTATTTCAAAATTAAATAAATTAAATTTAATGGCGCAACAAGAACTAGGGTCTAGTGACTTACAATTCTCACTCACTTCTGTGTGCATGTCTGCAGGAATGGAATGGACCTACAGTTTATTGCTGAGCCCGAACGGCTAGGTGAGCGGCACTTTTCTATGACAGGAGATACTCTTGGAGGATTTGTCGCTTTCTCACAAGAGGCAGTAGCCTCGAGGCTAGGAATCGAACCCAGACCTCTGGAGTGACAGTCCAACGCATTAACCATTACGCAACGGGCTACTAAACGATTTTTTTTAAATAAAACAACTACAGCTTTTTTAAAGCGTCATAAGGCCAAATTAGTTTGAGACATAAGAGCAAATTTGGTTTTTGTTTTTTTATGTTTTTAATGGCGTTCACATAAAGCAGGTTCTACCCATTCAAAAACAACTGTCAATTCAGTCTTGGAAGGCCAGAGACCTACGAATTTTTAAGGCTCTATACATTACACCACACCCTATAAAGAATGAAATACACAGATACTTGGCCTTATGTCACTTGACCTTATGTCACGGCACTGTATTTTTTACAACCTAGCATTTTTTCGTTTAAATAAAAAATTCAATATGTTTCACTTCAACCACTTGTTAATGCAATAAATGATAAGAGTAAAACCGTTTGCCGTAACCATGCATTGGAATAATTTTTGCAGAATAACTGCCTGAACAGAATTATAGAATGCTGGAACTGGAGCCGCAGATGGAACTGGAAGAGCTGTCAAAAAGTGTCGTTCGTTATTTTTTTACGTGCCCACAATGCAGCTGTACAGCTTTGAAAGTATCTTTAAGAAAAACAAAAGACTATTCTTGTGTACAAGCTCAGAATTCACATTTTTTATTTCCAATAATTTTCCTTTTAATAAATAATTTTTTTCGCGATACAAATAACCACAATATTTTTTTCCGACACAAAATTTGAAACGTCAAAAGTGTCGTACGTGAAAAGTTAAAAGTTGGTGAATTCTTCCGTCTGCGGCCTCAGCTCCGTATGCGGTTACGTTCCGTTGTGTTCGCAACATTGAATCTGCGTTTATTCAATATTCTATTACGATATTCCCTTGGTCATTATTGAAACTTTAGTTCGGGCTTAATAATTATGATAGAGTTTTGGTATTTTGTAAAACTTCCGAACTTCTTACTTGCTATGACATGATGCTTCTCATGTACCTTCTTTTTCCTTCTCAGAAGCGTGTGTTCATAGTTCATCTCTCCTCTTGTGCGCGTGCAGCTCAGGTTCTTCTATGCATCACTGTTTTGTATTTGCATGCTTATAGCTTGCTTTGCATGCTTATGCCCGTAATATTCAAGCCGTTTAAAATCGGTTTATATTCAGAAGTCTGTTTAAAAATTTTAAACCGACGAATCGGTAATATTCATTCACTTAAACTGACGTTAACCAAAATTTTAAACCGAATGATCGGTTTAATTACGATAAACCGACTCCAACTTAAACGAGGCATTTTCGTGTCGTTTAGGTACGGTTTAAATGGTTTTAGCTAATATTCAACATTTTATTGGTTTATTCAGTCGGTGCAAAATATTCAAACATGTAATTTTCGGCGATGCTGGCTATCCGAACACATCATATTTGTGCACGTTATTCACACATCGGGGTAGAGTTGACCAATTAATCAGAAAAGACTTATAGACCGAGACCTGCTAAACGATTTGCTCAAAGTGTTTTACATCGCTCCAAAACTTGTGGGCATGGCATTTGTACTAGAGCAAACTACATGCCATAGACCTTTTAGCGATATCGCGGCCCTAAGACCAGCTTATGTGTATTATACCGCTCCAAATTTTGTGATCATAATGTTCATATGTGTCCAAATTAAATGCCATCGGTCTGGCAGCGATACCGTGGCTCTAACACCTATATAATGCACTCTAAAAATGCAACCAAAAAAATCAAAATAGTTCGTGGTTACTGTTCACACTCAATTTCATCAATTTGACAGTAATACCTCATACCTAGCACCACTATAATGCACTTTCAAAATGCTAATACTATTTTTTTTTGTTACGAAAGTGCATAATGGTAGTGTAATGTTCACGGTATCGCTGCCAGACTAATGAAATTCAGTTTTGACAGAAGATATAAAATTTGGAGCGGTTAAAAAAACTTTTGTTGCATTTTATATGTGTATTATGGAGGTGTTTGGGCTGCGGTATTGCTCTTAGATTGATGGAATTTAGTTGCCATCTTGCTTAATATAATATGATAGATATTGGAACCGAATTAACGACCGACAACGCGGAACTGCAACCAGATCAAGAAGAATTCAACTCGCAACAAATCGTTCAAGGAATGTTTGGAAGACGCAATGCGGTGGACGTTATTGTTGACATTTTTTTCTAACGTAAAACACGATAAGGAGGAATGAAATACATTTCTAATGGGTATTTGTGTTTGACACGAGTTAATTTATTTATTTTATTTAAATATAAAATGACAATTCGAAAAATAAATGTCAAGAAAAGCCTTTTTTAGTTTTTTCATACTTGCGATGCTATGCGAATGCGACGTTCGGTTTAAATCACAAATTTAAATCGACGTAAACCAAATGGTATTTTTTGCTTAAACGTTTAAATTCTATCGGTTTAGTTCGGTTAAATGTAGTCGGTTTAAGTGTTTTTAAACCGAGTTTTAAACGACGTGAATATTACGGCAGTTATAGTTAATAAGCTTTGACGCTTATAGTTAAACTTAAGAGCAGAATGCGTATATAGATCGTTTGAACGATTATCGTTTTATTATTTAAGATGTGAAAATGATGACTATTAAATCGATTGTCTTAAACGATTTGGGTTTTGTTTTTTTTGAAGCAGGGCGGCGTCTCTGAAGGATTCTTGGCAAATTTGCCATTGACTTTAAACATCCTGAAACAATTTTTTTGTTTGTGATCTGATATCAACAGTCGAGGTCATAAATAGATATTCTTAGCAGGTATTTTATCTGTGTTAATTAATTATTAACTTTTTTATATTGTACATTTTGAGAGTCAATTACATTTAAGGAAATGACAAATGAGGCTACTGCTCATCATGATGTTGCGTTTTTTCACTTTTTTTTCAGATAACTGTGAATTTCGATTGTTAAATCAACTGATTGAAATCCAAACTTGCGGATGTGCATTAAATTTTTAATTCTTTTTCTTATTTAATTGACAAAAATGTCTTCTTTTGTAAATTTATTTTAAAGGTCAACATGATTGCGTAACCATAATTGGTTTAATTAGCCAGTCAAACCTTTTTTCAATGAACATTGACAGATCTCAAACATGACTTGTCACTTTATTTAATAACAAAGAAATTAATTGAAATCTTACCAAATAATTCATTTTTACTGTTTTTTTTTTATTATAATATAATATACACCCACTTTATATGGAAACAATTAATTACACTCGAAAATTTATTAATGTGTCAACATGAATGGCATTGAAATTTTGTGATTTAAAATTGAAGGACAACTCTTTTCATTCGCAGTGACACACACCGATCATCTGAAAAGTAAAGTTTAACACAAACTTGGTAATAGTATTATTTTAATAAAAATCTGACAAAAAAAATTGTTGCATAAACATGTTTAAATTTCTCCACAAAAAAAAGGAGGAAGAGAAGACAAATTGCTTAAGGGGCCGTCTTTAATTCACAACATCCGGTTAAAAGGTTTTTCGTGTCTTAATCAAAATCAGCAAGACCATTCATAAACAAACGGACCTATCCCAATTTCTAGGTTCATTGAAGACTAACTCCCCTCTGTTGTATAAATGATACCGGATACTGTATAAAGTATAAACCTTTGCCGCTGCTGGACGTAAGCATCGGGGCAAATGATGGGTGCGGTTGCAATCTTAAGTGCCTGTTTACATTGTATTTTTGACGAACGGCGCATCCAGTGAGATGGGTAGATTTTGTGTGAGTAAGAAAGAGAAGGGTTAATTCCACCCAAATTACGCCGATGCGCCAGTTTCATTAAATGTTTTCGGATTGAGCAGGAAGAGTTTTTTTTGTGTGAGTGAGAGATACATGGTTGTTAAGGATGTGAGATAGGGATGGGTAGATTGAAATGAAAGAATTTATTCTCTATAATGTAAACACGAGGAACATTTTGATGAACGAAAATATGCTTTGTCAAAAATACAATGTAAACAGGCACTAAGACGATTAATAATAAAATGCACCATCAGGTCGCACGTATTTGCTCTAATACTGATCAAAGTCGTAGTCCATGGCTTTATTTTTATGGTTATATTGTGTAGACATATTTTAGTGTTTATTTAGGAATTACGTTTTGATGTATCGAGAATATTTTGTTTCAGATGTCAACCAATTGCCCTGAAAATGAATTTTCCCAGAGTAGAAAAAAAGCAAATTTTTTGGGATTTTTAGAGATTTTTTAATCTTTTGTCATCGTAACCACTTTTTAATGGAATTTGACGTTTGATGGCTGATAAAGGATTGATTTAAATTTGACGCATCGAGTATATTTTGTTCCAAAAATCAACCCTGAAAATGCATTTTTCGGGAGTATAACACAAAATGCAATCGTCTTTTATAGGTACTACGTTTATATTCAGGATCGAGAGCTCGAGTTGGGTTAAATCGGATTTTCGACCCAGGTTTTTCGTTCATAGATTTGAGAGCTCGATGTTGAATTGAAATGGTGTTGAGATGACATTTTTCATGGTGTTTCTCAAGTTAACTCCTCAACCCAGGTTTTTTAGCACAAATTTCGACTCGACTCCGCTCCTGAAGTGAAGTCGAGTCGGTTCAAGCTCATTTCAACTCGATGCAGGTATACAAAGGGTCTAGTGAGCTTCAAGCTCGCTTAAATGCCACATGGAAACGTAGTATTAGAGTATGTATTTGGTTAAAACATTGAATGAACCTCCAATGAAATTTGACGCTTTGTGTTTAGAGAGATATGTATAATGTCCTAATTACCTAACTGTCAACAGAAAGCACTAAAATCTAAATTTTAGTTCATTGACATCCATTTTTTATGTTTTCTTCGCGCTTCACGAAACCCTTCACCCCGCACTTCTCTTTCCCACAAACTACCGGCTTCAATCTTCCCAATCTAAACAGGGTCTTAGGTAATTAGCCCTAACAAGGAATCCGACGGAGCGTAAAATTCTCCGCGACGCATACACGCCGCTGTCGGAAGTATAAAAATTATTCGAGGGTTTGTCTTCGGGTCTTCGGGACACACACTTTACTGCGGAAAGGAAATACGCGAATATATTTTCGTCAGAGAATATCGGAAGAAATCCTTATGAATCTGTCAAAAATGTCACTCAAAAACTTACGTGATCGAAATGCAATGCAATACATAGGTGTGCGTTCCATATAATGTCGGAAAAATGTCTTTGAAAAAGAGATAGCTGCAAAAATCCTCCGATTCGTATGAAATCGTAGAATTTTTCGCTCCGAATGATACCTCCCTAGGACCGTATATGGACCGTACGTGTCACTGTACTGGATTTTATTTTTTTGTGTGACCGTAACGTATGAACGTAATGTTGTTGCCCCAATCATGCAGTTTCTCAATTCTCAAAACCCAATCTCAAACTCGAACACGATTTATTACAAATCAATAAGTTGGCTTTAGAAATGAAAAAGTTTCCGCTGCCTTTAGGTTATTTTTATTTTTATCCCGATGCCACTACACTGATGGGTATCACACTTCATCGGTTACTTGGACTTTGGAGTCTCCTTTGTTTCTGTTTTCTTCTTTTTTTTTTATATAGGTAGATGCAACTTCCAATGCCATAATTGATGTGAATCCTCTCTTTTTTTATTTTGCTGTGTCATGTTCGCATCAACTTGCGAAATCGCAATAAATCTCCAGGCTAGCAATTCCAAGGTCTGTCATAATATAGTATTCTTCAACTATCCGAACTCCTGCACTCGTTGGAAAAGATACAATGATTGAATCTCTATAATAAAATTCGAAGCAAAAGTGTCTTCTTTGGTTGAATGGGGTTTGTGATATGTGATCGTATCTACGAACTACGAACCATCTGCAAATACAATAACGAGTGTATCTATTGTGAAATTATACGTTAGCATCTAAATGCATCATTTTGCATCAATGGTGGTGTTTATTTGCATGCAACTAAATCAAACGATTCAAGCGAGCAACAGATGATGTTTCATGATTGTTTTTATTTTCTTTTTCTTTTTTCTTTACATAAACAAAATCTTATGCATCTTTTTGGTGTGATTTTTTTTGTTGTTGTGTTCTTTTACTTAAAATATTGTGACGAAAAAACACACATGTTACACATTATGCATATTTTTGTTGAATGTTTCCCACATCTACATAATTAACTTTGCTATAAAAAAAAAGAGTTAGGTATTTAAAGAATTATTGTTCTTTATAAAGAAAGATAATTATTTATTTTGAGACTTTATGCATTCTGGTAGGCTTCGGTATTTGGTACTACCCATAATAATTTATATAAGCAGCCTAAGAACATTAAAGCGGCAGCGTGTAGGTTGGGTAAACATAAAAAAATCATCTAGGCTGTTGACAAAGAGGATGCCAATACAAAGGGATAGCTTTAGCTCAATAATTAACAACACCGCTGCCGCTGCCACCGATCGGACAAGCTTTTTTCAGGCTGCTTCGAAAGTATTTAGTATTTGTTTCCTTCGATTCCATTGAAACATGCTTTATAAGCACTTAAAGCCCACCTTATTAAACACAATGGCGCAACATTTTAGACGATTTAGTACAGTGTTTCCCAACGTGGGGCCCACGCCCCACAGGGGGGCAATTTCATTTTATAGGGGGGCAATATGAAATTATGCTCCATCACGATAACACATCTCTCCCAAAAGTCTATGCTTCTTGATGAGTGGTTGTTAAAGCAAGAGAAAAATTCGCCAGTATTCGTTCATCTTGAAGCGTGAAGAAGAAGATATTTGGTTTCGTTACCTTTATTGAATTTGTCAGACATGTATTTACAACAAAAAAATTTTAAGGTTTTCTTGGCTCCAAAAATGTAAAGTGACGCTATAGATGTAACTGTAGATCATTTTAAAAATTTGTCGGCTGATTAAAAAGAAAAATTTTCTAATTCGAATAAAAAAGAATAAAGTATCAGGGAAGAAATCGCGGAAATGCAAAATGATGAGTCAATTAAAACTTTATTCGACATAAACGGAGCGATGGCATGGCTTTGTGAGGAATCCGAAATCAAATCCCCCAATGCAGCCAAATATACAAGAGAGCTGTTGTTATCTTTTCCATGTTCATATTTAACTGAATGCGAATTTATTGCCATAAATGACTTGCTGATAAAGAAAAACATCTTCTTGATATGACAAAACGAGGAGCCTTGAGAATGAAGCTTTCTAAATTTGAGTCTGACATAAAATCTATTTTCAGGAGGCATCAAGCGCAGGGATCTCACTAATTTTAAATAATTGATATAACATAGTTATTAAACTATTATGAACTTTAATTTCTGTTCTACATTATTATGTTTCGAAAATAAACTTACTGTGTTTACTTTTTTTCTATGGATTTTTTTTTATATCAGCCATTTTATTTTTATTTAACATTTCAGATTTTTATGTTAAACATTGGGCGTGAGAATTTTGAAAATGTTGTGGTGGGGCATAGTACAAAAAAGGTTGGGAAACACTGATTTAGTATGATGTTAAAGAATTTTTAGTATGATGCTAGGTTAAAAACAGGCTGTTCCAAATTTTAAACAAGTTAGCATCGTATTATCTTTTTAACATTTTACTAAAGTTAAAATCGCCAAATGCCTATTTTATCTTTTAAGTATCATACTAAATCCAAGTGTCACTTTGGCAGCTACAAATGGGTTGAACTGTCACTGTTTTAGGCGTGTTCAGCTAGAAAAATAGGTTTAGTATGATACTAGCTAGAAAATGTTTAAAACTAAGAATATTTTAGAAAAGAGTTTTAAAGTTAGGAAATTGTTAAGTAGTATCATGCTAATACCTTAACATCAGGCTGTTTAAAATTTTGCGCCTATGCTTTTATTAAGCAAACCTATCCTATATCTAAAGGACTTCTATAAAGCGGGTATCAAATTAAAGCTAAGACAGTCATTTTTACGAAAAAGTCTGTCGCAATCCTTTTGTTTTTTTCTACATCTGAATTCTGCTTTTTTTTTTTTAGTTTGACCCCATTTTTAGACTGTTTTATATGGTTTTACAGTTTTATGCATGAAAAATCCAATTTTTTATAAAAAAAGGTGAGACTCACTTCTACAACAAACCTTTGTTCTATTAAAATTGTAGGAAATAGAGTCAGGTAAAGCATTCCATATTCATGTAGTGTGACTAAAGGAAGAATCTCTATACTAGAACAATGTTCCTAAAATATAAAGAACAAATATTGAGAAATGAGATACATTAAACATTGCGAAAGTGTTCAAGAGATGTGAAACATGGCTCTATTACCCATCATTTGTGTAGCTATATTTATAATATTATATCCAAGTTATAGGAATACCTGTCCTGATGTGGGAGTTATGATCAAGCTTTGGATGAATGGAAGCTTTATTGAACTTACAATTTTGTCTGACAATATTGTTTGAACCCTGAGAAACAAATATCTCCCAATTGTTTTAACTGATAGTTTTAATCCTGAAAATATTGTCAGAACTTGCATTTTCAGGTCATTGTCAGCCAACCATTTGACAATGAAATTGTAAGACTTTGGGACATAATCTGCCAACCGTCTGTACATAGAATTTAGTCCCCTTTCACACGAAGAAGATACAATCTCCTGCACGTTTCACACGCAAGAAACAAAACCCGAAGAGATTTGCTTATTTTGCTTTTAAACTACCTTGGTTAAACGCACACAAACGTATTGTGAAGAGGAATGTCAAACAAATCTCCTGAATTTGTTGACCAGGGAGATTTAGTTTACCCCTCTTTCTACCTGCCCTTCTCGCCAATCAACTGATTGTTGCCTTGTGTGAATGGGGACTAAGCATTGTAAGGTATTTAGTAATTATAAGCTCATTGGCAGCTACTGTCAGAACATTGACAGATATGACAATATGGGAAGATCTGACAATCTTTTGTACTTAGCTTAAGCTTTAGATTCGTCCCGGGATGGGAAAAATTTCTCATTCCCTGGGTTTGTTTTCATATCTGCGCTAAAGGCATTAGCCGTGTTCCTTCGGAGGTGGCGAACTGCTCACGAGTACTTCGCCAGAAATTCTCAATGGAACGCACATAAATGGCTTTTGCTATTGGAATCTATTACATTTTCATGTGTTCATGTTCTGAGGAATCTAAAAGAAAAAACAATAAAATCGAGAAATTCTACACAGAAATTATAAAAAAAGACAGAAGATTCTTTGAAATGATTTTTCATTTCTAAATTACTTGAAAACAAATGGAATTTTGAATGAAAAATTTATATTTAATTAGGTGCCATCTAGCGTTTGATAGGTGCGTAACTACTTTGCTCATCTAGCACGAGTAGATGGTAGTACTAGATCTTTGTTTTCATCTACTCATGAGTGCTTTGCCACCTCAAAAGGAGCACGGCTATTATTCTCGTTGATCTCAACAGCAACGACAGAATACAAGGAACATACTTTTATCATGGTCAAGTCCGATGCGGTCCAGCGTGGACTCGTCGGCAAGATCATCGAGTGTTTCGAACAGAAGGGCTTAAAATTGGTCGCCAATTCATGTGAGCTTCCAAGGACTTGTTAGAGAAGCACTACTCTGACTTGTCTGCTCGTCCATTCTTCCCCGGTTTGGTAAATTACATGAGCTCCGGCCCAGTAGTTCCAATGGTGTGGGAAGGTTTGAACGTCAAAACCGGTCGCCAAATGTTGGGTGCCACCAACTTAGCTGACTCTCTGCCACCAGGAACCATCCGCGGTGATATCTGTATCGAAGTTGGACGCAACTGTTTCGATGCTGTTGAATCGGCTAATAAGGAAATCGCTCTGTGGTTCACTCCAGCCGCTGAGAACTACGAATAGGAAGCTTCCCTGCCCACCGGTTAGGAGAATTCGTCGTACTCGATTTTGTAGTACCTATTAAACAAACAAATCTAAATCGTAAAGCATTTTCAACTTTTTGAGGTAAAAACGAGAAAACCACGTCAAATAAAAAAGTCTATACGTCAATATCTAGGAGAAATCGTTGAGACGATCCCAGATGGCTTTCTCGCATTGCCGAACGGTTCTCTTAAGCTACCCATTCAGCACCGAGCCAAATGGCTCGGTGCCAATTGGACTGGTGGATTTATAACCTGCCGATGGTGTCCATTCATCATTCACATGATGCAATTTGGCTCAGACGAGCCATTTGGCTCTATCGGGTATGGCCAGCTTTAGGGATTTTTTCTGTACTCAACATATTTTTGTCACAAGCAATTGACAAATATAACACAATATGTCTGATATGCCTAGAGGCTATAATAGGTACACTAAGGGCCAGTTGTACAAATATTTGATCCGTGGTTCAGGAATTTTAACTCAACAATTTCAGCGGATTAACTGTGGTTCAACGATGGTTCAGGCATGCAATTGGCTTTTAGTGCATATTAGAACCTTGAACCATCGTTGAACTTCAGTTAACCCGCCGAAGTCGGCGAGTTAAAATTCCTCAACCAGGGATTTAATGTTGATCCGTGGTTCAAGAATTTCGGCGGATTAACTGAGGTTTAGCGATGGTTCAGGTATTTACTTGGTCATTATCACATGTTTGAACCTTAAACCAATTAATCGACCGAAATTGGTGAATTAAAATTCCGGATCAAAATTTGAACCATGATTGTACAATTGGCCCTAATAGTATATTTATCCCAGCCGGAGGTAAGAAACAAGTCTAGGGTGTTGGCGGATTAACCTGTCAACGTTATCTTAAGTTGGATAAAGAGTAAGATAGCTTTAGACAATAATTTTAAATGTGTATTTATAACTTAGACGGCTGCCTTAAGTTAGACAACGTTTATAAATAAGGCTGAAAGTTGTTAGAAATTTCTATAGCTCATGTTTTTTTTAATAATGTTCATATTCATATTTACAAAATATGATTTTATTTATTCTCTAACGACATACAAAACCTATTTTCTGTGATTCTATTATTCAAATTACGACATTATCTGCGCCGCCAAGTATTTAATTTCCAAGCACGTTCTTTCATTAAAATCTTAAATCATCCCAACCTCAACGATTGTATAGGAAAAAGTATGTAACTAAATTCCGTTGTGGCTACATTTCTTAACTTGGTTTGAGCAAAAAAAAAAAATATTTCCATACAAAAATTTTAATGAATCGTCTCACTTACAAAATTGAGTTCCACACTGAAGACGACGACTACGACGACGACGACAATGAAAAAAAAAAAAAAAAAAACGACTCCCGAACGGAAGCTGGGCGTTCTGTTTCAATTGAATGTGGTGGTTTTATGGGCAAATTATTGTGCGTTCTTTCTTTAATAAAGAAGAGGAGTCTGGAATTTATTGTGTTCAAAGGCTTTTTGCTTATATGTATATGTGGATGTACTAGTACATCAAGGGATCAAGGCATTCCGACAATTTCCTTTTTTCGATTGGCATAATAGGCTTATGGTGTTTTCTTGGGCTTATTTGGTGTCCACTTGAGTTATTTTGTTTTTCATGTTTTTTTTATCTGTTTATGACTTTAAAATGCATCTAGTTGCATCTTTTTATTACAATTTTGCTTCCATGTCTGTATTTGGTTTAGTTTTATTTTCTCCAAAAACTGCTAAAGGCTTATACAGTGATGTGTAGAAAAATGTAAGGAACACTTTTTAACTTTTTGTCCCCTTCCACACGAAGAAACAAGTTGCTGGAGATTTTTATGACGTTTTCTTTTAATCTCCTTAACAATCTCTTGTACCTTTTACACGAAGAAACAATTTTGTTTCTTAAATGCAATATACGTACAGAATTGACCAGTGCCGAGATTAAGCTATTTCAGCGAGTGAAGTGAGATGACTAGCCTTACTCGCCGACTCATCTCACTTCATTCGCAAAAGCAATTTAGCTATTAAAGTGAAATAAGTAATTTCGAATCTAGTTTCGAACACATGAAATGTCACAACCAAAGACTATCTTTTAATTTGTTGTCTTTGGTTTTGTTTGTTTGAGATTTAATTTTTCAATTTTGTATTTTTATTTTAATTAAACTTTATCAAAAAACTTAGGAAAATAAAATGTAATTAATGTGTGACTTTAGTGTGTAATTAGTGTGCCCTATCCACTCCTAAACATTCTTCCAAAGTTTTGTAGTTTTGCTTTGCTCCAATCTACAGGTCGAGCGCCGCTTTCCGGTTATTCTATTATTGTACTTCCTAACTCCAAGGTAATCGAAAACTCGATGTTGCGAATCCCGAACAAAAACTATCTTAGAATTCATCGTTGTTAGTTGCCATTACGAGCGGAAAATGTTTTTTTTTGGGTTCGTAGAATTTTTCGACCACGATAGAATTCGAAATTTTTAAAAACAACACAATATGTGTTAAATTCTTAAACGGTATGTTTTAACAAAACGGAAACAAGTTTTATCTGTGGAAACAAAAGTACGTGATGACTTTGCAATTTCCGATTCCGCAAGCTTGAGTTTAATTTTTTTTTTGACAGATACCTTATAAAACACAAGAAAGTGTTAAGATTCATGCATAACAGGTAGAGTCTGCTGCAAGCTGAATTGAATTTTCTGTACAGCACTGTCGCGTGCCTTAGTTTAACTTGCAAGCATGATTTTGTGTATGTATATCGTTCAATTGCGTGAAGCTATCCATATTAAAGATGATTCACGATCTGACAAACACGCAATTTCATAGATAAATTTGCGGAAAGATACTTTTTTTTTTTCGTTGATCATTATTGTGGGATTGAAATAGTCAATATGCTGTGCTCTGATTTGATTTTGGATTTAATGAAAAGAGTGAAAAGTGAAATTAACTCACGTGCGCGAATAATAGAACCGCAAGTGAAGTTAGCAGCTAAAACAGTGCCAGTTGTTGTTATTGTTACCATAAAAGCGTGTAAAAACAGATACGCCCAGATGGGTATAGAAAAGATGCATGTTGAATGTTTTTAGCACGCGATGTGAGATGTGATGTGATTGTAGGTAGCTCTTTAATCTAAACATCACAATTGATACATTTTTATGTGAAAATGTACCGAGTAGTCTTTTGATTTTTAACTACCAGCGCCATTGGTATTTTGCACGACAATTTGAATTTGTAATTAGACAACGCTGAAATAAATGACTTAGATAATGACTTAATCGTGTGTAAATGACAGCAAACACTGACATATCGAATATAATTAGCACAAAGCTTTAAAACTAACTCAACTCTCACTTTAAAGAAATTGTAAGATCATTTCTAAAAATAATATTCGATAGTGTAAAAAATGTTAATGTGTTTTCTTTTTTTTTTTTTTTTTTACTAAAGGTGGTAATTGATTTTCAAGGTTGGCAAGTCTGAAAAATTCCGCAAATATTTTGAATTCAAAAACGGGAAAAAATTCTGTAGGTGCTGGAAAGAGTTTTATGTCTCTAGCCTGGCGAGGTGGACGCAATCAACAGTTGTTGAATATTTAATGCTTTAATTTATAATGTTGAATATTTAATGAACCAATGTAATTATAATGGTGCTACGACCATCTAAAAATAATAAAAAAAAATAACGGCTACTGTTTCTGGCGAGGAAAATAATTAGCGTGAGTTTAAAACTGATTGATTACTAGGCCCTATTGGGAATCTCTGGGGAATCTTAACCCCGAAATAAATTTGCCTCAAAAAAGTCAATCCAGCACATCCAAATCTCCTAGAAATTTTCTTCTCGATATCTATCAATAAATTCCATGGTAAACTTTCCGGCTTCAGTCACATGCCCAATTTTCGAAGAAGGAAAACATTCACAGGAACATTTTTGTATGAGTGCCTATGTTCTGTAATTCTCACATCGATGAAATTGGTCGAGAAACAATGCGAACTGAAACAATTTACATGGATGAGTTTTGTTCCTTTCTCATCGTTTCTCGACCAATTTTATATATGTAACGTCCATATTATTCACTCAATACATCTAGATTAAAACTTAAATCTGGATGTATCGATCGAGTGAATAATATGGCGGTAAGAGTTACAGAACAAAAGCACAGATGTAGAAAAGTTGATGAGGGCAAGACAACGAATAAATGCTGTAATCGAAAATCTCAACATCGTAAACACGGGCAAAACTTCCATATAGATAGGTACAACTTCGACGAAGTTGTCAAGAACTTGTCTACCTGGGCTAGATGTAATAGTTACAAAGGAATCACTCTTCCCAATTGCTGTTTATTCCGGCTTAGAAGGTGTTCATGAAAAACAGCCCTCTCTAATAAAACAAAGGAGATTCTACACAAGACTTTGATAATCCCAGTCGTGGTGGATGGCGTCGAAGTATGGAAGTTGTCAAGAACGGATGAAAGTTTGCTTGGTTTTTTTGGGAAGAAAATTCATCGGTTCATGTTCGGCCTCACGTGTATCAGTGGGGTTGGAAGTGGGGCTAGAAGAGTTTCAAGCAAATTTTCACCCTTTTAATTCCAGTTGTTAATTCCCTTTGTTTTGTTTAATATCGTTCCAGCAGTAAATACCATCCTCATTTTTCCGTTTTTTCTTTTTTACACAAAATAACAAAATTTAAATATAATTAAAATCGAATCCAATATTGTTTCCACAGTATTTGAGAGTGAAATTTACCCGCCTGGAAAAACAATGCAGTTTTCAATAAGGCGCTGGCAAGTTTTTCATAGTTACTAACAAGGATCTAACAAGGGTTATTATAGGCATTCGCTAGGCCCTCACCAGTTATGAACCCTTTTGCCTCGTCAGTTAAATTCTGCCTAAGCCCTGACTAGTAAAGACTAGATTTGTTCCACATATTTCGTTTTACATGGTTTTCCATTCAACCATTTCAGATATGGGGGCCAAAGCTAGAAGCTGTCAGTCGCTCTACGACCTGGTTATACATTAAATGATCGTTGTCGTGTACAGTCCAGTCCATGTCCATGGAAGAATGGCTCCTTGCGGAATATCATCGACGTTGTGTACTTGTCTTAGATGATAAAATTCAGCTAGATCCCAATCGATGAGGAGCAACATTTTACTTTGGTGTGTGTGCAAAGTATGTGTGTATGTTCAGTGAGACTGTTCGAAACAGATTAGAACATAAAAGAACAAGTTCAATGAGAAATTTTATGTTCTAAACTGTTCTAGCTTGCTGTTCAGTGAGTCTGTTTGCACTTGCTTTTTAGGTAGAACAACTGAGAACAGATTTCTGAGAAATGTCAAAATTAGTTGTGGTTCTGTCCTTTTCTGTTTTGTCTGCAGTTGCAATTTTACTATTTTACACACTGATTCCCAATCATAATTTGAAATTTGCAGAGTTAATTAACACACAAAGATTTTTATTACGATATACATATGCTTTTATTAATTTGTGTAAAATGATTTCAAATAGGTAGTTACCATGAAGAGCCTCACCAGTACTTTATTAAATAAATGTTCTCAGCGAGGCACTAATAGGGGTCTGTCTTGTTTTTCTCGTCAATGTTTTTCTTGCCGAAAACTTGCCAGGGCCTCGCCTAAATTCAGCTGTGGATGGGGAATATTGGTGAGATTGCGACGACTTTTTGGAATCTCATTAACGGGAACTAGCTACTTTTGTCCAAACTTTGACCTTAAACCAGAATAAAAGCAAAGAATTAAAATTATATATTCATTGTTTCTGTAACAAAGATTATATTGTTTTGAAAAAAAATTAAAATAAAATGCCATTCGTGAAGGCTTATGAAATTATTGATTCAAAATTAACTGTTCGTTAATATCTATTTCTTTAACAAGAAAACCTTCGCACATAATTCACTAATCCTTTTTGATTAATAGAATAAGACCTAAAGGCAAAATTATAATCGAACCATAGTTCGTTGACTCATTTTTGCATAAAGCTAAATTGTGCTGTAGATACCCATGTATATCTAGGTATCTACCGCTAAAAAATTACAAAAGACTAAAAAATTACAAAAGACTAAAATACCGCGGTGATTAGAAACACGACAGACAAAAAAAAAGAAATGTTATAAAATCTACCAAATTAAAGTTCTTTAACCTTTTTTTGCTGCTTTTTTTGTACCCCGAATTTCACTTTCATTACCATTGTTGTCAATGTGTTCGTGTGAAGTCGTTGAGTGTTGATGCTGACATTTTTACATAACCTCACTTTTTAGAGTTCAGACTTCAGACCTTGGTTGTTGGTTGGCAAAAAAAAAAAAAAAAAAACAAGAATCCATTTCCATCCATAGGTAGGTATGTTTGTTGCTTGCTGCCGTTGTTGTTAGTTGTCAGTTGTTGTTGATGATATGGACGCCAAATGCATGCTATGCACATTGTTTGTTTAATTAAATAAAAATGTACATGAATTGAATACTGAGAAGCCTGATCACAACAATATGTACATACCTACTTACTATATAAAAATATAGTGTGTATATGTGTGTGTTTATATCGTCGTGGTCGTTGTCGTCGTAATAAAGAGCACAACTCTTCTTCATATGACGTACCCAAATGAAAATTCCAAAGAAGTCATTGAATTTTTTGTTGTGCAGCAGATGCACCAATCTTATTGTGCATCTTACTTAGTGAAAGTTTCACTTAAATTTCGTTATAAGAAAAAAAAACGTGCTCAACTTTGAACTTGAATAGGAAGTTGTTTAAAGTTAGATATGCTTACTGTTGTATATTACTATGCAAATTTATTAATTTCACAAAAACCTGACGTAATCATGGTATAAAATATTTCATTGCCGCGCTCTTGTAGCTAAGTCGATCCAACATTTTTCAAAGTTTTTTGGTTTGTTGTTGCAACATGTGATATCAGCTGTGTTTTCAGAAACAGTTACAACAAGATAAAGAACGGGCGCGTTCGGTCGGCAATCCAAAACTAACCGGATAAAGGTTTGTGTTGTTGTAATACCTTGTTGAAAAACTTCTGATGTCAGCTGATGCAACAACAACTAAAGCTATCTGAACATTTTTGGGACAGGTGGAAAGCATATCTGACTATCACCCGAACGCAAGCAACCTAAACGCGCCAATTGTCCAAAATGAATTTTTGACACGAGCTGTTATAGAAGAAAAGTTACCAAATGATAGGCACCCATTTGTTTGTCTCATAAATCATGAATTATGCTTCCAAAATGGTTTTAAGTAGAAATCATGGCATTTTTTCAGCCTTGAAAATTTCTCACATTGCATGTACATAGGTATTTTCACAGACCTTTCAAGTTTCTTCCATAATGTAAACTATACATGAATTGGAACGATGACTATCAGAAATATCCAGAAATATCAATGACATTCCTTTAAAGGCCATATAAAAAACGCATCCTAGTTTGCCGAATCAATCTAAGTGGTCGGTCTTCGAGAAAAACTCATTAAATTTGGTAAATTCTAACAGAGACAAAATTGTCACAACAAATTTTCACTTTTGTCAAAATGCCAAAGTGTCTTGCTGACTTAACTGACAATAATGGCACCTGTCAACCTTAGACTCCGAAACCACCACCGATTGGGTCCAAAATTTCAGAAAATCTTACTTGAAAGTCGAAGGGTGTCATTGTGCATGTTTGGTAAATGTAGGTCTAGCAGTATGCCAGCAATATGCAGCAGTGCATGCTTTTTCGGAATAATTTCAGAAGATAGGCTACAATTCTGTTCAAAATTACACATAATATTAGGTGGAACTAAAAGAGTGTTCCTGTTTTTGTTTGGTCAAAATCGGTTTACCAACAATGCAGCATCGCATGCATTTTCGTACTAATTTCAGAAAACATATTTATATTTTGTTAAAAATTCAAGAAAATCTTAAATCTTTGGTAAAAATTGTTCTAGCATACGAGGTGCAACAGCGCATGAATTTTCGAATTAATTTCAAATAACACCGCTAAATTATATATTATAGGTAGTTCAAGAGTGGCAAAAAGAAAGATAGAAACGGCATAACAACACGCAGACCGTTTAGCATCAAATCGTGCACGCAATGAGAAAAGAAGAGCGAATGAAACGCTCAATCAACACGTTTAACGAATTAGAAACATTCGAGTCAGAGCTTTTAATTCCAGAGTAGCTGAAACCTTTTTAGGTTTTTATATTGACCGGCAAATCGTTAATTTTTAGATCGAATTAATCATAGAAACTTGCTACCTTATCTTTTAATATTCTTTAAGGTCCATTTTCTTAAGAAATTTTCGATTTAACAAATTTTAATGGATCAAATAATGAAATAATGAAAATAATGATGGATTTACATGTATCTTCTGGTGGATTTACATGTATCTTCATGCGAGTTCTGCAAAAAATAAGGGATACAAAATATAAAATGTATGTTTGTTGGATAGAGAGAGAAGAACAAAGTGCAGAGATCTTGATTATAGGAACGCAGACGAAGATTATAGCGAAGACGAACATGTTCATCTTCATATGGGTGCTCTTTCACACATTCGGTTTTTTGGTATGACTCTATCCCGCTCTACTTTTCTTGATGTTTGCAGATGCAGATACATGTAAATCCATCATTCATCTGCAAACATCAAGAAAAGTAGAGCAGGATAGAGTCACACCAAACAACCGAATGTGTGAAAGAGCACCACTATATGAAGATGAACATCTTCGCTATAATCTTCATCTGTGTTCCTATAATCAAGATCTCTGCATTTTGTTCTTCTCTCTCTATCCAACAAACATACATTTTATATTTTGTATCCCTTAACAAATATCTTTATAACAAATTTGTTGACAGCAAAAATTACGAATTTCAAGAAATTGCCAATGAAAATGGGAATGCTAGTTTGTTTGTATGTGACTTATTAGCCGTGCTCCTTTGGCGGTGGCAAAGTACTCACGAGTAGATGAAAACTGTAATCTAGTACAACCATTTACTTATGCTCTTATGAGCGAGTAGATGAGCAGAGTAGTTACGTAGTAGTTAGTAGTTAGTCAACCGCAAGATGACACCTGATAAAATATAAATTTTTCATGCAAAATGCCATTTGTTTTCAATTAATTTACAAATGAGAAAACATTTCAAAGAATCTTTTGTCTTTTCTTTTTAATTTCTGTGTAGAATTTATCGATTTTATTGTTTGTTTAGATTCTTCAGAACATGAACACATGAAAATGTAATAGATTCAATTAGCAAGAGCCATTTATGTGCGTTCAATTCAGAATTTCTGGCGAAGTATGTACTCGTAAGTAGTTCGCCATCTCCAAAGAAACACGGCAATTGCCTCGAAATCTGTTAAAACTATTTATCTGAAATTTTCGGCTCTGGACAGTGTTCACATTCGCCTCACTCATCCGACTTTTCTTTTTTGACATATCTATCCTTTTGTTCATTTCCACTTCATCAGTGGGACTGAGTGTGAGATAAAGATAGAGAAAAGTTAAGTAAGTTCGAAATTTCAGTCTAGGTCATTAGAGATTTGTGGGACATTCGTAAAAAAAACATTCCACAAAAAAGGGCATTACTTGTTCAAAAAAGGCCAAGTAGTTTCAGTTATTGGTCACCCATAGTACTTTTTATAATACCCCTTACTATTTTCGATTTTTCTTGAAAAAAATATAATTAATTTTTTTATTTTTTTTTTATTGCAGGTCACATTTAAGCCCAGCACCGCTGTTTTTGATCTAAAAAAAGATCAAAATAACGTCTAACTAAATGTAAGTAAGATACTTTAGAATTAGAAGATTTTATTTTTTTTTCTTTTCAACAAACTGCAAAAACATACCAAATTTGTCTTAAATTAAAATAAATTACGTTACCTTGAGATCATTTTGGAGATAGTAAATCAAGATTTTTTTATTAAAATTATAAAAAAAAAACCTTCATGCTATTTTAAACCGATGTTAAGGTTCACATGCTTGGTTATAGATTTTTATCTTATTTGAAGTTCCTTCGCAAAACTTAATAATAATTGCACTCATTCATTCAAATTGAGTGTCTTATTTTTATATAACTTAAATGCGAAACCTATAAATTATAATTATTGTATTCAAATTGACACGCAACGATGCAACCCATATCACTCTTTTGACCTTCATTGGATGGTCAAATTGGACAGGGACAAAAGAAAAAAAAAATCTACCGGCCGGCCGTTCAGTGTTCAATGAATGCTTCCGACATAATGATTATTCTCTTATTTTTGTGTTTCATGTTTAATTTTTTTTCTACGAACAAATGAAAATGATGTATGTGCCTCTGCCTACATCATTGAATTAAATAGAGAAGAAGTCAATGTTTAATTTTTTATTTCTTCCAGATAATTACCCCTATGCTTTAATGCAATAGTTAGATCGATAGAGTTTAAGTCGTGTTACGACACTAATTCATGTTACCTTGTAAGTTTATTTGAAACTTTTGTAGTTGTTCAGCTCGTAAAGTTTTGCCACATATCTTCATAGCAATGCTGGGTTATAACATGATTGATTAAATTTAAAATGTTTATTCAATAAATTAAATGATAAAATTAAATATATGTATGTGTGTAGAATCATTAATGACATATTTTTGCAAAAGCCATAGAGTACTGATATTACTATACTGGCAAAATTCCTGAAAAGAATGAGCATCGGGAACAGCGTTGCCGTACCATAATTTCTGAAAAAAACGTGCCATTTTTCGTGCCATATGAATACGCCAAAAAATTCTTCTATTTTGTTGAAAAAAACTCTTGTCAATTTTATTACGCGGTGTAATACAATAAAAAAAATCAAAGAAAATCATTTGCTTTATTCGTGCATTGTCAAAAAATATTTGTTTCTGTCAATTTTTACGGAATTTTGACCAGTTTTCATTAATTTTTTTTTTCGAAATTTGCTTCATTTTAGTAAAAAAAGAAAAGAAATAACGTGCCAATTTAACTTTTTTCGAGCCACCGTGCCACGAGGAAATTATCGTGTTAAAAAAAGCACGATCATGCTACTTCGGCAACGCTGACCGGGCAACAGTTCATTCTTTAATTGTATTCTGGCATAATTAAAAAAATATCAACACGATATTCATACGATGCCAGTTTAATTACAACATGAATAAAGACATAAATGTTATGCTACGTTTGTCACTTATTTTGTTGTTACATTTTTGCTGCTATTGTTAGATTTATTGCGCTGTTTGATTCGCCATTTTGAAATAATTTAGAAACATTCACAATCAAATATAGCTTTCAGGAATGTTGGCACGTGAAATTATACAATCGAGTTTAATCGATGCAACCGATCATTAGCAGCATATTATTTGGTTTAATCAATTATCCAGATGTAGATTGATTTAAATCCAAGTCCATATTATTTACCCGTTAAATACACAGTTAAAATTTTTAAATCCAGATTCAATAAATCCAATTGAATTTAAACTGCTCTCTTGGAGGACAGTTTAAAAGCTAATATCCAGATAAAAACTTAATTTATATTCGTCACAGGTTTCAACTGTTTGATTTTTGCGCTCAAAAAAAAGTAACTCATACATACAAAGTTCAGAAGTAAGAAAAATTGGAAAATTAAAAAAAAAAAATACAAAAAATGGATTAGAGTGAATAAATATGGACATGGATTTAAATTTTCGGATTAATCAAATCCGGTTGGCACTTCAATCCGCAATTTAAATAATATGGCCGTAAAACTAGAGTCAGCAGTCATTTTGAATATTCTGACTTATAAGTTAAATAAGAGAATTCAATTGACTTATAGTCTTAATGGGTCGACTGATTTTGTTATAACTTTTGCGGTGCCGTGACATAAGGCAACGCCATATTTTGAAATATAGCTATATGACGCTTTCACAATGTGACATAAGGGCATATTCGAACAAATGGCCTTATGACGCTTACCTAAAGTGACGTAAGGACATTATGGCTTTGTGTCACTTTCAGATGCATATATTTCTTATTTACCCTAAAATAAAATCTATAAGGGCAACAGAGGGTTCATTTAGATTGGAAATTCTTGCATTGAAAAAAAAATCAGTGTAAAGAAAGTTAAAACTTTAGATAATTATATTGATAGTAGCATTTGTCCTCAAAAATGAATAATGAATTTTGGTGTAAAAATTAAAACATCACACGAATTTTTCATTTTCTTCTCTTCGGCATAATTTTAGAATAAAAAAATTCGTGCGACCCTGTCGTGCATATTTTTTTGAGTAGGTACAATTCACTGCTGTTATTACTGCTTTAAATCTGCCCCGCAGTTAAAATTCATATCTAAAAATATCCCTGGGATATTTTAAATTGGCCTTATTCCATTGACAGCTATGATAGCCGTCGGTCGCTTCGTTAGAATTTGAGACTTTATTGTTTGACAGAGTTCTACCAGTTTACCAATCGAATTAGCCTTGGAATAGCGTTTTCCGATATTATTATTTAATATTATTTTATTTGCGAAAATTTTCATGGTTTTGTCGGTTGTTTCGTCTTTTGTCTTATTGACAGATGGAAAGGTACACATACACAACCGTAGCTTCATTCCCCTTTCATTTCTCCAAATTTGTCAAATAACTGAAAATAGGAAACGCCGCCGCCGTGTAGGTACCTAATCTGGCTCCAATACTGGATATTTAATTAATAATCATTGCTCAGATAGGTAATCCAAAAAACCATGGAGTTATAACCATCCACTTTGATCTTCAATAACTTTGGAAGGAGTGCTGTAAATAAATAAGCAGTTAAGGATGTTTTTAAAGAACATTCAATCTCCTTTAAGAATAGGTATCAATCATTTCCGAACTATAACCGGTTGTAAAGTTATAAAAAATAAAGAAAAAAACAAAGAAAAAACTTGCCATACAATTTATATGGAAAAAAGGAGTTAGCGATGAGCGACCTCTAAATATTAATCTAAACGGCTGAAATTTTGCCAGGTTTATAATTTCGTTACAATCTAACCAAAAAGTTAGTGGCATTAAGAAAAATCGAAGATTTTTTAATTTTTTTTGAATCAGTCTAATGTATACACGTACCTTTTCTCGTTTCCATAAAAGTGACTTTCTGCTCATCCATAAGCACAAGCATAATCAAGTAGCTGACAAACTACAAAACTTAATATCTACCAAACACCGCCGCGCCACAGACCGGTATTTCAGCAAATGAAACGAACCCACCAAAGTAGGTGAATATAAATTCGATGTCCCCATTGCGCTCCACATTCAAATCGATTTGTCAAATGCGTTGACATTTGCTTTTTCAAAGGAAATGCACGTAAATGCATTGAATTTAACGGTTTCATGTTTGCATCTAATCAATGGAATGCCACTGGGTGGGCACATAGGCAGCATCAATATGTGGTGCAAGCCATAATAATATGTGTGAAGTTTAAGTGCTATTTTCCAGCCCACAACAACCTCTTCGATTGTTCGTGCAGTAAAATGTCAAATAATCAATTAAACATGCGTTTTTTATGTACTGTTCACACTCTGATAGATTTTATTTTCTTCAAAATGATGTTAGCTTCCGATTGCTTCCGAATGGGAGTACCTACCCACCCACTTAAATTTGAAATTTTATAGATGTTTTTATGGTTGTTTATATGTTTTTAAATTAATAAATAGGTATACCTTGTTATTTTGAAAGTTTATTTCTTGTTTCAATTTTTATTTTTGACAAGTAGTGCTGTCCACATGAGTTTGCCTGGAAGCATAACATGGATGAAGTATGTGAATAAATCTTTGAATTTATAAAATGGATACACAAATGCATTCATATAAAAAAAAGATAATCAATGAAATAATATTGAAGATGTTGTTAAGCAATCTGTTTGTGGTTGATTGAACTCCGAGGAATTTGTTTTCTTCAAAAATAAAACTACGCACAGAAGAAGGAATGCAGAATCTAGACATAGATTTGGAAAATGTGTGAAGAAGAATCTTAATGTTTTAAATATTTTTTTTTTTCAAATTGGTTTGGCTAGATACAAAATTTATATTTATTTGCGTGTAATTTAACAGTTTTAGAGTTTAAAATTTAAATGTTCTGTGAAGATTTTTGTTCCAAAATATACTTAAAAATGTACATACATATGTTATGCACTCAAGAATTCCAATTATTTAGCGCTTCTTTTAAATTTAAACATAAACGTTTTAGTCTTGTAATCTTCGAGGTGGTATTGTGCAAGACGAATAGTGATTTAAAATAATATATCAATCATTCATTATTATTCAGTTAATAAAAGTGGTTTCACAAGGGTCGATAAATACAGTAGGAACCTGTTAAAATTTTCTCACCCATATGAAGAGGTGATGAAGCTTGTACAGCTTTGAAAACCAAATATTATTTTTAAACCAATCGTTGTATGAACACTTTGGCTGAGTTCCTAAATTCATCAGATGCGCATTTACTGCGCAAACTGCGCTCCAAAATTTTTTTAGCTGCTCCGATTAAAATTTTTTTTTTGCATTCCGATACGTTAGACTTACTGCCTGAACAGAATGACGACGGAGACGGAACTGGAGCCGCAACTGGAATAGCTGTCAAAATATTGAATACACACAAATTCAACGTAGCCGCATACAGAGCTGCAGCCGCAGACGGAATAGTTCACCAACTTTTAACTTTTCACGGACGAAACTTTTGACGTTTCAAATTGTATGAAGAAAAAAAAAAAAACTTTTTGGGTCGGAAAAAAATATTGTGGTTATTTGTATCGCGAAAAAAATAAAAAAGTATTAGAAACAAAAAATGTGATTTCTGAGCTTGTACATAATAATATTGCTTTGTGTTTCTTCAAAATACTTTCAAAGTTGTACAGCTGCATTGTGGGCACGTAAAAAAAAAATAACGTACGAAACTTTTTGACAGCTCTTCCAGTTCCGTCTGCGGCTCCAGTTCCAGCATTCTATTATGTTCAGGCAGTTATGCAATATAATATTTCTACAAAACATCAAGTTTGCGTTGCTGATGCGTATGAAAAATGTAGGCATTACTTCCGCATCAAAACATTTTCTACATTTTGGAACTCAGCTTTTATTAGAAAATTATTTCGCTTGAGTAGATACCATACAAACCGTCACTTTGTCAACGAAGGGCTGGAAACTTTTAGTATGTTGGACCTGAAGATCACTCCTACAAATTAAAAAATATAAACCCAGACTAAATGATTTTTTACATTTATTTTATAATTTTGAGTCTTCGTTGACTGGACTATTAAATGTAAGGGTCGGTCATGTTGAAAATCATCAATTTTTATCAAATGTCATATTGCATATTTTTTTCGTACAGTACTCCACCATTGGAGCAATTGAAATCAGATATCAAAATTGTTCCACATAATGCCACAGTGTCCCAAATGTTTTGAGGGCACTATTTTTCATGTAATATGTATGTGTGCATTAGTAAATGTCAATATATGGAAAATACATATGTAATTAATTTTTTCGTCAGTTTTCGTCAGTTAAATTTAACGTGATATTGCGCAAAATGTTTCCTATAAGGTTAAGTCTTTGTACGTGTGTTGTTTTCAGGATCTTCTAACATCACTAGCAAACCTTTTAGTGCATCGGATCAGGAGTTTCAGAGCTATTTTCTAGATAAAGAAACGTCTCTCAACAACTTGAGAAAATACCCATTGGTCATTGGTGTCACAAGTTTTCGAAAAGTCAAATAATCTGTTGACATCTTCGACACTCGTTGAGAAACTTTTTCTTTTTGTGGGAATTGTAGCCACTCCTGGACGGCAAAACTAGTTTTGAAATATTAGTACTGTTCAAGGCTAATCAACTGTTCCACCAAAAGTACAACCAAATTATGTTTTTAGCGCAAAGATCATGAACAAGGTCAAATTGTCATTTTATTTAAAGGTTCAAAATGAATATTAGGCATATTAGTTTATTATGAAAATACCTTTCACTAACTTTCGTTTTCATTACCTACTATAATTTTTAATTATATAGAAAAATTGTAATCAATTACAATCCAAGAAATTAATTACTTTAAATGTAATTACCACAGTGCTTTCTTTCAATTACTTGCAAAATCCCATTACTTTTTTCAATTACAGTAAAACCCGGATAAGTGCCTATCGCATAAGTGCCTAACCCGTTTAAGTACCTTTTATTTTTTAGAACCAAAATTTTGAAAGGGGACCTTTACCCCCTCTTTACCTTTACCCCCTCTCTTGGCTAAAGCTCGCGGGCCTGGGATGGGGACTTTTAGTATGTTGTACCTGGGGGTCACCCCTACCACTTAAAAAAATAATCCAGACTACACGATTTGTTTCATTTATTTTTCCTTCGTTTATTGGACTATAAAAGGTTACCGATACTACTCATTTGATGTAATGTTATTTCTTATTTTTTAAATAACATTAAACGTTTTTTTTACTGTCATTTTTTTATTTGTTTGTAAATATAGAGGTAAATTTAATTTTCAACAGAAGCTAGCATGTACAAATTCTTTTTTACGACTCCTATGACGTGCTTATACGCACTTAGGCAGATTTTTTTATAACTGCACAACCCGCATAAGTACCTCTAAAAAAGGGGTTTTACTGTACATGTAATTTTTACTTGAATTTTTTCAATTACAATTACAAGTAATGAAAATAAATGTTTTTTTCATTACAATTACGTGTAATTAAATTGACAGATGAAATAAATTACGAAAAGTAATCATTAGCTGTGTTTGGTAACGTGAAATTTCTTACGAACTCGCACAAATTTTCTCAGATTCCGGTTATTTGTTAACTCAAAAACGTTGGAATTAGCGAGAAAATAATTTCCCCTTCTTTGGAGAACTTATTTCTTCGGTAGCTCTACACATTATTGAATTCGTGTTTATTCAATATTTCACTTACGATTGCAAATTCTAGTTGTAGTATATTGCGCTCAGTTCAGAAACCTAACTGAAGGCTTGCCCTATTCACAGAAAACTACAAATCTTCAGCAAATGTTTATACTATATGTTCCTATGCGGAGAGCTATCGTTTTGAAGAATCTACATCTTTTATTATTTTTAGTTTTTAAATTTGATTTACAAAATATTTTCAGTAGTTTTTTAACCTCATTTGTTTTGATTAGTGTTTCCACACAATAAAACGTAAAAACAAAATGAAATGAACTTGTTGAAATGATACAATTAACATTTGTTTCTCATTGTTTACAAACTAATTTAAATGAAAAAAAAAAAAAATACAAATCTTTTCAAAACTAAATTGCCTACAAATAGAATAAGAAGAAAAAATAAATCACTTTCTCAAGTGAAATTATTATCGAGGTCGCTTTCGCACAAAACAAAGACTCCCAGTTTGAGGCATCAATTTAATTGCAACCTGGTTGGTAGACACACTGATGAGCTGATTATTATAAAGCAAACCCATCAGACCATGATAGTTTATGTTCATTTATTAATATTTTGGAAATGAAAGTGACACTTATCAAGTTATTTTCAGTGCGTGTGCGTGTATTTTTATGTGTAGGAAAACTCAGATGTTTTATTTAAGGTTAAATTGCATAAAAAGAATAATTATTTGGAATTTTAAAATCCACACTGATTCTTTCCCATCGCAGTTCTGTAAATATCATTTTATTTTTACTGATTTTGAGACTTATTTTAAATAGTCTCGATTCTTAAAATAGAAAAATTTGCTCGAGGATTTTGTTCAGCTGATTCAGGGATTGCTATAGTGATTCTTGTGAGGTTCTCACTTAGACTGCTTCTTCAATGTTTCCGAAAGAATGTTTACCCAAGCATGAGACAGATCTTTTGGACTGATTTAGCGGAGGTCCCGAGCAACCTAGCTCGGTGACCCAATTAGCGCTGAAAAGCGCCGTTTTGATACCATAACTCGAGTGACCTATTTATTTAAAGCGAAATTATAAGAGAGATTTGCGGGTCAAAATGCCAGGCTTGGCAGATTGTTGGCCTCAGAAATCCGAGTGCTTGTGGTCTATGGAGTCTGCCGGGAGACATGGTGCAGGAGCTACCAAGTGCATCGTGGAGCCATTTCGTCGCGTTGGGGAAAGATATCAAGTCTTTGATCATCAGTTTGGAGAGATCATTGAGATTGTTGAAAAAGGCCTTTCCAAAGGAATGTGTTCTCATTCTGGCCAGAGCGGGACATTTACAGAGGAAATGAGAGACAGTTTCCCTTCCCTGCTTGTCTCGACGGCTATAAGACAGTGAGTATTGTGAGGAATGTCCAGCTTCGCCGCATGTTCTCCGATCAGCCAGTGTCTAGAAAAGGTCCAACGACTCTGGCTATATTTCGCCTGGGTCTGCATATCAGTTCAGTTGTACGGGTTTTTCTATAGGTGGACAAAGTCTTTCTAGTTATGACGCAGTTAGTTACACTGAGTTACTACGACGACGCACGGTTGGATTCATTAAGAAAAATTGAGAATATATTGCCCTTCATAACCCCAAGGGAAATGTTGACTCTTTCTGCAAGAGAGTTATAAAGGGCTGATCCTTGCTTGGCCAGTTCGTCTGCCCGCTCGTTTCCTTTAATTCCACAATGACCTGGAAATGAGATAAGAGACCCTGAAGTTTCCATTTAGGCTTGCGAGCTCATCACGACATTGTCGAACCAATTTAGAACACGATAGTGGCGAAACAATTGCTTTAACGGCTGCCTGACTGTTTGTCAGGATGACAGTATTACGGTTTTGGTAAGGGTCTTGTTTGAGTATCTTGTATGCCTCCCTAATTGCCAATAATTCTGTCTGGAAAACACTAGCGAAGTTAGGTAGCCGATAAGATTTTGAAATATTCAGGGATTCGGAAAAGACACCTGAACCAACACCACACTCCATCTTTGTGTCAAAGCCTCTCGTCACGAGGTCATCTTTGCAATCCTGTCTGGAAGGAAAATACCTTTGAACTCCATACTGAGGTCCAGAGTAGGAGTGCAGTAGTCAGTAGTTGTTGAAACCATGTCCATGGGAAATAAATTTGTGATATTGACACAGCTACAGGGTACAAAATATTTTATACGTGAGGCTGGTGATAAAAGGTGTAGAAAAACGTTTAAGGCATCAGTTGGGCATGTTCTTAAGGCCACTAGCCGTTCTTTGTACTTTTTTCAGCTTATATGTAGATGTTATAAGCTTTATTGAGAGCGCGCCACCATACAACTTAAAATTATTTATTGAAACCTTCGTTTGTTCAAATAAATCTTACGCATATGAAGAACTGGTGAATTTTCGGTCCGAACTTGGAAAGAAAATATATAAATAATTTGGAGATTGACGCTCGGAACTTATGTACTTTACTTTGCCTAAGAACGGAACCACGGCCTTAACTGCTCTTCAATCGGTCACATTAATTCGTTTCAGTTACGCGCATCAGGGTTGGCAAGGTCATCCTTTGTTTGAGCAGGAACTTAAGGTGGGGTTTTCCTCTTCTCGGGAAGATTCGAAGGCACGTAGTTTCCCAGTCATATCAGCTTCTGTAATTTAAAAACCAGGGCCCAGATCTCCCCACTCTCCATCGATGGACACAAGCCTGAAAATAGACCGAAGAATCTTTTTCTAAACATCCAATCAAAATAAATTCAAACATTTTAACAAAGCCCTTGTCCTTGGTTCTATATCCAATCAAATTTTATGTACGACGTTGAGGGTTTTTTTTTTTTCATGATGCTGGCATAGTTTAGGGCATAACCTTTCTAATATTAATGGCAAACATTGCTAAAGTTCCATTCATCGGGCATACTTTCATCCAATCAAATATAACTGATGAGATAAGTTTAATTAACGTAAGTAGGTAAATTACTTCACACGTTTCTTGTGTGCTGAATGTCATTGAAGATAAGACATATGTATCTGGAATTTCTCGTTTGTTTTTCATTTCTCTACGTAACATTCAAAGTTTATAGACTAGATCCATAAAATATTTTAACATCATCGGAATGCAATAGAAATAAACATAAAACTAAATCAGAACCAGGTTTCAGGTGCACAAGAATTTGTATTACAATCATAATATTGAACGCAGAATGAGGACTGTTTTTTTTTTTTTTTTTTACCACAGAGCTTGATTGCTATACGTGCACCAAAGATAATAACTTATTGGAACTTTAAATCCTTCTTCAAAGAATTTTATTAAACAAAACCAGTAGGTGAAATGTGAACGTTGCATTTCACCCAAAGTAGATTAACGAGGAATTATGTGGTGTGTAGGTAGGTCAGTAACTTCTTGATTGGAATTCAGCACATCAATCAGGAATGTTATTGCAGTTGTTATATATTATTTTTAAGATGATGGTAAATTAAAATAAGTTTTACTGAATAGGGCAGGGCCGTTATTAAATTGACGAGACTAAATTAATGCTTATTTATAAGTTATTATAACAGTCGCCATTAAAAGTGTGCACTGTCACGCCTCACGTGAATTGAAATTAAAAAAAACTTTGAGTGCCCGAAGTATGCCCCCGGCAGCGGAGGGCCCTGACTCTGCGTGGCCTTATCAACAGTACTTTTGTAGTTGAAATGTATTATTGGCAGTACCCTAAAAAACCAGTATTATCTTACTTGTCATTTTATCAAGTCTTACATCTCAAATGTCATGTAATACGTTTCATTCTCTCTCAGGCCTTAACACAGAAAAGAACTATACTTACTCTAACCTAGATCTAAGATTATTAGAATTATAAATTATACATGAAGTTCAAATAAATAATATAACTAAAAGCAAAAGACGTTCGTTTAGTTATAATAATTGGCGACGAGGATGTTTTGGAAGTACTTATTGGTAAGAAATAAATTGTGATTGAGCGGATATAAGTGGATTGAATTATCCACGTGACTGTGAAGGATAGCGGTGATGCCTAAAAAGATTACAAGAAGCGCTAAAAAAGAAGATCTAGCTGAAGACGAGATAGAAGAAAGTTCCAAAAGAAGAATGGCATTTGTAGGCAATATAAATGAGTTTGTACCAGGAGAAGACTTTGAGGCGTATAAAGACAGAGTCCAACAGTATTTTATAGCTAATAGTATCGAAGAATCCATGCAAACACCTGTGTTCATTACCCTTGTGGGATCAGAAGTGTATAAAGTGCTCAAATCACTCTCTGCACCAGCGTTGCCGAGTACCAAAACGTTTAAAGAATTAATCACTTTGCTTCATAGTCACTATGCACCAAAGCATAATAAACGTGCTGAACGTTTTAAGTTCCAGAAGGCCAGGCAAGAAGAGGGGGAGTCAATCAGTGACTTCATTGTGAAGCTGAGAAACCTTGCCGAAACATGCAAATTCGGTGATTTTATCGATGAAAAGGCAACCAATGTGAGCAGCCTGAGACAACTAGCACTCGAAGATGCTCTCACTGATAAATTTATAGTTGGTCTTCGTAACGAGAGAGTTCAACAAAATATTCTAACCGATGATGAAAGAACCTTCGATAAATGCTGCGAAATAGCTCTCAACATGGAGATGTCCGAAAAAGAGCAGAGAACAATGCATCCAACATCTAGCGTGAATTTAATCAAACAAGGAAACTCTACAAAAAAGCTCAAATCGAAAAACCCGGAGTTCGTCAGACGAAACTTTAATCAAAATAAGTGCAAACATTGTGGGAGGCAGCACAACGATCGCGAGTGTCAAGCAAAAAATATGATTTGCTTTAAATGCAAGAAACAAGGGCATATTGCTAGTATATGCTGGTATCGGAGAAAAGCAGATGACGGTGGGGATCGGCAGAATGTGAGATCTGTATACGAGATAAATAATCTGCAAGCAGAGCGGGGATTGCTGGTGAAGGTTAGAATGAACCACGTGTTGCTGACGATGGAGGTTGATACGGGAGCAGGGGCATCAATTATATCATATTCCGAGTTTATAGATAAGTTTTCTAATGTTCCAATTATAAATTGTGATTTAAAGCTGTGTACTATTTCAGATTATAAGGTAAAAGTTCTAGGTAAAGCTGTCGTGCAGGTGGAGTTCAATGATGAGAAAAAAGAATTAGAACTAATCGTGGTTGAAAGTCCGATGTTTACACCATTGTTTGGAAGAAGTTGGTTGTGTGAGTTTGTGCCGAGTTGGAAAGAAAATTTATTTAAAAAGGAAGTGATGGCTGTAAAAAAGGTAGATGCAGATGTGGAAGGTAATGACATTTTGAACTTTATTCGTAAGAATTTTCCGTATGTGGTTTCTGATGATCCTAATCAAGTTATTGTTGGTTATAAAGCTGAGATAAATTTAAAAGAAGGCGCTAACCCGATTTTTTGTAAGTCATATGCAGTACCATACAGGTTGAGGGAAACAGTGTCCGATGAGATCGATAGGCTAGTAAGAGAAGGTATTTTAGTATCAGTAAGGTATAGCCAGTGGGCATCGCCCATCGTTTGTGTCCCAAAGCAAAATGGTGGGGTTAGGCTATGTATTGACTGCAAGGTGACAGTAAACAAGTTTATTAAAACTGACCATTATCCTATGGCAAATATTGAGGATATATTTGCGCAGTTGGCTAATTGCAACGTTTTTTGTGTGCTCGATTTATCGGGAGCATTTCAACAACTTGAGTTGACACCCCAGTCGAGGGAACTCTTAACGATAAATACCAGTAAGGGGCTTTTTCAGTATATAAGAATGCCTTATGGTGTTGCAAGTGCACCGTCAATATTTCAGTCAGTTATCGATAGGATTTTGTCTGGAATAGAAGGGGTTTGGGGTTACATCGACGATATAATTGTAGGTGGAAAGTCTGTAGATGAATGTAGAAACAGGCTTAATGAAGTATTAGAGCGGTTAAATAAGCACAAAGTGAAAATAAATTTTGTAAAGTGTTCTTTTTTGCAAAACTCTGTAGAATATCTTGGGCACGTTATTTGTCATAATGAGGTAAGACCCAGCCAAAAGAAAGTTGAAGCAGTTACAAATGCACCACGACCTACCAATTTAAAGGAGCTTCAATCCTACTTGGGGCTCATAAACTATTATCGAAGATTTATCCCAGATCTTTCAGGAAATTTAAAAAACATGTATGGGCTTTTAAACAAACAAAGTAAATTTATTTGGGATAGTAGTTGTCAAAATGAATTTGAAAAATCAAAGCAACTTATACTACAAAATAACGTTTTGGAACTGTATGATAAAGATAAGCCGATAATTATTAGTACAGACGCCAGTCCCTATGGAGTTGCTGCAGTACTATTGCATGTCGTGAATGGTGAGGAAAAGCCGGTAATGTTTGCAAGTAGCACATTATCTTCAAGCGAGAAAAACTATTCCCAACTCCATAGAGAGGCATTGGCAATAATGTTTGCAGTCAAGAAGTTTTTTAAATACATATATGGAAAAAAATTTACCATATACACTGACAATCAAGCAATCAGAGAGATTTTTAGCCCAAGGAAGGGTACTTCATCTGTTGCAGTTGCTCGACTTCAAAGGTGGGGTATAACACTTTCTATGTTTGACTATACCATTAAACATAAACCGGCAAGAGAGCTTACATATGTTGATGCACTTTCGCGGCTACCTTTGAGTAGTGAAACAGATGTTGAAAGTATCTGTATTAATTTTGTCAATTTTTTTGAAGAATTGCCTATTGATATTTGTCTTGTTGCAAAGGAAACTCAAAAAGATGTTTAAACTGCAAAACTATATGATATTATAAAAGAAGGATGGTCGAAGCATGATACGTTTGAAGTTAGTTGTTATTTGAGAGTTAAAAACGAGCTCGGTATAGAGCAGGGTTGTATTTTCTACCGAGATAGAATACTTATACCAAAAAATTTAAGACAAAAGGTACTGGAAATAGTACATAGTAATCATAACGGGGTTGTTATTATGAAAAAAATGTGCCGTTCATATGTATGGTGGCCGCGAATTGACGATGAAATCAATGATTTTGTCAGAAACTGTAAAGAATGTCAAGTTACTTCAGTTGTACGCAAAGAAAAAAATAATTCAAGTTGGCCAGAGTGTTCTTATCCTTTTGAAAGGATTCACCTAGATTTTTTCTATTTTGAAGGTAAAACTTTGCTCTTGTCAATTGATGTTTTTAGTAGGTTTCTGCATGTTGTTATAATGAATGGTACTACAGCTAAAAGTTTGATAGGAAAATTAAATCAGGAGATTTTTTCGATTTTTGGATATCCTACGGAAATTGTTACGGATAATGGGCCTCCATTTGCATCATTTGAGTTTAAAAAATTTTGTACTGAAAATAATATTAAATTGTCCCACAGCCCCGCGTATCATCCTCAATCCAACGGGATTGCAGAACGACATGTGCGTATAGTAAAGGATGTATTAAAAAAGTTTTTGCTTAGCACCAAGTCATGTTTACCACTTCAAGAAAAGTTAAATTCGTTTTTGCTCAACCATCGTAATACACTTAATTCTTTGTCTCACAGAACTCCATCTGAACACATATTTTCTTTTAAACCAAGAGTTGCACTAGATTTTATAAATAATAAAAATCAGAATAAATTTAATAACAAATATAAAACAGTAAAGTCAACGCAAAATAAACAATACAAATTTGTACCTCTCTCAAATCCTATGAAGGTTTTTTATAAAGTGGGGGAGGATGTACTATACAGAAACCATGCAAAGGAATATAAACGTTGGCTACCATGTAAAGTGGTAAAAGTTATAAGTACTATTAGATATGTTATTGAAATTGGTTCACAAAATAGAATAGTGCATGTAAATCAATTAAAGAAAATTGGAAAAAACACATGTTGTGAAAATAATTATAAAAAACAAAAAGTAAATGATAATGTAACTTTTCCGCTTCGTAGAAGTAAGAGAATAAATGATAAGAACAAAAACATGAATTGAGATCATGACATGTTAATAAACTTTAATGGAAGAACCAATTATTAACTTATGAATTTTCGTTATTATAAATAAGTTATTATACATATATAAGATTAAATAATGAAGCCCGGGAAGATGAAATGTATTATTGGCAGTACCCTAAAAAACCAGTATTATCTTACTTGTCATTTTATCAAGTCTTACATCTCAAATGTCATGTAATACGTTTCATTCTCTCTCAGGCCTTAACACAGAAAAGAACTATACTTACTCTAACCTAGATCTAAGATTATTAGAATTATAAATTATACATGAAGTTCAAATAAATAATATAACTAAAAGCAAAAGACGTTCGTTTAGTTATAATAGTAGTCAAAACCTTTTTTACAACAGTACTTTTGTAGTCAAAACCTTTTTTAATTGTCCTTGACGTAACGCACGGACGGCACGGCATGTCGAAAACCATATTGTTTTAAATTCTACATAAATCATCGTAATATGAGTTCTGACTTTCAATCAAAGCCTCTCACGCCTAAGCCGGATCATACCGTTTTTACATTATTTGTAATTGTCAAAGTGACATTTAGAATTAGTATTATACTAATAGCGTTTTCTTTTGGTCGTTCGGAAGCATTCCGAATGCTTCTAAAAGTGTTCGTTTTCGTTTGGTGCAAGATGACAGTTCTTCTCCCGCAAAGAAGAGAAAATCGATTTTGGACTTAAAGAAAAAATTGAAACCAGAAGCACGCACACATGCACTTTAAACATCAATATCGTAGAATTTAATTTGTATTTGATTTTGGAATGGCGATTATACATTTATGATTAAATTCGACCTACATTTTTATTTACCTTCTAAATATATATTTTGGAGCATTATACAATGCATACATGCAAGCTCACCATTTACTTTGAAAAAAGGATCAACACTTTCCAAAAAGTTTTCGCCATATTTAAAATAATGATGAATGCTAAAATTTGACATCTGCATTTGAGGTTTCACAAATACAACTAAACACAATCTTCAGAATCAATAAAAGTTTTGCAACTTGTTTGTTTGGCGTTCCGGATCGGAGACTTCCAGACAGTTCTTTTGGATTACCAAACGAAAACGCTATAAGAAGAAAGATTTCATCTTTTTGCGGAACACTTTTTCCAGTTTTTCATGTTTTATTCGTAAAAAGATGCGTTCTGGATGAGTTCTACAGACGACAGATGCGATCTCTTCAATTTTTGAGATTTGATCTGCGTTCACCCATACATATTAATAAGCTGTCATGTCAAATTGAAAATATCTTTGTTCAGTGAATGTCCATATGTGTGAATTTTGTCATCACCAATACTACTGAAATATAGGCCGACATGCTTCAAAGATGAAATTTTCTATTGCAACATGTTTTATTCAAAAGAGCAATTCTGGAGTTCGAGAATATATTTTTCAGATTGCAATGAAAAACGACATAAGCTTACTCGCTTAAGATCCTGTGTTTAAAAATGTTTTACCATCATACTAAATTATCTTAAATTTTTGGCCAATGTTATTAAAAAAATAAATAATAAAAAAACTAAAAAAAAAAAACAGTTTGTTTTTTATTTCATTATCAACTACACTTTTTGGAAATCCTCCTTCGTGCAATTTGTCTTATTTTTGCGATCAGTTCTCCCACTTTGGTCCACTTGGATTAACTCACGAGGGCCATTAGTTCAAAGGGGTTATATAAGGTCAAAACTAATTTGTGAGCCTCAAACAAATTAGTTTTGACCTTATAACCCCTTTGAACTAATGGCCCTCGTAAGCTAAAAGTTCACAGTTAAGTGCTAAAATAAAATCCCCTAAATATAATTGAAGTAATTCACAATTATTTTAAGAAAATTATACTGATTTTAACAAGAAAAAAGTAGAAGAAAATTTTTCAATTTATAGAATCTGATGTAGTAATACCAGAGAAATATCATGATGAGATTTAGCCCATAAGTATGGGTACTAAATTTGATTTCTGGAGGTATAACTCATGCAAGTGAGTCAAACATCCTTTTCATAGATTTATTTGAGAATATCAGTCGTTGTGTACTTTTAAAATTTTGTACATATTCCGCTGAGAATTTACTGGAATAGTATATATGTAAATGTACAAAAAGTATGAGTCCTAACATGGAACCTTGTGGCACCGTAAGGCAAGTTAAACTGTGAGTCTAAAAACGTCTTCAAGATTCCAGCAGCGAATGTCAAACAATTTCAAAACTTCAAGAACTGGTAAGGGTCAAAATTCTGTATATTTTAGAATTCTGTGTTTTAATATTAATTAAATATATCGTTCATGTGATTCGAATACTGGATTCGCAGTAGTTTGTTCTCTTTTCTTTCGAATTCCATAATCGCCAATTTGCCAGCAATATCTATTTTTTTTTTTATTCTTTCATGTAAGTTCTTGTTGAAAGTTTCTTGGAGTTTTTTTTTACAGGTATTTTTCTTTCTTAAATGTGTTTGTTGATGAAGGCGCTTCGATTAATGAAGAGTTTTTAAATTTTTATCTGAACCAACATTTAAGGCATCAGTACTAAAATTAAGCATTAAAAGCTTCAAAGCGGTAGTAGCCTAGTGACTTACAACTCTCAACCGTTACTGTGTGCGTGTCAGCAGGAATGAAGGGGACCTACAGTTTATTGCCGAATCCGAACGGCTAATGTGAGCGGCACTTTTCTATAACAAGAGGTACTCTTGGAGGTTTTGTCAATTCCTCGCAAGAGGCAGTAGCCGTTTTATTTTAAAAATTGACAGTCCATAGCACTAACCATGACGCCACGGCTACTATCTTTATCTTATATTTTAAATTAATTATTCTTTAAATATTGGTATTAACCTGTTTTGTTTCTTTTTGTTTTACAGAAAATGGTAAAATAATTCATCTCACCAGACAAGAGTTAACTCATTAACAACAACGCCTACAACAACAGTAACAACAAACACCATGTCTTCTTCAATTTGTCCGCACTTTGCACAAAATGCCTGGAAGAAAGATTTATGCTCAAATTGTTTTAAATCAAAAGAAGAACACAAACAATCAGCAGTATCCTCGTCGAAAAGCCGACGAGCAGCTGCTGTAGACACCACAAAGACTGATTATCCCAATAAAAACAAAGTGCCTGCTAGAAGCATTATAAAAGGCACCAAGCCCAAGTCCAAGAAGATCAATAATGTATGCTTTCCCAAACAAATTTCCGAAGTCATTGGATATGGCGGTGATTGGTCAGAAGACACAAATAGCGATGATGATGACTTTATGAATCTTTCGAATGGCAACGATGATCAATCGGCTGGAGCTGCGGATGAAGAAGAGAATCTAGAGCTTAAAAAACTGACAAAAGCCAATACTGACTTTAATATGAATAATGGTAATCTTCTGGGTGATCCACAAGAGAATATCAAGAAATCGTTTGCAGCCCTAAAGCTCGGAGCTCCACAAGTTGATAAGGAGGGCAAGAAACAGACATTGAAGATCAATGTGACGCCGTTTGGTAGTTCGAAGAAACTTAGTTCTGCTTCCAAGGCCAAGTTCGAAGTGAAAGAGGAACCAGTGCAAAAGAAGACAGTCTCTAAAATAAGTGTGATGCCTCCTAGCAGTTCATTGGAGACAAAAACACCGCCAGATGGAAAGAATAGTCCGCCAATCGAAAGAGCGATGGAGAAGTCGCTGTTAGAAGAAATATCAGAGACTCTGGAACAGAACAAGAGTGACCAGAAGAAAAAACTCCAAAGCAAGTCTCCGCCGACTGATACAAAAATCAAATTCGAGATCACCAGTCTTGCTGACGCCCAGGAGAACAAGCCATTTCTCGACCTTAAAAAGCCAATCGCTAGGAACTCCCCCATTACCAAGGACCAGATCAAGCCAAAAATAAATGTCAGCCCGATGCAGAAATATTCAGACTCCGAGAGCAATTGTTCGGATAGTGAAAATGGTGTTTCGGCTTATTATGATGTTGTTGAAACCGAGATGAGCTATGAGAATGTTCCCGATGGTAAGAGCATCAAAGAAGAAGAAGACCAAACCGATTGTGGCGAAGTTGTGACCAAACTCGACTCGGACGATTCAAACTCTGTGTATTCAAGCTCTCAGTATATTACTGATATTCTCTTGTCATCGAAGACCCGATCAGCTACATACTCCCTGCACGAAGGAAACTTTATGACCAGCAAGATCACTTCCGATGGACTGATTGTGACAAAGTGTAGTTCCGATGATGCATTGGACTCAACAGGATCAAGTTTTGACGGCAGTAGCGATGAGGAGACGTCTTCGTACAACATGACCAGGAGTGAATCGGATTCAGGGATTGGTATTTCTATCGGAAACGATTACAAGAATCTGAACGAAAAGTCCAGCGTCGAGAAGAAGCTAAGTGCAAGCACAAATAATTCAGACTATGAGGACATTCAGGTGACCGATCAAGTAACCACAGTAACAGCAAAGAATTTCTCCCTGGAAAAGAGCCGAGAATTGGCTGGGGAGCCCGATGGCAGTGCTGATCCTGACGGTAGTTTGGAAAATCAACAACAACAACTGCCAGCGTTACCTAAATCACCACCGCCAACAGCGGGATCCCATGAGGCTAGGCCATCATTCCTGCATGGCTTACAAAAGAACGCACCAGCTAAAAAACCTGAGCTACCAGCCAAGCCATCGGTGATGAAAACCTTCACGACAAAGCGTCAACCAACATCCGCCGAACAACAGGTGATCTCTCAGTTGCAACAAGTAATGAAGCCATCAGTAACGTCAAACTCAGCTGACGCACTCGACACTGCCTTGGAGGAACAATCCAAGCTTCTGAAAAAAGGGCGAGCACCAAGTCGTCCTCAAGCCGATGAAAAGTTCAGTGCACCTCCGACTCCGGAAAGGGATTACAACATTGCAGTTGAACTATCCCCAGATCCAGAGAAGACTCCCGTCGAAGAATGCAAGATCCCTCCAGATGAAAGTGCTGCATCATTAACCCCACAACAGCAACTTGCCTCTGCCACAAATAGTATCTACACAAGAAAACAACAGACATCCATAACCGTGGGCGTCAAGAGCACAGCATCGCCTGTAATTCGAGAGAAAGATAAACGCGAACGCGCCACAGTCAATCCCAAGTTCCGGTCCTTGAATACATTTTCTTCCCATCGTAAGGCTCAGCTGACACAGCAGCTATCGGCATCACCTCCTTCGTCGCCAGCAGGTCAATTTATCACTTTTTCACCAGAGCCATCTTCAACGACAGTCCAACAATCGCGCAAGAGCTTCTCCCTTTCTGAAGAATGCCTAACCATGACAGATGATATGAAGAAGCAACAGCAGCAACAACAGCAAAAGAAAAATAAATTCTCCATTAGGAAATTCCTTCGCATGGGAGCCAGCAAAACCACAGACAATTTGCATAAGAAGGACGGTATTTATTCGGAAATTGTGACGGGCGATGAATCGGGAGTGGTTGCCATGGGTAAGCCTCGTCTAGTGATCATACACCCCATCGATATAAATCCCACGGCTGTCGAAGTGGTTAAGGATATAACGAAAACTAATGACAGTGTCACATCACAGACGATTGTGGTGACAACGAATAGTTCGGGAAATAGCAACAATGGCAATAGTAGCAGCACCAACAATGGTGGTGGGGCAGGCAAACCACCAGCTCCACCATTGCGTAAGACCGATTCTGGGGCCGGGCAAAAGAATCATGAGGCCAACAAACCAGCCAGGCCACCACCACCCAAGAGTGCTGAGTTGCGCCGGAAACAGCAGAAGATCAGTTTTGATATAAAAACCGGTGCTGGTGCTGGTGCTGGAGGGTCAGTCAAGTGCAAAGTGGATAATGTCTATGCGAATTTAGGTATGTATGAAAATGCGTGAGCAAGCTATTAGAGTTTAAATTATATGTTAAACAAAGAAAACGAAAAAACCTTTATTTTTTTTAGATGTTAATCTGTTTCTACTCGTTTTTATACAGAACTATTTTTATTAGTAGGCATAGACTAATACAAAAGAAATTATCTTTTGTTTCTTTTTATATTCTGTTGTGACACTTCATTGTTGGATGTTGGCCACATCGGGTTTTCGTTGTTATTTTTGGGGCCATCTAAAATAAATATAAAAATTTTAAAGTTTTATAAGCATAGGCCTACGATTAAACTGAAGTGCAACCTTCATATGTACATATTTAAATTTACTTTACGTCGGGGTTTTAATCAAATTTAGCATAACGGTAATGGAGAAATCCAAAAAAGTTGAAGCTATGCCGTATGTTTGTTTGTGAGTCTGTACACGTCCTCTGTACACCGAAAGGGTGGACCGATTTGCCTCAAATTTGGTAGATAGCATTTTTATGCGAATTCCCAGAGGAGAAATTCAATTTTTCGTCTTAGCTCATTTAGAATCGGTAGAAGCCAGCAATAATTTTCTTTTTTTTCGAATTAAATAAAAAAAGGCTCTAACGAAAAGTTTTAAAAGAACGAACTTAGTAATTTTTTCTTCAAATTTTTTGGTAAGTTGGATAAAGTAAAAATTACCACTGCCGGAAAATTCGACCAGATTTGGCAGGTTCTTGCTGAAAGCATTTCCCACAAAAATGGTATATATTATTTTTTTCGTAGCATTAACCGTTAAAAAGTAACAGCAAATCGAAAAGTCAAAAAATCCCTCTTTGATTGTGATACGTTATAAACATGAGTTTTTTGCGAATATCTCAGAAACGGTTTGCGCTAGAGAAAAACTTTATTCAACAATTTTTTAGCTGTGGCAATTTCCTACAAAAATGATAAATAAAATTTTTTCGTATCATTAACCGTTTAAAAGTTACAGCACAATATTTTCATTACCTTTGGCCCCTTTTAAGGGATTTTTTGACTTTTCGATTTGCTGTAACTTTTTAACGGTTAATGTTACGGAAAAAATAATATATACCATTTTTATGGAAAATACCTTCAGCTATAATATTGTCGAATAAAATTTTTGTCTAGCACAAACCGTTTCTGAGATATTTGCAAAAAACTAATTTTTATGACTTTTGACCCCTTATACTGACCTAGCTGTCATCGGATCGGTGAGGAACTCTCTCATTGTTTTTCTTTTATGTTTTTTTAATTTCTTTGTGTGATGTGATTGAAATTGAGTGGAATGAACGAAGCATATACGCGTGCTTCGGTCGTTTATTCAAAAACTGAAATAATTGACGTTGAGATTGATTGTGTCGGTTTACTGTGATTGCAATCAATCATTCACATTCAATCGGTCACAAAGACCGAATCAATCACGATTGACACAGCTCTATGAACTACACAACAAGTACCCTCACATCTGAATTTTTGAGCCTTTTGATTGGCCAGCTGTTATAAAAACTTAGATGACTTTTAGTTACGTTTAGTTACGTTTATTCTGAAATTTCAGACAAGAAAATTTCATCTGATAATTCAGATGACAGTTGTTTGTGGTGGGGAAAGTGTAAAAAGAGCTGAAGTGCTACACATCAAATTGAACTTTATGATTTTCGGTGTGGTTAGTGGTTGATGTGTGCTTATAAGTTTTTATAATAAAATTGTAATATTTACTTATTTAATTAAAAGAACTTTTAGTTAATTGTTTAGTGACTCTTTGAATAAAAGGAATGATTTGTCTTCGAAAAGTATTCCCATAATTGTCCATCGGATTATTATGGAAAAATTTTGCATTGAAGTTATAATAAATTTACTGCACAATAACAAACAAACATAAAATTTCATCTACAAAGCTCATGCTAAATTAATAATTTACGAAAATATAAAGTTCTCTTTTATTTCGATTCTATGCAAATTCAATAAGTGAATACGGGAATTTGACACAGTGGCTTTTGACTGAAATTTCAGATTTTTTGCGTTCAATAAAAAAATCTGAAATTTCAGAATCTGAAATTTCAGATTTCTTTGCTTTGAACGTACCCATTATTTCATACTGTTCCGAATCGATTTTTCATTTCGATTTTGATGAAATTCAATCTCCGAATCCAACGAATTCAATTCAATAATCTACCGATTTTGATCGCATCCAATGGGAGAGTTCCTCAACCATCCGATGACCGCTAGTACATAGTAAAATTTAGTAAAAATTAGTTTTTTGCAAATATCTCAGAAACGGTTGGTGCAAGAGAAAAATGTTACAATCTTTAAGCTAAAGCAATTTCCCACAAAAATGGTCCTTATTATTTTTTTTGTAGCATTAACCGTTAAAAAGTTATAGCACACTTTCATGACCTTTGGTCCCTTTTAAGAGATTTTTTGACTTTTCGATTTGGTGTAACTTTTTAACAGTTAATGCTACGAAAAAAATAATAAGGACCAATTTTGTGGGAAATTGCTTCAGCTACAAGATTGTGGACCATTTTCTCTAGCACAAACCATTTCTGCGATATTTGCAAAAAACTAATTTTTGGGACTTTTGACCCAGCCTAATTTTTTCCTGCATTTTGATATCGAAAATCGAGATTTATTGAAATGATTGAGATTGGGATGGATCATCAGAATCATCTAAATGATTGAGATTGTGATCGATTGAAATGAAAATTTGTGATTTCAATCATCAATTTTTTAGATGATCGGATCAAAAAAATCGAATCGTTCCTGATTGACACAGCCCTGGAAAGTAGAGATCTATGCAATGCATATGTGAGCAGACATTTTTCTTTTTAGTAACATAGCCTTTTCAGACTAAAAACTTATTAATTTATTATTTGTAATAACTTTTTTTCATGATCTTTAAAGCTTGACGAGATAAGTAAAATCCGTCCATCTATTGTACTGAAATCAAACCGAGAATTTGGGGTATAAAATGTAATCAAAATCGTTTGAGAAAATTTGAAAAAAAAAAACCGATTTATTTGTATGGCAGCTAAACCTGTGACCATATTTCTGAGAGCAAAACCCAGAATAAAAAATGTAGGGAAAAATATTAGTTTTTTCATTAATTTTGTTTTAGAGGGAAAAAATATTAACAGACAAAACGAACGAAAAGAAACTAAAAAAAAAAATAATTATAAAATTAAAACTAGAAATTAAAACTTAACATTTTAAATTTTAATATTAAAATAATTTAGTAATTTGTGAACAAGGAATATATGTAAAATTACAAGAAGCATAACATTTCGTTATGCACATCAAGTTAAATGATTTTTACATTTCATTATAGCTTAAATCGTAATTACATTTAAGAATTAGCATAGATTTTAGAATGGGGGAATTAGAACCTGGCAAACACAAGCCGAACTCGACAATTTGTAAAAGGTTTGCAAAACCAATGTTTTTTTCTGAAAAATGCGTTAAAATGCCTACCAATTTTTCACCCAGTTCTTTTTTTTTTTGTTTTGCATCCATTTTCTAAGAATAATACTCGTACCAAACGTTAAAAAATTGAAAGACATTTTCTTCAAAATTTCTTTAGCCCTAGTATTTTTTTTCGACTTACTGGGTCTTGTGAATAAAAAAAAGAAACGCTTTTTTTGAGAGAAGCTAAAGCTAGGTAGTCATAGCTTTTACACCTTTTCTATTTTTACCGTCAATTTCGCCTTTTCTGATTCAATAATCTTTTTGGCAATGTGCATAACATTTTTGTTCCCGGACTCTAGTGTTAGTCAGGTATCTGAAAAATATTCATATTCTGTGGTCAAAAATCTCTGCCTTCCTCTACGTTCTGCTGAGTCCGCTTAAAAATATTCAAAAACCCACTGCCCATTTTTTTTGCAAACCCAAAAAAACTATCAAAGGCGGTAATCTTAACTGATTTACTAGTTTCTTATAAAATGTTGGTTGTTTTACGCCTATAAAATCTGCCATATTTGCACTTATACTAAAGAGAATTCTTATAATAACAACAGGTTTCTAGACAGGGGTGAAAGAATCTTGAAATTTTTGTAGCTTTTACTATAATATTCTAGTTTGAGCTATTTTTAATCACATGAATTGAAGGTTAAACTGGAAAAACAAGCTAAAGCTAATTGAATCTAGCGTAAGCTATTTTAAAATAAAGTGATATTTTTTGACTTGGGTCGTTTTTCTTCCGAACTGACGATATACAAGCGATTAAAGCATTTTTTAATATTCAAAAAGAGGTATTAAATTTGAGAACAAATGTGTCTTTTAGTCATGTTTGCATGTTTGCTTCAAACTTTAGCCCCCAGCAGCCAAATCCTAGATCCGCTACTGCACACATATCGACCCCTTTCCACCAAATTATTGTAAGCGACATTTTCATACTGTCACATAAAGTTAATTATTTAATTTTTTCCTGTGCACCAAAAACAATCGGACCTTTTGTCATCTGTTTATAACAGTATTGATAATAATGTTCAATGCTGAAATTTGGCCTAATTAATTTTGTTGCTGAGCAAACAAAAAACAAAATGTCGCTTACGATACTTTTTATTTTCGTCGCTTACGATAATTTGGCGGAAAGGGCTCGATATGGCCCTGGATAATTATAGAGATTCACTTCAAGTAGGTTTTTTTTTTCACTATTAGTAGGTTTTCGAAATTGAGACATCTCTTTTTTCAACAACAATACGGTCTCTATTCTAACAGAACCTGAGCAGGTCCCGGCGACTGCTATGCGGCGGTTCCAATTTTGTATTTTTAACCCAGAAAAGTAGTAACTTTACATTCCGATAAATTGCGGTTGATGAAGTAATCATTCGCTCTTTAATGGCATCATTAAAGAAGTCACATTTTTAAATCTGCAAAAATTCCGTTTGCAAATTATATATGTGGGTCGCTAACTCTTGCATCTGTATAAATTATACGTAAATCTTTTATATAAAAATGACTAACAACAATTTTTGGTTAATTTTGTTATACCTTCCATTTACCAGTCAAACATTGTTTGAACTCGAATACCTTCAAGTGCTACATAGAATATTGATTGGGAATCTTTTTTACTCCTCCTACATAATGAGACATGAAAGAAATGTGTATATGATCACCGGGACCGGTCTAAACTGGGACACAATATAATTTAACCCAAATTTTGTTTGTTCTTGAAAAACATTCTGGTGCAATGTGAATGCTGGCCAGAATACACAAGTACCTAAAATGTAAAACAAACAGAATACCATACAAAAAAGAAATGATACAAAAATACCATAAAGAGAGGCATTCAATTATTCGTATAGCGCATAGTTTATGAGAGGACGTACTTACCCAAATAAAAGCTATACGTTTATGAAATGGATTTATTTATTCAATGTTCGAAATTTACATTGAATAAAATGCTTTAAAAATGTATAGGAAAAAATTGTACTTATGTATATTATCAATCGAAACAAAAATAAGGCTATAATACCGCGTTTTCATTAGAGCTGAAATGAGGTAATTTGGCAAAATACAAAAATAGTGTTTTTGTTGTTTTTACATTTAATTCTGTCATTTTAAATGGGTTCCACTTTGAATGGATTCCATGTGGGTGTGTTCATAAAAGTTTTACGTAATTTTCTACTGAATTTCGTGCAAATTTGGTTCAAATTACTTCATTTGGAAATTTGAATTTGTATGGGAAATTAGATGATTTGGAATTGAATTTGGAAATTTTGAATGAAATTAACTCATTTGCTCTAATAAAAACGCAGTATTAGGCAGAAATATCAAGACCATAATTTTCATCTAATCCTCTTCTCAATGCAAAGTTCGAATTTCTGCTCGTAGTACGTTCTAAAATCCTGAGGCATTTAAAATAAATAAATTTTGTGGCACAACGGCTCATAAAGAACCAGGGCCTAGTGACTTACAACTCTCAACCATTCCTGTGTGCGTGTCTGCAGGAATCGAAGGGACCTACAGTTTATTGCCGATTCCGAACGGCTAAGGTGAGCGGCACTTTTCTATGACAAGGGATACTCTTGGAGGATTTGTCACTTCCTCGCAAGAGGTAGTAGCCCAGAAAAAAAAACTTAAGGTGGAAGCGGCTGGTATCGAACCCAGACCTCTGGCATAACAGTCCAACGCACTAACCATTACGCCACGGGCTACTACACTACTATCCTGAGATATTCAATTGATAGAAAAACCATATCATTTCTCCCTCCAAGTTCAGAATTCCGAGGAAACTGATCCAGTTATGTCGCATGACATAACAAAAATCACGTTGCAATTCGATGTGCAGCTGCCGCTGGGGAGTATATAGCTCTCCCAAACTTTTCGAAACGTACAATATTTTTCGAGAAGAATATGCCCTTTCAGTGCTTTAATTTCGTTATGAAATAATAAATGCGCAGGGCAGGCGTTGACATTAACTGATCAGTCATTGGGCCCAACCAATAATCAAATTTAGTTACGACTTATATTTACGTGGACTATATAATAATGAACCATATATCGGACTGACTCCAAAAAAATAATATAATGCATAGTTGATTATTTAGGATCCATAACGCTATGGAATTCCACTGCAATATTTAAGTTATAACTAAATTTGTTTATTGGCAAGGCCAATTGTCTTAATAGTTGGGCATCTCGTAATTAGAAACAAGCCATACCTTACACATTGAACGTTCCCACTTAGGTTTGGCAGTTGGCGAGTTCTTAAGGCTTAACTACATTCAAGCAAAGAATATAAAGTTACCAAGAAGTCGCATCTCATACACATTTCCTACTGAAAATGCCGGGTTCCAATGTTGGAACCCGCACTTTGGCTTTTTTATGGGCTTTTCAATAATTCTCTCAGCACTTTTAAAATGAGATACCACATACATTGAAACAGGCTGCTTTTTTGTCAATGAAAAGCCAATAAAAAACGTAAAAGCTCTGGGAGCAGGCCGCAATATTGGAACCCACCATATAAAAATGTGCAGTAAAAAAATTGTATGAGATGCGCCTTCTTGGTAACTTTATATTCTTTGATTCAAGGCTTTTTGCAAAAAGTAGGGCAAAAAGTGTTAAACAAAAATATGCCTATAGAGATGCCAACGTGCGAAAAAATTGTGTTTGCTCTCTGAAATCTATCTGAAATGACATGAAAATACAGTTTTCGTACGCATTTCTGCACTCATGTTTTAGTTTTTCACTTTTGTACTTTTTGCAAAATGTTTTGAATTTAGTTAAGCTTTTAGTTAGAAAACCGATGGAAAATGTTTATAAATAAGGAGTTGGACAGCTGTCTTTAGTTGGACATACTTCGGAATGGTTTTATTAATAAGATTTTAGGTATATTTTTAACGGAACTGGGCGATGACGTCTAATTATTGCCATAAATGAAAATCTAGAAATTCATTCATAATTACGGATAATTAAGGGAGGTATCCCATTCCTAAGCTTCTACTAAATGCCTAAACAGAATAGTATGCTGCAACTGGAATTGGAGACGGCTCTGCAAAAGTTGTCAAAAAATGTCTTATATTATATTTTTTGAGCGCCCACAATGCAGCTGTATATAGTTTTTAAAGAATTTTGAAGAAAAACAAAACAACATTGTTGTGTACGAGCTCAGAATGCACGTCCAAATTCCTAAACGCAAAACTTGCGCAAATTATGCCTAAGCAAACAGTTCCAAAATTCAAATTTTTATGCGCAAATGCAAATGTCAAAAATATCTTGCGCACTTCACTTGCATTTCAAATTGTTTTTGTTTCAGCTTGCTTTTTTCATTTGCTTTGCATGTGTTTTGCTTTGCAAATGTTGCGTTTAGGAATTTGCCCCACAATTTCTATTTCCAATATTTTTCCTTTTAATTATTAAAATTTTTGCCACACAAACATTTTTTTTTCAACAGCCCAGTTCTAAATGAATAAATTATTTGTCCTCTACAATTCGATATTTATGTCAAATTTTGCAAAAAAGCTGTTTCGAACATTCAGTCAAATGTCCCATTCCCTCTATCTAAGGTAAAAATATTAAACCGGGGAATTCGGAATATGGTTTTTTTTCCCGGGGAAATATTTAGAATTGGGCTGAATTTTAAACGTCAAAAGTGCTGCACGTGAAAATTTTAAAGTTGGCGAACTCTTCCAGGACCGTATGTAACTACGTTAGGTTCTGTTCGCAAATTGGATTTAAGTGCATTCAATATTTTAAGACACTATTAATTTGTGGTGTAGTCTCCATATTGTGTTATGTTTTGATAAATAAATATAAAATACAAATTTTTGGTAAAATTTTTCTTTTATTACACTAATTATAGTGGTTTCACAATATTTGTTATTTTATTATAAAAAAGCGACGCGTTTCGGATTTACATACACCACAAGTCATAAACTTAAGCCCGAAGATGGATATATAAAATCCGAAACGCGTCGCTTTTTTATAATAAAATAACAAATATTGTGAAACCACTATAATTAGTGTAATAAAAGAAAAATTTTACCAAAAATTTGTATTTTATATTTATTTAAGACACTAGGTTCTGGCTCTCAATAAGGTGTCATGCCACAAATTTATTTATTGTTTGTTATCTAGGGATTTTACATAAAAGTTTTGTATCCAAAGCTTAAATCATAATATTTCATTATAAGCATGTGTAGGTCTTTTCAGAGAAGTGTGCGCAAATTGATTGCTGATATATTAACAATTCGGCTGTGGTATCTTAACACCCCATAGATGGGATTTTCGCAACAAAAAAAATTATGCAGTCGAAAAGGGCCAATTTCTGTAACTGCCTGACCTTTTCTAAGGAATAAGTAAGCTTTCAGATAGTGTCTACTTTTTTCGAATATCCCATAAATGAGGTGCTAAAAGTTCACGTGACCTTGTAATGACCTTGAAAAAACTTTAAAAAATTACAATGATGATCAATCTCAAACTACCCCACCTTTTATGACCTTTTACAGACCTTTTAAATTGCATACTTGTTTTCTTAAATTCCACTAATGAGGTGCTAAGTCTTTTACTGTGACCTTGAAAAAAAAAATCTTACCTATGCCTGACCAATTACTGAAATTGTCTGACTTTTATCACTATCCAGTGGCCCTTCAAGTGGTATACTTTTTTTACCAATGTCCCATAAATGGGGTGCCAAAAATCGCGGGTGACCTTGAAAAACTTTAACACTGGATTAAAAATTTTCTAAGCCTGACCAATTTCTGGAAGTACCTGATCTTTAATGACCAATTACAGACCTTTAAGACTGCATACTTATTTTTGCGAAAATCCCATATATGAGGTGCACACAGCCCTTTCCTTTTATTTTCATATTTTGTTTGTATTTATTTATGTATATATTTTTTTATTTTTTTTTTTTTTATATAGGTGAAATTCGCTCATCAATAGCGCCTCGTAAGCCCGAACGTACAGCTAGTATGCGTGAACGTGAAGCTCAACTCGAGCTAGCACGTAAACGTCAGGGAAATAACGAAAATGCCGATAACATCTCCATTTGTTCATCAAACGGTGACATTGTCACGGCGGATATTTCTCCAAGTACACCAATTCAAAATACTCCTCAAACATCTTCAAGTGCCGAAGCGAGATCATCATCTTCCGCCACCATCCACCAAGGCTATTCCAAAGAGTCCGACACCAATAGTCAGACTAGTTCATTTGAAAGGCTCAAAAGAACCGATCAGATATCAAGTGCAACTTCAACCTTAGATTCGACACGACCAAGCAGCCTAAAAGATTCAGTCCGAAAGATCAATAGCACTATTGATAGTTACTTAAAGGACAAGCGAGACTATGAGAATTTGTATGAGTTTGTTAAGAATGGGACTGGTGCAGAGGCGTCTTCAACCCCTCCACAACCTCCAGCACGATCTGTGGATGCGGCAGCAATGGCTCGTGCTGTAGCAAGACGGCCACAACCATTTTCAGATAATGCTTCAATTTCTGGTGCTAGTTATACACGCAGCGAATATGGGTCTCCATCTCCGCGTTACGGCCTCAACAATAGTCTAGGTTGGTTGAAATAGATTTTGAATTACGTAATAGTTGTTAATATCCAATTTTTTTGTTTTGTTTTATTTTAAAGCTAACATTCCAAGGGTTATATCGGCGTCATATTGCGGCAGTGAAATAGGCGAATTCGATATTTATTCACCATATAGCTATTATGGTAGTGAGGCTGGCGGTGATGTTGCTACGGATATTAATGATAGTGTTTGGGGCGTACCATCGGTAAGTTGTTTCGATTATTTATTGTTTTTGGAAAAAAAAAAATAATAAAATTACTTTTGTTTTTCTTAAAGGCCATTAAGAATCGAACCAAAGCAACTAACCGTCTGCGCATGCGCAAAGGCAGAAGTGTTGTGCACAAAACAATTGAAGATAATTACACTGCTGTGGTGGTAGCGAATCACGAGGCTTTGGCGCAAGTCTTAGATCAGGTTTGTAAATGTTTTTATTTTTAAATTATTGTTAATGTTTTTTTTTTTTTTTTAATTAATTGTTATGATTTGATTTGATTTGATTTAAAATAAAAATAGTCGAGAATGTTCTGACAATAAAATAATAGAGTAAAAGAAACAGGGCATGGAAGAATTACTTAAAAAGTATACCCCTTGAGGATAGACAAGTTTATATTTCCCTTTTTGAAGACTTTAGAAACCTATCCAATGATTTTTACACTCTTAAGCTTGACCCCAGAAATTTTTGGAAATTCGTTAACTCGAAAAAAAAATTCTGATCCAATCAATTTTACGTACAACAACAATATTTTTAATAGTGCTACGGAAATTTGTGAAGGCTGTTTCACAATGCGACGAGAAAACGAGACGTCAGTGTGACGAGAAACGCTTTCATCTTTTTCTTGTTATAAAATCGTTCCCCAATTCACAAGATTCAAGATTTTTTTTTTTTTATTGAACATTTTTATGTATACAGGGTGTCCCGAAACTCAACGTCAAGCGGGTACCGGGTGATAGGGCAGGTTGTGCCCGTTTTGGCATAAGTATGAACAAATAATCCATCTCGCTTGGTTTGGTAATTATAGCAATATTAAGAAAAATATTGAAAATCGATACCCTAGCTCACGTTTTTAGATACAGTGGTCACAAATTTTTAATTTTTGCGGTGTTTTCTTTTTTTACGTAATCCTTAATAACCATGCTCTCAATCACAAATCCGATAATTAATATTGTCAGTTTTATAAGAAAAATAGAGTTTGACTGAGTCATTGTTCAAAAAAATTTTGTAAGTTAACTTTGACACTTCATATTTTTAAAAAAATGTACCACACTACCCTCGGCAAGTTATTTAAAAAAGTGGCCCGTTTCATCAAAATTCCAAAATAGCACAACACTTGCTACTTATTTACTCGTAAAAAATACGATTGCTTTTTTATTTGCAAGAGGACCTCAGTTCACTTCATATCACTTTTACGTAAATAATGCTTTTTTGTGCTCGAAAATCGGTTTTACCGAGGTGTATGTCAGATAAACAGAGGCACTAGAATAAGACACTGTTTGCAGTTAGTTCTAGTGAGACAGATCAACATTACACACGGTACGCTACGATCTACGTTCTGTGGGCTACGTTCCTGCTTTTACTAGCAACTTCTCGTAATTGGGCGCCTTGGTGTTACCTTGGACTCGATTAGTGTTGTGAAAATTATGTTAGTTACTATCTAGAAATAGGTACTAAAAACCTCTCGCACATGGCGTATTTGTACACAGCTCAAGAGTATGAGAACATCAATGCTAGTCCATTAAATGTTACATTAGTCCTTACAGGACTAAATTTTTTTTATTTATGTTTAGGAAGGATAAGTGTTAGTGTAAAAAGGAATTTTTGGGGTTGAAAGCCCCTCCCTCTTTTGGACGCCATTTTTGAATAGGGGGCCTTAAAAGTTTTTCGCTATATCTTGAGAACCATGCATCTTACAAAAAAAATTTTAGCACATTTGTGTACGCAATTGAATTCTGTACAATAAATGTTAGGGCACTTTTTATCGTAAAATTGATAACAAAAAAGGTTAAAATTAAACAGACGAAAGTTTTAAGAAAATTATCATTAAAGGGATATAAAATTGAGCTTTGTACAAATACGCTATTCGCGAAATGCTTTTAGTACCTACTTATTACTACATAATAAGTAACCTAATTTTCACAACACATATCGAGTCTAGGTAACACAAAGGCGCATACTTACGAGAAGTTGCGGGTAAAAGCACGAACGTAGCGTACCGAATGTAGATCGTAGCGTTCCGTATGTAATGTTGATCTGTCTCACTAGAACTAACTGCAAACAGTGTCTTATTCTAGTGCCTCTGTTTATCTGACATACACCTCGGTAAAATCGATTTTCGAGCACAAAAAAGCATTATTTACGTAAAAGTGATATGAAGTGAACTGAGGTCCTCTTGCAAATAAAAAAGCAATCGTATTTTTTACGAGTAACTGGCTGAACAGAATGGTGACGCAGACGGAAACGGAGACGGAGCCGGAATAGCTGTCAAAATATTGAATACACGCAAATTCAATGTTGCGAACACAACGGAACGTAGACGCATACGGAGACGCAGACGGAAGAGTTCACCAACTTTTAACTTTTGACGTACGGCACTTTTGACGTTTCAATTTGTATGAAGAAAAAAAACAGCTTTTTGGGTCGGAAAAAAATATTGTGGTTATTTGTATCGCGAAAAAAATTATTTATTAAAAGGAAAATTATTGGAAACAAAAAATGTGAATTCTGAGCTTGTACACAAGAATATTCTTTTTTTTTTCTTCAAAATACTTTCAAAGCTGTACAGCTCCATTGTGGACATGTAAAAAAAATAACGTACGACACTTTTTGACAGCTCTTCCAGTTCCGTCTGCGTCTTCAGTTCCGTCATTCTATTCTTTTCAGCCAGTAAATAAGTAGCAAGTGTTGTGCTATTTTGGAATTTTGATGAAACGGGCCACTTTTTTAAATAACTTGCCGAGGGTAGTGTGGTAAATTTTTTTAAAAATATGAAGTGTCAAAGTTAATTTACAAAATTTTTTTGAACAATGACTCAGTCAAACTCTATTTTTCTTATAAAACTGACAGTATTAATTATCGGATTTGTGATTGAGATCAATAGCATGGTTATTAAGAATTACGTAAAAAAAGAAAACACCGCAAAAATTAAAAATTTGTGACCACTGTATCTAAAAAAACGTGAGCTAGGGTATCGATTTTCAATATTTTTCTTAATATTGCTATAATTACCAAACCAAGCGAGATGGATTATTTTTTCATACTTATCCCAGAACAGGCACAACTTGCCCTATCACCCGGTACCCGCTTGACGTTGAGTTTCGGGACACCCTGTATACAATTTGATTAACTTAAAACTATAGAGATACAATGAATATAATACATTTGTTGGCGCATAGGGGACCTAACTTTATAAATTGACTTAAACTAAAAATAAAAATAGTATATATTGTACATGACATTCTTAAATTAAAAGTCGGTTGACTTCGATGTTCTCGAGGTGTTCCGTCCCGGTTGTCTGTGGTGATTTTGGTTGTGGTTGGGGTGGGGGTGGCGCTTAGCCACGGCGGTGGGCTGACCCAGGGTCAGCATAGAATGCGACGGTTTCTTCGTTGTCAGTTGCAATTATATTATCCTCCAGTATGTCCATTACCATTGCACTGAGATACATCGGCTGGGGTAGACGCTTTTGGGTTGTCATCCTTCTTATGAGCTGACTGGGGTGGTTGGCTGAGTTTCCTACTAATTTTTTGGCCAAAACTAGTGGGTAGTTGTCCAGTGGTTTTATTCCGGCTTCTGAGTATAGAAGTTCGTTCGTATAATGCTTCTGGCGCTGTCTATCGAAGAATAGTCCGGAGCAAGTCCTCAAAAGCTTACTTTCAAAGATTTTAAGTTGGTTCATGGCCGTCTTAGAGATGGAAAACCAGACGGGAAAGCAGTATCCAATGACTGGTCTCAAGAGCTGCTTGTACATCAGGATCTTGGTCTGCTGACTTAGTCCAGTTCTTCTCTTCATCAATGGGTGGAGACGATGAAAAGCCCAGCTGGCTTTCTTAAGGACATCCTTTGCGTGGGGGTTGAACCTAAGCAGCTCATGGAAGTGGATCCCCAGGTATCTAACGCTCCTTTTTGTAGCCAGTGTGGATCCGTCTGGGAGTTTGAGGCGAATGCTTCTGCATTTAGCAGCTGTTTGGCTTCTTCCTCGGGTGACTGCTGATGGTCTCATGAAGCAGATGAGCTCCGATTTTGCTGCATTGATTTTGATACCCCTTGTTTTGGTAGAAATTAAAGAGTCGCTGGATGGTTCCCCAATTCACAATGCAGCGAGTTCTTCACACCGACAGCGTAGAGTTATTCGTGTTTGTCAGTGAATTTGAGAAATAAAATACAAAATTTGAAAAAAAGGAAAATAAAAATGTTAAAATAAATGCTTTTAGTACTTTTGGGCGTGTTTGTTTATAAAAAAAGACCAAAAGTGAGCAGAAGAAAACGGTGAGAATGTTAATGAAGACAAAATTAATTAGTCGCAAAATAAAAACACTTATTTGCTAGCCATTTTAGATTTTATTTATTTATCTACACAATTTTAATAAATATAAATACAAATACAGATACGCTTGGTGTTTTGTTTTCAATTGTCAAAATGAAAATCGTCGTCTCGTCATGTCTTTTTTTCAATTTTTTGAACTCATAGCATGACGGGACGACGAGAATCGCTTTATTGTGAATACTCTGGTATATTTTCTTATTGCTTGAAATTGGTTTGACAGCTACGACGAGTTCTCGTCACGTTTACGTCTTGTTTCCTCATGGCATTGTGAAACAGGCTTGAAGTTTTTGCAAACAACTTTCGTCAGTCGTTCATTGATATTCCTATTAATGTAGACGAGAACTTTTTTCATTACTTACATAACTGTCCACAAACAATCTTTAATAATACAGTAGGTCCTCGGTAGTTCGAACACTCGTTAATTCGAACGCTCCACTAATTCGAACAGCTATTTTCTTGCATTAAGTATCTTGTAATTCGAACACTTCCTACTCTGTAATTCGAATTTGTAGGTCAACAGCTTCGTGAACAGGACGCTGATAAATTTGTATTGGCACGTCTTCTAGTCCAAATCACGCCAGGAAATTAATTTATTGACCATGGAGAAATTCAAGACTTGGTGGAGGATACACGAAATGAAAACCTAAGCAATGAAAATGTTTCAACTGACTCCGATAGCGCAGACAAAATTCTACAACCCCAAAAAACTATCAGCAGCGGCAGAGCTCTTTGAGATGAGCCAACTACTGCACTATCTTGTGAAACAAGAATTTTTAACATTTCATATCGACCAGGGCTTTATTGCACCAACAACTTATCACTCAACACTAAGCTAATTGTAATATTTCGTGGTACGATTTTGCTGTGAAAGGATGAGACAATGTCCGCGGAAATAATTTGTATTGACCTTAAACCGGTCACAAGGTCCATATGCATTAGGTGCGGGGAAATTATGTCACCCCCACGCTACAAAATCGTATCACGATTTATGAAAAGTTGCTTAGTGCCCTATTACACCTTGACTCTTTTAGACTCATGACTCTCGAAATTGAATGAGTGCGAAGGAGAAAAAAGATCGGATTTCACCTTCGCACTTATTGAATTTTGAAAAGAGTCATGACTCTAGAGTCAACGTGTAATAGGGCACTTAGTGATTAGTGATAAGTTGTTGGTGCAATAGGGCCCAGTTTGACATTTAAAAACATGAAATCATGAAAAAAAACCACAATGTCAAACTTCTTTAAATAACTTTATACAACCTAGAACTTTATTTCGTCTTTTGCCAGACTTTTTAAAGCAATAGGTATTTTTTTTTCTTGTTTAAACCAACACGAATTATTTTATTATACTTTCTCAGCCAAAATATTGACTAGGAAAAACGTATCCAGCAATTCGAACAGCTCCGCGGTTCGAATTGGGTAGGTCTCTAAGGCCCATTGCCCACTAGGCAACTTTTTGTTGCTCCCAATCCAATTACATTAGCTTATATGGGAGAGCGCCCACTAGGCAACTTTTAGTTGCGCAACTTTTTGTTGCTCAGACTTGCTCGCGGAACTTTTTTCCTGGCAACTTTTTGTCGCTTACCCTCGCTCACAGGGCAACTTTTTGTTGCCGGCATCCTTATTAGTCAAAAATATGATGTCAAAATAGCGTTTCCTCTTAACATTGTGGATGCCAAAATGGCGTGCATTTCCTTTTTACCCTCTGTCATTTTGGCCAATTTCTGGAAATGGAATGTGCTTTCTTTTTTTTCAACAATGTGAGTACCTACACATTATAATAATAAATAATATAATATTTTATAATTATAAATATTAATTTATTTCGCTTTGCCAGCTTACGATTATACACAGCCAGACAACCATAAAGCAGCCATCACAAAAAAATATGGCGACAAAAGTCAAAGTCTAGTCCCACAAAGTTGCTCGGAAATTGCCTAGTGGGCGATGGCAAGCAAATTTTGTTGCTCTCTGTTGCCGGCAATTCCGAGCAACTAAAAGTTGCCTAATGGGCGATGGGCCTAATAATTCGAATTACCGAGGTCCTACTGTATTACAATTACGACAGATAAAGTGTTGTATTATATTTCCTTATTATTGCATTATTGCATTATGTACTTATATGTACCAAAGGTATCCCTCCTATAATGATTGACCTCTCCTCTTCTTCAATTGTTTACCTTATCTCTCAGCTCAGGTAAATTTCCAGGCAATTGGAAAAATGCTTTTATCACACCAGTCTTTAAAAAGGGCAATAAATCTGACATTTGTATAGTTATAGGCCAATCTCCAAGCTTTCATGTATTCCCAAGCTTTTTGAGCAGGTGGTGTGTGATAGTTTGACATTCGACTGAAAAAATATCATTTGCAATCACAACAACAGGGTTTCATGAAGAAGCGATCTACGGTAACAAATTTACTTGCTTTTATGCATAAATGCTTAACTGCATCTATACCGATTACTCTAAGGCTTTTGATCAACTCTCTCATGAAACCATCTTTTTTTAAATGTTAAATGTTTGGGTTTCCCCCTGGGCTCATCATCACTTGCATTTCGTCATATCTCCAAAATAGATCTTACCAGGTTAAATTCCGAAACTCTTTCTCTAGCTTTTTCATTGCAAAATGAGGAGTTCCTCAGGGTAGCCACTTAGTGCCTCTTCTTTTTATTTTAGCTATTAATGAAACTGAAATTTTAATTTTTTGCGGAGGACATAAGATTTTCAAAACAATTAAAACTGCCAATAATCGTTTACTTCTACAAGAGGATATAAACAGTTTTGTAATTTGGTGTAGTAAAAACGGTTTGAATCTAAATCCTAAAATGTCAAGAAATGACTTTTTCCAAAAAAAAAAAGCAAAAATCCTTGTTCCATATTGATTATAAAATATCGCAGAACAATTTACGCCGCGTTCATAGTTTTAAAGAGTTTACTTTACCTCTAATCTCGATTTTACAGAGCATATCAATATAACAGTCAACGCCAAGGCCAATTCTATGTTAAGGTTTATTAAAAGATGGTGTAAAGAATTTCAGGATCCCTATGTTACACTTAGCTTTCTACAAAAACTTAGTCCGCCCTCTTTACGAAACCCATAAAAATAGGTTAAAAGCCGTACAGCGTAATTTTATTCGTCTTGCCTTAAAAGGGTTACCAGATCCGATCCTTATAACCTGTTTACTAACTATTAACACTGCACTAAGTGATGATCTAGATTAACACTAATTTTGTGTTGGACCAATCTTTGGTCGCAGGATGTCGTTTGTACTAAGCACTCTTCGCAAAGACCTGATAGTGTTTAAAAAAAAATTTAATGGCTATTGAGTGAGTTATGGTCGCCAACAAATTGGCGTCTCTATCTGACATTTTTTAGCTTAATCTAGTATTAAATTTAATTTTGTTCTCAATTTTATATTCCTTTTCACACACTCTTTTTTTTTTTTATTTATTTTAGCTGCAACAAACTCCCATCATACCTCTAGCACTTCGTCCTCTTGCCAACGCCATAAATTTACGCTTCGAAGACTTTACTGTCATTGAAGGTGGCCAAGCATTTGTCGTTGGAAAAAAGGCCTTCCATGCAGCCGTTTGGACAACAGCTCCGGTCACATTAGCTCTTTCCGGTGATTGCAATCAACTTTCCGGAGTTGGTGGTGAGCTATGCCAACTTACTGGTGGCGTAAGTGGTGTCCTTAATCCAATAACAGAATTCTGCGATCTTGTGCCGAGTTATCATCTGCCCCTTATGCCAACAACTGAAGTGCGCATGTTGCAAGCGACAATATCAGTTTTGCCTCGTTTGCAGCTCGAAACTCTGCAATCCATTGGAACAATTCTTAAGAATAAGTCACAAATGCTAGACAAATCGATGTATAATTTCCGTGGTTCGATACCGAATTTGTCGGGTCTGAAAGAGAACGGCATGAGCTTGAGAAATGTGTGCTCGGTACAGAATTTAAGTTCACTAAGTGAAGACGCCAAGGATGGAACAGAGAAATTGGAGGAGACTCAGCTTGTTCCAGGAATGCCATCGTTTGACGATGTGATGTCACGAGAAGTTGCTTTTATTATGCTTCAATTGGTCAATGGACTAAAGAATTTGCAAGCTAAAGCCATCGAAGAGATGCCGCTTAGTTTGTCGAATGTGGTGCTGGCAAAGGATAATGAAAGTAAAGATGCTCAGGCAAGGCTTTGTGTTCTCCAAGGGTATGTGGTAGAGAAAACATTTCTCGATTGAGATAATAAATTTGGTATTGTTTTATTTATAGGAGCAGCAACAACGAAGAAGACGAACCAATGGGCACCCTGTGCCGTTGCGCACATATCGCCCTCAGTGATATGCTTCCCTCTACAAAAATGACTTCCATTCTGGCTGACATCCTGCTGCAAGAGCGCTCTGAGTCTTTGTCAAAGGCAAAGTCAGTGCTAGAATTTGTATTGTGGGGTCCTTCGGACGTCATCCTCTCCGGATCTACAAAAGAACGTGAACTCGCCCTTCAACGCTGGCTGGACTTAGAAAGAGCAACTGTTCTCCACGGCTTGGTGCGAACTCGAGTTGAGCTCACAATTTACGATGAATGTCATTTGATGTTTTTAGTGCGATCCAATGCAAAAATGATGAACGATGCGGCAAAAATTGTTTCCAATTATCAAAGCGGCAAGGAATAAGAGAGAGAATTGATTTAATTGATTTTCTTCTTCTCCTTTACAAACTCAAGAAATTAATTTATTCGCGTGCCAATTTGATTTTTGCTGTATTCACTTTTTTGATTAATATTTGCTTTCATGTAAAAAAATAAATAAATAATAATTTAACTTGTAAAAAAAATCATATCACAGCAGATAGATAAATCGAAATATTATATTTTTTCTTTGTATAATTTTGTTTTTTTTTTTTCATAAAATATGTAGAAAAACCTTTCTTATGTATGTAAGAACGTATATTAGTAAATATTTATAAAAATACATGCAATTATATTGTATGGGTGTTTGATGAACAAATTATATACATAATAAAAAAAAACTATTATACTTACCGTATTTTATCTTGCCGTACATTTTGTTGAAGTGCATAAGGGGTATCAAAAGTCAATATTTCTGCCTCAAAGTTCTGTCTTACTTGCTTTACTTTAGATGGCGCTCACAGCCCAGGATGGACTACGGCCTCAACCAACAAGACCCTCCAGCCAGCTAGGTCCCTAGCTAGCTGCCTCCAGTTACGCACTCCAAGTTGGTTGAGGTCGTTATCCACTTGTGTGCGCCACCTAAGGTGGGGTCTTCCTCTGCTGCGCAGACCGTCAGGGGTAGATTCGAAGACTCGTCGGGCTGGTGCGTTGGTGTCCATACGCTCCACGTGTCCCAGCCATCTCAGCCGCTGAATTTTCAGCTTCTTGACCAGGTCGACGTCGCTGTAAAGCCCGTAAAGCTCGTTATTAAATCTTCTCCTGCATACTCCATCGATACAGACTGGACCGAAAATCACCCGAAGAATCTTCCTTTCAAAGCACCCAAGCAGATTCTCATCCGTTTTTGACAGGGTCCATGCCTCTGCCCCATATAGCAGGACCGGGATGATTAGGGTCTTATATAAGGTCTCCTTGGTTCTCTGAGAGAGGGCTTTATTACTTAGATGCCTTCTTAGCCCGAAGAAACAGCGATTGGCAAGAGTAATTCTTCGTTTGATCTCTGCGCTGATGTCATTTTGCGATGTTACAGTGGAGCCCAGGTAGACAAAGTCCTTGACGACTTCGAAGTTGTATCTATCCATCGTGACGTTTTGCCCGAGCCGACGATGTTGAGATTCCTTTCTCGATGATAGCATATACTTCGTCTTGTCCTCATTAACAGCCAAACCCATTTTCGCCGCCTCCGATTCAATACTTGCAAACGCGCCGGTAACAGCTCGCTTCGTTCTCCCAATGATGTCAATATCATCTGCATAAGCAAGTAGTTGAACACTTTTGAAAAATTGTACCTCTGTTGTTGACTTGCGAGTTGCGTACAATTGCTTCAAGAACGATGTTAAACAGGTTGCATGATAACGCGTCGCCTTGCCTCAAACCTTTCTCGACATCAAAGTTCTGTCACAGACCGTTTAACTCCAGAGATCTTTGTTGGTTCTAGCATAACATAACTCATATAAAGGTGATATAAAAGTATGTAAGCCTTTAATGAAGTAACTCTGGGAATTTTTAGCTCAAATTACAGTGGACGCTCGGACGCATAGACCAACACCGACAGACGGTATGACAAGACCAATCTTTTCTGATTTCTTCATCGCAGTGTTAATTTTGATTTAAAAAAACGCGATTTTTTTACATGAAACTAATAATTGTTTCCGGGGAAACATTTCCCCGGGAATTTTCATTTAGAATTGGGCTGATTGAGAACTAGTAAATTGCTAATTAGTTACACAAACAAAATTTGAATCAGTTTTTTTCATTTTGGAGTAAATAGGGATGACGGCATCATAAAAGGAAACCCATTTTGTCACAAACCAACAGAGCAATTAATTTGTTTTTGCGTAACTAATTAGCAATTAAGTAGTACTAAATATATATATTCTCTCCCGGATCGTTTATCTCTATTTTTGAGAAAGGTGACCTGCTAAGTTGCCGTCAACTTAGGTTAGGTTAGGAGGGGCGTGCCCAGCTCTGAGGCTGTTGCGTACACGGGGGCCTATTGGTCCATTGTGATCCCCTATAACAGAGATTAATCCTAAGCTAGTGGTTGACATAGACTGGTTCATTTACGAACCAGCCCGTGCTTTCTATATATTTCCTCATGTTTGCCATTGAGACCAACGTCCAGTTCTCCAACAAACCTGTTTTCAAGGTAACGGGGGCGGTTTGTTTGGAGGTTTGGGCAATCGCAGAGCAGGTGTTTAATGGTTTCTATTTCTTCAACATCCTGACAGCTCCTACAGAAATCGGGTGCGTGTACACCCAATCTAGTGGCCATTATGCCAATGGCACAATGTCCCGTCAGTACACCTATCAGGGTTCTGATATTCTTTTTACTCAGCGATAAAATATACTGAGTTCCCTTTTCATTAATTCTAGGCCATAAACTTCTAGAAATGGCACAATCGTTCCTGGATATCCAGAAGTTATTGATTTGCTCTTTCGTTATTAGGTCTATCCTCCTTTTGATTACGCTAATAGGGACGTATAGTCCCATGTCTAATTGGCTACTACTGCCTGTATATGATATTGACCCCTTCCTTTCCAGTGCATCTGCTATGTCATTCCCTTCTATATTGCTAGACACTGCACTCATCTGGGAGATTGTAAGATTCTCTAATATTAAGAGCTTCACAAAACAACCCTGCTCCTGTTCCTTCTTCCATTTTTGACCCATCAGTGTAGAAGGGGATACCCCATTCACTGAGTAGTGAGTTGGGCTCCCATCCATGTCTTTCGGGTATTATAACCGAGAAGTTTTTTTTTTAAATCTATTACGGGTGGGAAGTAGTCAGTGGTCACATCAAGTCCGGCATATCTTTGCCAGATAGACCCATGACCAAAGGTGCTGCGCTTCCAAGAGCCCATTTCCTCAAGTCGAAATGCACTTTTGGCTGCTGTACACCTTATATACTCATCCAGAGCTGGAAGGTTGAGAATAATTTCCAGCCCTACTTGTGGAGTAGACCTCCGTGCCCCGTTATTCCTATACAGGCTGATCTCTGTACCTTGTTCAGGTTTTTGAGGTAGCTATCCTTTTCTACGGCTTTCCACCATACAATCGAACCGTAGGTAAGTATGGGACGAACGATCGCCGTGTACATTAATTGGATGACTTGCGGTCGCATTCCCCACCGGGTACCGAAGGTTTTTTTTGCATGTGTAGAAAGCACAAAGTGCTCTCTTTGTTCTTTCCTATGTGTTTCGTTTCCATGTTAGCTTTGAATCAAGGATTACTTTTCAAAATATTTGGCTTCATTGGAGAGTTTCAGAGGTATTTCATTTAGCTTGGGAGGAGTAAAATCCTCTAGTTTTCTTTTCTTCGTAAACAGAACAAGTTCAGTTTTTGAAGAGTTAACCCCAAAACCGTTTTGTTCTGCCCATGAAGATAGTTCATTAAGTGCAGATTCCATAATATCCCTGATAGTAGTAAGAAACTTACCTGATATCAAAATTACTATGTCGTCTGCGTAGGCCATAGACGTCAACTTAAGAGGACACCCATTTTCTCGCAAACCAACAGAGCAATACATTTTTTTTTGTTAACTAATTAACAATGAAGTAGCAACTAATTACTATATACTTTTTAATATGCAACGGAAAAAGTGACCTGCTAAGTTGATGCACATCTGCTTTTTTGCTGAGTCGTTTATGATATTGGCCCAAGTTTTCGAACTCGAGCGCCGAACGCATCATGGTCAAAAATCAAAAACCCGCGAAATTTTCGAGCTTTTTTAGTTATTGGCAGTTTTAACCCTAAAGGATTAGTTTTTTTTGACTATAACTTCGCTCAACGATTTCAAAACAATACAGAACCATCTGTGTCGACCCAACAGTTTCAAAAATACAGATATTCAAAATTTGGCAATAAGTTTATATAATAAGTAGTATAATTTTAAATGTGCATAACTGCATTGTTGTTGTCTGTCTCGTGGGTGTCGCCGGTTAGCATCGACGACGCACCGACACGGACGTCTCGACGGTCGGTTAATTTTTTTCTCAACTAATATAATATTCTAGAGCATGTAGGATAGGCTGAGACAAGAAAAAAGAATCATATTGAAGGGGAGTCTGTTTTTTTTTTTTTTTAAATATAATAATATCTTAACCTTTTAAAAATCTCTTTTTAAAAAATTTAAAATTATTGCATTTAATTCCACTCCACACTTGATTTTCCACGCGTGTACTTTGTCGTACGTGTATGGGGTGCTAACAAAGTACTTTTTTTCGTGGCGTTTAAGACAAAATGATGTTGGGGAAAAACCTCTATAATTTGAAAACCAAAACAGACTCAACAACTTGGAATACTTCAATCAAAAGGAGATATTTCACATAATATTCTACTAAAAATACAGAAAATTGTATCGGTTTGTTTCTTTTTTATTTAAACGTGAAACTTAAAATGCGATTTCCCAAAAATGCTTAAATGGCGTATACGACAAAACTATTCTCGGGCGACGATATATGTACTTATACTAGAGAGCTTATAAGTTGGGTCGAAAGAAAAAAATCCCTTAGAGGGGGTAGTCTATATTTCCCCGTTTAATTGGAAGGGGCAATTTGTTAAAAAATTGACTTGAAATAAAAAAAGGCTTATGAAAATCCAACGACAATTTTTGGAATAAAATCCTATACCGTTTGTCAAAGCCAGGAATCCATTCTCAAATTTTCTTTTTAAATAACGTTTTTTTTTTTAAGATAGTCTTTTAAAAATTTATTTCCAAAATCAAAATTTTCAAAAAAAAATCATGAAACTTAAATATTTAAGTCAAAGAAACTATTAGGGTACGTCCAACAGGACAGGCGATGGAAGTAGTTTAATAAATTTTTAAGCAAGGAAAACATTCTAAAGTTCAAAACTTGATGAACATTTTTTTTGTAAAACCAGTCGTGGTAATGTATTTTCTATGAAATAAAAAATATTTTCCACTATTTCGAAATACTTAAGACACAATCTAATAAATACGACCACAAATTCTTAAAATCTTATTGAACATGCCTAATTACAGGTCTAGTTAACACACACATTATTATATTTTTTTATATAAACTTACCTTAAAAAACCAATATTAATTTATTCCGCTAGAGAGCACTAGTGTACGGTGAACTCGATAGACAATAACCAATTGAGGAGATATATGGACGGATTTGTTATTAATTATTCTGTTTAACTTTTCGGCACTTAAATATCCATTTGAAAACAAAGTTCTCTTTGCCCAGATGCGATGGTCCCCTATGACCCGTCTTCCCCTACCTGGAATTTGCAAAGTGAAAAATAATTGTAAATAAAATTAATTGTTTTTAGTTTAAGGTAAATAATCGAATACAAAACCACCTTTCTTTTTTCTGTACGACTGACTAGTTTTTCTTGATGAAGACAAATCAAACCATTGCCGACACTTCAACAGCCAGTCTCCACCAAAATAAGAGCCTTCTAGAAAACGGGATGGGATACCGTCAAAGGTGGAACTTAACTCCTTTAGTCTTGGTCCTACTTGCAGACACGCTAAGATGAAAAACAAAAATACAATTTAAAAACTCCTTAATAAATTAATACGCGTATATTTTCTTTACGGCTGTCCAAAATTTTCTTAAATTTTTGTGTTAAAACTTTGCTCTAAATATTTTTGTATCTAAAAATCCATGATCTTTGATTGTTGACGTAGTCAGTGAAGGTATACAGCATTTCGCGTGTACGTAGCGATGCATATACAAAAATATCCAATGATAGTTGAATGCACGAAAGATTTCCTTCAGACACTCTTGGACAATTGTCGTCGTATTTATAAACGTTGTCTAACTTTAGACAGCCGTTTTTTAATAAATATATTTAATTGTTTTTTTCTTTTTTACTAAATAAAGCATATTTCCGACTATTTCGAAATACTTAGAAACTGTTTTAACAGTAAAAAATCTAATAAATACGACCACTATTATTTATAGTCACGTTCCAGCAGTTGTCTTAATACGACCTCATATTACCAGTAATACCTCTGAAATCATTCATTCTTGAATGAATTAATGAGAGAGCTTTTGCATGAAATAACATTTTATTCATTTCAACATTACTTTTATTTCGCAACAAGAAACTTTCGTTACATTGGTCATTGAACGTACCGATTTTCGAAAAGGTTTGGACAACCAACTGCAGTGTCTACGTTAGACAACCAATGGAAAATGTTTATAAGTAAGTTTTGGAACTGGACAGCTGCCCAAAGTTAAAACAGACTTTAGTATCGGTTTATAAATAAGACAGCTGGTTTGAAATTGATAAAAGCATCGAAAATTAAAAACAAAGGGTCCTACCAATAATCAAATTTAGTTACGACTTAAATATTTCAGTAAAATGGACCATAATGGAATGGGCTCTAAATAATAAACCCTGACTGGTATTACCTAAATATTTACGTAGGCTATTTATCGAATTGACTCCAAAAAATTGAATATTATAATGTATGGTTAATTATTTTAGGATTCATAAAGTTGTTGTTAATTTCACTGCAATATTTAAGTCATAACTAAATTTGATTGGTAAGGCCTTAAGTGTTAAATATTATTTTTCAACTTTAAGTAATTTTATTAAAATGTTGTCCATCCAGCCAACACGTTCAGTCCTCTGAAGACATTTGTTTGTTACATACATACATATACATACATTTTATGTATGTAAAGTCAATTTTAAGCCATTTCCCGGTGTTGAATTTCGGATGTACATTTATAAACCAGTAGCACACACCCATTTTTTCCGTAGATTTACCTGACTATAAGAAAATAGTTTAAGTTTAATATTACCTAAACTATTTTAGTAGAGCTTTAAATTTGGAAAATTGTTAAGTAATTTCATTCTTCAGCCTTAACATCCAGCTAATGAAAATTTAGCGCTAGTTAATTAAGAAAAATCAAACTAGTTTAATCAGAATATACAATGAGATTCTGCGATGCTGGTAACTATAATTCTCTTTTGCAAATATTGGTCCAAACTGAAGTTATAAAAAATAAAAAAAAAAACTGAATTTCCTCTTTGAAAATACAAAATATTATTATTATTATTATTTTTATTAAATACAATAATATGTACATAATAACTACTACCAATAAATATTATTATAAAATATATATAATTTCTTATAACAAATACATATCACTTCTTGCTAGTTGAGATTCAAAATTATTAAAAATAATCTTATATTTAATTAATTTTTAATAACATCACAACAAGGTAATACATTTTTATAAGTATTTTTAAGGCAACTTTGGAAATTTAAGAAACATAAAGTATGTTAGAAAGTAAGATCTACTGCAAGTGAATTTACATGGCAAATGAATCGTACATAAATTTTTTTTCAATTTAATAATCGAATGTTCTCATTTTAAAAATCCTCCTTTAGTTCTTTTCTTAACTTATTGGATTAATTGTCTTCGGTTTTTGTTTCTTACAAACTAAGTATAAATAATATTTATCATTTTTAAAACTCCAATATTAAAAATATTTTCTTTTTTATTGTTTACTTACTTGCTACACTTAATTAAGTTTAATTTCAGATATTCATTATTACAATTTGTGTTTGGTTTAATATATTGCTGATGATTTCAAATCGGTGATTTATTTTTTTTTTATTTTTTAAAATTCTTTCTTAATTAGAAATCTTAGGATCAATTATTCATATAAAAGAAGTTAGGTTCTTCTGTATTCATGATTCATTTTTTTTGCTAAGCATTATTGAAGCTTAAGAACGCAACATCCAATTGAAAAAAGTAAATTATATATATAAAAAAAAACAAACAAAAAACGCCTATAATGTCAATATTTTTCGTTTGCTTAAATTGGAAATCGAAGTTGTAAGTTCAAATTTAAGATTTTTTTTCCATAAAGTATTAACAACTTTTTCATACATTTATAATTAAATGCAATCTAAACGTTTTTAAAAAGATCTAATATTGTGCCTTTTGTGTTTCGCATTGATGTCTCATTTTCTATTTTTTAAGTTACTCTGAAATTTTGAATTCGGAGGTCCGTTATAGACAGACAAATCAGGCAGCATAATTTTAGGGGTTTTAGGTATTGGTTCTCTAATCGGTTAAAACCGGTTCGGTTTTTAGTAATTCACAATGGAATTTATTAGACATTGAAGAGACGGAAGAGATTTTTTGTTTATCTAAGGAAAATAAAAAAACAGAAGAAGAAGGATGACACCTCTGATCTGACGTCCCGATATTGAAGACCCTAGCTCTAAATCTGAGGAATACTCAAAGATCATTGAAACAGTCAAAAGCATCACGTACTGGACCTTCAAGTATCGAATAATTTCGTTTATAAGAAAGTCCAACATTGTACAGGTAATCGTAATCCATTGTAGGAATACAAAGTTTGAAAACTTTGCGTTCCTGAAGAGTTAACTGAACTTTGGCTCATCAACCATCGCATAATGGGATATCAAAAACGTTGTACCGTTGTACCGTACTTCGTACAAGTGTTGTAAAAATTTTAATGCAAAAAAAAAAGTGCGATGGTGAAATCGGATGTTTTGTCTCTTTCATACCCATTTAAATTCAAAAAGAGTCATTACTCTTGAGGCGCCGCGCCGTGTAAAGTTGATTTTGTCGTCAACGCAAAAAAAAGCTACATTGTCCGTTCTAATGTTCATTGAAACTAAATTAATTCGCAGAAAGAAGTAGTCAGCAAATATTTTTTAGGACCAGAATATTTTATTTTTCTCTATAATACCAATTACCATTTTTGTTTTGTGGAGCGAGAAGAAAATTAACCGAGTTTTGTCAATAAAATAAATCATAAAGATGGATAAAGATTTGAATGAAGACGAAGTAATTATATTGTCTGGCGCATTGTTCACTTCACTCTTCGCAATAATGTTGGATGATATTAAAGATCGGAAGGAATGGGTCAGTTATTAATTGTGGGAACGACGATTTCTTGGGCGTTATTACAGTGACGTAAGGTTTAGAAATGTTTATGCACAAAAATGTAAAATTCAAAGTAATAATATTCGATCATTTAATTTACAGTTTCAAAATATGGTTGATAATCCACCGTCATTCTACGAAAATTTTCATATGGATTTTAATTCCTTTGAAGCGTTTAAGGCTAGAAAAGCATTTACTGCCGAAACGAATGATTCGACCAATCGATCACATACCGACCAGATATCGCTTGGTAGTAGTACTTGAGTAAGTCCTGCTCCTAATTCTTTTTGTGCAATTTTTAACATTCCTTTTTTGAAAAAGGTATTACGCCTTCGGAAGTTTCCAAGGCCACATCGCGAGCGTTTACAGAATTTCCAAAAGTGTATTTGGTGAAATTTTAAAAAACGTTTCAATAGCAATAACATCTGAATTGAAAAATGAATTTATTGATCTAAAAGCGGAAATGTGGGTTGAAATTGCCAATGAATTCAACTATAATATGACAGTTGCCAAACTGCCTTGGAGCCGTAGACGGCAAACATGTTGCAATTAAAAAAACAAAAAATGCCGGCCATCTAAAAATATGCAATCTTTTTTGTTCACTATTGTACGGTATAATTTTTAATTTAAATTAATCGGTTTAAAGCAATAAAAAAAGAAAACAATAAAAATCGTTCGAGTGCAAGAGAACGTGTACTGTGAACACACATCAATGTAAGTTCTGTGACTGAACATGAACGCACCTAAATAAAATATAAGATAAAAGACACTTGTGTGAACAGCCATGGGAAGCATCCATTTTGGTTGGCATTGAATATAACTTCCGGTGTAGATGGTTGAAGATAGATTTTTTTTTGCTTATAAAGTGGTTTTATTTAAAATATAGTTTTTGTAAACATAAAACAGAATGGTTCAAAGTTTTGGGTTGCAGAATAAATCAACTCTATATTTTAAGAAACTATTGGGTTGCATTTTTCAGTTTTTGACATTTTAAAAAATTGGAGGAATTATAAAAACTTGTCAGCAGTCTATATCTGCCAAAATTTTTTCTTTGTGTTTTTCGGTTACTTCTGTGTGGAAGCGTCAGTTTTTCCTGACCGATAGCAGATGAATTTAACCTTGGCTACAGTATTTAGTGCGAACTATCGCTATAAATTACTAGTGACGTTTCAGATTCTTTTTCGAATGACAGCCCTTCTTCTGAAAGGAATATAACATGCCTCTGCATGTCTCCATATGCTTTTAGATACATGTCAACGCATCTAACGGCACAATTTTGTGTGCTGATATTTTCGGTGACGTCAAATATTCAATGCACTGCTAATTTACCTGACCGCCTAAACGTTCCTTAATTTTTCAAACCAACACTAGTGAAAACAAAGCACAAAATTAAAAAATATCAACGGACGCACCCTAAACTATTTGAGGCCTGCCAACTTTCCCAAAAAAAAATTTCGGAGTGTCAAACTATTCCAGGCATTTCAAAACTTTATCTCAACTATTATTCTCAATTTTACATTTGGCCAAGTCGGCATTTTTTTTTTGTCTCTAAAAGTACAAATTTTAAAATATTATTAAAATACTTAAACTACCTTAAAATCTGATTGTAGAATTCAATGAAAATATTATCTACGACAAAAAAAAAGTTAAAAGAAAAGGAAATTTTCTACAACGCCCGCTGGGCGAAACCATTTTGTCATCGCTTGGATATTGCTGTTGCTGGTCGTCTTTCTTTGTGGTAAGCGTTATTGCCATAATCTTTTGGTCAGTTCTTTAGCATGAGCCGAACAACTGGCTTGATAATATTATTTATAAGAGAGAATTTGAGAGTTTATTTACGGAAAAGCTATGCAAACAATTGAATAATGAGGCAAAAAGGATAACTCCTACTACAAGTCCCTGTTAGAAGATGTGGTTTTAGATATAAAACCATGCAAAACAAAGGTTGGAAATGACATTAAAATCAGTGATTATGAAACCATTTTATTTAAAATAAAACAGTTTACTATTTAAGTGACTTAAAATGAAAAAAATTAAGTCAGGACTCTTTAACCGCCTTATTACAGAACGGCCACAGTCTTTCGTAAATACAAAAGTACGAAGACTTCTAAGAAGGCTGATAATCCCTCTCTGCTACCAGCCCACCCCAGTACACAGTAAAGAATATGTTCAATTGATGATAGGGAATCAGCTAATTAAGGGGGAAATCTTATTACTTTAAACAAAACTAACGTACAAAGAGAATATCGGTTAGAAGAACAAAGGCGTCGAGACACAAGACGCAGAAGAGCTTTAGAAACAAATTATTTGTCAACTTATAAATGCGCCGTTAGTCCGGATGTGCCATATCACAACTTAGGTGCATTTGAAATTTTGTGTATCCATTGCGGTGCATTGCATTTTCCTGAGGAACGTGTTTCCAATTCTATTAATATTAATTCTTTTGGTGACTGTTGCTTACATGGACGTATTTTAGTAGAGCCACCACAATTTTCGAATGATTTAGCTCGTCTGTTTTTGAACCGTCACGCGCATTCGAAAGAATTCCAACTTAAAATAAGAAACATAAACGCATCTTTTGCGCTAGCATCCTTTAATCTAGAAGATGACAGAACAATTAATAGCCATGGCATCTATAGCTTTATTGTTTGTGGCCAAGTATATTATAAAATTAATATGACAACACATCCGACCCAAAACGTTGAAGGCGTCTTTGAAAGACCACAATACGGCCAATTATACTTTTTAGATCCTGATGATGCCGTAAATGAAAGAGTTAGTCATCCTCTTAATTCTGGAATCAGTACCTCTCTGATGGAGCTACTGGAGTACATTATTCGAGCGCACAATGGTTATGTTCAAGGATACATAACGATGCGAGAAGTTGAGGAAGCAGTTAATCGGATGGCTTCTGCCCAAGGAATACCTCCACCATATGTGAATCTTTTATTTAGAATGACAGAACAGTCCGATCACAGTAGGTTCAACATACCTGCATGTAATGAGGTTTTTGCAGTGTTTTCACTTAATGCCGATCAAAGCTTTCCTGATAATGAAAAGATTGTTCATCAGCGTGATAAAAAAAATTATCTTTTGAAAGAATTTAGATAAATCATTTACTTACTTATCCATTATTTTACCCAGCTGGAACAGATGGGTTTAGTATAGATATACCTCTGCAGACGCCATATGCCAGCTGGAGGCATTTAATACTACGTTTTCATTAGAGCAAATGAGGTAATTTCGCTGAAAATTTCCAAATTCGATTCGAAATTATCTCAATTCCCCTACAAATTCACATTTCCAAATGAAATCATTTCAACCAAATTTGCACGAAATTAGGTAGGAAATTACGCAAATACTTTATGAACACACCCAAATGGAATCCATTCAAAGTGGAACGCATTTAAAATGACAGAATTCAATGTATAAAACAACAAAAACAAGCGGTTGACAGCCTGAACTGTCAAACGAAATTAGCAAATTTATAATGAAAACACTTTTTACGTAATTTGCGAAATTACCTCATTTCGGCTCTAATGAAAACGTAGTATAACATGGCTTGAACTTGCACAAAATAGATTATCATTTCGACCTAACTTAATTAAATTCTTGGTCGTCAACAGAAGCACCTGACTTACGACGAATTCCATTTAATGCACTTTCATTTCGGTGGCAGGTTATTTCAACAATATTTAGTGGACACTTTTACATTCGTGTAGAGCGTGACCGTATTCAATGGATCAAATATAATCAAACGAAGAACAATATTCGGGAGTAACACGTTTTATTACTGACTTAGCGGATAAAAAAAAATGCCACAGTTGGTGACAAGATTATTTTACCTTCCTCGTTTCCCGGTTCCACGAGATATTATATGGAGAGTTTTGAAGATGCAATGGCTATTGTTCGACGGCTTGGATCACCTGATATCTTTATCACAATGACATCGAACCCAAAACTGGGCAGAAATAAAACAGGCATTGCGAATTGATTTAGAGGACGGAACAACCTTAGACCAGCTTTCACAGAATCGCCCTGATATCGTGACCTGAGTTTCCAAACTAAAATTCAATCAAATTATCGAAGAATTAGACAAAAAACACTACTTTGGAAAAGTTTCGGCCTTTGTTTATACAATAGAATTCCAAAAAAGAGGGTTACCACATATGCATTTACTTGTGATAATGTCTTCTAATGACAAGATACATAATCCAGAAGAACTCGATGATTTGATTTCATCTGAAATACCTGGAAATCATGAAGCAGAGTTAAGAGAACTTGTACTCAAATGGATGATTTACAATCCATGTGGAAAGCACCCTGTATTGCTAAAAAAAATGGGAGAACAAAGTGTCGATTCGACTTCCCTAAATCCTTCCAGGAAGTAACATCTTTGGTAGACGATGGCAAACCTAATTATCGACGACGCTACGACCCACAGTTGGACCCTCAAAGCTACCAGTTTTCACACGAACAAGCAGTTTATCGCAAAGGCATAAATGGCAGCCGTATTACAAGAGACAATCGTCATGTAGCTCCCCCTACAACCCAAAATTTCAACTGTCACATTAACGTTGAGTATGTAGTCAGTATTTTGGCTGTTAAATATCTCTACAAATACATTTATAAAGGACACGACTGCGCATCTATTAAAGTTGTAAAAGAACAAAGAACCCTAATTTATAATGAGGCGAACACATATATTGAAGGACGTTATGTTTTACCCCCAGAAGCATGTTGACGATAATTTGGTTTTGAAATCCAAACAAAAAGAGTCATAATGTACAAAAATTAGATATACATTTATCAGGTCAACATCGAATCGCAAACTTAGATCAAATCCAGGAAGATTTTGCTGATATTGGACAAAGAGGATCCACAGAGAGAACTCAATCAATCACACGAACACTTTGATGGAATTGAATATCTTTATTATTGGCAAATGTCTGAATATTTAAGATGGGTCGGGAGGTCGAGTAAATGGGAGAAAGGGCATCGAAAATTCCGAGTAATTGGTAGGATTCACAATGTGAATTACATTGTTCAACCCGACCTATACCACTTGCGATTATTGTTGTTTCATGTGAAAGACGCAACAAGTTTTGAAGACCTTCGAAGTGTGAATAACACCCAGTATCAGACTTACAAGCAAGCCTGCTTAGCACGTGGTTTAGCCTACGACGATCAACAATGGATAGAGGGATTACAAGAATCTTCTTTGTATAAGATGCCTGTAGCAATGCGAAGCCTTTTTACACAAATACTTATTTACGGATCTCCTGAAAACCTAAAGCAACTATGGGAAACATTCAAAGAAAATTTGGCAGAAGATTTCATATGCTCAGCACGGAAAAACGGACAGTCTGTAGAAAATGCTATTAATCGCGCCTACAGAAATATTGCTCATAAATTGAACAATGATGCTACAGAAGGCAGAGACCTCCAATACTGGGTACAAACTTTTGGTTTTGAGGATATTGAGGGTTACGACTTTGAAATTAATCAGGATGCTCTAAACAAAGATAAGTCAGCAGTACTAGGACAGCAAATGTATCAAATGCTTAAAGGAAAACAGAAAGAAATAGTAAACACCATTCTTAAAGCTGTAAATGATTCGAATACCGAAACAAAATGTTTTTTCATTGATGGTTCAGGGGGCACTGGCAAGACTTTTATTTATTAAACTTTTTTCTACATGCTGAATGGAAAACGATGCAAAGTAAAATGTATGGCTTTTACCGGTATTGCTTCCATATTGCTGCCAAACGGTCGAACTTCTCACAAAACTTTTGGATTGAAAGTACCACTCTTAACACCAGACTCAATCTCCTGTATAAAACCTGGATCCCCAAAAGCAAGAGAATTAGCAGGAATTGATATTTTTCTTATGAATGAAGCCGCAATGCTTCCAAAATATGGACTACAAAATATAGATGTAAATGTGGATCTCCCTTTTGGTGGAAAGGTAATAGTACTTGGAGAAGACTTTCGCCAATGTCTGCCTGTACTGTACAGCCACGAGCTAATAAAAATGAATTGATTGATCATTCTATTAAACGATGTTCTTTATGCTCACGTTTTAAGGCATTCACATTAGATGAAAACATGCGCGTTGATCCAGAGCAACAGGAATTTGCCCAATATTTACTTAAGTTAGACAACGGTAAATTGCCATTAAATACAATTAAGGAAATTCAACTGCCACTTAATATAATTTCAAACAATAATCTAATTGATGGTGTATTTGTGAACTGCTTTGCCAATCAAGATTATGAAGGAATGAAAGACAGAGCAATAATCGCGCCACTAAATAAAGACTTCGACCGAATCAACGATGTAATTGTTGCCAAACTTCCCGGAGAGTACAAAATATATTATAGCCATGACTCGATAAAAGATCAGCCTGAAGGAGGACTCGAATTCACAACGGAATTTCTTAATTCAGTCAACATTTCAGACTTTAGAGCTGTGATTGCAATCACAGTAAACCGACACAATCAATCTCAACGTCAATCATTTCAGTTTTTAAATAAACGACCGAAGCACGCATATATGTTTCGTTCATTCCACTCATTCTCAATCACATCACACAAATAAATAAAAAAAACATAAAAGAAAAACAATGAAAGAGTTCCTCACCGATCCGATCAGTATAAGGGGTCAAAAGTCATAAGAATGAGTTTTTTGCAAATATCTCAGAAACGGTTTGTGCTAGATAAAAATTTTATTCGACAATATTATAGCTGAAGGCATTTCCGATAAAAATGGTGTTAACAATTTTTTTCGTAGCATTAACCGTTTAAAAGTTACAGCACATTTTCATGACCTTTGGCCCCTATTAAGGGATTTTTTGAGTTTTCGATTTGCTGTAATTTTTTAACGGTTAATGCTACGAAAAAAATATTCAGCCTCATTGTGAGTTTCGCCCGAACAACATTTCACCCGGAAAATTTTTTCGCCTATTGTGAGTTTCACCCGTAAAGTATATTTCATGTTCCGAAAATGTCCCTTATTGCTGACATTAATTTCAGGCAGAATGTAATGGCATCGACAGCTTAAATTTTCACATATCTTAAGTAGGCGAACGAGGGAGCAATTAGGTGGAAAACGTACATTTTGTACGGGCGAAGTTCACAATAGCTCTTAAAATTCCGGGTGAACAGAATATTTTAAGGTGAAATTTTGTTCAGGTGAAACTCACAATAAGCCTGATTATATACAATTTTTGTGGGAAATTGCACACGAATTGAAACTGAAAAGAAATTCCTTAATAATTCTTTTGCGTTATTTGGATGTGTCCGAAGGCTTATGTAATGGAGCAAGACTAATTGTAACAAAGTCTTTGTAATAACATTATAAAGGCAAAAAGGTCAACTCGGATGTACCATGCAGCGACACCAATTTCCAGTGAGATCTGCATTTGCTATGACAGTTCACAAAGCTCAAGGCCAAACGTTTGAGTATGTTGGAGTGGATTTAAAATCAGCAGTTCTTATGCATGGTATGTTGTATGTGGCATTTTCTCGGGTTAAGCGACCAATAACTTTAAAAATACTACTCCCAGAGGAAAATCCTTGACATACCCGAAACATAGTATGGAAGGAGGTATTAGGTTAAGGTAAAATATGTTTCAACAACAACAAAAGTCATACTTTGTTATATTCAAACACCCCAGGGTGTCTTGAAGAACTTTTTCCCAACACAATTATCAAATAATTGCCCATCGGAGTTAAACCAACATCAGCCATAATTGCAACCGACACAAGAAGGTAATAGGACTCTTCAATTCAAATTGCTGCCAAATCCTATAGTACCTCCAAAATTTGATATTAATAATATATCTTAGTATAATATCGAGAGGAGCAACAGCAAATATCAGCTGTTTAAGCCAGCCAAACGATTTCTTCAACTCCAAATCTCAACACTATACCACACACTAAACTATCTTAGCAACACTATCAACTTCTAACTCGGCAGTAAAAATAAGCACTCCTTTCTACAGCAACAATATTATCATCGACAACAGCAGCATCAGAAATTCAAGTTACAGCAGAGATAAACCCTATGGCCTATTGTTACCCGACATAAACAATTGGCTGATAAGTATTCAGCTCATGAAGCAATTCACTGTGTTGTGCAAAGTGGAGTCAAGTGGTTATTCTTTCCACACCAAATCTCACCAATTTGCCGAAGGACATGCACAGCTTATAATAGTAAAACTGCGAAATAAAAACGACACAAAAAATCGTAACGAACAAAATATTCGTGAGCGCAGAATGCTGCTTTAATCTTCCTTAAGGTGTGTTGCGACAGCTTATTTTTAATTTACTATTTCTTTTTTTTATATAAGTAAAACATTTGGGATTTCATTACCGTAAAGCGTAACTCAAGTCGATTACCTAGTAGTATGAAGTATCTAGATACAGTTACAAGTGATGCACAAACGATTTGTAATTTATTTGCAAACTATTTTCAATCGATTTATTCTTTCGATTCTCCCTCAACCCAGGAGTTACCATATATTAGTAGAGTCGTTAATATTGGCTCATTAGTTTTTAGTCCAATTGAAATAGAGGAGGTTTTATTTGAATTGGACATAAATAAAAGTGAAGGGCCTGATGGTATTCCTCCCATTCTCTTAAGGAAATGTAGTATTACAATAGCTCAACCACTTTCATGGATTTTTAATCTTTCTTTAGCAAAAGGACAATTCTTGGATTGCTGGAAGGTTTATTTTTTGTCACCAATTTTTAAATCGGGTTCCAAACATGATATTACTAACTATAGACCCATATCTAAAATTTCTTCTATCCCAAAAATATTTGAAAAATTAGTTTGCAATATGTTATCTCTTTTGTTTAAGCGTCACATTTCAGGTTCTCAACATGGGTTTGTAGCAGGGAAATCAACAGCCACTAACTTAGCTTTAATTAGTAATACCATCATTACAAATATGGAAAATGGGTTCCAAACAGATGTTATTTTTACAGACTTTGCAAAAGCATTTGACAGAGTCAATCATCAAATCTTATTGATAAACTATCTTCTCTAGGTATCCACTCTTTCTTATTAAAATGGATCTGTCTTGTAGAGTTCGAATTGTAAAAGTTGATAGCACGTTCTCAAAAAGTATCTTTGTCCCATCTAGTGTACCGCAAGGAAGTCATTTGGGACCATTATTATTTTTGTTATTTGTAAATGATATACATATAATTTTTCAGAATTCAGAGTGCCTTCTTTTTGCGGATGACCTCAAACTTTATCGTAAGATTGCTTGCGAAACGGACTGTTTTCTTCTCTTGGAGGATCTAACGAAGCTTGATATTTGGTGCAAACAGAATCAACTTTTGTTAAATGTTTCCAAATGTCAAGTTATGTCATGTTTTCGAAATTCTAATCCTATATTATTCGGTTATAAAATCAACCATATAAATCTAGAGCGTGTAATTAGGAAGAAAGACCTAGGAGTAATCCTAGATACAAACCTTTCATTTTTGCCACACTATGATTTTATGATAAACAAAGCAAATCAAATGCTTGGTTTTTTTAAAAAGAAACACGAGGGATTTCTCTGATCCATATACTCTAAAATCTCTATATGATCCTCTTTTAAGGTCAATTCTTAAATACTGTAGCATTATTTGGAATCCTTATTATAAAAACTCAGTTGAAAGAATTTAAAAAGTTCAGATAAATTTTACTAGATATGCATTTTTCAAGCTTAATTGGAGGATTGCAAGGCCTTCTTATTATAGCAGATGTTTATTGTTTGGTATACAATCTCTTTATGTTCGGCGGGCTTATTCTTCGGTTATGTTTATAAGAGACATTGTTACATCTCAGATTGATTGTACTCCTTTACTGACACTGGTTAATAGTATAAACGCACCGTCTAGAACTACACGTTATCGTTTTCTTTTTTATAAGCGATTTCATCGTACAAACTATGGTCGTAATGAGCCCATCTCCCGATGTATAAGAGAAGTGAATTTAATATGCAACAGGATTGATTTTAATCTTGATGTTTCAAGAGATACATTTAAAAAATATGTGTTAAATAATATTTAATTACTATCTTAATAAGTTTAATTAATTAATTTTGTTATAAATTCGTATTATTAATTATAAAATAATAATTAAAAAATATTATTTGTATTAATGTAATTCCCCCAACAATTTAAAGTATGTTTTATATTTAGTATGTAGTCTAAAAGATTGTAATCTGATTGATGAAAATAAATAAATAACCTAACCTAACCTAACCTAAATCATTTACAGAAAACAATATATTATAAAAATGCTGATGCTCCAAATGCATTTGATAAATAAAAACAGCACATCTCGACCTGTGACGTCAGTGGTCAGCAGTAGCATAGTGCGTAGTGCACACAGCTTCGAAGACTGAGCAAATCTGATGCGCGGGTTCAAATACCGCATGATGTGTAGAAAGTTTTACAAATAAAATTGGATTAAAAGCTCAGCACCACTATAAAGGAGACTGATGATAAGGCTTGGCACCCCTTGAAATAGCTATATCTCCAGCCAAACGAAAATAAAACGAATTAAAATACCTAAAATTAATTCGTAAGCAATTGGTGGTAGCACCTTTAAGTTGTTGTTGTTGTTCAAAAATTCAGAAAACAAAATCAACCGAATTCCTTTCACTTTTGAAAAAAAAAATTATAGATTCTATGTGGACAACGGTGAAATACACAAGGAACTTCTGAATCTTCTAAACAGTGACGTACAAGCTTATTCCTTTACTAGAAAAGACGAAAAAACTACCAATCTTGTTCTCAGGGGCCTTACGCTAGACTACCAGGAAGACGAGGTCCTTGACGAGCTCAAGAAAAAAGTTCCGAACGTTGATAGAGTGTCAAGATTCGAGACCATTCGCTCTAAGCAGCAAAATTTTAACTATAATCTCTTTCTTGTCCGCCTTCTACCAGGCAATAGTGCTAATAACATTATTCGTATTAAATTTCTTTTTAATACCAAGATAACTTGGGAAAAACCCAGAGGCAACTCTGGCCCTTCGCAATGCAGACGTTGTCAGCAATTTGGGCATCTTGCAAAGAACTGCGCGAATAATTATCGATGTGTGAAATGTACTGAAAAGCACGACCCTGGCATGTGCCAGACCCTTAAATCGGTTGAGAGCAAAGCAAATTGCGTTAACTGCGGTGATGACCACCCGGCCAATTTTACAGGCTGCAAATTCTATAGAGATTTCAAAATCAAAAGAGATAATCTTATCTCTGCCAAAAATAGACGCGACACGAGTATCCCACTTACTAGCAGGGTGATGTCTAAAAACAACAGTGGCCTTCTTCCTGGTGTTTCATTCGCCAGCCACTTTAACTCTGCCCCTCTTCCTCAAGTTGCAAATTCGAACAACTCTGCCACCCGACTATTCCCTACCCAAGGACAAAGCATCATCAACCAATTCGTAAACCTCTCCAAAGACCTCTTCGGACTTGACCCCATTCAACCGTTGTTATAATTTTATTTAAGTAATATAAGTAAATGAATAAAGGAAAAAGACTTAAGATAAAGTTCGTACTTCTTTAGAAAGTTGAGTTGAGACCTAGACCTAGCTATAGACAAAAAAGTACCCGTTGTTGTTGTTGTTCAAAAATTCAGAAAACAAAATCAACCGAATTCCTTTCACTTTTGAAAAAAAGAAAAAAAAAAATTTGTTAATTCAAACAAAGTGCAAATAAGCCAACATAGCTGCTGTCGCAATTAATCCAGCTTTGAAGTGAAAACTTTCATACAAAGTTATTATTTGATGGCTGACGGACCTTTTATACAATTCTTGAATAAAAATAACATAGCTGATTATTGGACTATTTCAAATAATTTTTTGAACGTGTGTCAATATCAGATAAAATAAATCTTAGAGCTAAAATGTCTAGATTCAATCGTAATAATAATAACAACGCCAATTGGCGTCAACAAGCTCAACCTGCTCAGCAGCAGTTTCAACAACAGCAGCAACAGTATCCAGCGTATCAATATGCTGAAGAGCGTCCGTCACCGTCAAGACGTCCTGTCCTCAACGTCCTTTCGTAAGAAAAGGTGGCATTTTAAACCGAGTTAAGGATAATGTCAGAAGTCCTATTGTGGCAGTTGATACCTTGCCTCAAGGTCAACATTTGTCTAAAACTAATTCGGAGTTGAAAAATGATCCGCTCTATCTTGAAGCGTTTTTCCCCAATCCATCCGAGGAATTGCGTCCTATAGCTGAAGAAGTTAATCATTTTACGGGTTTTGATGGACTTCCTTCACTTGTTAAAGAGAGTTATGAGAATTTCTGCGCTCATGATTTAAACTTTAAGCGATCCATTACTTTATCATGCTACAACTATTATATTACAGTTTTGGCATGGGGTCGTGTAATTTATATTAGGCGTATGAATAAGTATAAGTTAACTACGGCGGAAATAGAATTCGTCGATATGATATATGATCAAGGCAACTATAATTTGCCTAAAAGTATATCTTTGTATTTATCGGGTTTCGGAAATTTTACGATACCGTCCGGACCTGAATCTAAGTTCGATACCAAGCCATACACTTACGATGAGAATGGCTATTTTGAGAATTTTGATACAAATTTTTATTTATGTTCAAGTTATCCAAATATATCCATTGCTGCACAGCGTATAATGCAGGATATATTATATATAGAAGCTGCACCACCACATCCTGAGAATATTGATGCTCCTGATCCTCAAGCATGGAATCCTAATGACGTTGATCATGCTTGGAATAATAGATAGTTTGTTTAAGTTGTTGAGAGCACACTCGTTAATTGCTTTGCTTCGACTGAAGATAAAAATCTACTAAAACTTAAAAAGACCTTGACCGAACCGACAATACCCAACTACATCAATGTATTTTTTTTTTTTGTTATACAAGAAGAATTTGTATTCAAAATTTGTATTCTGTCTCGCTCCCGCTTTTACCTATTCAACACATGCATAATAATACTGAATTGTTTTGTGGTTGTACTTTTTTTTCTATCTTTTTTGTAGGTATTTCGTGACGATTCTCCGCTGAAGCTCATCCGTGGACAATGAACAACCAGCCCATTTTCTTTTACAAATATTCTCTCTCTTTAACTTCCTTCCACAGGGGATTAGCATGTTTGACAGCATGGCTTGATCATTGAAACGCAAAATCAACCGCTTGACAATCGTTTTGTTTGGTTTTCAAAACAATTTGAAAATTTCTATGTCCTTGCTTTTCGCGAAAATTGTGCCTACATGAGTTCTTTACTTTAAGTGCTTGTTTACATTGGATTTTTAATGAAGCGTGTTTTGATTCATTCCTATGTTCCCCGTGTTTACATTATAAAGAAAAAATCCTTTCATAACAATCTTCCCTTCCTTATCTCACACAGTCCACCCTTAAAATCCATGTATCTCTCACTCACACAAAAAAAACTTCATGCTTAATCCGAGAATATTTATTGAAACCGATGCAATCTACCCTTCTCTTTTTCACACATACTCTACCCGTCTCATTTGTTGCGCCATTCATTAAAAATCCAATGTAAACAGGTACTAACAGATCATCCCAAGAAAATTCAATCCCACCAAAAACATTTCATGTAAAAAAAGGTCGCCAAGACTCACATGCACATAACGCTTTCGCTGTGAAAAAGTTATGAGATCTCATGAAGAGCCAAGCCCATAACTCTACAAGGCCTAACTTTACAAGACCTAACTCTACCAACCCTACATCGTGGTCAAAAAGTATGGCTTGGCCGTTTCGCAGCCGAAACACAGACATTTCCATATATTTTCGGTAAAATTAAGTCTGTCATGCTAAAGTTTTATGAAACGGCCAAGCCATACTTTTTGACCACGATGTAGGGTTGGTAGAGTTAGGTCTTGTAAAGTTAGGCCTTGTAGAGTTATGGGCTTGGCTCTTCATGAGATCTCATAACTTTTTCACAGCGAAAGCGTTATGTGCATGTGAGTCTTGGCGACCTTTTTTTACATGAAATGTTTTTGGTGGGATTTCATTTCTTTTTGTAGGATCAATTATTATCCATAAGAAAAACACCTGAACCTCCCTTAAATACTTCACGGTGGGATTCTGATTCCAATGAAACTACTTCCCAATTAATATTGTAGCAATAGGCCTAATACCTCGGAATAAAGTAACTACCTACATACCTAACCTTTATATTGAGCTAAGTCTCTTAGCAAAGACCAGCAACATGAAAATAATATACCTATGTACCTTACTGCGCATTTATTTAGAAATTATATAAGTAAAAGTAACGCGTATATTTTTATCTTCGCAAAAATTAAGGTAATAAGGTACTTAAACCTTAAAAAAATAATCCGTCAATGTAAAATCTCTTTATTTATTTTGACCGAAGCGAAAAATGAAAGTTTATTATTTTTTCCTATCGCACACCCCTGAATATAAGTACGTATACATACATAAAATTCCAAGGATACGCCATACTAAACGAGACGAAAGTTCACCGATCGTGGTGAACATCATACAATATATAAACAACCCTTATTTCAAGCAAAGCCATAGTATGCATTGTTTTTTGTGTTCGTGAATATAAAATAAAAAAAAAACAACCCTAACATCAATTATAGGCGGGGTTTGCATTGCATTGTTGTGTGTGATTGTGAAAATTGTTGTTGTTTTTGAGGTTTTATTATGAACCTCCACTTTTGGGGTGTTGGAGGTTGAAAGTTACAGATTTCTTAATTTTTTTGTTGTTTGTATGCAAATCCTAGTCTACATTCCAAATTTCAGCTTTCTAGCACTTCGGGAAGTACCCTTTAGGTTTTGATGAGTGAGTGGTCAGTGACAAAATCGACGTTTTTGGCTATTAATAACATCCAAACGATAAAAGCTAGAAATATGAAATTTGGTGTGTTTTATAAGGCCGCGGACTACATCTAATCCTGAAAATTTGAGCTCTCTAGCTCTATCTATACCGAAGCTATGAGGGCTTGAAAATACGACGAAACGTTTCGAGAAAATATATAGTAGTGCTAACCGCTCGTCTTGGCGGGCGCACTACCGTGCGCCTAGATGTGCCGCGGCAGACTTTTGTCCCACCCTTAATTTCATTGCACTTCATTATTTTTATTTTCTGAACGCTGCCAACTAATATTCCAATAATCTTTCCAGTATTGCTGGAAAACTGGTTGGTTTTATTGGTTTTTATGTGGAAAAAATCGAAACGTCACATCGTGAATTTTAAAGTGTTATTATTCTGTTGGTCGTCTCGCGAATTTTAAGTTTTACAATTACAATTTACGCGGTCTTTAAGCCGAAGGCATATAAATTATATATCGTTGAAAAGGTTTTATTAGCGAAAACTTGTACTTGGCATGGACCTTCTTACAAAATTTTATTTATCTTTCTATAAGAGGTAAGGAGCTCATATACGTTCCGAACCCCGAACTCGCAGACGCAAGAAGAAATTCTAAATGAGTTACTAGAACTAGAGCTACCGAAGTTTGAGAAACTCTTCAATACCACGAATGTCGCCATACATCGTACACGACTCGAATGCAACGACCAGTTTCGACGACAAAGGTATTACACCAGGAACCCCGCTATGCTAAAAATAATTGACGAAGAGATCGACGAACTATTTATTACAAGCCGAGAAGATCAAACCTTCAAATAGTCCTTACAGTTCACCTATCGTGCTGGTAAAGAAGAAAAACGGAAGTTGGGAGGGTTTGTGTCGACTATTGGCAATTGAATGAAATTTCCATTATGGATGCGTATCCCCTCCCTCAGACATTAGCAATATTGGATAAATGAAGACAGGCGAAGTTTATATCTACAATAGATTTAAAACAGGGATATTGGCAAATACCTCTAGATGCTACTGCTTTCACCGTCCCAGGACGTGGTCTTTCTCAATGGAAAGTTTTACCATGTGGACTAAATTCATCAGCAGCAACGTTGCAGCGTATGCTTGAATCTTTGTTAGGACGCGATATAGAGCCATACGATTTCGCATAACTCGATGACATCATCATAATTAGCAAAACTTTTTTTGAATGCCTTCAAGCCACAAACCCGAAAATCCATCGAGAAAAATGAGCTAAAATATCTTGGCCATGTGGGAAGCAACCTAGTTATCAGCACCGATCCCGATAAGTTCTCCACGGTGCAAGAACTAAAGTCATCTAAGAACGTACGAGAGTTACGCCGGCGCCGTATGCTAGGAATCGCGTCATGGTATCGTAGATTCATGAAACAAATTTTCAATTATAGCTACACCCCTCACATACTGTTAAAGAACATTTACATGCATGCTACATTGATTAGAAAATCCCTCAGGGCGGCTTGCGAGATGGGCAATGGAGTGACAATGGGTTACAGTTTACGAGTCAGCCATTTAAGATTGGGGATACAGCAACTCCTAACCGGCCCTGACACACCGCAAGAAAACCCCACAGAAAAAGTGAATCGAGTACTTAAAGGCACCCCTCGCAGTAGGCATCGGCCCGAGCGTAGCCACGTCATTGATGAATGTAACAGAGCAATACATAACACCGCCCATCTATTTATCAAGCGTTACGTCATCAAGCAGAAATTACCAGGTACCCAAAGATCCGTTTGCAAATACCGCGTTTACGGCCCACAGACTATTAAGCAAAACATCGACGCCAGAAATTTATTCTTTAAACCGAGTTGGAGGAGTGGTAATTGCTCATATGACAAAGCCAGGAGAAAACAGATTATTTTGCCCACATTTTTGTAAAAAGAATTGGGGAGTGGACCTGTTTGTTAAGGTCACTAGTGTATATGATTTTTTGGAGATCAACATTAAAAGGCAATGAAAATTCGTTAGGAAGTAGTAGAAAATGTTGTAGCTAATTGGGATGCATATCATAATTTTAACAATGGAGACAGTTACAGCAATTCTTCTGCTTACTCCAAAGACATGCTTTGCAGTAGTTACTATGGCATTTTCCCAGCGAGGTGGGCAAAAACTTCACAAGGACGGGTTTATTTATTTGGAGTATAGGAGAGATGAGGGAAGCACTTTCTAGAGGTGCGAAAAGTGCCAGAGCATCAAAGGTCGGGGAAGGGTTGTTTCAAGATAAACTAATGTGGTTTTGTTGAGTGAACATAACCACGGGCTTCCCCCATTTTGTGCAAAATAGCCAGCACTACCCAAAGAATAAAAGCTGCTTCAACTACTTCTTCTGAAGCTCCAACAAGAACGCTAGTTTCGAGAGCTTTAGAAGGAGTTTCCGCACCGTGTCGTTAGTCTGTAGGCCAGGCATGATTTCGATGCAGAAGGCTGTTTCGCGTGAACGCAAGCTCCGACATCAGTCAATGCCGATCCCGCACACTCGGTACGATATAAAAAACATTCCCGCTGAACTGTTACTCACCAAAACTTCTCATCCCGAAGATTTTTTGTTGGGTGACACAGGCAGCGGGGATGTTGACAGAAAAATAATATTCGGTTCTTAATCGGATCGAGTAAGACTTTCGAGGTGTGAGACATGGTTGCTCGATGGAACTTTCAAAGTCTGTCCAGATATGTTTTATCAACTTTAAGCAGTGCACGGCCTTTTTGATAACAAAGTAATTCCGTGTCTATATTGCTTGCTCATTTTTCAGTAATTGAGAGAAATATAGGAAAATTTCTCATGAATGAGGTTTGGTGTCGTACGAAAATGTAGATAAATATTTAGAAAAATACTACCAACCAGCATGTATAAGTTAGCTAAAATGAGTTCGTGATGGCGATCAAAACAAAATCTGTCAAAAGGCTTTAACTTTTAGGGGATCTTCCAAATGGGTACCTGATGCCACTTGTAAATGAGAAACTTACTTTGCTTTTTTTCCACTTTTAAATTTAGCACCAGGGTTATTCTCCTCTACTCCACAGTGCTAGATTTGCAGATAGGTCCCCAAAAATCAAAATAAAAACCGCTTAAAGAAAAATGCAGAATCAAAGCTAATTTCTAATACTGTTGGGAAGCATAATAAATGCCGCCCTCGTAATAATTATGAAATTTTACGTTACTTGAAGGATGGAAGGCATTGTGTGCCGAAACAGCTGTAATAAAAACAAAAATAAAAACAAAAAATAAAAACAAAAACAAAAAAAGTGGTGATTTAAAACAAAGATCTTTGTTTATTTTTATATTTAAAATATGGGTCTCCATTATTTGTGCATCTGGCGGCCGTCGAGATTTTAGTTTAAGGTAAAAATGTTGAATAATTGAAGACAAAACAAAAAAAAATAAAAAATACGGCCAGCAAACAACAATAATTTTAAAAAAATGACATCATCCCTTTCGTAGAAGTATAAAAAATATTTTTTTTTTTTTTGTATTAATGGATATTATTCTTTGTGAGCGAGAATGAGAGAAATGAAACCTCGTATTGTTGGCTTCCAAGTTAACTATAACACTTAGTCAACGCGGATTTGGAAAAAGCAATAATAACATCCGCATCCTCATTTTTCCAACAAGCGCAAACGCATGGATGCCTTTTCCACTTTGGACAGATTATTTGGAGGAAAGCCCAAGCTCTTGGAGTGGCTACCAAATACGAAGCGGAGGTGAGGATGCTGAAGGCCATTGCATTTTGTCTCTGAAAATTAAATCCCGGCCTATTTTAAAGAACTTTGCAGCATGAGGATAGCAGAAAAGCTGGCCAAGTGGTTTGAGAAAAACTACATTGGCACGGAAACCACTAAGCCAAGGTACAGATCAGACTTTTGAACGACGCACAGGAGCTACTTGCAATGAACGCTTCTTTTCGAGAACCCAGAATAGCGTTGAAGCGTGGCATCGCTGTTTAAAAGTCGTGGTCGACCAACGGTATGCTGGGCTGTACAAGCTAATTGCTGATCTTTCTAAGGAAAGAATAATTGCGAAATTAGCTACAGAGAAGGAAGGTAGATAGAGAGAAGGTGCAGAGAAGAGAAGCTCCGCCCGCCAGTGACAAAGACAATGACAAAAATGAGCGGCTTCAAACTGTTATTGCTAAAAAACTAATAACGACGGGTCATTCGGGAGCTATTAGAAGGCCTTCGACAATCCGACGAGGTGCAGGCGTTTAATTTCACACCGATAGAAAAGAAAACCACAAATACCGTCCTCAGGGGCATCACATGGGATTTTATTTAAGTTGAAATGCTACAGGAAATAAAATCCCGAGTTCCTAATGTCGATAAAGTTTCAAAAATCGAAAGATTAGACCCAAGGCCAATAAACTTGATTAGATATAATCTGTTTTTAGTCAGGCTTCAACTTGGCGCAAGCGCTGAGCTGATCCTTGAAATAGTGGGAACAAAGTCGCTTTGCAGTGTAGGCGCTGTCAAAAATTCGGCGTACAAGCCTTAAGAAGCAAATAGGAATAAAATTATCCAAGTTGCGACGGATAAAAGGTGTCCAACGCAATCTCGAATGGAAACTGGGTTTCCACAGGTATCTCCTTTGCAAGTCATTTCAAAAATGAAACAATTTATCCCTAATAACTCCCACACCAATAATTGTGAAGCGTTATTGCCATACCTAAAAAAATTTAGCCCCGGGCCCTGTTCCCTTAAACAATTTATCCAGCTTTCCAACGATCTTTTCGGCTTTGAGATGAAGTCCTTAATCGCAAAAATCATAAATTTTATGTCTAACAAAAATAAATTCGAGTCAGTAGTAAAAAAAAAAAGGTTTCATATTTTACAATTAAGTCAATCAACTTATGATAACAAACAAATAGTAAAATAGATAGTAAAATTTGGACTTTATTTAAAAAATCTCATTGGCTCAGTGTATTTAAGAAAAGCCCAGCTGGAGAATATCCAACTCCTTCGATGCATGGGGAAATCATTGAAGGCGACCTAAACGTTAGAAGCACTAAATAGGGCGATATTGTCTGTAACCTTAATGGGAAAACACTAGAAAAACACGTGTGCCTACGACGTTCTGTAACTCTCACATCGAAAAAATCAGTCAAGAAACGCTGAAAAATGGAACAAAACTCATGTATTTTGTTTCAGTTTTCATCGTTTCTCGACCAATTTTAAGCATGTGAGAATTACAGAATGTAGGCACTCTCTGCAGAATCATATACCCATTCTTAAGCTTACCCTGTTCCTTTTTTTCCAAGAAGCTCGTCGTTCTTAGACCATTTTCTAATATCTAGCAACCTAATTAATCGTATCAATCAAAACTTTTCAATTAAAAACACTTCCCAACTTCACGGATCACTTTTCTGTACTTCTTGAAATTAAACTGGAGGAGGCGAATATAACCCCCCTTCACTGTCCTTCCACCCACTGTTTCACGCAAGCGAGTGCATAATGCCCCCACAAAGAATAAGGAAAACCTTTAGAGGAATGATTCGAAAATCCATCTTTATAAAAGCAGCAGAAGAAGTCTCCAAAAATGGTAAATCGATTTGAGCTGTTTGAAAGGATCATTGGAAATTTTTCATTTCGTAAATCGTTTTATTTTTTGTTTGTAAGTAAAGATAAATTGAGAATTTTCTTCGGAAAAAAATGGTCTCAAGATGCCACTCATGAGGTTATTTACGTAGCTGTTTGGGTATAAAGCTCAAAATAGGGTTTTTTAACAGATGATTACGAAGTATGTTCTTGCACATAGTTAAAAAATCATTAAATTATTTTTACTTCTTTTTAATTTATATTAAAGGAAAAGTTGGATGCATACATAAATAACTGTACCGATTTTATGGCCTAAAGAAATTAAATTAATTGTCCATACGTTAGGGGTCTTCCTTTTTATTTCAGTCACTCTCGATATAATGTAGTTAAAAATAAGTTCAAAAATGTCTTCTATTTTGATGAAAATAAAATCAACGCAAAAAAAAAGAAACTAGGCTTAAAACCCTTAATTTTTAAGAAAAATATGACATTGTCAGGGGACAGAGGTACACCACAAAATCCGACAAACTATTTCTTGTGGAGTTAAAAAACTGCAGGGTTTTCGTACCCAAGAGTTGTGCAGATTCATTTGACAATGAGGATGTAAAAGAGCTTCCAAATCTAAGCCTTGGAGTCGTGGGGCCACCATGTGAAAGAACAGAACTAAGCGAACAGAGCCAATATCAAAAAACCGACAAGATATATGTAAAAACATCTTTTGTAAGGGCCGCGTATGTAGTGTAAACTACTCTTTGCATAAGTCATAGTAAAGGTTGGTAAACCTGCGCTCTTCCTTTTTTGTATTTTGTATATTGGCATTACTTTTTTTTATCATTTTTGTATTGTTCCCGTTATTCCGTTTCAAAAAGCTTGACTAAACATTTTGTAAATCTTAAACTATTTAAAATATATTGTGACGAAAAACGATACGCCACGCAAACAGATCTACAGATCTACATGACAGCCCGATTGACAACTGCGAAGTAGTGTCAGACTGATACGAGAGAGCAAGCAGCGTGGTCAGCTGCTGTGAAATAAAAAGATAAAATAAAGTTTCTTTGTTTTTTTGTTCATTCTTAACAATATAAAACGAGTTTGTATTTTCAATTTACATGTCCATGAACGACACCACAGAAATCATTAAAGATAGAATACCAAAATAGATCAGACATGTTTCATTTATTATTAACTGAATATATATGGCGACCATTGAATATTCTAAAAATACTACACCAAAGATTGCAAAAGAAATTGTTTGTGTAGATTGTAATCGAAAGTTCAGAGAGAAAAACTGTTAACGACAAACACAAAAATGAACACCTAGAAAGAAAGCAATTATACTTGCGATCAAATTATAAGATGTTTACTATGTGTTGTCATCTTAAAACTGAAAAATCAATGTGAACTCACCTTTGGTCTGTTCCTTGGCTCTCTGGTCGAATTAATTTTTTCTTTATACTTGAATGCATTCATTTCAATTTAGTCATTCGTTTAATTTTTCATTCATAAAAAAAAAAAAAAAAAAAACCACAGCCAGGCAAAGACCAAAAGTAGGTAATAGTATTTTTATTTTTGTTATAATTATAGTAAGTTCCGAACGTTGATAGAGTGTCAAGATTCGAGACCATTCGCTCTAAGCAGCAACAAATTAACTATAATCTTTTTCTTGTCCGCCTTCTACCAGGCACTAGTGCTAATGACATTATTTGTATTAAATTTCTTTTTAATACCGAGATAACTTGGGAAAAACCCAGAGGCAACTCTGGCCCTATGCAATGCAGACGTTGTCAGCAATTTGGGCATCTTGCAAAGAACTGCGCGAATAATTATCGATGTGTGAAATGTACTGAAAAGCACGACCCACTTCGGACTTGACATGCACGACCTCGTTGCAAAAATACAAGATTTCATGACTAACATTAATAAATTTTCTATAATAACCAAACAATTGTTCAAGAAAAATATTTCTACCCCGAAAATAATTTTAATACTTCTTTTCAAAAAACAATCACTTTTGATGATATTGTTTTAAATAATTTCGAAAATATTAAAGAAATTAAAGAGTTGAAATTTCATAAAAATATATCATATGTAATAAACGTCAGCATGATTATAATGATTATTTGTACAACAGTAAGCATAACCTATTTTTGCAATAAAATGTATAATAAAGCATACAATGTAAAGCAAGTAAATTATAGAATTCAGGAGAATTCTTACTCAAACCGAGGAGGAGTTACATATGATATAGCCACTACAAACATACCAACCAAACAACCAATAAATGCAGTGTCAAATGCAACATCAGCACATTTGGGTCAACAACTTATTCAACCAATAAATGCAGTGTCAAATGCAACATCAGCACATTTGGGTCAACAACTTATTCAACCAATAAATGCAGTGTCAAATGCAACATCAGCCATAAAGGATCAACAACTTATTCAACCAATAAATGCAGTGTCAAATACAACATCAGCAATAAAGGGTCAACAACTTATTCAACCAATAAATGCAGTGTCAACAAACAATACCTATAAAAGCAAAGGTATTACAAACCAGAGGGGCCCAATAATACGTATACAACCGCAGTCGCAGCGACGCTTGGACGGCGGACTATCTTGGTTTCTTAATTAATATTTTATTTCTTTGTAAATTTTTTATTATTAATAAAGCGTAAGAGGCCTGTGGCCCAAATGTAATAAGAAAAATAGTTTTTTTTTTATTCTTTTCGTGGCAACATAAAACATAAATTGCGCGGCGGATCGCTTTAAAAGCGAAACCTCACATTCGACCGTGTTCGCTTTTGGTTATTTCCAAATGCGATCGAGGACGAAAATGAACCTTCCAGTTTCTCTCACATAATTCCAAAAATTTCCAGGCCACTCCCATTTTTACTTCCACTCTTCTCATTTAATTGTCAGCTATTTCCAAAAATTTGACAGTAGGTAGCTGTTTGCCGTGCAAACAAGTTGTTTTTTTTTCTTAAAGTATTTGCATTGTTTTTGTTTTCTTAAAGTATTTGCATTTACATATAATTTTGCAATGTTTATTACTCTTAACAAAAAAAAATAAAAACATTTTGATGGAATAGTGTGTTTTTCTTTGCCGAAATTGAAGAAGATACATAATTATTTGCAAATTATTTATGTATTTACATTTTCTTTCAATCCGCCAACAATCCGCCATCTAGACACCTATCGCTTTCAAACCCAAAATTAAATGTAGAGAGAACTTTCGCTTTGGCATGAAAAGCGAATCGCTTTTGAGAATAGGAAAATGCAAATCCGCCATCAAAAGCGATCCGCCGCGCATTTGAGAATCACCCCCAAGGTGTCGCGATCCTTATCAAAAACAATATACAATATTGTAGCATTGATTGGAATGCCAGCCAATCCCTCTTTCCCTGCATATTTCTGAGTCTCTCCTTTAGAAAGAATGACATAGTCTAAAAATTCTTAATCGGTTCTATATACTTCCCTACTAACAGTAATAAATAACTTCTCTTTCTAGTGAACTAGCCAAAGTGGCACACCTGGAAAGTTCCTTTGATGGTGCCATTATTGGTGGCGATTTCAACGCCAGATGTCCCGAATGAGGAGACTCTAAAACTAACACAAATGGCAAAACCCTTTTGGATTGGTTTTAAAACTCAAATCCGTCTCTTACTCTAATCTCGCCTCTCCGTCTCCTTCTTTCCGTAGAAACTCTTCGTATTTAGACCGTTTCTAAGTCTCCATCTGAATGATATCAATTAAAATTACGAGGTTTATAATCTTCACTCCTTCACTGAACATTGTCCTGTTCTCCTTGAACTTTGCCTTGAGCAAATCCCCATACCTATTCTCTCTCCTCCTTCCTCTCAATCTTTTGAAAACACAGATTGGAATTCCTTCGTAGATCTCCTTGATAGATCTCTTCTACCAGACTTTCCCCCACACACATGCTGCTTATCAAATCTAGAAATTGAATCGTTTATATCTAAATTCAATCACACCCTCCTTAACTGTCTTAATAGCCACTCAACTAGACTTCAGTTCACTTCGAAAAAGTACAATAACCTCCCCGGAGATATTGAAAAACTCTTCAAAGTCAAACACACTTGCCAACGACGCACGCCAAAACACATATACCATAACCATTTTAATAGAGTAAACGACCAATATAAAGAACTCTCTAATAGGATCTCGCTTCTAAAAAAAATCATCCCGGAAAAAGTCACTATCTGGCTCAATAAACAACTGAGCAAACGACTTGAAAAAATCAAACCGGGGCCACAAGCGTTTAAGGAGTTTTACAAACTCGTGGGACGGAGAAAATGCTTCTCCTGCGAAAAAATCTCAGTTAATAACACCGACGTGTATTACATACATACATAGCAAAAATTGGCATTTGCATAATATTTATCAAAAACAATATCAGCAATTTTGTCTACCCCGGCCACCACATACTAAAAATCTCAAATAAAAAATGCATTGTTTAAGTGAGGTCATAAGCGTGGAAACAACTGTGTAACCGACGTGAATTTTTACCATTTTCTGACGCATTGAACGCTGTCATCTGACATTCCAATAATCTTTCCATTCAGTAGTGCTGGAAATTTTTTTGATCCAATGACATTTCAATTGTTATTATAAATAAAATAAATTAAATAAAAACAAAAATGGAGAAAAGAAAAAGGTCAATTTGGAAGAAAATAAATAAATAATAATCCGAGGTAAATAAATAATAAGTGTCGTGAGCATAATAGTGTCGTGAATGTGTCGTGAATTTTGTAAACAAATACTCGCTCTGACTCTCGTTCGCTCTCAATATAAAATATATAAAATTTTATTTTATTGTTTCTTAGTTTTTTTTTTATTATTATATACCACTATATACCGGGACCAGTTGGCCCCAGGGGAAAGTAGACTAACCGCCAATAACTTCAAAACAAAACAATTTCTTTCAAGTTTATTCTTGTTATTACATCAAGCACAGCTGCCTGTTTAGTTTCATGTTGTCTTTCGCCAGAGTCGGGCGTCCTTCGGAAGTAATCGCGAAAAAAAAAGTTATTGCTTTCGTGAGTAATTTTTTTGTTTTTTTCTTTCGTAAGGGTGTTTGTGTTTAACGTCAAATTTCTTTTTTAGGAAAAAGAGCAAGTGAGTGTTTGTATTCATAACACCTGGTATTTTTATTTTAATTTGATTTCTGAGTATCGAAAAAAATAATTGAGTGCTGAAAGGCCGATTGGAGGAAGTTGACACATCTTTTTTGGTAAATTGACTCATTTTTTTGTTGGTAATTTCTAGAAAAATGAGGACATGTGTAAGAAAAACAACAGGAGGGGCGACTGAAAAAAAAACAGTATTGGAGCGTGCGTGCCAGCTTATTTTTTGAGAAGGAAAAAGCATACGACCTGTTGCTCATGACTATGGAATGCTATATAAAACCATGCAAAGATATGTGCCAAATTTAAGCAGGAGAAGTTGGAGCACCCTTCTACCCCTATTGCCGGGCTGTCTCTTGATGATGTTGGATACAATGTTGTTTCAAATAAAATTAATTTTTCATTCTATTTGTTTATAGTTTCAGTATCAAAAAGCTTGAAACTTACCCCGGTTCTGGGGTTATTTGAGCAACTTAAGGTCGTTTTGTAAAATTACGAAAAAATGGTCTTAGTTTTAACTAATTTAAGAAGACATATTTTTTTATATAGCAAAAAAAATGTTTTATAAAAAGGCATTTAATTCGTGTTGATATCTTTCTTAGTTTAAAATAAAAAGATAAGAACATTTTGAGTCTACTATCCACGGTCTCCCCTGAATAAGAACATTTTATTATATGATATAAATTAATAATAAAAAATATAAAAAATAGAACAGTTGAAGGAAAGGAATAAAACAAAAGAAAAATGCAAGTACATATATGATTCAAGACAATTTCAATTTATGTATGTAAATAACAAGTGTAGTGAATTTTAAAGTGTCGTCTGAGCAAATACCACCTCCCTGTGTCAACCCTCATGATGACAATAGGATAAGCCAGAGCCTATAATTTCAACACTCGGCACGCAAATCACTACCCAAGAAAAAGGCTGCTCTGCTTACCTTCAACACCTCTCTCCAAGTCACTAAAAGTAAAAATATAAGCGGTGAATAATGACGTGGCAAGTATAAAATGAGCATCTCGTAGAAAATTACACTTTACGAGATTAAGTTCACATTTAGTCTACCCGTAAGGCCTTATAATAAGAAGTGGTCATACAACGACGAAAATCAATTCATCGAAGGCAGCCATCGAGGGATCACCTAGCTTAACCCAAAGGAGCTCAGCGGTATAAGACTAGAAAATAGAATAATTGACTTCCTCCCCCATCAGGGTTCTCTAATATCAAATAGCCTGGTTCAACCAGTGATTTTGCCTGCTTGGTCAGTGCTTACGGGATACGTCCGTGCTTTTGTGCCGATACGTCAGTAGCCTGATACGCCCAGTGGATAGCCGAGACTTACCCCATTATACGGAGCGACGCAAACCTGGTAGCACAGGCACCAAGCCCAACAAAGAGGAGTATAAGACGAGAAACCCAGAATACCCCGATAAACCATTCAACCGTTGTTATAATTTTATGAATAAAGGAAAAAGACTTAAGATAAAGTTCGTACTTCTTTAGAAAGTTGAGTTAAAACCCCAGCTATAAACAAAAAAGTACCTTACACGCTCTGACTCTCGCTCGCACTTATTATGCAAAATTCGTGTTTGCCGTTTTATTATATGATGATGATTTTATTAATTGTTCTTTTTCTTTTAAAAAGAATTTCCTATGAACTAAATAAAATGAAAACATTTGCAACTGTCGTGCCTGGGCGAAACGCATTGGACTAAAGGTCGCAAAAAATCTTTCATTTGAATTTAATTCTATACAGTCCCCTAAAACAATAACAAAAATAATTTTCTTTTATTTTTGTTTATTCTCTTCTTCGAACATTTGTAATATGAAACAACCAGAATAAAAGTAAACAAGACACCAGACGTGGGGCAAAAAAAAAGCTATGACGACTCAGCAGACATTTGGCCTACAATAAGTCTGAGATCTACCCGATGAAAAACTTACCCAGACACCGAAAAACTAGAAACCCAAATGCGAGTTCAAAATTCTGGAAACCCAAATGCGAGTTCAAAATTGTATACTGATTGTACTACTTTAATTACCTACAGGTGAAGGAAGGATCTATTTCAAGCTTAAGTTTTAAAGAACTTTCATTAAGCTTAAACCATGGAAAAAGTGAATATGTGTGTTCAGTGTTAGGTCTGTAAGCAACTCTTTTCATCTTTTTGTTCTAACTAAAAGACAACTTATAATAAAAGAATTGATAAAATAATTGGAGATAACAAATAATAATTTTTGAACATATTTTTATAATATTCTCAATTGCCTGAAGAAGAACGTAAACACGTTCGAAACGTTGCAGTAAAAAAAGAATTATTATAGAATTACAAAAGACCTACAGCCTACATAGCAATTGTTATGTATACACTATAAACTCCTCATATAGATCTTCTTATTTGCATGCTCTGCATTTGATACTTTATACTCTCTACCCACACAATATTCTATAATTTCGTGCACACAACACATTCTTCTTTTCTTTGTCTATACTATGACTCTGCAGCTTTTGTAAAATATAATTATGAATAAAATTCATTCCTGTTCTACTCTCCAACTCGTTCGTTTGTTTGTTTCATTTATCTAAAGGTCTCATAAAAAACATAATACAATCAACATTTTTCTACAAAAAAAAGGTCACGCAAATAGGAATAAAAGATTTTCTTAGGTTGTTCAGTCTTGGAAGACTTGGAAGAAGTACAATTAATTAATAGTTTAAATATTATAATTTTTTATAAGAGAAAAAAAAATTTATTGGGATTTCAAAAGTTATCAGTTGGCGCAGAGGTATGATTTTACGGTAACGTTACATTGTTACCCCAAAGCAGGATGTTTCTATTAAATTTTCCCTCACAACTATCCCAAAAACTTTTACCTCGATGTAAAGAAAATGTTATTAGATGCTTTAGAGAGTGAGTGAGTACTGGTTATTAGAAAATTTGGAAATGGTATTCCAAATCGCTGGTGTCATAAGCGACGGTAAACGCTTTGCCAATTTGATGGTTAGCCTTAAAGGCGACGAAAAGCAGTTGGTATTTTAGCTAGTAATCCACCGGACACAGATAAATTCATCGCACTCAAAGAATCATTTCGCCCCCACACCAGTCACAACTAAACAAAAAACCATAATACATTTTGGCTCATATGAGGCATCTCTCTGATGGCCGCTGCGATCCGTCAATCATGCGCACACTCTTTGATAGACTGCCTGAGAATATATCCACAGAGCTTCTTGCAACGGGACAAAATTATCCAGGACTTGGCTCACATTGGTGGTATTGTTAGTGGGTCCTATATTTATCGACGAGACTAGCCAATTAACCCACAAAATTCGTCTGGAAGTAAAAATAAATAGATGGACAAGGGTAGATGCTGATGAACTGCATGAAATTCATTATGAACACGGACAAAATACTAACTATTCAAAGTAAACTCAATTTGTGTTTTCCTCCACCGGTGAACGCGACCCATCTCCCAATATTTTGATAATACTGGTTTTTGGTTGCCTTCATCGGTGGAGTAAAAGCCATTTTAAAATACACAATTCAATTCAATTTAGTTGGCTGTCGGCGGCGTCAAGTCTCTCTCCCTAATCTCGTTTATGAAATTTAAAACTTTTAAAGTATATTATCAACTAAAATAGTTGTATTCGCATTAACTTCAAATAGAGAAAGAAAGGAAGTATTTTAGTAATAATTGCTTCTGCTGCTTTGTGTATGACGTTGCTGCTTGGTCACTGTTCACCGTTGTTGCTGCTGCTGCCGTCAAATTTACACGGCATTCACGGTATGTCTCCTCCTAAATTGTGCCTATCTTTTGGCCACGACGTTGTGCGGAATAATATGTATGTGGTTCGATCAAGACATGCTTTCGCCGAGAGCTCAACAAGCAAAATAAAAAAATAAAGTCAGGCCAAGCAGCTCCTAAGCGGCGAAAGTATGTCTATTTTGATCAACTTTCGCTTCTTTTGCCCACGATGTAAGACCGTCCAACTGTCAGCAACTGTGAAGCGATTGAAAACATTGCTCACAGTGAAGATGATTTAGTTGAATTCTTGCTAGAGCCACAGACTGCACCCGAAGTTTCCAAACATAGCCAAGCGACTGGACTAAAAAACAAAAAAGGAATCGTTTGAATGAAAGAACAACAACTTGAGTGAGCTACCACCAAGTTTTATAGGCTGGAGTTATAGCTATTTCACGGTCGCCAGGCCGATCATCAGACTCCTTTAGTGGTGCTTAGTCTATTTATGTTCAATTTTATTCGAAAAACATTTTGCCCCACTGAGGCTCGAACCTAGACCAAGCCTCAGTGGGGCAAAATGTTTTTCGAATAAAATTGAACATAAATAGACTAAGCACCACTAAAGGAGTCTGATGATCGGCCTGGCGACCGTGAAATAGCTATAACTCCAGCCTATAAAACTTGGTGGTAGCTCACTCAAGTTGTTGTTCTTTCATTCAAACCTTCAATATTAATATGATGGTGCGAAAGCTTTGCAGCCTACACTGCGCGTGTGTTATCACACAAAAAACTCTTTCAAAAAAGGAATCATTTTATGAAAATGAGTTGTTGGCGATACTAAAAGAAAAAAAGGAAGAACAAATTGATGAAGACTCTTCTTCTTTTATTGTTGCCATCATTTAAAAAATTAACAGATAATCAAAAAATTGATATAAGAATAGGATTTTTGGGCGCCTTGAAACGGGGGAACGAAAAGAAGGACAACCCAACAAAAGCGGACGAAAGCTGGGGAAAGGCCATCTCTACCATCTGAAGAAACAAATCGAGGGAAAAAACGTTTTGTTTGGAAAACAATGAGGTGCAAGGCAAGGATGCAAACTGTGGACGTATAAAAAACATCTTTCATTGTACACAGCTACGCCCCCACGTCGAAAACCAAAGAGGCCCTTCCCCCGTACCACCATCATTAGGAACACAATTGTGAGGGTCGAACCAGTGAGCCGTCTAAGTCTGCCGTCAAAATCCGTCCAAAAGATAAAGATTCAGTCGGTGGGAGCCAACCTTATTAAGGAGCCCGAAAGCCATGAGGAGAAGGAGATGTGCATCCACGAGCACAAGTACTACTTTGACAACGTATTGTTCCTATTGTCGGAAGCTGTGTATTCAGAGGATATAAATATCTTGTTGGGCAGCAGCTAAAAAAAGCTCTGTCGTCGACGGCACATTTGCAGTTGTTCACACAATAATGGTGCAACTGTTTTCAGTGCATGGCTATACCTCCTAGAAGGAAATCGATGGAGTCTTATCGTGAGTTCTGGCTGCTGTTGCTGAAATTCGCCTCAAACAGAAACATCCATCTGAGGTTGGAAATTATTGTCTAAGACTTTGAGCAGGTTGTTATATCCTCAGAATCAAAGTTTTTCATGCAAGCAGAAACCAACGGATTTGGCACAAGGTTTTGGACCAGCGACACTAGCTAAAAGCACTTGCTTTTAAGCCACCGGAGGAAGTAGAAAGCTATTTTGAGGCACTGTACTATTCGCTGCAACACGTGGAGATCAAGACGCTGGCTAGCGGCATGGTTTATAAAGAAGAAATAAGTTGGTACTGGATGGACAACGCCGCGGTACAAGGCCATCGTTTTGGACAACGGGAGCCTTATTGAAACACACTAGTCCAGGGCATTCGACAAAATGTTTGACTCCAGAGGAACGCTGCGTTCTCCATCCGACTCTGATGTGATGGGATGAGCTGAGAAAACTCGAAAGAACACAGCCCCTGTAGCATTAAAAGAAAAAAGTCAGAAGACACGTGAAGTGATAACATCAACACCTATCAACTCGAACCTCAGACAATCCTATTTACTGTATCGGAGAAAGAAGATTCCTATACCCTCCCCTATATCGTCACCCAATTGGTTTCCTAAGTTCGAAGCGACCAATTATAGACGGGGACCGTTTTGACCATACCATACCAAAAGAGGCGATACAGTATATAATCAAGGCTTTAGGACGTGTGGACCTCTGAGACTGAGGCAGTAGCCGAGGCCTTGAGAAAGAATGCAGAATCCACGATTCCTCCCGGAGGGTTTGGAAGGCCGTTTACACTAGTCGATGTGGACTACTTCGGTTCGATGTTTGTCACCCAACAGAATCGTATAAAGAAATCAACTTATACATGCAAATGGTCACGTACAAAATATATAATCCCTTGGCTTGCACATAAAAATAAACAAGGGTATAAGTATGAGACCTTTCGTCACATACGACACTGTTTTAATACTTGATTCTACTTCGTTCTGATAAAATAAGATTGCATATTTAAGTCTAAGTGTAGGAATTGCGTTAAATAGTAATTAAGTAAGTCAATGTTTAAGTTTAAATAATAAAAGTTAATAGAGAGCATAAGCTAAAAAAAAAGTTTTGTTTGTATTTCAAAACAACAACTTACAACATTAATTCACGCGCTCGAACTTCCCAGTATTTTAATAATTGTAATTGGTTGCCTTCGTAGGTGTCATTCATTTTAAAATTAGGTACATTTTGAGTTAGATCGAAAAGACTCAGACGAAATAGTCTTTATAAGATCGAACATTTCTTAACTATAGGTTGAGATTTTTTCTTTTGCAAATTCAACGAATCTTCCCTTCTTTTTGAATCACCTTCTCTAAAGATTTCTAAGCACACTCAAGGGCATTTATAATCGTTTTTGAAAATCAAGCGTCAAGAACATTCAGTTTCCGTTGACCAACGCCAGCATTGCTCACTGCGTATGAAAATACCCGCATCCTGGTCAACAACCAAGTAAAAAAATGTATTTAATTTGCCTACGCCATGCCACAGGAAGAAGTCCATTACAGCACTTCAATGTAAAATCAATGACTCCTTAGCAGCACTCAAAATTCACAATGTTAGAGCACTGAGAATTGGATTGCCCAAAACTACACTGGCCCTTCGGGAGCAATCACTAGACGATCCCACTGAAGTGTCAACATGAAAACAGTTGGACAAATTTATAAGTTCTCGTTTCCAAACTCTTGAGTCCATTTCGGACACTTCGCTTTCAAAACCATCTGCATCAGTCAGTCAGAAATCTGTACTCCAAAAGCCCAGTAAAGCGGATACGTTTCTCCCAAAGGCGTGAGGAACGAAGTGTAAAATATACTCAGCCGATCATTCTATATATGAATGCCCCAAATTGTCAGCGATTTCGTATTGAAGCAGTACGCCATCATAAAATGTATGTACAACAATTGCCTAGGCATTCGTCACCAGAAATCGGCTTGCAGCAAATCCTTTTTCAAGCCAAAAGGACAAAACTTGAAAAAAACAGTCCACTCCTCAAACACAAACTTCACAAGATTCTCAAATTTCTGCTAATGCTCAGCCATTCATTCCTTAAAAATCCTTTCAAAATTACATTACCCTTTTTTCCAATTTTGAATTTTTCCTTGTTAGTTCAAAAAGTTATATCGCAATGTCTCTATTATTAAACAACTTCATCCTTGCTGCTGATCACCTCGATAAATATTTTGCTGCAGCAATGGAGGTATTAGAAAAAAAAAAACCATACACTGGCTACATTGGAAGCTCGTAAGGAGGAGTTTGGAAGCTTATGGTCTGATACGAAATCAAGTTATATGAAATGCATTGGATCCACTTCATGGTCAGAAGATGCAGAAGACATTGAGAATATTTAAAAAAAATACGCAAGTTCTAATAAAACTTATATAGCGTGGTTAGGATATTTTTTGGAACTTCAAGCTAAACTACGAAGTGAGGAGTTTAAACCAACTTTGTCATTTTCTCGGCATTCAAATGAAAAAACCTTGGGAAAATCTTCTGGGTCTCAGTGCTTAAAGCTACAGCCTCGGGATAGTCAGGTATTCAAGGGAAATTACGTACTATGGCCTTCGGTCCGCGATATGTTTCAAGCCGTTTATTATAATCATCCTAAGCTCGCAGCCATCGAAAAGCTGTTCCATTTACGAGCTAAAACTAGTGGCGAAGCTCATAATAAAATGAGACAAATCCTTTTAGTGTTGTGCGGAGCAGAGGTCGTTCCGGTGCAAAGCACGCATGGAGACGTTCCTCGCTGATGGTAATTACGCCATTTCGAAGGAACATAGCCACGATCCACTGGCGTACGAAAAGGAAGTTGCAAAAGCAAATTACTTTGTAAAATGCAAAGTAAAGGAAGCTCTCCCTCCCAGCGTGATCATAAGAGATAGCATCATAAATAAAGAAAAAGTTTCCCGGCCGCATCTACCATCTAAAGCGGCACAAAAAATGAAAATTCACGGTGAGCGCTAGAATTTTTTGAAGGAGCTAGAGAGTTTAGAGCTCATCACCATTCCTGAGCACTTAAAATATATACGGTAGACGGTGAACTATTCGTGTTGAGGGAAACAAGCTACGCGTCTGGGAAAATAATTTTGCTCGGAACAAGGACCAGCATGCAAATGCTCTCAGAAGCAAAGTGCAGGCTTGTGGATGGGACATTCGCAGTTGTGCCATTAATTATGCGACAGCTCTTTTCAATCCATGGCCAGATAGAAGGCAAAGGTGGTGGCTCCATTGATATAGCTTGATGAGCAGCAAATCGAGGGAAGCGTATAATGAGTTCTGGATACAGTAACTTGCATGCGCTTAACATTTCTTTGCTGCCAGAAGTGATAGTTTCTGATTTCGAACAGGCCATAATAACATATGCACAAAGCTTTTCTCTGCAAGCCAGGACATACGGCTGTCTTTTTCATCTGGGACAAATAATCTGGCGGAGAGTGCAAAACTTTGGATTTACCGCAAAACATGGGCAAGCTAAGTCCTTTGCCACAGAAGTAAGGATGCTAAAGTCTCGTGCTTTTGTGCCAGTAACAGAAGTTAAAGAATATTTTGACGAAGCCTACATTAACTTGGTAAAATTTGAATTCAAGCAGCTTTACCAATGGTTTAAAAGCAATTACATTGAACGTTATCCACCAGAGCTCTGAACAACCGGAGCATCTGCTGCAGATTTGCACTTTCCGCGGACACAAAATAGCGTGGAAGCATGGCACAGAAGCTTAAAGGTAATTAAATTATAAAAAACTTTAATTTCCTGACTATTTTTATTTTCTCTTTTATTTTAGGCTGATAGCTGACCTTGGAAAGAAGTCAATTGTGGCGAAGATGACCATCGATAAAATAAGACGCGGCGAAGAACTACCAAAAAGCAAAATTGTAAAAAAAAAAAAATTAAATCCTCCAGAGTTTTTGCCTCAAGACAGAGGCACAATAAATCTTGCCTGAAATACTGCTCACATAAATTTAGTGTCCCAATCAGTACACCATTTAAGAAATTTGACATCAAACTATTCATCTAGAGAAGAAAAAGCTTTTTCCCAATATTTAAAGGAATTGAAGGAAGTTGTGCCCCTTGGTGTGGTGATAGTCCGTCCGTCTGTCGTCTTTTCGGTTATTTTCTCTGGCCTGATTTGTGTTTTTGTTGCAGGTGAGGTTGAGTTTCGGGGGCAAGATCCCCCCCCCCACTCCGACGAGCTAACTGCCGCGCGAAGCAAGCAGGCCGCGTCCCCCGGAACTTGACATTCGAGTCCTCTTTCCAACCTCTTCCTTTCCTAATTTCCTAACTTTTCCATTTTCCTGCCCTACCATTGTCCACTTCTTCCCCCTCCTCTTGCCCGCAACAAAATGGAAGGTTAGGTTCCTCCCACAGAAATCCAAATTATTTGTAAAAAGAAAATCGACCTTAACTAAAATACAATGATCAGCGTTTTGCCAGCCAAGTTAGGCCGTGTGCGAATTCGTTTAAAATTTCGATTAAATTTTATCCTAGATTAAATTTTGACATTTCTACGTACAGATTCACCTCACTAGTGTCAAAAATTAATCTTCGGATAAAATTTAACGCGATTTTAAGCCAATTCACACACGGCCTTAGATGGTCTTGAAGAAGGAAAAAGTTAAGTTTTAATGTGAATACACGAAGCTGAAGTAATTTTTATTTGTGTTGAATTTGAATTGATCCTGTAACGAAAACTAAAAAAAAAATGTGGTGGAGTCGATTTAAATCGTCAAGGATAACAAGACCACCTGTAATTGAAGCCAGCACGCAATTGAGAAACTCTTCGTTGTTTTGAGCGAACAAAATAATGAAAAAAGGAGTTGTTATGAATCGAAAGTGCAAAAATTACTTTCTGAAGAATAAAGTTAAAAAAAAAAATGTCTTGAAGTTGAGGAGATAAATATAATTTATAAACCCTTTTGAAGCGAAGAATCGTTCTATATGTATTTGTTTTAAAGTGAAAGAAATTGGAAATTGGAAAAAGTATTGAAAGGAAGGTGCAGATAATTAATTTTAAGAGAAGATGTAATATCTTAAATTCTAGGACTGGCAGTACTTTTCATTGAAAACGGAGTAACTTTGGTAGAAATTGAAGGCCAGAGGCAGGAGACTGTCCAGGATGAAAATTCAAATGTCGACATAGAATAAGTCACCTGTAGCTAAAAACCTGAAAAAATAGAAATAAATAAAACCTATGGTTTTTTTTTTCAGACGTTGTCTGCAAAGGGAAATGGCAATCATTGAGGGATGGATACCATAGATGGCTAAAGAGACATAACTCTAAACGTGAAGAGTGCGCTACAAGTTAAAAAAAAAAAAAAAAAAAAAAAAAAAAAAAAAAAAAAATGGAAATTGGAAATTGGAATTAAAATCAAATGGAATTCCTTGCACCTTGTCTTCAAACAAATATTACTGAATCATTAACATTTCATTTAGATCCGAAAGAAATTTCCTTCCCAATACAAATTCAAATTCTCCTGTCCAATATTCGTCATCATCGACAACAGCAGCTATGTATGTTTAAAGAAACGGCTAGAAAAAAAAAATACAAAAAACTTCGGTTGCTCATGGAATAAAGTGGTAAACTTCAACTCTGTCTGCAACTACAACGCTAACTGAGAATCCTATTAGAGACATCTAAGGTAAATTCTAAAAAAGTTGGAGAATGCCCTTTCACTTCGATTAATTCATCACATTAGTCAATATGGAAGTTGGGGCTATAATAATTTTGTGCGAGGGTGGGGAAGTAAGAGAGGGCAATCAACATCTTAGCTCCTCCACCCATTGGAATTAGTGGGAATATTTTTTCTATGCAATCAAACAATTCACGTCTCATAATATGGTCTTCAGACATTGCAGGAAGAATTCCTCCATCCGACGAGCTAGGACGAGCGTGTAGCTAGCATATCACTTCTACTTTGTCTGGGACGCCCTTTCATCTTGCTGTCTGGACTGGCCCAGAGAATCCTGTGGCCCGAGGTCATAATGGTAGTGTTGGGGTGGAAGGAAGGTGCCTTGTTTTTAGAGACGTCAAATGTCCTCGCTGCTTTGACCATGGGAATTTTGATTACATTTTGCTTCTCAAAAAGGATATTACGTTACACAACAGGGAAAAACTTCAGCTGGTAAGACAAAGAGCATGTAAGTGAAAAGCGCCACAAAAATAAATCGAAGATGGTGGGTACACCCAATCAACCCAAATTAATAATTTACTGCAGGAAATAAAAGCATAGGATCTAGAAAAGTATGGAAATACACAAGAATGAATCTCAATCAATTTGAATATCTTCTTCACCTAGTTAAACATCGTTTGACGAAGCACAGCCATTGGCGGGGCTTACCAGAGGCACTAAGATTGTTGGTTACTTTGAGTTAAATATCAAAAAACACAACGTTTTGAATTGAAAACTTTTATTTACTTATTTATTACAGATATTAAGCAACAAGTGACAGTTATTAGAGCCTTGCCTTTGCGTTCCGGATACGAAAATCAACAGTCAAGCTATAATATAGGAAGTCCATATGTAAAGTTTTGTGGGAAGTTTTGCAACCCATTTACATTACAGAAATTTCCACAGATGATTGGAAGGAACCTGCCGAAACATTTGATCATATTTGATAATTTTAAGGTAGTACTGGTGCTATTGACGGCAAACACATCAATATTCAAGCACCACACAGAAGAAGAAGGATAAATATATCTCTCCGAGACCACTGGCACTGATGCCTTAATGGGATCATACTTATTAGTGTTTTTAATCCGCGCAACGCGGACTCAAACACTTATGTGCCGACAGTCGCAGTGTGCGCGAACAGAACAATGCACCATGCACTTACGCTTCCGAACGCGCCCAACTTTCCAGTATTTTTTATTACTGGAAATTGGTTGCCGTGTCGTAAGTGAAAGTGGAACCCATCTTACTATTCTTTTTTGTCATTACTCTGTGGTCAGTCGCATGGTCGACATTTGCAATTTCAATTAGTTTTGTCAAAGTAAAGTAAATGTAAAGTTTAATCTTTCCGTTTTTTTGGAAATAAAACTTAAAACTAAGCCTATTTATTAAAAAAGCCAAAGGCGCATCCACAATCATTTTGCCGCCGTTAAAAGCTGTGTTCAACGTTGGATTTTTTTGCCAGTATTGTTGCTCTTGCTACTGGTAAGAATTACTATTCTTTTGGCTAATTGTATGGGCCGAAACAGGGATTTAACGGGGACCGATGGTTAAGAAGCTGAAATCCTCCCCGAAGCATATACTCAGGTCCATATTCTTCGGCGTGGGAATATCCACGGTTTGCGAAATAGTTCAAGGATTTTGTGTTGAAGTATGGAAAATTCTACCCAATTACCGAACAAATATAAAAAAAAAGTATATGGATTCGAAAAACTTGGTTTCCCCCAGTGACGGCTATAGGTAAATTTAAAATCAGTTTTATTAATGCTTCATAAATTTCATTAAAGATGGTTGTTATATCGTATTTCAATATAACGCACAAGATGCTACGAATCTAGTGAAGTAAAAAGAAATAACCAAGCATGAGGCATAAATAGTGATAAGCATAGAGTACCTTTATTATCAAAAGAACCGACTTAAAGCATTGCGCAAACCTAAGCGATGGCGGTGGCGATAACAATGTGGATGCCGCTCATGTGAATCAATAGGAAGGCTCACATCTATGCGATATGTGGGGATTGCGATTACGTTCCACTGCTGAGTTCAACTAAACGACTTTTACTGAACGCAGCAAGCACCATTTCGCCGACCATATCGCACGATATTTAAACAAAAAATACTGTCATTTGTGGTTGTACAAGTATTAGAAATAAAAAATTAAACTGCGTTAATCCTTGTCAATGAGCAAGGCTAAAAGCAAAGCCTCTTCATCCATTGCTTTTATTTATTTATTTATTTTTTTTTTTTTTTTTTTGTCTGACAATTGCCCGCTTACATCGCAATATCGCATTGGTTTAAGCATTTGATCGCATTTTTATCGCGCGATAGACGATATCGTGATCGCCACCGTCATCGCTTAGGTTAACCATTCTCTTCCGCACTACAAGCTTAACTGAGAGGAAAATGCCCGATAAATTAGTATGTATGGGTTAGTTATCCCGTGGATTTTAAATGGGAATCGATCCAAAACAGCTTAAAATTAAAGGACTAGGAACTCGATGCGTACGTACCCAATTTCTACCACGAAAAATAGACCAATTAGCTAGCTCAAAGGTGAAAACATACAACTTACAAAATTTTTATATTCGATTGTGAACCGATTTCAAGACAAAAGGCGGAAAAATTTAATTAATTTAAAAAAACAAGTGAAACAAACAAAAAACTCGAAAAATTAGAACTTAGTATATCAAACTTATGGTAAGTTTTTTTATACTATGCACATTGGCTAGGAATTTGTTTCTAAGTAGTGCTAGGCACAATGTTTCCACTCGTTCGGTAACAAGAGTTGAACGATTGCCAGCGGGATTGCGTAGGTTTAAGCAAACACCACTGGTATTTCTATTAGACTAAAAAGTGAAAATAATTAAATTTTTGTTGTTTTTTCTTTTTTTTTTAACTTACGGAATAGGGTCAAAGGTTATAGTGGATGTACTGGATGTCAAATCTTCTTCAAAATTCCAATAATATTTTTTAGGAGCTGTGAGCAAAAGACAGCTTCTTCTACAAAATATTTCGCAAGATTTATACCTATACTTAATGACGGAAAATTTTTAAGTGTATCGCGGCTGCCCGCTTATACTCTCGCGACGTGTGAATCGGTCGCGAAGTATATACTAGCGGATAGGCGTCATACACTCGAACGGGTCCAATATTTGTCAAACCTATCATCTAACCCAGTATTTTTTTTAATATTGGTTGTGGGAATGTTTGGACACCCCGAAACGCAACTTTTTTTCATATACTCGTAGTGTTAAAAGTGATGTCACTTAAGGTTTAAAGGAACTAAATACTATTTCTATCTTTTGTTATATGGTCAGATCTCAACAAGCAAGAACACCGCCACAAACGAGCTAGTCTGTGATGCAAGACGTGCCAACGCTGTTGCTCGTTTGAATGAATTTAATAGAAAACCATTACAAGGCTGGTACTCAAGTATTTTACTTGACGTGTTTGAATATCGGGGTAAGCATAAAGACATCACAATCAATATTTACACTGTTATTAATATCAAACTTACAGATTTCTTTACATAGTTAGCCTGGGAAGTCCAGGCCGCTGTAACGACTCACAAATGTATGGAAACTCTTATAGGAAACAATAGCACCAACACCCAATACTAAAAGAAATGTCGAAAAACGTATGCAAAGCAAGATTTCGAAGAATTGGCATTGCAATACAAAACGATGGCAAGTTACTCTCGGGAAGAATTGACCGACATGCACTTTTGCTACGGTTTAGCAGATGGTTCCAGTCGGGAAGCATAGAGATTGTGTGCTGAAAGGTTCCCCAATAGGAGATGTCCCCACTATTAACTTTTTCCAAGACTTCCTCACAAACTTCTTCGGGAACATGGAGTGCTGGAGACTCGAAGAAGAGAAAGGTCATCTAGTGGATCAACAGACATAGAGGAACGGATTTTGGATTTGGTACGACGTAATCCCAATCTTAGGATACCATAAGGATAGCAACTATGCTTGGATTGCCCCAAAACAGGGTTTGGTGGGCAGTGATTCATACCGAATTCCTTCACCCATATCACTTTACCCCAGTGCAAGAGTTGACATCAAATGATGAAATTTTGAGGACTAAATTCTGTAGGACGCTATTGCTGAGGGAAGAAACAGAACACAACTACTTTAAAAGGATAGTTTGGACAGATGAAGCACAGTTTACCAGAGATGGAGTTACCAATTTCCACAACTTGCATTACTGGAGTCACAACAATCCACATGTTAAAAAACAAAATAAATCGCAGCAATGCGTGGCTTGGCATTTTTGGACGAACGGTAATTGGACCACGTTTTTTGAATACGATTTTAAATGGAGAATCCTATCTGCAATTCCTAAGAACCCTTTGGCCAGATCTAGATCTAGCTTTGGCTATAATAGACAATTTAATATACCAACAAGATGGAGCTCCAGCACACTTTAGCCTGGCTGTGAGAAACTGGCTGAATAATCATTTCAACGACCAATGGATAGGAAGGGGAGGTCCCACTGAATGGCCACCAAGATCACCAGATTTAACTCCTTTGGATTTTTACGCTTGGGGATTCATGAAGAACTATGTATATGAAGTTGAAACTTCTTCTTTGGAGCAACTTCAATACGTTGTTTAAGTTGCCTTCAACTTTCACTGGTGGGGCGCGTTATTTGCATGAACGCACGCAAGATGCAATGACATACGTACGATATTATGGTAGTCCTGATCTGTTTATTACATTCACATGTAATCCTCAATGGCGTCAAATTTCTGAGGCTCTCCTTCCCGGACAAAAATAGTATGACCGCCATGATATCGTGGCCCGTGTTGTCAATTTGAAAGTGAAGATGCTGATACATATTTTAGATAAGGGAAGCTTATTTGGGGAAATTATTTTAGTTATATATTTACGGTAGAGTAGCAAAAAAGCGTGGACTTCCGCACGTCCATATATTAATTTGGTTAAAAAATAAAATCCTTTCTGACCAAATAAACAACATGAAAACATGCATGAAAAAAGGTCATTGTTCTAAAAAATATCCAAAAACTTTTGTGGCAAATAATGGATATCCGTCTTATAGACGGAGATCACTTGCCAACGGAAGGCAAGTAGAAAGAATTAAGGATTATGATTTAACAATGGCTGGGTAGTCCCTTACAATCCTGTCCTTTTACGCATGTTTAATGCCCACATTAATGTTGAATATTGCTGCGACATCACAGCCATTAAATATATACTTAAGTATATAAATAAGGGCACTATCATTAGAAATAGAAAAAGATGAAATAAAATTTTTTGAAACTGGTCGGTATCTCAGCACAAATAAAGCTGTTTGGCGGATATTTGGTTTTAACATTCATCAAAGGTTTCCCACCGTGCAGCATCTAGCGGTGCACCTTGAGAATGGACAGAGTATATTTCAATAAACAAAACAAAATGTTGCTATAGTTATGGAAAATCCTCCATTAACAACACTATTAGGCAATTTTGCTTTAACCCTCTTATATGTCGAGGTTCCAAACTATTATAGATGGACTAACGGCAAATTTATAAAAAGAAAACAGGGAACACCTTTGTCAAGTTGGCCAGGAGTTTTTAAATCGTCTGCCTTAGGAAGGATTTACACAGTCCATCCCAATGATACGCATGCTTATCATCTTTGTATGTTACTGCATGTTATTAGAGGCCCGACATCATTTGATGTTCTTAAAACTGTTGATGGAGTTCTTCATGCAACTTTCCAAAGTGCATGTAATGCTTTGGGGTTGCTTTTGGATTGGATTGTAGCGTTAGAAGAGGCACAGACTTATGTAACTCCACATAAGATGCGCGAATTATTTAAAAAAAAAAATATGTCGCTAAGGATTGGTGGCAAAACTTTATCAGAATATAATCTTGCGGCAACAAAAAGAATTGTTAATAACTTGCGGAACCGAGAGTATCTCAGGGAAACAAGTTATGACACTGTTGTCTTAACAGATTTTGTTGCCCGAAATGAGATCTTACTGACAAACGATCAACTTAAAATTTATAAAGAAATAACAAATAATATTGAAGTAAAAAAAGGAAAGATTTTCTTTTTGGACGCCCCTGGCGCACAGTGGGACCACCCATAGCAATAAATAAAAAAATCAAATATTATAGCGGTACTTTTGAGTGATTGGTAAGTCATCACAAATATATATAGGTTCTAACTGCATCAAAATTTTTTGCATTGACCAATTAGTGCAAAAGTTATAGAGCAGCAAACACTGTCAAGTTTATTTTTTTTTTTTTGTGGTGAAAAAATCAAGTGTTTTTAAATTCAATTTTGTTTTTCTCTTAAAATTTTTTGTGCGCTAAAAAATTAACTCAATTATGGATAGTAACACTGTTTAAGGTATTTAAATTAATATTTAATAATAAAAACATCTTTTATTTTTATTGTGTTTTTTATTCGTGGTTTTTTCAAGTGAGGGTAGAAGTTAAGAAAAAAAAAAAAATTGACTTTGAGTAAGCTTTTCTTTTTTAGGCCTAAAAGGCCCTCTGAGGTTTTTATGGTTTTATACTCAGTAAAGTGTCCTTTAAGTGAATCAAGAAAAAAATCTTGCTACAATTTTGCTCCAAGTACTTAAAATCACGTTTTTTAGGTTCTGTTTTTGAATTACTATTAAATTTTGTATCGAATGAAGAGCCCAATTACCAGATAACGAAACAAAGCGATTTTGCTAGATGACTAAGGGACTGTAATTTAATAGTTTGGGACGAAAGCACAAATATGCATTAAAGAGGATTTGAAGCTCTTGACAGATGTCTTAGGGATTTAAGAAATAGTTGCGAAGTAATGGGAGGAGTAACAGTATTATTGGCTGGAGATTTCCGACAGACCCTGCCAGTTATTCCCACGAGAAAACGTGCTGATGAAGTTAATGCCTGCATTAAAAAGACAATTATATGGCGCTCAGTGAAATAAATTGAATTAAAAGAAAATATTATGCGAGTTAAACTGAGAGGTGATGTATCTGCTGGTCACTTTGCAGAACTTTTACTGAGTATTGGAAATGGTAATTTTGCTAATAAAGATGGTCTCATTGAAATACCAGAGAGATTGGGTACTATAATTGTGATGACAATAGATGAGCTAATTGCCATAATATACCCTGATATTAAAAATATTCAGCAAAAATCAGTAAATTAGTTCTGCGAACGTGCTATTCTTTGCCCGAAAAATGACCGAGTTAATGGCATTAACAATATTTTATTAGAGTCATTTGAAGGCGAAGAAATAGAATCGGTGCAGTACCCTGTGGAATTTCTTAATTCTCAATATCCGCCTGGTCTTCCGGCACATAAATTACTTTTAAATGTTGGGGCGCCAATAATGCTATTGAGGAATTTAAATCCTTCCAAACTTTGCAATGGCACTCGGTTGCTAGTAACAGCTTTAAAAAGGCAAATCATAGAAGCGATAATCCTTACTGGCTCTGCTCAGGGAGAATCAGATTTTCACCTTACAAAACAAAAAAAAAAAAAAAAAAAAAAAAAAAAAATACACCATTTAATTCCTTAATATATTATATATATATATAGTATAAGAGTTATGTATATATGGCGAAATTCCCAACGAAGACGAACATTACTAGAGTTCAGGAACTTAAACATTTTTTAAATTAAATTATTTTTTTTTTTTTTTTTAATTTTTAATTGAACTCCATATAGCTTTGATATTACCTATTTTTAAATTTAATTTTGCGTGACAAATTTTTTTTTTTAAATTATTAATTCTTTTAAAATCTAATATTTGAAAAAGTCGATAATTTTAAACAATTTTATATAGCTTTTTTTAAAAACAATTACATATATATTTTGTGGAAATATAAAATTTTACATGAATTAAACTATTTTAATGCAACCAAAATTGTAATTTTATAGAATTGAAAAATTTATAAAAGTTAAAGAGTGGATCCGCAGTGATTCGCAGTGCATTCACGTAAAATCGATGAAGAGAAAAGAGAGAAATACACTGCGATTCACTGCGGATGCAGTTTGCGGATTCCATAATCGGCATGAATAACTTTTAAATATTAATTTATAAAATATAAATTAATAAGTTGATTATAAATTTTGATTGGTTTCTCAATGCTTTAGGAAATAATTATTATTTAACAAATGAAACATTTTTTTTTATTCTCATCATATTCTCAAATATTTACAAACTTTAATAAAATTTTATACGTTATTTTTAATAATAAAAGAAATTTTTTTTTATAAAAAAAAAATAAGTTAGATTGTACTGAATATGATAATTTTTATTTAAAATTGTTTATAATTTTCTGAAAAAAAAGAACTTTTTTATTTATTTATTGTTTGTTCTTATCACTATGTATAAATGTAAATAAAAATAAAAGAAAAAAATAAAAACAGAACAAAAAATCAAACAAAAAAAAAAAAAACAAATAAGAAACAAAATGGTGCAAAATATATTTTCTAAAAAAAATAATTAATAAAAATACATTAAATAAAAAACAATGCAACAAAAACTGAACAATATCAACATGTGTATGAACATTGATATATTTATAAAATGCTTGAAAATTCTTAACAACATTATTAAGAATACTAAATCAAGAAAGCATAAAAAATATTGGAGAAGCAAACGAATTCTAAAAAAAAAAAAAGAATTCAAGTATTCACTCCATTCAATAAAGAATTTGTTTGATAAAGAGAAAAAACAAACAATTCAATAAGAAATAAAATCAAAATAATATACTTTGATGAAAATCAGAGAAAATCAAAGTCAAAAATAGGAACAAAGACAAAAGTTCTAGATTTTTTTTGTATATAAACAAAAAAAAAAAAAAAAAACGAAAAAGCTAATAAAGATATGAAATGCAGAGTTCTAAAAAAAATAACAAAAATAAAATAAATAAATTTGGTGGCACAAACGGCTCATGAAGAACCAGTGCCCAGCTCAGCAAAAAAAACTTAAGGTGGAAGCGGCTGGTATTGAACCCCAGACCTCTGGCATGACAGTCCAACGCACTAACCATTACGCCACGGGCTACTACAATCTAACAAAAATAGACAAAAAAAACTGCGATTGACCAAAATAGCGACAATGAAAAAAGAAAGCAGCAATTGTTCAAAATGTGATAAAGACCACAAACGACAATTATGTACATAAAAAGTTCATAAACTTCTTAACATCAAGATAAAAAAGTGAAGAAGATTAAAATTTCGCTGCATTAAAATATAAATAATTCAACAAAAATAAAGTAAAAATGAAATTTAAAACAAGCAAAAAAACATTTTGAAAATATAACCATAAAAGATGAAAAAAAAAAAAAAATAAAACAAAAAAAAAAAAAAATAAAAAAAAAAAAATTAATTCAAATCAAAAAATACAAAACTAATAAATATAAAAAGATGATATAGTAGAAAAAAAAAAAGATGACAAATTCACAAACAAACAAACAAAAAAAAAAAAGATGACAGTCACAAAAATAAAATGTAAATAAAAACAAACGATAAATAAAAAAAAAATACTTTGAAAAAATAAATTTATAGTACCTATCTATTATTATTTGTAGTAGCCGTGGCGTGATGGTTAGTGCGATGGACTGTCATGCCCGAGGTCTAAGGCCTCGCCACCTATTTATTTAAAAGAAAAAAAACGGCTACTGCCTCTTGCGAGGAATTGACAAATCCTCCAAGAGTATCTCCTGTCACAGAAAAGTGCCGCTCGTTAGCCGTTCGGATTCGGCAATAAACTGTAGGTCCCCTCCATTCCTGCAGACACGCACATAGGAATGGTTGAGAGTTGTAAGTCACTAGGCCCTAGTTCTCCATGAGCTGTTGTACCATCAAATTTATTTTTTTTTTTTTTTTATTTTTTATCTATTATTATTTCATTTGTATCTATTTGAAATTTATTTAATTTATTTAAAAAATAAAAAAAAAAAACATTTATATTGCTTATATAACTAAATACTGACTATTTTAAATATTTTTATTAAAATTGTCATAAATATTATCTATTATAATGATTTTAATTTATATATTTTTAATTAATTTAATTTTGCTTTCTTTAAATAATTAAATATTTGCCAATTTTTAGGTACTTGCGTTCATAATATGATTGTATTTTAATGCAATCATATTCATGAACCAGTTAAGGCTAAACTCAAGCTCTAACCTTATATCTACGGATATAAGGTTGTGATGCAAATGCGTTTAGCTAAACAAAAAAATTTGTCATTTAAAGTGTGTTCTAAAAATACATTTCAAATTAAAACTTTAATTTTTTTTAAATTTTTATAACTTAACAAATAATGTGCACATCACTTTTTTTACTTAACTAATTTCCATCATAATTTTATATTAATAAATATAAAATTATTGATGGAAATTAAGTTAAATTTAAGCGCAGGCTCCAATCTTATATCTACGGATATAAGATTGAGATGCTTAATTAAGCGCTTAATAAAAGCGATGTGCATATTATTATAAAAAAAAATTAACTGAAACATTTTATATCAAAATATAATATTTTAAATTAGAAATATATTTCAAAACATATACATTGTATTAATTTGAATAATGTTTAAACAAAAATAAAAAAACATCAAAAAATCAAAATTGATTAAAAAAATCTAATAAATTTGGAAGTATTTTTAGAACACATACATAATTGAGAAATAATTATTAAAAGAACACAAAATCATATTTGAAAATGAATTTCTATTAATGATTATTTTTAAAATAAAAGCATTGAGAATAGTAAAATTTTAAATTATTATCTAATACTAATTAACTTATATTTTATAAATTAATATTTAAAAGTTATTTTGTTTTTTCTTTAACTTTTTAGATTTTTTTTATGTTATTATATATTATTTTGGCTGTAGGATGGTATTTTTCATGAAGAAAATTTTAATTAATATATTTTTATTTAAGATATATTTTATTTTTTTCACAATATTGATTTCTTCTTGTATTCGATTTAAAAAGCATTTGTAATTTTAAAAAAATTCGTACGTAAAATTTCGATTTGAATTAGGGAACTATTTTAGCTAGATGGAGTTTTCTTTTCAGAAAGACGAATATAGCAGAGAACCTCAAGCTGTGATATCCAGCATGAGTAGAGGATTTTCATGATGTCGATTGGAGAAACCTCTGTATGGATTTTTAATAACAATGGTATTTTTAATTAAGCTTTTAATATTTTTCATATTATTAATTTTAATGTTTTTAATAAGGACTAGCATCTATGCTGCAAAAGAGAGACACTATACTGACGAGAAATCAACACTAATAGTTGCAGTAAACCATACTGTCGAATATCATAAATGGTATGCGCCTATTTAAAAACATATATAATTTTCAAAATAATTAATTTGGTATTCATATTACAAACGAATTATTCAAAAAAGAAAGCACACAACACAAAGAAGAAGATGATTTTTTTTTTATTTTTTAATTTAACTGTATAAAACAAAAACATTATTTATATAAATTTTGTTTTAATGTTAAATTTTTATTTTTAGTTTTATTAAATAAAATGCAACAATCGCAAAAAATATGATAAAAAAGTATACAATATTGCATCATGGTCTTCTTATTCCTCTTCCTTTCTCCTTTAAAAAGTGTCAAAACACTTAAAAAAGATTCTTAAAAAGTATATACATACATATGTAGCTTTACACACAATGAAGATTTAGGATTATTTGAAGAAAAGATTTTTTTAGGTGAAGATTTTAAAGGTGAGTCATTAAATAGAAGTTTTAAGGAAGAATACTTTAAATTTTTTTTTTATTTTATTTAATTTATTTATGTATAATATAGTATGAGCAAACAGCCCAACTTTTGCCTTTCCTAATAAAGTTTTCAAAGATTTTGAATTTATAATTTTGGTATAAAAAATAACATCGGGTATCGATGGGAAGTTATATCAGTGTGGATCACACAAAGCTTCTTTTTAAAATTTTGGAAATTTAAGACTTCTTTATTTTTTGTCACACAATGTATTAAATTTTAACATTTGGTTATGGCTAATTATGCCTTCTTTTGTTCTTTTGAGAGTGCATGTGTTTCTATTTGTTTAAATTAAAATCTGCTATTTAAAGTGAAGAAAACTGAATTAAAATCTGCTTAAAGTGAACAACTTAATTGACTTTGGAATTAAAGTGCAGTGTGTTTATTTTTAACGTACATAACTTTTTTCTATTTTAATTTGTGAGTACAAAAAAAGATGAGTGGATTTAGTAAAATGCAAGTTATGACAATTCTCTCTGCACTTTTTCTGTTTAAATTCTTTTTCAAATCAACAACAAGGCTTATACAAAGATCAGAAACGGTTAATCCGTTATTACGAATATCTCTGCCAAATCATCAAAATGTGTGGACCGTTGCAGATAAGAAGCTGTTTGTTGGTACAGTTTACTTTAGTCAGTCTTTTCTTGCTAGCTGACGACTGCAGAACATTTAAGCCTCCTCATAGTGGGAAATAAAATAAAAATTAAAATTATAAAACATATTGTTTTATTTTGCATTTAAAGCGTTTGGTAAAAAAAAAAAGAAAGGAATATTTTCCAAAGAAAACGTACTGAGGGGTTGGAAATTAAAGATAATGAAAAATTAATTGAAGGTGCAATTGTAAATGATAGACAGACCCAAAGCGATAGATCTGGAAAAAATGTTTCCTCACCTTATTTAAATATCATACAGGATGATGATAATGAAAATATATTGAGAATAGATTAAGTAAGGATTTAAAAAAGTGGTACGTGAGACACAATCCTTCACGGAAATTTGTCGAAGATTTATTAAAGATTTATTAAGGAAGTAAAAGTTAAGTGTTCCATAGAGTTTAAAATGTTTGTTAGGTTGAAGATAAACTTACACATATTAAGAACTCTGGCACCAGGACATTATTGCCATTTTGGAATAAAGACAAATCTGAAAAAGGTAGCAGAACAATAATCCTCGTTTGATGAAATTCAATTAGTTTTTGGGATAGATGGCTTACCATTATTTGAAAAGCAGTGTTATGTATACACTATAAACTCCTCATATAGATCTTCTTATTTGCATGCTCTGCATTTGATACTTTATACTCTCTACCCACACAATATTCCATAATTTCGTGCACACAGCACATTCTTCTTTTCTTTGTCTATACTATGACTCTGCAGCTTTTGTAAAATATAATTATGAATAAAATTCATTCCTGTTCTACTCTCCAACTCGTTCGTTTGTTTCATTTATCTAAAGGTCTCATAAAAAACATAATAAATTTGGTGTCAGAAGTAAAATAATAATAAAAAAAAAAAATAATATTATAAATTCAAGTTCAATTCGGTCAAGAAAAAAAAAAAAAAAAGTTTGAATTCACAGTTTAATTAATTGAAGTATCTATACCTACTGAATGAATATGGAATATATAGCAACAGTGTAAGTACTTGATTTATCATTTTGTTTTTCGCATTTTGTTATATTAATTTGTGCTTATTGTGCTAATTGTGCGTAAACTTCTCGTGATAATTCATTGAATTAAAAATTTAAAAATCATGTCGAATGAGGATATAAGTAATGTTGATAATGATAATAATGAACAAAAAAAATTTTCGTGGAGATTCTTCGGAACTCCCAATCACCTTTCTCATTAAATTTATCAAAGGCTTCGATGGGAACAGGGATCAGTTAAATGGATTTATTGCAGATTGTAATAAAGCCTTTGGCCTTGCAAATGCAACGCAAAAATATATTCTATTAGACTATATACAAACACAAATTTCCGGCAAAGCCAAAGCGGCTTGTGTCAACCGAAGCTTTAAAGATTGGGATGAACTCAAAGCATTTCTTAAAACAATGTATCAAGATAAAAAACATTACTCCCAACTTCTTTGTGATTTAACAAATCTAAAACAGAACGTTGATGAATCCGTTGCACAATTCGTGTATCGAGTGGAAACACTCTTAAAACGGACAATAAATGCTACACCAGAAGGTGCTCATCTTACTGGGAAGTTAGAAATGCTTAATGAAATTGCTCTTAATAGATTTATTTTCTTTTCCTTACCACGGATATCAAATTCCCTTAGAATAAGAGAAATTAAAACACTTAACGAAGCGATATCAATCGCTATAGCTGAAGAGCAAGTTCTAAATATGTATCAAAGTCCACCTCGAAATAAGTCAAAACAGATCAATCAAGCTTCTTGCTCAACTTCCGTAAGCTTAAATAGTCCCAAATCAAATGGTTCTAACCAAAAACATTGCAAATATTGCAAAAAATACGGACATCTAATAGAGGAATGCCGTAAACGAACATACAATAATCATAAAAAACATAATAGCAGTCCACTTGAGCTATGGCCCATATTGGGTTATATTTCAAACATACCTTCTGTGAATGTTTTTATGATAGGAGTCTGCTTGGGTTATATTTCAAACATACCTTCTGTGAATGTTTTTATGATAGGAGTCTACTTAGGTTATTCGAAACCACGTAGCGTAGACTCTTTTTTTCATGATTTTGCTGAAGAATTTAAATGTCTTCAACAAAATAGGTTCATGCTTCATGAACATTATAAGATAGAACTTCATCCGAATTAACATAAAAAAAGTTATGATTTATGGGGGTCAACTAAATTTTAAAATTTATTCGATTATGACCTAAGCCCGGATACAACAGAATTAATAAAAGATTCTGCTACTGCAGATGAATTTCAAGATTGGTATGCTAATTATGATGATTGTGCATTTAGACACCTATATTTAAAAAAGAAACCACCTGTAAAATCCAAACAAAAATCTAACTCGACTTATTCAAAGATTTTTACAAGGTAACGAATTTGATTTAGAAAAGAAAATATTTGAACTAAAAATTATTACTATGATTCTAATGATGCTACTGCAAGTTTATGTAGGAAAGAACAAGAACTGAAAACAGATAAGAGATTATTTGTAAAACAACCATTTATCCAAAGGCTAGGTCAAACTTCAATGAAATATAATATATCTAAACAATATATGAAGTATGTTCCAGAACAATGATTGAGGGCGAAATAAAATTAATGAGAAGGCTGGAAGGAAAACAGCCAAGAGACACAAAAGATCTACAACATGAAAATATTCAAAATAGATATTTAAGCAAATGGAATATGAGGTTCCGAGAAGTTTTAGTTTACCATTTTGGAACTATTTTAGATGAGTTATTTGATAGTGGTGACTTATATTATTTCGTTCATATTATTTGGTAGTTTTAAGATTAGATCTACAAGATATTATGATCAATATAATCCTTTTCTAGGCGATTTATTTTATTATAATCAACTTGGAGGAATGGAAGGAATGACACAAAAACTTTGGACAATAATAACAATTTGTATTATTAAATATTCAGCTGAACTTGAGAATCTTCCCATTAATATAATGTGTCAAGGAGATAACCAAGTTGTAATGGTGAATAAAATTCTTGAGACACTAGAACAGTTAATTTAATTTTAAAGAGAGAAGAAACTTGGTTGTGAGTTTGGGAAGGATAGGTACTTTGATGGTGAAGCAATACCAAATGGAGATAAAAAAAATAAATCGATGTATACCAGATATAAATGATAAGTATGTTTTATAATGTCTTCACTATCAACAATAAATACTATTACTGAAGCTACTACACAAAATGTGATTATTTAACCTAACTACTGATTTTATCCCAAAACCAACACCCTATCGCTTTTGCGTCAAGGACCTTAAACAAACAAAACTCAGTATTAAATAATAATTACGATAGAAACAAAACTGGAAGAAATTACTCAAATAATAATATTATAATACTTTAAACTGCACTTTTTTTTTTTTGCTTCATTTAAAGATCGCATAATGGCTATTGTTGGCTTTTTTTTAATTGCCAGGCATATTTTTACATCAAAAAAGATTGTGGAAGAACATAGTTTCCTTAAACGAACCGATGATGGTAGCAAGGAAGACTACGAGCCAGGCCAGTGCAATAAGCGTAAGGATAACACAGGACTCGATGTTTGCTGCGCCAACTGCCAAAGAAGGACATTTTTAACGCCATCTATGAGCGAGGCACAATTTTAGCTCTTCCTACAATTTGGTCCCGCTCTACGAACAACCCTTAAACTAAACTCAACGAAAGAAAAAAAAATGTCTGGCCTATCTGGGTTTCCTTTAGTCAAGCTCATTCTTTTCAAATACCTGTTTTGCCAAATAGATTTAATGTTAAAATAAAATTTTAAGCGAATTAAAGATCACAAAAAAAAGAATAGCGAAACTTACTGGATTTAAAGAAACACAGAAAAGTGCCTCAGTGTTATTCTGGTTGTTTTTGTTTAATTGGATTTTATCACAGGAATCCTGGAATGTTTGCAACAATACGTAGGTTACAATATTCGGCTGCACTATTCTCACGTCATTTAAGCACATATATACACATGCACATGACCAAGGAAAAGCATTATTCCAGTCGTCGTCACACCAGACCGAAGAGCAGCAGTAAAAAATCATAGAACACCAAAACACCAAAAATCTATACCGGCGACGACAGTCAAAAAGACAATAGAAAAAATAATACATACCAATCTAGATCAACTAATATTCAACTACTAAAACTTATAAAATAAACACATACATATATTCAATATATATGGAAAGCAGCAAAACTGGAACAATTGTCCAGCACGGAAAATTATTTTGCGATCGCGAGTGAACAGAAGAGTACACAATATAATAAGGCCCATCGCCCACTAGGCCACTTTTTGTTGATAGCCCGAGCAACTTTTTGTTGCTCGGAGTTGCTCGCGAAACTTTTTTTCCGGCAACCTTTTGTTGCTTACCCTCGCCCACTAGGCAATTTCCGAGCAACTTCCAGCAACTTTTGGAAATTTTTGCCAAATGCAAGGCTTCTAACCCGAAAAACATGTTTTATTTTCACACTGAACGAATTTTGTATCGTCACTGATCCGAAATACAAGGTCATTTAACATTTCAATTAAAAATACTGAATCCAAAAGTTGCTCGGAAATTGCTTAGTGAGCGATGGTAAGCAACTCCAAGAACTTTTAGTTGCGCAACAAAAAGGGCCTAAGAGGAAACATCGCAGTCATAAGAAGGAGAGGTTACAGAAGACTGACTTATTTATTGGAAATGTCAAAAGAAGGGACATTTTAGCAACCAAAAAACAGATCGTCGGGAGATGGAAATGAAACAATGCGGTAGAGAGATTCCTATTATTTTATTATATTATCAAATAAGCAAGAAGATAGATACATATATAGCGAATGGAGTTAAACAAATAAAATCTTAACAACTAAAAGCTTGAACCCTGAAGGAACAACCTGACCGCGAGCCCACTTTCATTAAGTTGCTCAAAGAAAGAGGTATAAACCAGATAGGCGGGCCCGATGAAATCAATATTCTGGTTGGATTTATTGTCTGCGTCGTCGGTGTCGTGCTCCCAAGTTGGGGGGGTTGGGGCGCCCAAGTTCCCATAAGTTTCATTAAAAGTTCAAAAGTAGATACGCAAGGTAGACGATAAACGCGGGGTATATTAATGCAATATTGCAAAGACAACATATTCTATGGTATCTCGCTAAATCTACTTCAAGAAGTGATGATCGTCTTTTCTTTATTCATTCTCCTCTCAGATCATCCGACAATTTCAAAAAAAAAAAAAACAAAAAAAAACAAATCTCGCCCTGAAAAAATGGAAGTCCTACGAAAAAAAAAAAATGGAAAAAAAAAGAGTGCTTAGAGAGCAACGCGAGTGACAAAGAGTTTTGTAGTTCAAACGGGTCGCAGAGTGTGCCCAATTAAGCAAAATTTATGGCGTTGTTTTAAAAGACCCATATCTATGAGCTAGCAGTCCTCGCCGTAGTAGAATCGTTGAAACGTTTCCGAATTTACCACTGGAAGTCAGCAATATGTCACCGCTTCGGGTAATAATTTATCACGGAATACACCTTTTACACATTTAAAGGCAAGGCGGACGGAAACATCGTAATATGTGATATTCTGAGGCTTTTTATTGATCTAATTTTAGTTTCGTTGTCCTGGAAAGATTCTTGTTACACAAATCAAAGTGTCCATTATTGTTGGTGGCCCAATTTGATAGCCAGCACTCATAGTGTCCTCTTACGACAAAGATGCTTAAAAATAAGACAAACAAGATGAACCTCCACCATTGCCCGCCTCTAAGCCACGACAAGAGGTCAAATACTTTACAAATCTACAACACTGCTATCTAGCAGCCGAAGACAACTAGCTGCCGCAAAAAATCTCCTCTTGCTTAGCCAAACAAAGAATGCCACAACACCTTCATGCGGAAACCTGCACACTGTACCGAAGAGAGCGTCTCCAAAAACTTTAAAACCGAAGCACATAACCACACGCTCCAGAGAATAATCGACCACCAGCGATCGATGCGATTGTGAGCGACACCAGCAACGCACCTCCAAATCCGCCAAATGCTCAAATAAAGGATATAGCGAATGACACATACGGCTGTAGCATTCCACGCAAAAAGCACACGGCGGCATTTGGCAGCCCGAACATGGAAGTCACCGCGCAATCACTTAGTGGCGAGAATAAATTCTCTATCCTGCAAGACATAACCACACAAGGAACAAACAAGACAATTCCCCATCAAGGAAGTCCGCCGAACTACAAAAAGGAAGACAAATCCTCAACAACAACCAAGAAGAAAATTCAACCAGCGTGGGACATAAACCCAACAGACAACGTGTCTCTAAAACCAGCAACAAACTCTTCAAAGGTAAGCACTGTCCACTAGGCTGGAGCGAATATGGCAAAAAAAAAAAAAATCCAAAATTTTTTTGTTCCTGTGTTATTAATTGGTGACCCTATATTGGGACATCACTTATGCGAAAAATCAGGAACCTATGACTTTATCTTCAGATGGCGCAGACGACTTGAATTTAAAAAAAAATAATACCTAATATTTAAAAATTCTTCCCTCAAATCAGTTATTTTAAATCAGGAACCTATAATTTTACTTGTAGTTGCCGCAAATTACTTGAGATAAAAAGAAAATCAAGAAAATTGTTTCTTCAGTTCGGAATAATTTTTTTGAAGTAATGTGCCAGATTCACTAACTATAAAGTCTAATTGTGCGTGTTAAACTATTTAAGTATTTATACCTTTAACTAAGTGACTCGTTCCAACACTTATATAAACATTTTTTTGGACATCCATTTTTACTGCAATAAATTCCCTTACCTATTTACTCATTAAAATGCCTAATACTCGTAAAAGTTCGCGTTGCCCTATTTTTGGTGACCCTCAAAAACTGAATGACAATATGTTGCCAACTTATTTTAATGTAATTAAACACTATTTGTGGGTTAGAAACGATGTGATTGCATTGAATAATGGAAAAGACCCCTCAATAAAGGAGGTAAGTGAAATAGTTTCAAATGACGTCGTGAATATATGGAATAAGGCATCACTTCCTACCATCAGTCATTAACAAATTGTTGCAAGGTTAATTTCGTATTATAATAAGTATAAGAGTACGAAGAAACTACGCAATGAAACAAAAAAGCAAGAGTTTTATCAAGATTCTCTGGAAAAGTTATTTGATATTGCAACATGTAAATGTATTTCAAGAGAATTGTGTAAATGTGAGACCAAGATACCCATTACAGAAGAACCCTTTTTAAAAGATCAACGAAATTCTCGTAAAATGTATATTGGATCTGTTGATCAGGTGGCAACCAAGTCTCTGCATCGTAAGGATCTAAGGAAACGCAAATACCAACAGTTTTTGAAAACTATGGCTGATACTCCAAGCACTTCTACTGCCGCTGCAGCTATGGAATGTTTGTCTGACAGTGCTTCTACTGAAATATCAGAAAGTGAAATCAATGAAGTTTGCACCTTAAAATCCTGTAAAAAAAGGAAAGAAACTCTTCAAATGAGAAATAAGCTTCAGAATTTGGCTACAGCTTGTGACAGAACTGGGGTTTCTGATAGATCGGCAGCTATTATAGTAAACGCTGCTATGCTAGATTTAAACGTCATAAGTAGTGAAAATTCATCGAAAGTAATAGATCGCAGTAAATTACGACGAGAGCGTCAAAAAGTCCGTCTAGGTCTACAATGTGAAGCTGCAGGTTTTAGAAAACCTATATCCTCACTTTATTTTGATGGCCGTAAAGATAAAACAATAATAATTGATAAGACTGAGAACATATCACATCGAAAGACTGTTACTGAAGAACATATCTCACTTATATCGGAGCCAGATTCCGAGTACATCGGACATCTATCGATTGGTTCGGGAAAAGCAGTTACTATCGAAAGAAGTATAGTTGACTTTTTGGACAAAAATTTTGAGTTTCGTACGTCTTTGGTAGCAATTGGGTGTGATGGCACTGCTGTAAATACAGGACATAAGAACGGCGTCATTGTATTGTTAGAAAAACATTTCGGTCGTCCTTTACAGTGGTTTGTGTGCTTATTACATGCAAATGAGCTACCGCTTCGGCATCTGTTTGCCAATCTCGATGGAACTACGACCGGCCCTAATAGTTTTTCCGGAAGCATTGGGAAAATGCTTGAAAAGTGCCTTAACTTCAAAGTGGTGAATTTTGAAGCAGTATATGCAGGATGTGGATGCTGACTCCTTAAGCACAGATCAAAAATATTTGCATAAATTGTGCTCAGCTATTTCTAGAGGTTCAATTTCGCCCGCCTTAGCTCGCAAGGATCCAGGAAAGCTGGCACATTCCCGTTGGCTAACTTGTGCAAACAGGATTCTTCGGTTATATGTTGGCACAGAAAATCCTTCGAACAACCTCAAAGAACTTGTCATATTCATTGTGAAAGTCTACGCACCAACCTGGTTTAAAATCAAAACAAAGTCATCATGTAAATATGGTCCGATTCATATTTTTCATATGATTAAAAGGTCATTGTACTTGCGGGATGACCTTAAGAACATTGTTATAAGAACTATCCAAAGAAATTCATTCTTCGTACACCCAGAAAATTTGTTGCTAGCTATGTTGCAAGATGACCAATCACACATAAGAGAGCTAGCTCTCCGAAGATTAATAAAGGCAAGACAACTGCAAAAAGGCAATCAAGTTCGTGAGTTTCAACTTCCTCAACTAAAAATAGATGCATCTAATTACTACGAGTTAATAGACTGGTCGAAGGAAAAAGTAACCGAACCACCGATGACAGTCAAATACAGCAATACAGAAATATCGAACATGATTTCTTCAAAGGACAATTTAATGTTTTTGCAGAAGTTCCCTTGCCACACTCAAGCAGTAGAACGATGCGTTAAGCTTGTAACCGAGGCTTCATTATCTGTTTGTGGGCAAGAGGCAAGAGATGGCTACATTAGAGCAAAGATCAAATCCAGGCTAGAATTACCGTTCTTTGAAACAAAATCGCAATATTTCAACCGTATCGAAGGTCCAACAACTTCTGATGGACACAATTAAACTTATTTCAGAATCTATTTACTGCTCTTGTATCTATTTATATAATACATTTAATTAAAGAAAAAAAGTCTAATAATTTTAATGCATTTTATTTACACCGTTTTGAGATACCTTTTTTTCGCTTTTCCTTCAAATTTCTAGTGTAGTGCGCCACCTGAAGATGTTGACGTAAAAGACTGAAATTTGAAATATATACATTTTAGACCATGGGTCAACAACTTATAATACAGGGAAAAAAAAATATTAAAAAAAAAATTTTCGCCCCACCCTACTGTCCACCCATTATAAAGTTCAAGATCTAAAAGAAAGGTCAGATAGCTTTACATACAAAATTACGAATAGGGGGAATAAAACTAAACTACATATATCAAAGTGAAGGGAGGGTCCATTGAGAGATAATGGAAATTCTAAGAAAAAACGATAACATACAAGCCTACTCCTATACAATGAAGGAAGATAAAACAGCAAACATTCATTGTCCTGAGAGGACTCACATCTGATTTCCCCCAGTCAGACATGCGTGATATTCTGAGGCTGTTTATTGATCCAATGCCTGTTTCGTCGTATTCGTGGAAAGGTTCTGGTTACACAAATCAAATGTGTGCCACTTGAGCATTCTCCTGATAAAAATCGATTTGAAAATTTGTGAAGTTATGTGAAAAAGGCTATAGGCCAAATAAAACATACATTGACACAAGAGTCTAAACCTATTGACAAGTGTAAAAACTTTTCCAAAAAGGTGTCAAGTGGGATTTGGAACAAAATATTTTTGAAGTATAAAAGCGTAGAGACACCAAACACAGTGGAACTCACACTAAATGCCCATTTAGTTCCCCATCATAAATGTCGACGACTTTATTTCAATTTAATGCTTCTCCAGCTATGGCACTCGCACTGTGTGGTGTTGTAAAGCAATGGCAACATTGAAAATTCAATAGTTTTTTTTGTTTCTTTTTTTTAAAGGGTTGCATTACAAAAATATATAAATAAAATATTAATAATTATAAACATCACGCTAACAACACAAAATTATTAGAACTCGAAGTGAAGTAGTGCTAAGTGATCTCATGGATGCATGTAGATAAGCTTCCCAGATGCGCGAGCATCGCACAACTTGGTACGCTTTATGCTGAGTTGGGAGTGCGTTTGTTGGAAGGTGATGATAGTACAACCAAAGAACACGATAAAACAAAAGCAGGTATTCCAGCTATCGCTACCGATGTAGAAGAAGATTCTTCTGATTATATGATCACCTCGGCAGCCATCAGCCATACCTGCGGCCACTGAAGCCTCTTTAACTACCGTATTAGTTGTTATTGCGGTAAAAACCCTGATTCCTGATGTAAAAAACTTATGTCCCTGCTGTTATTGCAACCAATGCATACAAAACTTGTGCCTCACGTGGCTAGTTACCAACTTCTGCATTGTCCACTTCAGTTTCACTACCAGCGCCTACTGGTGCAGTTTTTTCTAATGTTAACGTTGATCAGTACAATTTACTGCGAAGAGAGGTGGACCTTCTTCATGACCAGCTCTAAAATACAAAATTTACCTATCGACCCTTTTGTCATCGACTCGATTGTTAATCGCTTTTCTGGATACAATTTTTTTGAAGTAAACATGTGGTTTGGTCACCCTTAAGATACCTGTAGTGAACCTGGCAACGCTGAAATAAATAAAGATAATAAACTTAACGAACAATGGTTGCTTTCCGGCAGTTCGATTATATGCCCAACTTCATTCACTACCAACCTACTCTACTAGACAGTCGTCGTCCGCACCGCCGTCCGCCATTAAAATTAGAAAGGTAAATTTAGAATCATTAAGTGTAGATAATTAATTTAGATTAAATAAAAGACATTAAAAAGTACTTTTGAGTTTCATTTGTTTAATTAGACATCTACATACCTTCGAAAGGTTGTAGTGCAGTGAGCCCAATAAGTTTGTGTGTGCTAGAGTTAAGCATCCCTAGCATTATATATTTAGAAAAGAGATAACATTATTTGTATTCAATGATATCTTTACGTCTCTAGTACAGTCTTGCACACAACGCTACACCATTTATGTAACAGAGATAATATTGTTTGTATACAATGTTGCATAGATAATATTATCTCTTCTTCATTATCAAGCAAGATGATTGTATGCTTTGGTCTCCTTGTAGAAAGATAAGGAAGGATATAAATACGACTGTATGATGAGTGGATCGGCAGTCTTATAGAAACTATATAGTAGTCTTAAGCTCCTTTTAAGATTAATGTAAAATATTAGAAAATAAAGGACATAGTTCCAAAAAATATTCTTTTAATTTTAAAAGTACAAAACAAATGTTTTAATTCGCGTAAACGATTCAATGGGACAAATCTACTTTCGCACTCGTTCTGTGGCGAGAGTCCTGAAGGATCTCAATACACATAAATCCGCTGGTCCAGATGGTATCTCCGCCATTGTTCTGAAGAGGTGTTCTTCCAAGCTGGCAAAACCTCTGCGTAAGCTTTTCCATCTATCCTATTCTTCTGGGCTTGTTCCGAGCAGTTGGAAAACAGCATTTGTCCAGCCAATCCCCAAAAAAGGCGAATCTTTTCACCCTCTAATTACCGACCGATTGCACTTACGTCCCTTCTTTCCAAGTCATGGAAACGCTGATAAATTATCAGCTTAAGAAATATCTCGAAGACCGAAAGTTTCTTAATGACCGGCAGTACAGCTTTCGCAGCAATAGAAACTTTCTTTCAAACCGTTCTATACAAGTTGTATTGGACGGATTCAAGTCTGAAACCCACAAGATAAATGCTGGTATGCCCCAGGGCTCCGTTTTATCCCCAACTCTCTTTCTCATTTTTATAAATGATCTTCTGTCTGTAACTTCTAATCCAATAAACTGTTTCGCTGACGATAGTACCCTTAGCTTTTCATATTCGTTTCCAGACTCACATCCCTGCTCTTCGGATGTGGAACTGCAACGGCAAAATATGATTAACTCGTTAAATTCTGATTTATACAGCATTGTACAATGGGGAATAAAAAACCGCCTAGAATTTAATGCTTCGAAAACTCAATGCTGTCTTTTGTCGTTAAAGCGAGACTTACCCCCCTTGCCACTGTCCATGAGTGGCACTTGCATCGAAGAAACCAAACAGCTTGCGATCCTCGGGATGTGCATCACAAACCACCTCTTGTGGAACGAGCACATACTCGAAGTTGCCAAAAATTCCGCAAGATGTCTAGGTTTCCTTCGGAGATGCAAGAAAATTTTTTCCACTTCTGATTTGGCTATTATCTATAAAAGTTATATACGTCCAAAGCTTGAGTATAACTCTCATGTATGGGCTGGTTCTCCAGCAACTTATTTAAGGCTTTTGGACAGTATTCCAAAAAGAGCCTTCAAATTGATTGGTGATAGGAACATTATAGATTCATTTACCTCCCTCGAACACCGTCGTAACGTTTCCTGTCTATCTCTCTCTTTTATCGTTATTTCTATGGGCAGTGCGCTCTAGTGAAATAGCCAGTTGCATTGCCCCCCTTAAATAATTCAACCGTAATACTCGCGCTTCGACGAATGCCCATCAGTTTACCCTTGAGCCCAATTTCGGCCGTACTGTCAAATACAGAGATCCGTTCTTTAACCGTACTACGCGAATGTGGAATGCTCTTCCAAGCTCTGTTTTTCCCTCTCATTGTGATATTCAGAAATTCAAGATCAATGTACACCGACATCTCCTTTTAAATCCCCTCCTCCATACCTAATTAAGGGTACCGAGAACCCTTTGTGTGCGCGCAAATTATAAAAAAAAAAAAAAACTCGAAATTATATCCATCTCCAGAATCATATGATTGTTCATGGTGAAGTTCCAGAGAAAAAGAAAATGAAAGTAATTTAATCACCGCAATCACAATTCAATTCAATTCAGAGGGATTTCTTACTCATCCCGCTCTGGGATCCACCTGCAATATATTCAATCAGACATATTATGTGTTCAGATAAGCAACAATTATTTCTTCATATTTCTTCATCAAACCTTAGACCCTTGTGCAGTTTCCATTAAAATCATTGCCCTAGAGTGATATCTTGGAATCAAAACAATATTTAAGTTGATTCAAAAACTCATATTGTATTGCCAGAGTAAAAGATGCACTTCTGGTTCGAGGGAGACTACTATTAGAATGAAATCAAGTGCATCAAAGATTCCTTGAAGATTAGAGAATCCTCTGACGGATATTTGATAGGAGTATCATCCAGGTCTAAAGACAAAAAGACAACATGAATGCAAAATTGGAATCATTGGATTTGAAAGATCCCAATTTTCTGAAAAATATATTTGCGAATAAATTGCAAAGACACATAATCCATTTAGAAAGACTCGAGAAATTCAAGAAAAAAACAACACCTTTGATGGATTATTTTTAAGACTAATGTATATAGGGGACAGAATGTATGGCTTCATTCTACAACAGGAGAGCTTATAACAACTCCTCCCTGATACTAAAGCAAAATTTAAAATATCTTCTTTTGTATAATTTCCACCATTCCTGCAGGATATTATGATATAATTGATACAAGATTCATGGAGGACTCTTATATGTTTTTGAGAAACACGGCATCTAATGCAAGTCTGTTATTTTCAGAAGGAGAATTTTACAGTATACAGGAAGTCCTTACGTGGAAGAATTCGGATTATCAGAAATATGAATCCAGAGCGATGGGAGAGTTAGTAGAAGAAGCATGGAACTTTATAGATTTCCCAAATACTTTCGAGACAATGATATCAATTCCTGTCAGAAGGTTTTGGAGAAAGCTTTCTAGTTCAATGAGTTCTACAGCTTGTGGGATTAGGTTTTCAGCAGGACTAATCATTCTGCTATACGTCACTTCAAATATAATTATCCCTATTTTAAAATTGAGAGCAAAAACTAGATTGGGTAAAGAGAGAAATAAACTTTGATAAAATTCTCACTCACTCCATTTTGAAGATAATAAATCCTCAAAAGATAAAATTAACATCACAAGAGGCTTGCTTAAAGTAGAAATTATCTTTCAGCAGTATTAAAAAAATGCGTGTTATTATTGGAGGAATTTATTTCGTCGGAAGACAAAATATATGCCTTACTTTATCAAGGAACATTTATCGCAAAAAATTCTACTAGTAAAGTTGAGAGGGTTAGCAAGCTATTGGAAACAAAGTATAGGAAATGTCAATTGAGTTGTTTTAGCAATATTATTAAGCACTGCATCGGTACTTGCGCAATATGCGCAAACAGGAACTTAATGTTCTAATCCTCGCAACGACTTAAACTGTTGTGCGCAAACAGAACCTAGATCCCTCTATTACCGAACGCACCCTAATCTCTCAGTATTTTAATGCCGGTTATTGGTAACATTCGTAAGTGGAAGACATTTCAATCTTATTCTGTAATTGTCATTCGCACATTGAGCATCCCTCTTTCCCTAAAATGTAATCAGAAACTTAAAGCTGGTAACAAACTATAACGAAAATTAAAAAAATAAACTTAGCTTAAATTAAGGAAAGTTTATCTATTAATGAAATTTTTAGAATCGTCAAAGGGGAGAAAAGCGACGCGCGCCGTCCGGAGGTAGCACGTCTCATACCAGGATTTTTCGTGACGAACAAGCACGTTGGTTTTTAGTTGGCGTATTCGAGTCATTTGTTCCTTGGGTTTTGACGTTATAGGTAAAAACTGTGAACACCGATCAATGAAGTAATAACAGCAGTGCGTACAGAATCATATGGACAATTGAACAGCACCATTTCATAACAGATGATGGTAAGCAGGTGTTACGGTAAAAATTTGCCGTAACAAAAATTACTCTTTCGATTCCCTATCCTTTATTCCTTTCTTCCTAACTTTCTTTTACAGGTGTTTCATTCAACCTACTGAGAGAGAGAAGGGCAGCCATGGTCCATCAGCCATAGGTTTACTCTCTCGGTAGCTTGAGGAAACAAAAATCATGGCTATACAATTGTCAGACGGGCGGTCTGCTGTAATCCGAAAAACACGGGCGGCAGTTGGCCCCAAATCCAAACGAATAATCGACAGACAGATGGTCTGCTCGATAAGCACGGACGACAGTTGGTCTCCGTTGCTGAAGTTACTCTATATGAGAATGGTCGCTGGCCCAACCTAACTCTTAACAATTAAATTTCTAGTGTAAAAGATGGAACGGAAATCGCTAGTCCCAATTCCCCCCAAATCTGCGCAAAAGTCCAACGTTTTAGTATGAATTCGTGTGTTAGGGAATTACTGGCAACTTCTCCTGAACTTCCTCGTCAATTGTGAAAATAAGCTTTCCGCCCATTTTCAAATTCTAATTGGTTTATTTTGTTTCGAGGGGAACATTGCCCGCGAAGGAAAATTGAGTTTCTTTTTGGTTTTTAGAAACTTTCCTTTCCAAAAAGTTAGTGGGTGAGAGTAGGTGGCTGAATGCACTCATCGAATTGCCGCCCACTGGAAGTCATACCAGAGTTCGGCGAATTCGATGATGATTGTGCATAAAAGCTGGGGTGTAAAGTGCAAGTAGGATAGGCGGTGGGGTCTCAACTGCGTTCGCTCACTCACGCAAATACGCGGGGTGTTGCTGACTGATGAAGCGACCGAGACCCACGCTTTCTGATTGGCCGAACGCACTGGGGCATTGGAAAAAAGAAGAGTTCGTCCTGGCATGGTGAAAGCCTGGAGGGACACTTCTTACCCGTATCTAGAACGACCAAGAGGTTGATTTTGAAAAAAAAAAAAAAAAAAAAAGCGAAAGAGTTTTAAAAGCGAAGAAGAAATTGAATTTTTCGAATTTTGAAAAATTGAGTTTTTTGATAAATTGTAGATTTTCATTTGGAGGAAAATTGGTTACAAGGAAAGTTTCAGAATCAGAATATTGGTTTCCGAGAGAGGATAGAGGAGGAATTGTCAGGACAAAACAAAAAAAAAAAAAAAGCTAAGTATAGTGACCTATTTTTGGTGTCTACATTTTTTTTTATAAATTCTATTTAAATCTTTCGGTTGTGAGGAAATTTGAATCCTAAGTTTTATAACGTTTGACTTTTGCTTGCGAAAAATTCCGATATTGCGGAACACGTGACCCGTTCAGTAAATCTGTTTAATTCTGTTCGGGACCAAGCGTTACCGGTCCATCTTCCGTTTGCTTCAATTCTTTGTTCTCTTTGTTTAAAAGATCTTAGGTTTTACTCCTACTTGCAAGGTTTCCCAAGCAACTAAAATTTTAACATCATTAAAAATAATTTGCATATTTCTAAACATAACCTTCTTCTTTTATTCAAAAATACTTTCACCGTCGGTTCCGCTCCGAAGGTTGGTGATTTCCTTTTTTTTTTCTATCAAAAAAAATCACTGGCGCCCTTTTTATTAATTTCAGCTACGGTCCTGTGTCACCACAGTAAGTAGTTTTAATTAATTATCTATCATTCTTTTTTTATTAATATTCAATCAAATTGTCAGTTCGTAAAAAAAGAACCCACCCCCTTACTGAGTCTGGTCGTGGTGGCAGCACTTTACTTGCTGCCTGTTACACTTCGAACTCGAATTCGAATTTTCTTTTTAGCTTTTTTTTGTCTACTTGTGTGCAAAAAAGTACATAAGTGTTGTTTACCTCGTGTCGGGTCGGTCGTTATTTCGTTCCTTCGTCATAATTAAATAAAATTATCAATAATAATATTATATCTAATTGAATTCGGTTCGCGTCGGGAAAAAGTTTAACACAGGTTGTTGATACCAATTATCAAAAGGACACGTCTAAACCTAACGTGTAAACGTCAAGTAACACAATGTATGTAATACACTATTTTCGTTATCGTTCATAGACACCATCTATGCTAGCACTTCGAAAAGAGGAAAATTGGAGCAAACTTGTTCCTATTTGAATAAGTAAGAAAAAAGCTAAATAGATTCACGAACCACGAAAGTATAGTTCATCCAAAAGTCCATGACCGTTCCATTTTAATAGAATGGAAATGGCCCGAAGTTACAATTGTTTTTGTTTTTTTTTTGTTTTTGGGTTATGTTGCAGAATAAAAGTATTAAAGGAACACATCCACCCACATGTCACCGGATTCCCTTGGAGATATTTTTAATCTAATGAAATTATATCTGCAACCAAAAAAGAACACAAGGCCAACAGACAATATTGTAACGAAGCGTTACACTTTCGCCCTCACCTACCAGAATATTATAAAGCAACTCACCAACCGAAATTATTCACAGTGAACCAGCACCCTACGTAAGCAAAAAAACACCAAACACCAGCACCCTACTACCATCCAACCTACATAATACCGACCGATCATCAATACCGCAACAACAAACACCAGCCACCCACCACCCACTGAATCATCATCATCAACAGCAGAGCATCGCGCTAGTGCACTTTGTGACTTTTAAAATTCACACTTCCTCTTGCCACGAAATATGACAAGAGGACGTATGAAAAACCGAATAAGTCGAAGCTTATTTTGACTCGTTGTAGTTCCTAATTTTCGAATTGGAAATACTGAGGCATAAGTTTCCGGCGAATATCAGTTTATAGCAACTTTTGGTCGCCTCAGGTTACTTTTCTTGATACATTCGTGTATCATTTAGAGATAATCTTTTTGGAACTAAAATTCTCCGTAGTTTATTTTCCCTCGGATTAGCCCTGGGCTGGAATCAGATTCCTACCGTTGTTCTCCCTGCTTACTCCTTCTGAGTGAGATTGTGGGCTAAAGTAATTTTCCCTTGGGTTAGCCTTGGGCTGGAATCAGATTCCTACCGTTGTTCTCCCTGCTTGCTCCTTCAGAGTGAGACCGTGGGCCAAGTAATTTTCCCTTGGGTTAGCCTTGGGCTGGAATCAGATTCCTACCGTTGTTCTCCCTGCTTGCTCCTTCAGAGTGAGACCGTGGGCCAAGTAATTTTCCCTTGGGTTAGCCTTGGGCTGGAATCAGATTCCTACCGTTGTTCTCCCTGCTTGCTCCTTCTGAGTGAGATCGTGGGCTAAAGTAATTTTCCCTTGGGTTAGCCTTGGGCTGGAATCAGATTCCTACCGTTGTTCTCCCTGCTTGCTCCTTCAGAGTGAGACCGTGGGCCAAGTAATTTTCCCTTGGGTTAGCCTTGGGCTGGAATCAGATTCCTACCGTTGTTCTCCCTGCTTGCTCCTTCTGAGTGAGATCGTGGGCTAAAGTAATTTTCCCTTGGGTTAGCCTTGGGCTGGAATCAGATTCCTACCGTTGTTCTCCCTGCTTGCTCCTTCTGAGTGAGATCGTGGGCTAAAGTAATTTTCCCTTGGGTTAGCCTTGGGCTGGAATCAGATTCCTACCGTTGTTCTCCCTGCTTGCTCCTTCAGAGTGAGACCGTGGGCCAAGTAATTTTCCCTTGGGTTAGCCTTGGGCTGGAATCAGATTCCTACCGTTTATTCCCTAATACGCTTCTTCTAAGTGTATATCGTGGGCCGAGTCTACTCCTGTAGCTCTTTATAAAAAGCTTTGCCGTATATGAAATACTATGTTATCTAATTTAAGTTTAAAATGAATTGTAAGATTGTAAACCCTCTTCTTGTTAAATAAAGATTTATTGATAAAACTGGTAATTGGTCAGAGTTCTACTTTCTTAACCCGAGTTTTACTTGCTTTCTTCGGGAATACCCTGGACACCGACGAGCTTACCTCAGCCTTAGTAAAAAAGCATCACAATATTACACCATTAAAGAAATTTGCGGTAATCACGGCACCCTTTTCGACGAACTTTGTAAAGCATTTCTATTTGTAAAGCATTAGAACATGAGATTCTCGTCCGTAATAAAAATGAATTCCTGAGAATATCGAAGCAATTCAATGTATTTTGGAACTTACCAACCAGCTTAGGTGCAATCGACGGAAAACATGTTACCATTAAGTGCCCGGCCAATGCGGGAAGCTTGTTTTACAATTACAAAGTAAATTATAAATTTTAAATGTATTAATATACATTATAATATTCTCGATACAAATTTTCAGGGATTCTACAGTATAGTGCTAATGTTCTTGCACGTTGTCAGCGCTGGCGCTGTCCAACATATAACATTTTACTTAGCAGATAAAAACTGCGAGTGGGAATACCTTTGCATCAGTTAAACTAGGGATGGCCCTCGAATCAGACGGTTAATAAAGAATACCAATTTTGTTGAATCTATGAATGAAAAAGCGAAAAGCGTGGGCATCATTTGTGTCAAAACAACAGGAAGGCTTCAAACTATAAGGATTTAGTTCAGAACATGCTGACTGCTTTTCGTGAGCTTGGATGCAACATGAGCATCAAGGTGCATTACTTGCAAAACCATTTGGACCGGTTTCCTGAAAACTTGGGAGACATGCGTGAAGAGCAAGGTGAACGATTTTACCAGAATATAAGGATAATGGAAGAACGATACCAGGGCAAGTGGGATACACATATGATGGCAGATTACTGCTGGAATCTGCGAAGAGATTATCCGAAAAAAAACACATTGCAGATCAATCAAAAAACGAAGCTTCTTGCGTTCCAGTACATCAAATCAGCAGTGAAGAATATATTGTATATAAAATGTACTCGCTAGTATCTTGTTAATAGAATTATTATTTTTTTTAAATTTATATGTATGTAAATGTCACTAAATGAGCTGGATTTTCAAAGAAAAAATGTTTTACTTTCTTCTTTTCACAATTATTTTGGGTATTTCTAAGTGGTGTCAGGTTTGCAAAACCCTACCCCATAACATGAAAACGGGAGCTGCTAGGCAAAAACCGATTGCAGATTCGTATTTAGGAGGTCGAATTTACTAAAGAACAGTTCAAAAGGTATCGGCACCAAATTGTGTGTATGCCTGTTTCTTCAAGCTTCGAGAAAGAAAGTAATCTTAAATTAAAAGTGATCTTAGCTCGATTTTTGATTGGTGTGCTCGTAACTATTTGCTTCTTAACGTCGATAAATGTAAAACTTTGAACTTTACGAGAAAGCTTTCTGTAATTTCTTTTAATTATTTGTTTATTAATGGTGTATCATTATTTCGTGCAAACGATATGTCTGTCTTTGGTGTTTCATTCGCTGGCAAACTTAATTTCATACACAACACATAAACTCCATAACTAATAAGGCCAATTCAATTCTTGGTTGGATTAAGAGAGAGTTAAAATTATTTTCCGATCCTTTTGTAATAAATCAACTTTCCATAACATTTGTTCGACCAATTCTCGAATACGCATATCAGGTCTGGGCACCCAACTATGTCTGTCATAAATCCAGGCCAGAAGAGGTCCAAAAAAGGTTCCTGAGATTTGCGCTTAGGGGGTTAGGATGGGATAATCCCTGCGGTCTTCCACCTTACTACCACAGACTTAAGCTCATCGATATGCCGATCCTTGAGAGCAGACGCTGTTATTTATTTTTTAAATTAATAAATAAATATTTTTATATTTGAATACCTGATATTTAAAACAATTTATCACTTTTCTTTTATATTTTAATTGTTTTTGGTAAACTTTTGTAGATTTTGAAAACAAAAGTTCTTAACTCTCATAAATCCATTACTTACTCCGAAATTTGTTTGCTGGCTGACACGGACAAGGGGGATAAGAAATGAATTATTTTTAAGTTCAGAATAACATGGTAAGGTCGTGCTGAAGTAGACTTGTTAGACGGAACTAACAGTTGTGAATGAAAAACATGCAGCCTTCTTTATAGATTTTCGTAAGGGTCAGAAGCGGCAGACGGAATTCAAGACTGTATTTTTCACTTTACGCGAATGTAAAGCAAATACGTGACCGCTGCGGGGTAACATGTTGCGGTTCTCAAGTGTAAAGCTTAAAGCCATTGCAGCACGGAGCACGTATTGAAGTGATATGAGATGTTGGCGAATGACTTCCTTGAAAATGTTGGTGAAACACAGCGATACCAAATTTTTGTTAAGTATTTTGAAAAAACTTGGGTGGGACGCAATCGGCGTAATCCGCGGTTTAAGCATGAAATGTTAAATTGCAAGGACACGACAACTGAAAATCTACCAAGAACCGCTTAGAATCATAAGGCATTCCAAACATCAATCGGCAGTCGCCACCTTATTTTTTTTAAGCTACTGAATGGCACAGTGAGAGGCAGTGAAGAGCACTATAAAAAGCAAGTAAGGAGTGAGAGACACGAGATACTCACTATAAAAAAGCACCCAAGAATTGAGAGCGCTAGAAACTCAATATGAGAAAGCACCACAAAAGTGAGAGGCACGGAGAACTCACTATAAAAAGCACTCCAGAGTGCGAGGCAAGGAGAACTCACTAAAAAAAAAAAAGAGTGGGTGAGAGACACGGGACACTCACTATATAAAAGCACCTAAAAATTGCATCTACTATAAAAAAGGTAGTGTAATATGGAGTGTAAAAAAAAATACAAGAAAAAACATAACGAAAAGAGAGATGAGTATATAACACTGCACACCAGTGCCTACGTTCTGTAATTCTCACATGCATAAAATTGGTCGAGAAACGATGAAAACTGAAACAAAATGCATGAGTTTTGTTCCATTTTTCAGCGTTTCTCGACTGATTTTTTCGATGTGAGAGTTACAGAACGTAGGCACAGGCTTCTATTATTTCTGCTTTATCTGTGCTTATCTTTTTTTGCTAACCTAATAAATGTCAATAGAAAATAATAATAAAGGACATTGGGAAGAGACAGATTTAATAGCCGTACCTCAGCAGCTACTTTTATTGAGCCAACGACGAGCCACCACCTCGAAAATAGATACTTTCTCCACGCCAATGGATGTCTTCACTGACAAATCACATCAAAATACCTCCCTATAAGGAGCCACAGCCAATAGCTACCACCATTTTTTGATAAATAAGACGACTGTTGGTGTTGTTGCTGTTGTGGTGCTGTGGTTGGTGCTTCTGTTTTTGCATAGCTTTATTGTTGGGTAAGTGCTGAACTGATTGTATCAAAACAATTAAAGTAAGACCGCACTTGTCGGAACTGCGCGAAACTGCACAGCACTGAACGGCACTTTTTTGGTATACCGCACTCCGCACTTGACATAAAAAAACACGACGAAATACTTCAAATTGTGCTTTGTCTCTCTCTAGCTTTGACATTTAAACATTTGTTTTTGTTTGTTAAGTTTTTTTCTTCCGAAAATATCGCAGTTAAAGAACAAAAAATAGGTTTTATAGATAACCTTCAGAAATTACATAACTACATGAAATTACACTACCAACTCGTTTTGTATGAACAAAAGTTCTTAACAAGTATCGTGCATACAAAATGGATGCACTCCACGAAGAAATCATAATTTTTTCGCTGCTTTGTGAGCAGGAAGAAATCCTCGGAAGAAACAAAATCCAAATAACTTTGGGTACACGGGATTCCCAACTCTCGATACGAGGAAGGGGAGTATCACACACTGTTCCCGAGACTTAAAAGGGATCCCAAAAGATTCAGCACATATTTTAGGATGTCTCAGCCAAAATTCTGCGAACTTGACACCATCACGAAACCACATATTGTAAAACTGGACACGAGATTCTGAAAGGCAATAGGAGTACAGGAAAGACTCATGATCACGATGAGGTTTACCGCAAGAAATAATTTAGAAGAAGCATGGGAGTTTTATTAAAATAACGTGAATAAAATTGAAAAACGATAAAGGTGGAAAGAACAAAAGGAATTTTAAGTTACATATTGAAAAAGACTTCGTTTTTATAAACAAATAAACTTAGAACCAATATTTTAACGCATTCAGAAGAATAGGTACAATATTCAGTTCTTATTGTAATTTCTTTGTTGTTTTGTGTATTAAAAAAAATACTGTATAATTGTACGGTAAACTAATTTACTTAACATTTTTACAGATTATTCGTCCAGCAAAAACAGTGAAGAAATTAATTTTTTAAATAGAAAGAGGCCTTTGTCTGGATCCCAATCGCAACATTCAAAAAGTCAGTGCTAATTTTAATTTTTTTTTTGATAATCTAATAAATATCAATATTTTTCTTTACAGAGACAAAAATAAAACTGGATGAACACATTAAAAATCCTAAAACCAACATGAAAAAAAAGGTTAAAGTTGAAAATCCCCAAACCACATCTAAACATGAAAGTAAAATTAATTTGCAACCCTCTTCAAATAATGAAGGTCGACAACTATCAGATAAATAGTTTGATAAACTTATCTCACTACACATACATATGTATGTAGTATAGAGGTGAAAGAGTGATACTGAAGACGCGACGAGTCAGTCAAAAGCCAACCACCGAAGAACGAACGTGGACGTAGTACCGTGGAGAAACTCTTTTTTTTTGTTAAAACGTTGAATCGAATTAATTCTTTATAATTAAGAAAACTTTAAACTATTATAGCTTATAATAAATCTTTTATTTTTGGAGAAAAGATCCCACAAATGGGGGCTCGTCCGGGATTCCCTCTAAAAATAAAATAATAACAATTAATATTCAAATAATTCTTTTACAAAAATATTAAAAAAAAAAATCTACGAACGAAATTTAATTTTCGCTTTGCACATACAAACAAAATTTGCAACACATTGTCCAATACTGTTTCATGGTTTCATCACCCGTAAGACAGTTATCAGAAAAGGAAGAATACGAAAATTAAAGCTAAAACAAAAAAAAAACTAACATTTCATTGCTGGCAAATCATTACTTTACTCAATGTGTTGTGAACGTTGCGGTAGATTTAGGTTAAAACGGGAAAAATAAGAAACGAGAACGAATATGATATGAACAGTAAGCAATTGCATCACGCACATTCACTGTTCTGTTTTCAATTGAAGAAGTCGTCCGCAAATTAAAACTAATATGAGTGCAAGACGAAGAAGAAATCTGCAGAGAAGTAGTGGCTCTTTTAATCACGAAGACATTCGAGAAGATTCGGAAACAATTTTGGATGGTCAAAATAACCAAAATGTGCGGTTTAATATGGCAGATATTGACGGCGTGGTTCAGAAATTTTCGGGAGACGAAGCCTCGAATGTAACGAAGTGGCTCGAAGAATTCGATGGTTACGCGAACGCATTTAGTTGGAACTACAGCGAAACTTTTTGTAGATTATGAAGCTAAGCCGGTGTCATATCAGCAATTAAAATCTGCTCTTACGAAAGAATTTCAAAGAAAAATATCTAGCTGTGACGTGCATTGAAAATTGCGTGAAACGAAGAAAAGCACCAATGAATCTTGTCGCGAATATTTGTACAGAATGCTTGATATTGAAAGTCAAGCAAACGTCGATGAAGTTTCCGTTTTTCGATATTTCATTGATCGCATTATAGACTCTGCTGCTAATAAACTAATTTTATACGGTGCGCGTACAGTCACAGAATTTAAAGAAAAGCTTATAACGTATGAACAAATAAAAAACGAAGGCGATACTTTAGCAAAAAGTCACGATAATCATCAATCTCACTCAAAAAATAATACTAGAGGCAACGGCTTACGCGAAAGATTTTGTTTCAATTGTGGCTCTCAAGAACATGAGTTCCATATGTTTCCAGAAAAGGAAAAAGGTCCTAAATGTTTTGGTTGCAACAATTAGGCCAGGCGCGCACATGCAACTAAACAGTTTGGTTTCGATTTTGAGTACTATAGAATTATATGAGAGTCCGCGCACATAAGCCGGCGCGCACTCCCATATAATCCCATTGTGCTCAAAATCGAAACCAAACTGGTTAGTTGCATGTGCGCGCCTGGCCTAACGGGCATAAGCGACCTGATTGTCCCAACAAACGAAAAAGTTCGGTAAATCTGTTGCAAAAAACAGATATGTATGGTTCGACAGGTAGCGGTTAACGGGTTTATAGTTAGTGGTTTAATTGACTCTGGTAGCGACGTTTGCATCATTAAAAAAAAACATGTGCATAACATTCGCCCTAATTATTTTTCTAAAGATTTTTCTTGTTCATTAGCAGGAATAGGAGCAAATGTAATAACCAACGGGATCTGCCGATCTGATGTCTGTATCGATGGTATAAAATTTGAAGACGTGGAGTTTTACATCGTGGATAGCAGCCTTGTTAAGCTAGACGTCATTATCGGTATGACTCTCCTGAGCAAAGCGGTTCTTAAGATTGAACGTGGCACATTTAGTATTTCCAAACCTGAAGAAAAAATCACACAACAACCTGTTGAGCACACCGATGACATCAATTGTTTTTTTGCTGCAATAGAAGATGGTTTATTTTGTGACGATAAGTTTCTCGATTTATCTCATTTACAGAGCAAAGAGATCCAAGGTGCTGTAAGGGCTATTATTTCCAACTATACTCCAGCTAAACCGAAGAAGTCTCCCATTACAATGAAGATAGTACCCATTAACGATGAACCCGTTTACCGTCCACCGAGAAGATTTCCACCGAGGGAAAGAGACACTATAGACAAACAAATCGAGTAATGGATTCGAGATGGAGTTCTTCGAGAGAGCGTGTCCGATTATGCTAGGCAAGTCCTACTTGTGAAGAAAAAAAGATGGAACGCACAGATTATGCGTCGACTACAGAGCAGTTAATGAAAGAATTAACAAGGTAAGATTCCCACTCCCAGTCGTCGAGGATGAGATAGATTTTTTGCAGGCATCCATTTTTTTCACAACACTGGACCTCGAAAATGGATTTTTTCACGTCCCAGTAGATAAAAATAGCACAAAATTTACAGCTTTTGTCACCCAAAGCGGCCATTATGAATTTTTAAAGGTGCCTTTTGGACTGTACAATTATTCTCCGAGCGTATTCCAAAAGTATATAACGTATATTTTTCGAGAATTAATAAGGTTAGGAATCTTACAAATTTTTGTCGACGATATTGTCATTTTGGCCAAAACAATCGAAGAAGGTCTGGAAAGATTGAAGATGGTACTTGAGGTGGCAGCGGAGAATTGACTACGAATTAAGTGGAAAAAGTGCCAGTTCCTTCAACAGGACATTGAGTACCTTGGCCATCAAATTTGCAAGGGCACAGTTGCGCCTGCAAGTTCAAAAATAAAGGCAGTTTCCAATTTTCCAGAGCCGACAACTGTTAAGCAATTGCAAAGCTTTTTAGGATTGGCTGGATACTTTCGTAAGTATATTCCTAATTTTGCGTTGCGTCACTAGATTTACATTTATTGAAAGAAATCTTAATATAAATAAAAAAAATTTCCGAAATATAGTAATATAAACCCAAATTGTACAAGGGGAAAGAAAAGATTTGAAATAGGAAAAAAAATCAATTACGATAAAACCTTTCTTTTTGGGAATCACTCTTTGAATTAAATTAAGCTATAAAATAAATTATGGAAGAACTTTCGGTATCGGTCACCCATCTCACAGGCGCAATGAACTCTGTCCTTGACCAATTAAGAGGATTCGAACCCGAATCGTTCTGCTGGAAAGGGGGGTACACAAGACGCAATAAAAATAATATTAGAGCAGTTAGGTTCCATTAACGATAAAATAAAATCGGTTGAGGAAAGTAGAACTAGCAGCGCTAGTAATACTCAACCCATCTTGCCCGTTGAGCCACTTCGTGGACCAAGCAATGAAAATGAGCTTAGAGAAATCTCTAAGCTCCCTGATCCTGTTAAGGTAATACAAGTTTTTGACGGGAATCCAGTTCAATATGTGTCCTGGATTCATTGTGTAGAAACCGTGTTGAAGGACTATGAGATTGTTCGTAGTAAGCCCCTTTACAGGGCAATCCTTCAGTACGTACGCCAAAAAATTCGCGGAAAGGCAGACTCGGCCCTCGTATCATACAACGTTTTTGATAATAACTGGGCAGAAATTAAGAAAATTCTGTCCCTCCACTATGCGGATAAAAGGGATATTCGTACCCTTGAGCATCAGCTAAATCAGCTGAAGCAAGGCAGCCTGAGAATTGACGACTTCTATGCAAATGTGAATCATCAATTCTCGCTAATTATCAATAAGATTCGCACGGAAACCTATTCGGTTGAGACTGCAAATGCTCTCATAGGGACGTACCGCGACAGGGCCCTAGATGTGTTCGTCAGTGGTCTGAGTGGAGATTTGTCAAGGCTTCTGATGATACAGAAGCCAAAATCTCTGCCGGAAGCTTACACTACGTGTCTGGACATGCAGAATATTAATCTGAGAAACAGTTCAGTACATGTACATTGTACAGGCACCTAACACAGTTTCCGCCCCTGTATCTTATGATTTTTAGGGGGATAAGAAACCTTCTCTACCGATAAAAAACTTTAATAAATATCCTAATAGATATGCTAATGGTAGAGAGGCTGAAATTTGGCATGGACGTAGGTAATGGGACTCCTTAAAAACTGAGAAAGTTCCTCATCGATCCGATGACCGCCGTTTTGGTAATTCTGCTGCTATGGAATTACCAAAGTGCTTTTAAAGCTTGAAAAATGTAAAGGATTTTCTTTTTACGCTTAAAAAGCATTTTAAGCGTTTTAGTAGTTAAGGTACTACTGAAAACGCTCTAAATGCTATTTAGGCGTAAAAATGAATTCAATGCTTCTAAGAAGTATTTTGTATAATTTTTTTCATTTTATAAAGCTTAAAATGGATTTTAAACGTTTTATTTATTTGTTTTTTAAGCGCAAAAGGCAGTAAAATGGCCTAAGGGTAATTTTTTTTACTTTTTATGGTAATAATTTTTCACATTTCAAACAGATATAGATTAAATCACGGCTCAAGCTGAAGAAAATAGATTTAATGTTAGTTCAAAGCCACTTGAAAATCCAAAAACGCCTAAAAATGCCCTTTGGACTTAAATAATTTTTCCTTTAAGGGCGTATTTTCCATAATTTTTTTTTTTTTATAGTTTGATATGGCTTTTAAGTGTTCCTTTTTTTGCTCATTGAGCGTAAACGCGGAAACAAAATACTCGTCTGGGCTGAATATTTTTTTGGGCACAAGAAGCACCATCCAGCTCCTGGGCCAGGAGGCAAAATGCTGGCTGGTTGACGGCACTTTCAACGTAGTTCCCTCTATCATGCGTCAACGTTTTTCCATACATGGCTATTGTTACCGACACCAAAACTCAGCTTTGACAGCACAGCAGTAAAGCGGAAACTTCCGTCCGCCATTTTTACTGCGAACGAAAAAATCAGCTGTCAAACTCAGAAAAATTTTCATGGTCATTTTTTCTTTTTCGAAGAAAAAGTAATCGTCGCGCGGATTACTATTGTAATCCACTAATGCAAAATTGAGTATTCCCGAAAAACTAAGGGTGTAGATTCTTTGTCTCTTTTAGTACTTACAGTTAAATAGTTTGCACGTGCGCTCAGTGAATCGCGAGTCCCGGTCTTGTGTGGTTGTGTCACGAGAGCTTTCTGAAGTTGAGTGGATTACTAGTGTAATCTCATTTCCCTTTCCCTAGCATGGATGAAACCACTGGCTCACCGTAGAATACAGCAGAAATCGTTGCCACGAGCTCTAGCATTCAAGATAAAAGACTTCCTAGACATTCCTCAAGCAAATATCCAGCCGTCAAGCTCAGCATCACAACGAAGTAGTTCTTTGGGTCGCTGCTATGAATGCGGAAGAGTACGTAATAAAAGCACTCGACGATCATGTACCGCATGTAAAAAAATTCGTTTGTCCTGACCATTCCAGGTACATATGTTCATCATTGCTTGGAAACTAATAATTAGTTTAGATATTAAAAGTTTATTTAAGAATTGAACTGAATTTGAAACTAAAGTTCCTTTTTTTCTCCAAGAAAGCTGGAGTTTTTATTTTTTAACTTATTTATTTTTTTTGTTGGTATTAAGAAGTATTAATTTATATTTTTTTAGTTTGAATAATATGTTGATTGCATTTGAAGCAAAATAAATTTGAAAAAATTAAAGCATCCTGGTTTTATTCTAATTTTTAAATGGATTTAAATGGATTTCATATGTAATCCGCGCGACGACTGGTGTAACTTTTTGGAGCGCGACGACTGCAGGGCTAGAATCACGTGGGCCTACATAAAACTAAAAGAAAACTTAAACCTAGTGCAAATAAAAGCTATATTAAAATAAAACTTATACCTATTAAACTAAAATTAAGAAAACAAGTCTCTAAAAGAACTAAATGTAAGATAATTAAGAATATATACTAACATAAAACTTAAACTTGTATTATTTGTAGGAAATTAAAACCCTTTTGGAAAGAAGAAACAAAGATATTTCATTTCTGATAGGAGTTAAAAGATTTCGGCATCAAATAGAGACACAATATTTTAATTTCATTTAACCATCAATCAAAGTGTTTGATATACTACATAAATATGTACATTTATTATTTTACAAATTAAATTGTGTTTAACACTTTAAACGTAAAACCACCACCATTGTGAACTAAATATTTAAAAACCCAACGAGTAGCCCAATGTGACACTTCTTGTCAAACTAATGTCTAATGAATTCGATTATGCAGAGTCATCTTTTTAAACTTTTTAACCTTTAATAATGTAGAAAAGGTCATTCTAATTTGTACACTCTACACGACACCATTTTGAATAATTTTCTTTGCGAATTAAAGATATAATTTTATAACGAAGTATAAAAAATCGAGTTTTATTTTAAATGGAAATGAAAACCAGCCCAACACAAAACACAAAGTATTCATCGCATCAAATCATCCGTCAGAGTTTCATCGCAACGAATCCTCATCTTCGTCTCACATCGTCATCCTCGCCAGCAAATCATCGTCCTTCATCATACAGTGCTCTAAGAACATCCTCATTAGTGTTCACCAACAAAAGCACCACATAATCCATCCACCATCTCACATTTTAAGGATTATTATAATCAGCAGCTTCATCACCATCAACACATCCTCAGTCAGTTCACCACACGAACGTAGAGGGTAACAATTAAGTACCTTTTACCTTATTCCTAGCATTTTCTTGCCCAAAATCCTATATTTTCTGATTATATTACTGAATCTTTATATAAAATTTCCGCACGATAAGTCCCTAGCTCTCTACCTCAGTTCTGCATACGAAATCAAACTCGCGCACTCGAGCACTTTATATAGATAGATATTCATACATAGGTGTATAGCATACATTAGGGTGTCCCTTATTTTCCAACAAATTTTTTTTCTTACGCACACGGCATAATTTTTTTCGTTAGAGCTTAAAGCCGCTGCAAAAAAAATTTTGCATCATTTAAACTTTATTTACTATACCCGACTTTCAATCACAGTATGCCATGCAACTTATGTAGGGAAATAGCGTATGTCTCGAAAGATTGTTAGTATATTGTCATTTTTAGATTCGATAACAAGTATATTTAATTTTTAGAAGATGGCAATGCAAGTAAGAAGTGCTAAATTTATTTTTTTAGTGGGAAATATAAACCACCAAATAACAGGTGCTAAGCTTCCTTCAAAACGGCAAGTTTTAGAAGTTTTATTTTATAATATTCGTGAAGTTAAGCTAACTGTAAGTGAAAGTTCAAACCTCGTAATTCGTGAGTGCTTAATATTTTGGGAAAAGGCAAGAATACCCACAAAGGCACTTCCTCATTGTATAAAAAAACTTGTGAAACTATATGAGCTTTGGAAAGACCTGCAAAAAAATTCCAAGAAAACTCAAGATATATTTAAACGAAGGGAAGAGGAATTTCAAAGTGATCTGGATAATCTGTTTGATTTAGCACATGCCGATGCCTTGGTTAAAATCAAAATACAAGAAGATAAAATGTTTTTGCTGCGTTAGAGGGAACCAAGAAGACCAGGTTGCCTAATTGGCGTCAACACAAAGTTAATGGAAAAGGAAGAAAGGACTAAATAGAGAATATTAGGAGAGGAAAACAGATTACGTAAGTTAACAATACCATCTAGCTCTACAAGTTCAACAGGGTGTTTACTATACCAACAACTTGGCGATGATACCGATACGTCGTCCAACAGTGCTGAAAGTCATGGAGAACATTTGCCAACAACAACAACGGAAACAGAAACAGTACAATCTGAAAGTTTGAAGAAACGAGGAAGAAAAGAATTTCTCACTGCTAAGCTAGTATCGGTCCTAGACAGATGTCAATTAAGCATTCGAGATTCTGTTTATATTCTTCAGGCTACAGTAGAAGCAATCGGACTAAACTCTGAAGACTTTCCAATCAATAAATCTTCAATTCAACGTGTTCGGACGCAGATGAGAAAAAAAAAGAGCTGCATCTATAAAAACAGATTTTGGAAATGATGTTCCTGAAGTTGTGACTGTCCACTGGGATGGAAAATTACTACCTGGGCTAACCGTAAGAAGTTGCAAAGAAGAACGGCTTCCTATCGTTATAACGTTTGGTAGTAAGGAACAACTCCTTTCTGTGCCTAAGCTTGAAAATTTGTCCGGGAAAGAACAATCTGCTGCTGTTTTTAAAGCAATAAATGATTGGAACCTTGAAAGTAATGTACAGATAATGTGCTGTGATATAACAGCATCAAATACCGGTCGCTTCAATGGTGCGTGTGTGCTTTTAGAACAGAGACTTGAAAGGGAGTTGTTACTTTTTGGGTGTCGACATCACATTTATGAACTTGTTTTGAAGAGCGTATTTGAAACTAAAATTCGTCAGGTAACAATAAGCCCAGACATTCCCCTTTTTAAAAAGTTCCGAGAGCATTGGAAAAATATTGATTCTTCTACTGTTCAAACTTGCAGTGAGACTATAAGAAAGCATTTCCGAGAAACAACAATAAACGAATTGCTTGATTTTTATTCTGCTGAACTGCAGAAAACAGTAGTGAGAGATGACTACCGCGAGCTTATTGAGCTTTCTGTCATATTTTTGGGAGGAAATAGGAACAGTGAATTAAAGATCCGTCCACCTGGTGCAATGCATCAAGCGAGATGGATGGCAAGAGCAATTTATTCACTGAAACTATATTTATTTCAGTCCCAGCTTAAATTAAGCAAGCAGGAAACGCAAGGGCTTGAAGATATTTGTTTTTTTATTACCACCACTTACGTTAGACCATGGCTTCAGTGCAATTTGGCTGTAAAGGCACCATTTCAAGACTTGAATTTTATAAAAAGCTTAAAAAACTACGAACGTATCGATTCGGCAATTTCAAGTGCAGCCTTAAATAAATTTTGTCAGCATTTATACTACTATTTTACCGAAGAAACAGTAATTCTATCCCTTTTCGATGATATTGTTGATGTTGAAACAAAAACAAGGATGGTTAACAATTTAACGAAAGATGGTTCTTTAGAAAGCTCCAAACGATATGTTCCTTCGGTAATTTTTTAAAGTTTTGCATTTATGCCATTTTTTAGAACAAAGTTTGAATTTAATTCTAGATAAAACTCTCGATCAATTTGTGACCGTCAAGAGTAAAAATTTGTTTTCTCGCTTAAAAATAAATGACTCTTTCCTTGAAAAGGATCCTTCTGAATGGGAGGAAAATAGTTTATACTCACAGGCAAAACTAAAAATTCTACAACTGAGAGCTGTGAATGATACAGCAGAAAGAGCGGTTAAGCTGGTTCAAGACTTTCATGGACTTATTACAGCAGATGAAGAACAGAAGCAGTTCCTTTTACAATGTGTGCAGAAGCATAGAAAATTGTATCCTGACTGCAAAAAGGAAACATTAAAAAGGAAATATCCGCTTGAATTATAATATGTTTGATAAAGTTCAATTGAAAATTGATATTTATCTCATTTTATTGTCTTATATTGAAAAAAAAAATTAAAACAAAAAAAAAAATCAATGAAAACTCAAATTGGTCCATACTAATTTTCCTTTTTATCTTTTAAGTCAAGTCGGGTAGGGTTCCTATAGGCCTACGAAGGTAATATTTTGCGTATGAGTAGATCTAAGAGGTACAAAAAAAAGGAGAGGGTGTGCGTTACAAATAAATAAAAAAATAAAAAAAAAAAACATATAAGGGACACCCTAGCATACATGTATTTCATATATTTCGAATATATACATATTTTTTAGAAATAAAGCCATCATAAGCCACCACTCGTTTAATATGCCCCCAAAGTCAGCAGAACCACCTGTCAATTGCAAAGCTTGCACTGCGCCAGACAATGACGAGATGGTACACTGTGATACCTGCGACGATTGGTGGTACCATTTAACCTGCGTTGGAGTAACAATAGAAATCCAGAATTGTGATCGGAGCTGTTCCAAGTTCCAACAGACAAGAACTTCAGCGTCAGCAGACAATGAAAATCGAGACGGCCGGGCCATCCGAATGATCAAGCAGCAGGCAGAGGTGCCGTCATGCCATCACAACAGAAGAGTCCACATTCCCATGGTGTTTCGCTAAATCTAAACGCCTCTTTGGCAAAGCAAATTGGAAAAGCTTCAAGAGCAAAGCAACGTGAGCTTAAATTACAGCAACTGCAGGAAGAGAAGGAGATGAAAGAACGAAGCGATATGGAATTCCTTAAAAATAAGTACGCAATGCTTCAAGAGTTAATTGTCTGACTCATCTGACTTTCAAAGCGATGAAGGAAACCCTGAATTCGAAAATAATCGAACACATGCAAAAATTGTTTACGACCAATCGAAGAGTAATTCAACCCCCGTACAGCGAAATGCAGCATAATTTAAACCATACACAGCGATGACCAATTTAAACCCGCAAATTTCACAACCTTTGGTTGCAACCACTTCCAGCCACAACGTTCCATCTGGCAAACTACCAAATGTCTTCCAAATCCACCATTGATGGGTTAATTGCCAGAGGCAAGGCTACAACCATTTACTAAAGCATTCTCGTATATAGGGATTGACTACTTCGGACCCTTGCACGTCAAGGTCGGCAGGCATCTGGAAAAACGATGGGGCGTCCTCATAACGTGTCTCACAGTACGTGCAGTGCATATCGAGATAGCTTACACCTTATCAGCAGACTCCTGTATCATGGCGTTAAAACGTTTCATCGCACGTAGTGGCTGTCCCCTAGAAATCTACAGTGATAACGGTACAAATTTTCGGGCAGCAAGTCAAGAATTGAAGGAAGCGATTCAAAATCTGGATATACACAAAGTGGCTGAAAACTTCGTCGGGCCTAGATTGTGGTGATGCTGAGGCTTTGACCCCAAATCATTTTTTACTGGGATCATCAAGCGGCGAAAAATTGGTAGGGCCAATTTATAATGATGTGGTTAAGACAAAGAATGGCCTGCAGCTAAGCTCGCTGTGCAGGACATTGGCCGGTTTTAATAAAGATGGAAAGCCAGTTCATGGAACCAGCTTACCAGGGGGGAAGCTCCGTCCGCCATTTTACTGCGAACGAAAATCAGCTGTCAGAAATTTAATAAAAAATTTTCTTATGTTGGTCATTCGAAGAGTTTCCAGAACACAATCACGTGGCCTTCCCCAAAAATTTAAAGAAAAACTTAAAACTAGTAAAATAAAAGGGAGATGGAAAAATGGTTCTCAGGAAGAAGCAGTTTGATTCGGATGCGAACTTTCAAAGTGAAGTCCTTTCAATTTTGAAGGAAAGAAACCGAAAACAAGACTTTGCTTACCAAGAGCAGGTACTTCAACTCGTGAGGGAGCGGAACGAGGTAGCGAAAATTGCACTCCCAACTAGGTGTGCCTGTCGATTATTTAGCTGAATAAAATAATTAGCTATTCGTTTTAGTTTTTTTTTTTTAGTCTTTAGTCATTAGCCAACAGCAATTACTTTATTCACAAATTTTTTGTGTCCCAAAAAGCCAAAAAATTAAATTTTGTTAATGAGGACAAGACGAAGTATATGCTATCATCGAGAAAGGAATCTCAACATCGTCGGCTTGGGCAAAACGTCACGATGGATAGATACAACTTCGAAGTCGTCAAGGACTTTGTCTACCTGGGCTCCACTATAACATCGCAAAATGACATCAGCGTAGAGATCAAACGAAGAATTACTCTTGCCAATCGCTGTTTCTTCGGGCTAAGAAGGCATTTGAGTAATAAAGCCCTCTCTCAGAGAACCAAGGAGACCTTATATAAGACCCTAATCATCTTGATCCTGCTATATGGGGCAGAAACATGGACCCTGTCAAAAACGGATGAGAATCTGCTTGGATGCTTTGAAAGGAAGATTCTTCGAGTGATCTTCGGTCCAGTATGTATCCATGGAGTATGGGGGAGAAGATTTAACAACGAGCTTTACGGGCTTTACAGCGACGTCGACCTGGTCAAGAAGCTGAAAATACAGCGGCTGAGATGGCTGGGACACGTGCATCTTAAATCCTTAAAAAATAAAAGAAATAAGGCCTGGATAAAGTTTAATCTATCACGAACTGACGAGGATTCTGGAATCTACTTAGAAAGTAGAAATGAGTTTATTAACTATTCTAATTGCATTTATGCCGAGTTTGTTACAAAAACTGAAAGTGAAATTTTTGGAAATATGTAGATTGCAAAAGAAAATTCGACGGTTAACCTGCTAGCATGAGTTACAAAAATGAAACCAGTCATTATCCACAAGCTATATCCGATATGTTTGCGGAATATTTTAAAAGCGCATATGAAGACTCTTTTCCGTCAGCTTCTAGCACAATCAATTCTCCAATCACTGAACAATGCCCACCTTGGTCTCATCAATTTAACTATTTCCGAATCTACTGTACTAGAAAATATTTTAAAGCTTGACGATAATCTAAGTCCGGGTCCTGATGGTTTACCATCATTTATGCTCAAAAAAACACATTTATCATACCCTTTATTTAACCTATTCAATCAATCTTTAAAAAAAACTCTATTTTTCCAGTCTTATGGAAATATGCATTCCTCAACACATAAAAAGGGTTCAAAGCATTTAATTTCCAACTACCGTCCTATAGCTAAGCTGTCTGTGATTCCAAAACTTTTTGAATCTCTTGTATGTGATGTTCTTTCTTTTAATTGTTCTTCTATTTTATGTGAAAATCAACATGGTTTTGTCAAAAAAAAATCCATTATTACAAATTTACTAGAATTTACAACATTTTGTATAGACGCTTTTGAGAAAAAACAGCAAGTGGATTGTATTTTTACAGATTTTAGCAAAGCATTCGACAAGATTAGTCATAAAGTACTTCTTGGAAAATTGAAGAAGATTGGGCTTAATTTAATGACCATTTTATTTCATGGATTTCTTCATATTTAACTGATAGACACTATTGTGTTGTCTTCAAAAATAACCATTCTAGTCAGTTTAAAGTTAATTTTGGTGTACCTCAGGGGAGCCATCTTGGTCCGTTGTTGTTTGTTCTGTTTATAAATGATCTCCCTTCAGTCTTACAAAATTCAATGACATTAATATACGCTGATGACGTGAAATTATTTCGAACAGTAAACTCCTTAACTGATTGCGAACTACTACAAGATGATCTGCGAAGATTATGGGAATGGTGCAAAACTAACCGTTTGTTGTTAAATATTGACAAATGTAAAACTATGAGTTTTACACGCAAACGTAATCTATTTGTCCATAATTATGTGTTAAATTCGTCAAGTCTGGAAAAACTATCTAATTTTTCAGACCTTGGTATCATTTTAGATCCTAAATTATGTTTTACTGACCACTATAACCAAATTATAAAGAACCCGCCTGGAAAAATGGCAAGTTTTTGGTAAGTTTAGGTAAGGCCCCGGCAAGTTTTCGGTAAGAAAAACATGGAAGAGGAAAACATGACAGGCCCCTATTAGTGCCTCGCTGAGACCGTTTATTTAAATAATGACTGTGAATCGGTATGTCAAGTAGTAAAACCGCAACTGCAGACAAAACAGAATAAGACAGAATCACAACTGATTTTGACATTCATTTATTAGAAATCTTTTCTGGGTTGTTTTACCTAAAAAGCAAGTGCAAGAGTTTTTTAGTGTCAGTGTTTTATAATAAAATAAAATTAAAAAAAAAAAATGGATTCGCGGTTAATTCGTGAAATTAGTCAACTTTTATTATATTAAACAAGAAAAAACGTGTTTTGAATACCTCCAAACCTCCCAATATTAGCAACAGAAAGCGCATCACCGCAGAATCACAAACGATGACACTACCGGACGCTGCACGTTTTTAAACCGACACGTAAACGCCACAAACGGCAGGATAGGTACCATGAGAATTATGTTGGAGACAGGTCCAACCAGGATGACCTTCGAAGCAACACAACAACAAGAAGTGTCTCTTGAAATAAAAACCATGGAGAATATATGTGGAACAAATCTTGTTTTTACTTGTCAGGGCTTAGGCAGAATTTATCTGACGAGGCAAAAAGGTTCATAGCTGGTGAGAGCCTAGCGAATGCCTATTGTAACCCTTGCTAGACCCTTGTTAGTAACAATGAAAAACTTGCCAGGGCCTTATTGAAAACTAGATTCTTTTTCCAGGCGGGAAAGCTAATAAAACGCTTGGTTTTATAAAGCGATTTGGTCGCGAATTCCGCGATCCTTATGTCATTAAAAGTCTTTAGTATCATTTGTCAGATCTGTCCTTGAATACGGCTGTATAGTTTCGGCCCCATATTACTCGCTTCACATAAATAGATTAAAGGGAGTTCAAAGAAGGTTCATGAGATTCACTCTACGTTTTCTTCCGTGGTCGAACAGAATTATTTTGCCTCCATATTCCCATAGACTTCAGCTTTTAAATCTCCCATCACTCACTATTCACAGGGAGTACTTGCAACTGTGTTTTATTATTGGTATCATAAGTGGTTCCATATCGGCGTTGTCAGTTTTGATTCGATTTAATTTTAATGTAGGAAGAGTTAGTTTAAGAAATAGATTACCAATTCGAATTATTTTTAGTAGATCTAACTATGGTATAAATAGTCCTGTTAATCAGTTGATTAATGTATATAATAAAAATAAATTCCTCATAAATTCTGTAAATGACAATATCAAATCTGATAGTTTTAAAAACAAATTCTTTTTACTCATAACTCATAGTTTTTTGTTGTTTTTAATTATATAATGTACAATATATTTTGTGTATTTATTAAGTTATTAATGTAATTTAACGTTAGCATTTAACGTATTCAAATAAATAACTAACTAACTCGTGTTGAACTAAACACGAATCGTAGTTAGTAATTAGTAAAAGACTGGCTTTACAGTTCTGTTCGTGAACTCACCCAAGTTTAATACGTAAAACAAAAAAAAAGAGTCATACAATGTCATGGTAAGTGAAATTATGAAATATTGCTTTGCAATCAATTTTAAACCAGAATTTTTCTTTAATATAGGACATTACTGAACCAAGGAACAACGCGCCTGAAAAAATGACAAGTTTTTGGTAAGTTTAGACAAGGCCCTGGCAAGATTTCGGTAAGGAAAGCCTAGACGAGGAAAACATGAGAGGCCCCTATTAATGCCTCGCTGAGAACATTTATTTAATAAAATACTTGTGAGGCTCTTGATAGTAACTAACTTTGTTCTTTTCAATTCTAAACTGTTCCGAACAGACTCACTGAACATGTGCTTCACACACTAAAGTAAATGACATTTAACTAAACGTCAGTTTCAGTTTGAATATTTATTTCGCATGCACAATAATTTTTTAGAAGTTCGTGTTTTATAATAAAATAAAAGTAAAAAATTAAATAAATTGGATTCGCGGTTGATTAGTGAACATAGTGAACTATTGAAGTGAATATAGTGAACGGAAGACAATTCCTTTACGACGGCCATCAGGATGATACAGTTGGAAATAAACTTTTGGTATTTTTATCAAGAACAAACGTGTTTTGAATAGCTCCCGATCTCCCAATATGCGAGAGAAAGTGCACCCCTGCAGAAGCACAAACGATGACACTGCCTCTGTTCGTTTACTGCCAAAAACTGCCCATTTTAGTCCGAAGTTCTGTCATATAAAAAAAAAAAATTGGACCAAATCTGGCTGTTTTGGGAAGTAAACGAACAGACCCACTACCTGGCGCTGCACGCGATTAAACTGACGAACGTGACGTAAATGCACACAAACGGCATAAATATTGGGACTATAAGTGCTACGTATAGTAGACAGGACCAACCAGGGCTACCATCAGTTTATCGGCAAGCTGGAATGTGGTAAGTACACTTAAGTCTTCAAAGCAATCAACATATATGTAAACAACAAGTGCCTCTTAAAATAAAAACTATGGAGAATTTTTGGGGAGGATGTTGCTTCTTGGGAGATTGGGAGGTTTTCAATACGTTTTTTTTTTTGTTTGATAAAAATAGCAAATGTTTATTTCCAACTGTATCATCCTGCTGGCCGTGTTCAAGGAATTGTCTCCCGTCAACAATACAGATTATAAGCAACTATATGTACCACAGACACTGACTGAAATATTTGGAACAAATCTAGTTTTTACTAGTCAGGGCTAAGACAGAACTTAACTGACGAGGCGAATAGGTGCATAACTGGCGAGGGCCTAGCGAATGCCTATAGTAACCCTTGCTAGAACCTTGTTAGTAACTATGAAAAACTTGCCAGAGCCTTATTGAAAACTAGATTCTTTTTCCAGGCGGGAAACTAAATCGTCCCTACAACTTTTCAAAAGAAGATGAGAGTATTTTTCTTCGTTTTATCATGAAGCATAAAGATATCAAAGAGAGCAAGAAAACTGATGCCCATACTATAGCAGATAAAAATAAAGCATGGATTGTAGTCAAGCAGGAATATAACGCGATTTTCTCTAATTTCAGATTGTCTATTAAGTTAGTTATTAACTATGTTTATATTTGTCATAAAACTTTTGGAATTATTTATTTTTTAAAGGCAAGGAAGTAGTATGACCAGTAAATACTAACGCTCTATGGCAGAGGAATTTTTTCGAATAGCAGGAATGCCTCCTATTTCTGGAAGTATTGATGCACCACTTATACTAATAGATGCACCATTTGAGAATGAATGTCATTTTTGATAGAAAAGACAGTCATGATCTGTGAAATTGGAAGCATATCATGAATTCTGGAAGGAGCTAAAATTCGCCTGTGACAACAGCAGCATCTATCACAGCCCATGTTCCTCCAGCTAAAGAGGTAACTCGTGGATGCCTGTTCCATTTCTATATGATACGGAATGTAGACAAAATTTTTGCTATAAACATGGCAACGCATATTTTCGGAAAATTCGTGGAATTGGTTCAAAGATATTTATATTTATTTGCCGAGATCGAAGAAAAATAAAAACAAAAAACAATGCCAATTAGACTTTCTAGCTGATTTCAGCGCCGCAAATGAACGGGAACCTTATCGAAATTTGCGACTAAAAGGTGTTTTTGATTACTATGAAGCAGCTTCAGATGCTGCGAAGAAGTAAAGCCAATTCAAAGAAACTAAAATCACAACTTATATGTGTAAAAATACACATGTGCACTTATCTTAAGAACAAATATATTGAAATTGAATTTCATTCTAAACACTCATTGAAATTCAATCCAACTTTTCCATTCCTTTTAACTCCTCCTCCTTCAAACCTATCAAGCACATTATTCAAAATCAACTATTTAGGGAGTCTACTTAATCTTCTTGTATTGGAGATGAAGTTATAAAAGTAAATAGGGATGGAAAATGAAGAAGCATGGGAACACTGTGAAAGAAAATTTTGTATTCCTAATTTTGACATCAGGAGGTAAAATTACTCCTAAAGCCTAGTACGCAGATCGCGCTAAAATTTATCTTCCATACAAATTTCCTCCAAAGATAAATTTTAGCGAGGATATTTAGCTAGGCAGTACGCAGTTCACGCGCTAAATTCAAAAAATCTCCACTTAATTTAGCGCGCGAAATAATGCTCAACGCGTTCTTTCACAGATAAATTCTGACATTTGTGCTCTTAGCAAACGATTGTAGAAAGATAAAAATTGTAGGGATAAAATTTAGTTTAGCTTGAACTTCGTACCTGGCTTAAGAACAAAATAATAAATCCAGTCAATTAGCAGTAGAAATTTGTGATCTTCTAGAAGAGAGAGAAGAAAATAAAACGGGAGACTGACATAACTGAGAAAACAAACACTGCGCACGTCTATACTTCGCAGTATATAACTGCGGAGTACAAAACTAAGAACGACAAGACTGCTCGCGACACAACTAAGAAAAAGGGAAGAGTCTATATTATCGCCTGGTTTTTCGGCTGGCAACACTAAGAGGAAATAATTATTATAAAAGATATATAAAAATGGGTGCTGATGATTTCTATTGGTCCAAGCTTTATACATAAATAGGCCATGTAGATGGAAAATCCAGCGAGTGCGAGCCAGCCAAATTAAAGAGCCGGAATGTCTCGAAGCAATCGCTATTCCGAAGCGGTTTCGCTACATCGATGGCGAATTATTTGTGCTGGCGGAAACAAAATACTCGTCTGGGCTGAATATTTTATTGGGCACAAGAAGCACCATCCAGCTCCTGGGCCAGGCAAAATGCTGGCTGGTTGACGGCACTTTCAACGTAGTTCCCTCTATCATGCGTCAACTTTTTTCCATACATGGCTATGTAAACGGGATTGTAGTTCCTATGGTATACTGCCTTATGAGCCACAAATCAGCCGCAGCATACGAAGAATTTTCGCTGCAACTGATGTACTTTTCCTGCAACAACAACATCCATTTGCGGCCGGACGTCATAATATCTGACTTCGAGAAAGCAATAATCACTTCAGCATCCGGATTCTTCCAACAGGCTGAAACACATGGCTGCCTTTTTCATTTCGGGCAGATAATATGGCGAAAAGTGCAAGCCCTTGGTTTCAAAACAAAATTTAGCAACGAAGAGTCCTTCTCAATTGAAGTGAGAATGTTGAAAGCCTTAGCTTTCATTCTTGCGGAAGAGGTTCCAGAATATTTTGATGAATTATACGCTTCATTCTAACATGAACAAAGCCGAATTCTAGGCAATTGGTTCAAAAAAAATTACATCGGAACCGAAAATCACAGGCCGCAATACAACCCAACCTTTTGGACGACTGGAGCTAGTGCAAGCGATCGCTACTTTCCAAGAACGCAAAACAGCGTAGAAGCCTGGCATCGCCGTCTAAAAGTCGTGGTTGGCCAATCACATGCAGGACTTTATAAATTGATTGGTGACCTCGCCAAGGAGACGGTAATGGCGAAGGTTGCCGTTGGAAGAGTTCAACGAGGAGAAGTTCCGCAAACGACAAAAACTACAAAAAAAAAAACGAAAGACTGCAAGCAGTTATTGAAGTCCGAGGAACAACAGACAAGGTGCAATACCTCAAAAATATTGCACATAACCTAAATGTCTACTTAATACCTTTGCTGATTGCAAAATACATGCCGATTCCAAAATCCGTCCTTTTCAGGACGACCAACAACTCATAAAGAGATATTAATTTTTTCATAAATTTCCCTTTCAAATAAACATACTCTTAAAAAGGTACAAATTTTTCTTGACTTTAAGCTCAGGTAAGGATATCTTCAGTAGCCCAGCAGGCGCCAATGTAAGAGTTTTCTTGCACACAAAAGTACGTTGCCTGGTCCGCTGCGCGGGTTCTAAGGATTTTAACTCCCTTTTTCGCCTACACACCCGCTCACGCAACTCCGTTGCTCCGCTTAGGGCATGTAAAGCCGCCTGGCAGGCGCCGATGTTAAATTTTTCTTGCACAAAAGTGGCTAGCTTACAGTTGGATCGTGCAAAAAGCTCGGCATGTAAGGGGGGGGCATGTTGCCCCCCTGCAACCCCCTGCTTGGCCCACTATAGGATTTGGGGTATGTGCGAGGCTGGGTGTAGCAAAGAGTCTTTTGTATTTTAAGAAACCGTCCGCATAATCGTCACACAAACAATTCTTTTCGTTGAAGTCACACTTAGCTGTAAGAATCATCAAGGACAAGGCATGATACAAACTTACCGACTTTTTTTTTGTATAAATACAGGTGCGATTTGAATATTATAAAAAAAAAAAAAAATTATTTCAGTTCTTATTAGAACTCCGGCGAGGTAAGACCTCTCCTATAAATAATTCGGGAGGAAATATTAACCTTTTTTTCTCAGCGGATGGCTTAAGCGTGCAAGTAATTTTTCCTTTTACGCTTAAATTGCCTTTTAAGCGTTTTAGAATTTTTTCCTTTTACGCTTAAAATGGCATTTAAGCGTTTTGGCGATTTTTGGCTTAAAAATTACAAAAACAAAATTTTTTTGAAAAAATCGCTTAAAACGACTTTTAAGCGTTTTGGCATTTTTTTTTTAATAAAAATCGCAAAAATATGAAAATTAAAAAAAAAACCCTTAAAATGGCTTCTAAGCGTGTTCGAAATTCTTAGGTCAAAAATGTATTTTTCAGTCACACTAACTAAAAATGCACAAAACGCTTGAATTTTTTTCTAGCTTAAATTTCATTTTAAGCGTCTTACTAAAAATTCACAAAAACGCTAAAAATGCCATTTAAGCTTGTGTAATTTTTTTTCAGTTTTTTTTTTGCATTTTAAACGTCTTTTTCCATCACCCCGCCCACTTCTTCTGATTGGTCAAAATAATTAAAAATAATTTTCAAAAAAATCAAATAATTTTGTTAAAAATATTAACTTAGAATATTTTTAAAAATTAATACTTTTTAATAAGGTACTGCCAATCCCGAAAGTACTCTTTCGTACTTGAAAAAGTATCAGAAAAAATTCGGGAAAACGTGACTCGGGCAACTGATTTTCGGTCAAACGGGTCGTTCCCCTAATTTTCTTCACTGATGGTATGTATTGAGTGAAATAAAGTGTTGGTAGATTATTTAAGCCATTGTGATAAACTGTCTTCCGAATTAACAATGGAAAAGGCCATAAGTTACAGCCTATTACATATACGTACATAAGGTCTGTTCTATTTTTTGTTTTTGAAATTTATAGAATCGGTTCAGTATTTTCAGAGATTACCCCCTACATACAAACGAACAAATTTTAAAACCTTAAAATAGAGGCTTTGTCCATCGTCATGTTCCAAGCCCTCGTTTTACTAATTTTCTTTACAATCACAAAACAAAAACAGACATTTATTTCACACATAATAAAATGTTGCATTAGCATTGATGATCTGACCATTTGTGTTTCTAATGCACATAAGTAAATTCAAAAGTACAATTTACCATACCTCCAGTCTTATTAAGGTACCCGGCTGGAAAAATGGCAAGTTTTTGTCTAATTTAGGCAAGGCCCTGGGTAGTTTTCGGTAAGGAAAACCTAGACGAGAAAAACATGACAGACCCCTTTTTAGTGCCTCGCTGAGAATATTTATTAAGTAAAGTGCTGATGAGACTTTAGCTAGTAACTAACTAGTGAAAACATTTTATGAACATTAATTAAATAAGGATCGTTTTCCACTCTAATAACAATATATGCGTCGTTGTTAATTAACCGACCAAATTTTAAATAATGAAATTGAATCGGAGCGTCAAAAAGTAAAATCGCAACTGCAGACAAATATAAAAATCGTTTTTTATGAAAAGACGATGAAACAATTATTTGATCTTTGTGAAGTATTTTCCTTTTGAAAAAAAAGTAGCTTTTACCCGCCCGCTTCGCTGCAAATTAATTTTACGTTTTATAGATTAATTTTTTCGTAAATTAACCTTAATGTCCTTTGTCGTTTTTCAAGCTTTCGCTCTACAAGCTCTCATTATAATTCTTTAGTTTTTTTCTTATAATAAAAAGGACTCTATCTCTATCAAGTCTAATAATTTCATGTTTTCGGAATGTATAGAGTCGGTTCAGTAGTTCAAGACATTACCCCCTAAATACAAACCAACAAAGTTTATAACTTTATAATATAGGCTATGTCCATTGTCATGTTACCAATTCTCATACCAATCATTTAATTTTTTTTCTGGGATTAATTGGAATCCACAGAACGACAAACAAACTGTCACATTTATAATATATGTATACCTTTTAATGTTTCCTTAGGATTTAGGATCCGACCATTTGTCTTTCAATGTTTATTTCAAAAACTTAAAAAAAGCTGTTAACTGTGAGTTGTTAGTATGACTGCCCCTAGTTGAGAAGAAAAAGATTTCTTTTTAAAGATATACTACATGTTTTAAAAATATCTTACAATTTTAGCTTTACGAATTCAAAATCGACAACCAAAAACGAATCGAATTAAAAACTTTAAAAAAGAAAACCTATGAACAGAACAGTGATGAATATCTGAATAGGTCTAAGTAGCAAATAAAGTTCTGAATATTTTACTGGCCGGTTGAAGTTCCGATTAAAGAATTAAACTGGCACTTAAAATATCTACAGCTGCTGTCAGTGCGACTCACAAAACAAATACATATACATACATATATGTATATACTACATAAGTACATCAAAATAATCCTTTATGAATTATGAATTATGACGGATATTTTGTTTGACCGAGCTGAGGAGAGGTTGTGTATTTTGCGTTAAGACCATATTACAAAGATTCAGGACAATATACCGCCTTAACACCACAAAAAAGCACTTTCAAAATGCAAAAAAAAAAACAAAAAAACTATTTTAAACCGCTCACATCAATGTATCCACACAAAATTTCTAGCTATTCAAACTGCATTCGGACCTCTGTCCAGCTCTCGGTTTAAAAAATTTTATTAAAAATTCACAATTTGACGATTACATTAATAATTTTTTGATTGAATATTTTCAATCAGTCAATTGTTTTTGAAAATTGGAATAACTGACAACTATTTAATTGGAACATAAATTTATGATTCTGCGTGAAACGCCAAGTTTTTTAATGAGAGGATTTATGTTGTGGATAATTTATGTGTCGCATAGTTATGGGTAACTTTAATCAGACATTGTGAAACAAACCCAAAGAATATCCTGTTTAAACAGAATCAAAATTTCTCAAAAATCCACAACAATTTCACAAATATTGATACAAACAAAATAAAAAAGAGACAATGATAATCCTGGGCAATTATACCTAGGTCTCTATTAGTTATTTACTTTATAATAATAGTAAAGATAAAGATTACCATACAAAAATAATAATTTTGTTTAAGAAATATGGTTACATAGGCGGGTGGCAGTGCAGCAGTTGATTGTATTCATGATTCTTTATGTATAAAAGTTAACTCTCACTGGATAATTAAGATCGTAGTCTTTCCTTCTTTTCTTTGTATAAAGGGCCATTAGGGAAACGTTGCAACCTTTACAATCTTAAATTTGACTCCGGGATTATCACCAACATCGTGATCCTTACGACCAAATCCTGCAAGTAATACCTCATCGTTCTCTTCAATGTAGTTCAAACTACCATAACGACGTACAAATGCTGTGATCTTTTTGCCGTCCTTGATCAGCTGCACCTTGATGCACTTTCGAACGGCAGAGTTAGGCTGTTTAGCTTCAACTCCTACTTTTTCAAGCACAATGCCTTTAGCGTGAGAAACACCTCCAAAAGGATTGGCCTTCCACCTTTTTGCATGAAGAGCTTTCTTATGTTCCTTATCGGCCCATCTTTGGTCCCGAGACGGTGGTTAACGTGCTTTCTGGAGATTCTCAGACCTTGTAGTTCACCCATGTTTTGCAAATGTTTCTGGCAACGGCGGAATAAAAAGGAAAATGCAATTAATAAGTGAATTGAACATTAAAAATATGACCATTAAAAACATACTCGTGCACATACATGTACCAACAATTTATGTCTTTAATAATTAATTGAAAACTTTAATTCGCGGCACGAATTAGTTTTTTTTTTTTTTTTTTTTTACGTTAGGTGGGTTCACATTCAACGAGGTTTCACCGAACCGAGTATTATTGTGTAAATATTACGCGTATTTAATTTTTTGCATCAATATAATAATTTCTTGCAAATTTTTAGTTTGTTTCTTTGAATGTGAATTGTGATTTTTGAATTAATTTTTTGTCCAAATAGTGATGTTGTGTTGATTGTTGAAACGCAGAACCAAAAATACTGAATATAAAGATATGAATCCTCGGCTGTCATTTCGGTTTGCCGTCAAGCTACAGCAATCAGCTGACTCATAAGCTTTTCAAAGTGTGTGTGTAAAAAACCGCGTAAGCATGTTTGACAAAATGGCATGAAGTAGAAAATAACTAGTAAATTAAGATTTCAATTGAAAAACGTGTTTATTTGGGGGTAAATGGAACACAATTAGGAATTGATTTGGATAAATTTGTCGAAAAATTTGGATTTGCAAATTTGATTTAAATAAAAAATAAATTTGTTTTGTTCAATGGAACGCGTTTGGAAACGCGTCTATCTATTGTGTTAAGGTTAGCAGATAACTTAATTCGAGCATTTTGCGCGTTTCGTTCTGTGCATGTATTCGAAAGTTATTTTTGTCTCTTTTCAATCGATGAAAGAGTGCGCAAAAGTGAAATTTTTTTTTATTTGAAATAACAGCACACGGAACACGGATTAACTTACTGTCTGTGTTTCTGCAATCCGTGATGGTGTCGTTGCTTGTTGTGCATCCATTTGCATCAAGGCCCAAGGTTAAGTTAAATTTTGTTTTTTTGTTCGGTTTAAATAATTTATATGTTTCATTAATTTAGATGACAACTTACAGAAACAAAAAAGGCTCTAATTGCTTGCGTAAAAGCAAGCATCCTGAGATATGGAGGAGGGACAGTTACTAAAAAGTTAACAACTCTTTTTAAAAGTAGTATTCACAAGAAATCTAATGCTTAATTTCACTTCCACAAAACTTGTCAAAGAAAAAACTATTTTTTGTGGCTCAGCGGTAGCCAACTGCATTTTCGGTAAGATATCACATCTTTATTTTGATATTTTTAATAAAAAAAACTTAATTTTTATAAGATGTGTTAGCAACAAAAGAAAATAAACAAATGACCATCAAAGAATACAATCAGGCGCTATCAACTGTTATCCTCAACGCTAAGGATTGGGAGGGGCACAGAAAACGAAGAGCAAAGGAATTAATATAATATCGGACAGACAAAAATTTCATAAATTGTACAAGGTAATTATGTATTTTATTTTCCATAAAATCAAATTTGTACATCTATAAAAAAAAATAACATTTCATTACATTTACTATTTTTTATTACTTTCATTACAGCAGCAGCAACACAAAAAATACATAACAACAACAAAATAAGGAGTGTGAGTAAATTTAATTATTTTTCTTTACATTTTATTATTTATCTCTTTTATAATATTCCACAGATTAATTTTTTCACCGTACGAGGTACATACATACATAGCTGTTAGACTTTTATTTGTATTTTTTTGTAACATATTACTGAAATATTAAAAATTTATATTTTTTTCTTAAATATGTAGTTTATTTTGTGTTCCGAATATCGGACCATATGGATACGATTGCAGTCGCGCGAGTAAGCGATGCTTGCTTTCATTTCACGGGTTTCTGTAAAAACAGTTCGCGCACAACGGATCAATCCTAGATTTTACTGGTCAGGGCTTAGACAGGATTTAACTGTCGAGGCAAAAAGGTTCATAACTAGTGAGAGCCTAGCAAATGCCTATTGTAACCCTTGCTAGACCCTTGTTAGTAACTATGAAAAACTTTTCAGGGCTTCATTGAAAACTAGGTTCATTTTCCAGGCGGGTACCTACCTCTCAAAAATGTAACTATAAAAAATATAAAAAAACAGAAATCATCTAAAAATTATATAAAAGTCAAATATATCCAATTAACTTTACTTTATAATATTCAAAAAATTTCACCAATTATTCAAATTAACAATGTGAAATCAATTCTAAGAATTTTATGTTTTTAAAACAAAACCTTAAAAAGATAAAAATCATAATCTTTCAAAAATCCAGAAAAATTTAACAAATAGTGACATTTCCACCAAATAATTAATGGTTATCAAAATAAAAAATAGCCTATTATAAGACTGGACTTTATAGATTTCTATTAGTTCAAGAATAAATAGAATTTGTTTAGTACTTTCAGAGATTACCGTACACCAATCTTTAACTTTGTTGCGGACTCTCGTCTTGATTTGCTCCGAGATATCAAACAAAAGCTGAAAACCAAAACCCAAATGGTCTGGAACAATTACTCTCACCATTATGCTTACATCAACCAGGAAAAAACACAACCTATATTTCCAACGAACATCACTAAATCAATGAATACATGTTTCATTAGAAAGCGCCTTGGCCACACTGCCACTACGCATCAACATCTACTCCGCAAAGAAAATCCACCTTTATGCCCAACCTGCAACTCTCAAATTGACATTGAACATATTTTAACCATGCCAAACTGTGCAACTCCAAGTATTCATCAACAGCAATCAAATTCTATCTTCGAAGCCTTAAAAAACCCTAGTCATGAAAATATAACTAGTATTTATTCTTTTACACAAAAATATAAACTAGACATGTAACTTTGTTTTCACTCAAAATTGTTACCATAATTTATAACTTTACTATTATTTATAACATACAAATGTCACTTTATTCATCTTGTTACAACTAAACCATTTCATCTCAAAGCCGAAAGTCATAGCAGCTTATGCTCGTCCTCATATTAGCATTGTAATTTTAATTATGTGTTAATAAATTATAATAATAATAATACCTAAAACATATAAACAAACTTTACCTCTTTATAAAATTAAAAAAAAAAAAATTATAATAAAGTATAGAGTATAGATATAGATACAGAAGTATCTATAATACCCACTGTTTCACTCAAATTGGTTTGTTTTCTTTTTTCCCACTGTTTCACTTAAATTAAGCTAAGTACAGACGATTGTCAGATCTTACAATATTGTCAGATCTGTCAGTGAAAATACTGTCCCAAATGTCTTACAATCGTCTGTACATTTTGTCTGACAATATTGTCAGAAACGTCATTGTCAGGTAATTGTCAGATGACAATCTGACAAAAAATTGTCAGGTATCTTACAATCGTCTGAACGCACAATGTGTGTCATTGTCAGACGATTAGGACATTGTCAGACTCATTGGTCATTGTCAGATGTTTTCATTGAAAACATCTTACAATTGCTGACAATTTCTTCATTGTTCGAAATGTCAAACGGTTGGAGCCGAGTTGAGAGATAAAAAAAAAACATTTTTGCAGGAATTTTGTAGTTTTTCCAAAACTGAATAAAAAAATCTATAAAGCAACTGGACTCGCTTTTATATTAAATTCCTTGTGATTGCACCAATAATCAAACGATTAGATATTAAAGTGTGAACTTAACGTGCGTTGTTGCGACAATTTATGGAAAGCAAACCGTATTTGGAATTTATGATTATCCACACATGTTTAAAAGCGTGCGGAACATTTTGCTGAAATACCAAATTTCAATTGGAGATAACGCAGTGGACTGGCAGATCCTGGAAAAGATTTTTAATAAAGACAAGTTCTTTGTAAAATCACTACGGCACATCAAGTTAGCCAGACAGGTTTTCAGTGCTAATGGAATAAATGTTTGATTTAATCTCAAATTTCTTCAAGACTAAAGAAGAAAAGAAAGTTGTTTAGGCTACAGGAAGATTTAAAAAGAAAATGCATGATCTCTTCAAAAACCTCTACACGAGACAACTTTATACGAGAAATCCAAATAAACAAGTTTTATCGGAATCAATGGACACCCTAAATGCAGTAATAAGCGCACGGAACTGGGTTACAACGTGGAAAAGCAATACTTAGCAGATTCCACCTTACTTTAGAGAAGTAAAGCAAACTCTTCTGGCAATTGAGGAGATGTGGGCGTATCAAACTTATTTTCTGCTTGCGCATCTAAACCCTGGCGTGCGTCGCAGAAAATTTGTTCTCTATATTACGATGCAATAGAGGCTGTTATAAAAGAGAACCTTCCGCTTGTAGAGTCGTTCGGAATCTAAAGCAAATTATTTTTCAGCATTACACTTCAGCAGAACATCCTGGATATGAAGATGCCGGAACAGTACCCTGCTGCAGGGAGGACTTCAAGTAGTATGAAGCAGAAATTACGGAAAATAAAACCGATTATAAGGACTACATATTCGAAACTAATAAAAGTATGAACGAAGACTTGGAGGGCGGTGTGTAACTAATGGAACAAAAGCAAAAGGATGCATCCTCTAATAAATTGCAGAAATCAGCTGCTGCATATTACGCCGGTTTCGCAGCAGGAAAACTAAAGAAGAAGCTCAACAGTGGGGTTTGCTCTCAGTTTATCATCGACGAGGAAGACAAAGATTTAGAGAGTCAAGTAACTTTATTGATAAAACTGAGAGCCTACTCCAAAACTACAACCACCACTTCGGAGTTCGGAAAACTGACAGTTTCCTCAGTATTCTTGAAAAAGCTTTCTCGGAACTTTTCCCGATGAAAAAGATTACAGAAAGGCTTGCAGAATCATGGATGCGCGAAATCACGAAGCAAAAGGAGAGGATTTTGACAACAAGCTGTTCAAGGGAACACGAAGAAGCGATGACTAAATTTGTGCTGATCGAACTGATCATTTTGGAAATAAGAAAAATTAACAAGGACGTTAAAGAAAAGACATCCCCAAATTATATATAAACATAATTTTAAAACAATATGTAAAATTTATGTTAGTTTTCTGGAGAAACCTCTTGACAACAAAAAAAAACTGCTATCTTCACACACCCCAAAGAAACTGGAAATCAAGCTTGAGTTCCAAAACCGAAACATGCATCCAATCGAAAACGACATTAAAAATCATTCGTTTTAACAACTGCATCTGCCTGCCGGCCGTCGAGTTTTCTTTTTTGCTTTAAATAAAAAAAATATTCAATAATTGAAGACAAAGTATGTTAAATCCAACAACAATAAAGCAGGGTGCTGTGAAAATCTCTACCAGCTTGAAGGCAAACTCAAATGACAGCCGAGGATTCGTGTCTTCATTCAGTATCTTTGAACCTAGGTCCTAAATTTGCTGTTGCTGGTGTGGTGGGCCACAAAAAAAAATATTTTGATTTAATATGCCTGATTCAAATGTAGGTGCTGTTGCTAGTGGCAAATAGCGTGCTGTTTGCTGTTGACAGTGCAAGTTTTATGCGTGAAACAGATTAAACCAGCACCGTCAACAGCAAATAGCACGCTGGCCAGCAAAAATTTCTCAAACACATTGTCACCACCTACATGTGTATCTGTTTAACATATCAAATCAAAGCATTTTCTTCGTCGTACCACACCAGCAACAGCTAATTTAAGACTTAGGCCTAACGGCGTTGTTGACGTTGCTGTTGCTCTTCTTATCTGTGTTGAACAATTGAAATACGTTGGATCTAAATTAATTGCGGCTGCTACACTGATCTCTATAATACACTGGATAGCGTATTCATACAAAAATGGTGGCTCCATTTGAACAATTGTTATATTATGCGCCTGACCATTCTGTATAACAGTATACATGTATAACATATAAAATACCAAAAATGATGGCAAAAATACTGAATATAAAGATATGAATTAAAGATACTGAATATAAGGACATGAATCCTTCGTACGTTTCACCCTCCAAAACCAAAGAATGTGAAAAAAAAAACAAAAACTCTTTCATATTTCATTCTTTTTTGAGATACACCGAATACTAAAATATGAGTAGAGAGAGTAGAGAGTAGATTATTAACCACAAATAATATTTATCTTGTGTCAGACAAACGTTAAATTATGCGGCTGACGTATTATAATCTTCAATTGGAACCACAGAAACTGTTATACATTGTAGGTAATACACTATCCAGTGTATTATAGAGATCAGTGGGCTACTATTGCTGTTGTAATCATTACATCCTGCTCTTTCGTAAATATGCACGCATAAGGCAAACGAAAGGAAACGAGACATTTGACTTCTGAAGCTGAAAACATAACATTATTATTTTAGATTGCAGAATTTTATAAGTATACAAATTATAATTTGCAAATCGATAATTATAAATAAGCTAAGCCAGTATTGCCAATAAAATACATTAAAGGTGAAACAAAAACAACCCAAAAACAATCTGGGGCCTATTTAACCAAACACTTTTCACTTTGCAACTTTGCAAAAAAAATAATTTCCTGCAAAGTAAAAGTGCGAAGTGTTTCACAAAATTTGCACTTTTCAATTTTTCAGACTATTTTTGAAAAGTGAAAAGTAAAAGTGTTTCACCAATTTAAAAAAGAACTTTGCATTTAAATTCGTATTTTGCAAAATTGCAAAGTAAAACTTGATCCAAATTGATACATTATTTGTATCAATTATGCATTCAAAAAAAAAACACAGTTGTATTACAGCGCTTTTTAAAGTCACTGATGAACTAAGGCAAGCATTGGATAATGATGACGTATCGTTCTTAGTATTGCTCGATTTCTCAAAGGCTTTTGATACAGTCAACCATGTCACATTATGTAAAAAGTTTATGGAAAATTTCAATTTTTCATCTGATGCCGCTAAATTAATTTTTTCTTACTTAACTAATAGATGGCAGGCAGTACAAGTCGGTGATAGCCTGTCTAACTTTCTGCCAAATGTTACTGGTGTCCCTCAGGGCTCTATTCTTGGACCCCTCTTGTTTTCAATATATCGTCGGCTGGATGCTATCTTGTTCTAAAGGCCATTTTTTACGAAATTGAGTTAGGTATGCAGTCTTCATAATTTTGGGACGCTCTTTCGTTTGGCGCAAACCATTTTGTTCTATCAGTTTTCAAGTTACAAAGAACTGTTTTGTTCAATATGACACTTTTTCAACGACTTTTCATGTCATTTTTGTTCAATGCCTTCCATCTTTTTTGTATTATATTGAACTATTGTTAGTATATTTAAAAAAAAATTATTTCATAATTTCTATCTTGTTCAATATCCACAATTTTGGATGTTTTGTTCAATATGCGTATGTACTTCCTTCATTTCTATTTTGTTCAATATCCAATTAATTTTAGTTTTTGTTCAATATCCATCCGTATACTTTCATTCCTTTTTGTTCAATATCAAACGAGATTACCGTTGTTGCATTTGGTTTCGGTTGGTAAGCACGTCAGTACCTGCTGTGCATTGTGGAAAGATCGACTCTTAAGACACTCGAGTTTTTAAATACTAGATTATGTTAATATTTGATTTGCTTTTTTTTTGACAGTGATGTGATTTAATTTTATTTATTATTATTTTGTAGTGTTGTAATGGAGGGAATCGAATATTTGTCTTCACCTGAACCTGAATTGCCAGATGAGGTTTCAATGTAATAAAGGAACTAACGCCAATTTTTTTCTTTTTCAAAGTTTCTTTCTATTTTTTTCAGGATTTTAAATGATATTGATTTATCGTCCCCCGATAACAGGCCTACAATCGATCCCTTAACGTAAGTCTGGAAAAAATTTGGCCCCATATTTTTAGGATTGATTTTAACAAAATTTTATATTTCAGTGTTAACAATAAAGAAGTCCTTAAAACAATGCCTGGTGATATTGAAATAGAAACTCCTGAAAGTTCAGGGCAGATTGCAGAATTGGTGCAGTACCCCAAAACACTTTTAAGGTATTATTCTAAGCAAAAATTATGATTTTGTATTTGATTATTTTTCAAGAAAATATGTTTGTTTTACAGTATGATAAATGCAGCAAATCCAGATTCTATTATATCAGGATTTCATGCTTCAGAAGCAGCTCCATCTGAACAAGAAATCGCTGCGCCATCATTGAAAAATGGGACACGAGAATCTGAGCAAGAGCCGGAATTTTCACCGAAGGAAACTTTACGTGGATCGGGTAAGAAAAAAATTGCAACTCCCTCGTTATGGAAAAGAAACGTAAAAAAGAAATTGCGTCAGAGTGGACAGGAATATCAAAATTCAAAAGGTCACAAGTGTAGAAAACGTAAAATTCAAGTTTCGCCGAGTTGCAACATTACTTGTAGTCATGATTGTTATACAAAATTTTTGGATGAGGATCGCAAACGAATATTTAATGCCTTTTGGACATTGAATGACACCGAAAAAGGGCAATTTTATTCTAAATTTGTGAAAAAGAACAGACAAAACTGGATCAAGAAAGAAGTTTACGTTTAAGTATTTCTTCGAAAAAGAAAACTATTTATTTGATGTCTGTAAAAAATTCTTTTTGTCGACTCTTGATATTTCTCAGCAACGCATGTACTACTTTTTTTCGACAAAATATATTGAAACAGGTACTCATTCCGCTCCTAAACATGGAACGTTTATTAAAAAAGTTACACCAGAAGAAGATTTAAAAATAGTCAAAGACCATATAAAAAGTTTCCCAGTGATGGATTCTCACTACTGCCGAACAAACACAAAAAAACAATATCTCGAAGCTGGCCTTTCATTGACAAGAATGCACAAACTGTATGTTGAGAAAGTTAAAAAGCCTGTCGGTTATTTTATTTACCGGAAAGTTTTCAATGAGTCATTCAACTTATCTTTTTTTAAGCCTAAAAAAGACATTTGCGATAAATGTGCTAAGTTTAAAGCTACAAAAAATCCAAATGCAACTGAAACACGAGATTACAATACACATCGCAGCTATCATAATGAAGCGAAGCTTGAGCGCGATATCGATCGAAAAAATAATCGTGAAGATACGGCAGTTATTGTTTTTGACCTTCAAAACGTTTTTTCTCTTCCAAAGGCAAACGTCTCAAACTACTACTATAGGCGCAAGTATGCTGTGTATAACTTAACCGAATTTTGTCAAAATAACAAAATAACTTATTGTGGAATTTGGCACGAAACGTTAAGTGGGCGTTCAGGAAATGACATAGCATCTTGCCTCGCTATTATTTTAAAAAACGTTTTAAAAGATCTTCCAAAAACCAAAAAGATAATCTTGTGGTCTGATGCTTGCATCCCGCAAAATAAGAATAGAATGGTGTCGTTAGCAATTCTTAAATTCATGGAAGCCAATAAAAACATTGAAACAATAACACACAAATACTCAGAACCTGGCCATTCTCAAGTGCAAGAAGTTGATGCTGTGCACAGTGGAATAGAGAAGTACATCAAGGACTTAGAAGTTTATAGCCCCGTTTCCCTGATAAGAATTCTTAACGGAATGAACTATAGCAAAATTAAGCTTAAAATATCACAACTAAAAAAGAAGATTTTAATAAGGCTAGTTTGGACCTAAACATGATTCCTTTTAAAGAGTGTAGACAAATTGAATACCAAAACGATGACCTTCTTTGCATGTATTTCAAAAAACAACACAGTGAGGATTTCAAAAAGTCGAAAATTACTGCAAGAGGTAACAAACTTCCAAAAGTCGAACAAAGCAATTTCAACATAAAACTGACAAAAGAAAAGAAAAAAGATATTGAGGCCATGTTACCATTCATGCCAAACATACAAGACCGACGTTTTTATGAAAATATAATAAGATATCATTAAATGCCTACAATATTGTAACTATTATTTTTTTTTAAGTTTTTGCTTGAAGCAAATTTATATTTTTATTATTATAAAATGTACCTAACAAAATGCTGTTATTCTAGTGCTGTGACAAAAGTGAATTTATAAAGACTGTTATGTATTTTTATTATTTTTTTTTTAAAGTTAAATGTATTAACTTCTCTTATTTAACTATATTACGTATAGTTTTAAAGTATAAAATAAGAACTTAGGCGAAAGAAAAACAATTTCTGTTTTGTTTTTCGTTCCTAAAAGCAGAATGTATTTTTTTTGTAAACTTTTTGATAAAATAAAGATTTGAATTGAAAAACAAATAAGTCTTTTTACTTAAACCAACATGATATTGATTCGCTCCAAAAGAAAACATTGCAAAATTATATGTTTTTCTTTTTTCTTTCAAAACTCTTAATTAAATCAGCTTTAAACAATAAAACAACTTTTTGTTCTATATAACATAATCAACTTTATGTTTCCTCTCTTTTTGTGTTTTTTTCTATGTTGTTCAATATTGAGTTTTTTTGTTCGATATCCAAAAATTTTACCTACTTGTTGTCACTCCGTATAACTTTGTTCAATATCCAAAATGACTTCCTCGTTGACTTTAATTTATAACTAATTTAAAATAAAAGAAAAACAATTTCTGTTACTTGTTTTATAAACAAGATTGTCAAAACTTTCAGAAAAAAATTAATACCAATCAAAAATTTTCTGATATAAACAAAAAATTTCAATCTGAACTTTAATTGCCCTCTTGGCTTAATTGAGCACGGAGCTTTTTGTGTCAATGAAGACTTGTAGAGAGTTGTAAATTGGTCTGAGTCAAATGGACTTATTTTAAACCCTAAAAAATCTAAATGCCTTGTGATATCTAGGAAATCGCTTGATACTGATTATTTTCCACCGATTGTTTTGAGCAATGCTCCAATCGAATACGTTAAAACAGCTAAAAATCTCGGAGTTACTTTCAACCGCTTTTTGACTTGGGATAACCATATAAATGGACTCGTCGGCAAAGTATATGGCGTACTTCGCACCTTATGGGTAACTCAAACCTTTACACCTATTAAAACGCGTGTGCTTTTTGCCAAGACCTTGATAATTCCTATCTTGATATATGGATGCGAAATTTACTGTAACTGTTATTATATAAGCAAACGAAAGCTCAATGTCGCATTTAATTCGACCGTTAGGTATGTATATGGGTTACGTAGATATGACAGGATGTCTGGCTTTGCTACACAACTACTGGATATGTCTTTAAAAAACTATCTCAAATTTCGAAGTTTAACTTTGCTTGCTGATATACTCTTCACACGCCAACCGCAATATACTGTTTTGAAAAAATAAGAACTACATCCTCGCAAAGATCTCGTCAGTTAATTGTCCCCCGCTGTTCATTTCTAATATCTGAACGTCAATTTTTTGTTAATTCCGCCCGTCTTTGGTGGAACTCATTACCTCGAATCATAAAAGAAAATCAAAACGCAACAAGTTTCAAAAAGGTCTTAAAATCTCATTTTTCAGTAAATTTGCAAATGTAATTTTAAATTATGATGTATCTTCAATTTATTTCTAGATAGCTTTAATTTTATTAATTTGTAACTTTTAGTATTTTCGCTCAAGGTTGTAAAATTAGCTTACTACTATTTTATAAGATTATATATCTGACAGTTTTTTAAGCAATCACGAATAAATATGTAAATAAATAAATAAAAATAAAAACAAAGGTAAACAAAATAGTTCTTGCAGTAAAAATAAAAAGGGGAAGGGTGATAAAAATAATTCAAAATTGCAAAAATAATTGCATCGTTTAAAGGCAGTCTTGAGCGTGGAGAAAATCTGAGCTACTTTTTATACTGGACTACTTATTATTTTCTGCAGCACTGAACGCTGCCATCAGACATTCCAATAATCTTTCCACTCAGTGCTGGAAAATGGGTTGGTTGATGGGTGGAAAAAATCGAAATGTCATTGTATTGAATAAAATGTGTCGTGAATTTTGAAATGTTGTAAACAAATACTCGGTCTCGCTCTGGCTCTCGCTGGCACTTATAATGCAATTTTCTTTTATTGTTTTTAAGTTTTTGTTATACAATTATTTAATAATCGGTCGTAATAAGTGTTTCATTTATTTGCTGTTGATACTTTTCTAATTTTGAAACTTTAAACATCAAAGAATCAAAAAAAAAAAACTTCGGGAGCAGGCGGGAAACATCCCTAAAGATCTATATAAACTTTCGAAATTTCAAAACGAATTCGTCCAAGCAACTGGAGGTGGCTATCTCACAAGCCACCGACCGAGGAACTAACTGGGGTCGTAAAATCATATACGCTTTCTCTGCAGGTGAAGCTGGCAGGAGTCCCACCGGTCGACCGCGATATATTCCCTCTAGTTGACGAGATACCTTCAACAATTAAGGCATCGACTTTTTGGGATATACAGATTGATGTCTTAAAAAGCACATGAAGATGCTAACCTACTCAGAACACCTGTGTCAACCCAGCCGACGCTTACATATCGAGGATCCACTTGCATAAGTGACGTGCCGATATGTGTAACCCAAAAAGGAGAGACATGAGTCGAAAGCAGAACGTCAACGAGTGCAGTCGAATGGTGTTCGCATAAACATTATTAAAAATAATCTTTCTTTTTAACTTTGTAACATTAAATTTTATTTGAGAAGACTTATCTATTAAAATTACTTTTGTTTAAAAGTAAGATCGTTTATTATTTCGATTGGAAATTACCATGCTGACACCTGAATTACATTAAAGCATCAAAAAAGCTACGCAGATTACAAATGCTTGTGTTGCTCTGCATAATATTTGCATTGCTCGAAATGTTCCTCTGCTGGAAGAACTACAGATTCTTGTCCATGATGATGATGAAACAGTGCTCTACAACTTGAAACCTGCTACAAATTAGGCTCTGCCTGTCAGAAGCAAAAACAGCATTACCAAACTAAGAATATTTGAAACATACATATACCGTTGAGCAAGAAGACATAGCATTTAGTTTACTTGTACATGAACTTCTATCTCTTGGCTAACAAAAAAGTAATGGAAGTTCAGTACATTTTCAGTTCAGTAATGTCATCTTTTAATGAAATTTCGGGGTGCCGCTGTCAGATTCATAGTCAATTTTTCACCCCAACCCTCCCAAAAGAAGTATAACTTCAAAAATGAACAAGTTAATAGTTATCATCTCAAATAATTCCGATCAACATGCGTACTCTAACCAGTCTGACACCGATGTTTATGACTCCTTAATAGATTCTATGAATACAGCAGATATCGGAGATGAGTTTTTGAATGAATGCATTTCAAATCAAAATGATTATGATGATCAACTCAATGATTATTCAGATATACCTTAGAAAAGGTTACATTCGCATGCTTAGCAAAGGAGAGAACAAATTCCCAGTCACACATCATCTGGGATGCCGCCGCTAAGGTGAAAAGAATTTCTTTGATTTCCGTACTTTTAAAAGAACCCGACTAGCAAAGAAAGGAAAATTTCGATCAGTGAGGATTTTCGAAAAATGTATCACCAATTCGAATCAAGCCAGAGGACAAACGCGACACGATATCTCCCGACGATATGACTTTTGGAGCTTCATTTGTCCCCAATTGCGCACGTATCGGCTTTTCCACCTATAAGCCGCAAATCAATTATACGGTGGATAAAGAAGCTGTAAGGCGGTAACTAGCAGAGAAAAAGGTCCAGAATCACTCTTCCACTTCCAAGGAGAACACAGAAAGAAGATTTACATACACCTCGAATATTTAAATCCTTCATTGCAAGTCACATGTCCAACTGTTGCTATGCCACCATATTCACCGGAACTTAACATAACAAAAAATATATGGGGCTATCTCACGCATAAATTTCCACCATTTAATTATTTTTTGAATTTTTATTCGCTTGTGTTTTCTCGGATATCTTCTAAAATTCAATATTTTTATTGTTTTCTTTTTAAAAAACATTCAAGCTAGATAAATAATGGATTCTTATAAATTTAAAGTAAGTCAAACCTAGATGTTTAACCAAGCTCATAATATTAACTCGTTAAACCACTCATTTTCAACCTTGTCCAGTCGTCAATTTATCATCTCGGATGTTAACTCAAAATACAAAACACAGAAGCAAGCGACAAAAAATTAAAAACATTTTTACAAATTTCAAATTATTGATGTAAAGTAGCTTTTAAATGTCTTTTCAAACAAACATAAAAACTCTATTTCTAAAACTATTAAGTGTCTTATCCGGAGTTCCTCAAGGTAGTAATATTGGACCTATTCTTTTTATATTATTCTTCAATGACATACGAAATAATATCTTGTATAGTAAGATTTTGATGTTTGCTGATGATTTTAAACTTTTTTATTCCACCGAGTTTGATGTGTTTTTTTTAAGTGAATATTATTGGACATGAGTTTAAATTGTCGGGTCTAAAAAATGCGGATTAATTGACGAGTTTAAAATTCATTTCAACCCGACCTACACCTGAAGTCAATAATATGGCTGTAATAGATATTTTAACCCTTTAAATATATTCAAATAAATTGAAAATAAAAAATATTTTCAAATAAAAAAATATATTATTGTTTAAATTTTGATAATAGGCAAGTTCAGGAAAATGAGATCTCATAGCCCCCAGTAAACTCCGTTACGTGAACAGGATTCCTCAGCAAAATTTCTCAGTTTTGCTGTCAAAACTGTGAGGAAAAAATATTTTGGATTCGCTTGCTCACTTTTTGAAATAGAGACATCTCAGATATCTCATTTTCCTGAACACGCCAAATTTGAAACGTCATTTTCAAGACTTCAAATATTAAATAAACAATCATATAATGAACTATTTAAAACTATGCCAACACCAATAAAAATCAATTTTAGTTTTAAAATTTCATAGGCCGATTAAAGTGTAAGTAATGTTATATTTTCAATAAATATAAATATTACTTAAAATTTCTTTACGAGACCTAAAGAAGCACGTACGATGCGTCGTCTATTTTAAAATAACTAAACTAGCTTAAGACTAAAATATTTTACTCACAGTTTATGATGAATTTTCCCCCACCAACGCGTGGGATTTATGAAGAGTATGGAACATTCAAAAATCTCTTCGGTGCCCCAAAAAAGTTTTTTCTGTTTTGCATATAACGGTTTTAATCTAATGAAGAAGTATAAACTCTCTGCATACCGAGAAAAAAGTTTTGAGCAGGTGCTCCTTTTTATTCATATCACCCATTTAATTTGAATGCCAATGTAAATAAGCAAAATTGTCAAATATGGAATATTCCATGAGACAGAACTGAAATTGTGATCATAATTTTGTCAAGCGAAAATATCCGCTACAAAGCCTTTCTTATTATCCTTAAAACAAAAAAGTTATTGAGGAGTTTAAAAGAAGTCAAGGCCCATCAAGCTTGCCCCGGTAATACAGTGTAGCTCGGTATGGTGTCCGGCTTTCAGCTTTGTGCGCATTTTTATGATCAAGGCGTGAATTAATGAAATATAAAAAAAATTTGGCGTTATATCTTATCACAAAAATATTCAGATCAAGTTGAATAATAAATTTCGACGACTAGGAAAATATTCCTCTTTTTAATACAAATGTAGAAATTAATGAAATGCAAGACTTATTACAAGTTCTTGTTCCAAAATTAAGGGTTTGTTTCACAATGTCTGATTAAAGTTCCCCATAAACTATCCGACACATAAATTATCCGTAACTTAAATCCTCTCATTAAAAAACTTTGCGTTTCACAATCATAAATTTATGTGCCGATTAGCTAGTTGTCAGTTATTCCAGTTTTCCAAAGAAAATTGACTGATTGAAAATATTCAATCAAATAATTATTAATTTAATTCTTAAATGTGAATTTTGAAGTGTCTTAGATAAACTTTTTAGACCGCGAAGTGGACCGAGGCCCGTGGTATCGTTGCAAATTGATATAATTCAGTTTTAACCGTTAGAAATTGTGCGTGGATAAGTGAACTTGAGTGGTTAAATGATTTTTTCATTTTGAAAGTGCGTTTTTGTGGTGTTAGGGGTGGTATTTTTATCGTGAAGTAAGTGATTTGGTCATAACGCAAAATACACGATTTCTTCTCGTCTCCGTCATACAAATATTCGTCATATGTAAGTCCAAACTATTAAATTTATGCATTTGTTGTATGAGTCACAGTTTGTCAGTTTAATTTGTTAATCAGCACTTCAACTGGCCTGTAAAATATTCAGAACTGTAAGTGCCACTTAGACCTATTCAGATATTGTGAAACGTAAATGTGGTTTTTAAATGCCGAATAAGTTCCAAATAGCTTAAATGAAACTTTAATCAGACATTGTGAAACAAACCTTAAGTCTTAATAATAATCAATTTTATATCCAAATTAATTGACAAAACAAGAACTTACACCAGACAATCAAGTAAGAGAGGACGGCATGGTATGGACCAAAATCAAACAAAATATTAGAACAACTTTTACCCTAAGACATCGAATTTTAGTTTGTTATCCAAGGTTTATTAAAATTTTATTGAATTTATTTTGTATTTTGTTGAAATATAAAAAAAAAAAAAATTGTATAAAATAAATATATTATAATACATACTTAATAACAATTACATTGTAAAAAAAAATCACCAAATTTTAAATAAGTATCCCAGCAATAGCAATTATTATTTTTATTAGTTCAAAATTACTTAAAAAAAACATTAAAGCTCTTAACACGCATCCCTGAAGAAGTCTTGAAAAGATAAAAGATACTTAAGCTTACTGAGTCATCATCTCTTAACGATCGTTCCTTCATTTCGTATATGAAAATTAGTTACATATCGATTGGATATCTTTTGTACACTTATAAAAAACGGTTCGAATGGATGAAATACATAAGCAATTAATTCCTTAGGAGGTCCTCCTGCTGCTAATCGATTTTGTTGATCGCTATTTTCTTGATCGAATATTCCAACATACATGCGAAACAAAAGCAAATTTGTCTCACGATCTTTAAATAATATTGGTTGACAATTTGAATATCTGGGTCTTTCTAAAGCCGAAACTAATTGTGTATCATATTGAAAAACATTCAAGTCTAAATACGGCGAAACAGAGTAACTTTGGACAGACAACGGTATTTGCGGCAGCAAACGATATGCAGCATCATAATAGCCTCGTGGAAAGGCATTTATTATTCTCGTTTGGGCATGACGTATTTGGACATTGTTACTCGACGACGATGGTGCTCGCCCAGTGAAAATTGAACGTGTATCTCGAAAGTTATCACAATAATACACAAAATACCACAATAAATCCGAGGCATTTTCAGCGGATACTTTGACAATCTCATTTTCGACAAGATTATAGACAACAAATAATTTATGCAACTCAGTCGTTTGGACATTGGGATGTTTGTGTAAGTCATAGCGAATTAACAAGTGATCCTGATCGAGAAATTGTAATTTATAGATTTGCATAGCTTCGTAGATAAATAATCTACGATAGAATAATTGAATCATTTCGGTGCGTTTTTCATCTTGAAAATTCAAAACTTTTCGATATAAAAAAATTAAGATTTTTTGCTTAAGTCCATTGAGACCAGTATCAAGCATTTGGCAACAACTTTCATACTCAGGAACGTGTTTGCAAATACACTCATCGGTTCCATGGGGATAACGTCCGATTGTGTGGAGCCTAATAAATTTGCCACCTTTCAGATTCAAAACATGTATGGTTTGGTGGAACAACGAAACTACAACCATCAAATTTCCTTTGACAGAAACCCCATGGTTGTGTGACAATTTGATGAAATCATTGGGAAACTCTATTGTATCACTAACCGAACCATCGCTAAGTTTAACCATATAAAATCGATACCAAAACAAATCATATTCAAAATGCATAGGACCTATTGAATTTAACGTGTAATACGATGGAAGATGTTCTTCATGAATAGGCATGTGACTAGCTATAATAATATACTCTCCATCATCGGTGAAAATACTAAACTCTCTGTATAAGGGACGCATAAATGTCGAAGTCAACTGAATTGACCAATGCAATTGAAACAATTGATTAAATATATTCTGGCGAATTTCTTTGCCCAATCCTGTGGAACAATCCGGCGGTACATATTCACTTTTCCATTTATACAACATCTCACATGCATTTGTTGTGCCTAAGAATCTATAACTTTCAAACGATTGTTGATCTCTGGAAAAGCATATCAAATATTTACCATCGGGACTGAATTTTCGTATGAAATTTGTGTGCTTCTCGACATTAGCTATTGTAAGATTGGGTGGAATACATTTGAAAAAATCTACGCAAAAGTTCTTCGAAGGTCGACGATGAACATAGTGACGACGATCGATGCCAAGATCACGATCGGTCAACAAATGAAATAAATTAAGTGATTTATCCCTGGGGATATAGGTTTGAGGAGTTATCGATTCCATTAATTTTTGTTCAGAGAAAAAAAAATCAACATCAAGTAGAAACGTTAAATACAAAGAGAATCACTAATAATGAAAATATGATAAAATAAGTAAAATTGTTTGTACTTAATGGAAGCACTCAGCTGTAAACATAAGTTACTATTTTTCTTAAGGAGTTCAAGCGTATTTTTCGAAAGCTTTAATTTTGTGTTTGTTTATGAATAATTAAAAATAAAATATAATTTAAATTATTGCCAATTTGAAATCATTTTTAGTTATAAATATATGAAGTAAATAAAAGTATTTTTTTTTTGTATTGATTATTGTCCTAAAATTTTTAACTATCACTTAATCTACGATTATATTGCTTTGTGATTATTTTTCAAATTTAAATTATTAATTCTTTTTATATTGAAAAAGAAAAATGTAAAAATATCTTTTGCCTTAAAATTTCTCTTTAAATTTAAAAATATGTATTACTTTTGCTTAAATAAAATATTTAACTAAATATATTAAAACTATCTCTCGTTGTTGTTGTTTTTTTTCCAGCAGCAGTTAGCTTACGGTCATCACTTATCTATCTGTCATTTTTAAATTCTGATAAGATAAGCTTAGAACTAGCACTTACGTACAACACCATTACTTGTATGGGTATGTTTATGCTTTTGTTTTCTTAAAGTTTGCAATTCCTTCTTTGGGTTACTTTCTTTTTATTGTCTTTTGCGTGTTTGTTTATTCTGAAAATAAAAAGAAAGATTAATAAATAAAGAGCAGAAACAATTTCTCTGAAATCACTTGAATATAAGCCCTAAGTCCTCTTCCGCCAAAATAATTTTAGAGCTTAGAGGTAGGTAGGGAGAAATGGCGGCCAACAAACAAACTAGCTCGCTGATCCAATTAGCGTAGAAAAGCGCCGTTTTGTTGATACCATAAACTCGTTGGAACCTATTTATAGAAGAATTTAGTAGAAGCTGGCGGGAGGCCATCCACGAACGCTCCGAGTCAGACATTTTAGTGTCAAACTAGTAACTATATTGCCATACTCAGTTGGGCTCCGTGGTTTGGCTCAGAAGAATCACCCTCCGTTTTCAAAGTGCTATACTAAGCACTAGAACAGCCTTGCTATCCTTCAGTTACCCTGCATCCCGTGTCCACTCAAAACTCGAAGTCCGCATACTAGCAATCTAGCGGATTAGAAGGGGGTCGATGCAAAGGCTACCGTCTCATCGTCTCAAAGCCATTTCGTTGCGTTAAGAAAAGAGATCAAGTATTTGATCTTTATATCGGAAAGTTCGTTAAGGTCGGCATAGAAGGCATGTCCACAGGATTGTACTCTATACCGGGCTAGAGCAGGGCATTAACAGAGGAAGTGAACTATTTTTTCCTTTTCCTGCTGATCCACACAACTTCGACAGTGAGTATTGTAAGGTATACCCAGTTTTGCCGCATGTTCTCCTATTGGCCAGTGCCTAGTGCAGGTTGCAACGATCCTGGCAATGTCATGCCTTGATCTGCAGATTAGATCTTTTGTTCGGGATTACCTATAAGTGGACCACATCTTTCTAGATATAATACAGTTGCTCAGACTGCCCCACCTTCGATTGGATTCAGTTAGGAAATTTGAAAATAAATTGCCCCTCATAACTCCTAGGGGAATATATTAACTCGTTCCGCAAGTGAGCTATGAAGGGCTGATCCTTGCCTGGCCAGTTCGTCCGCCCGCTCATTACCCTCAATGCCACAATGACCCGGAACCCAGATGATGGTGACACTAAGGTTAACATTTAGGCTTGCGAGCTCGTCACGGCATTGCTGGACCAGTTTTGATGATGCCGAAGCCACAGCTATTGCTTGCATAGCCGCCTGATTATCTGCCAGAATGGCAACATTTTGGTTTTGGTTTGGGATTATTTTAAGTATCTTTCATGCCTCCCTTATTGCCAGTATTTCTGCTTGAAACACGCCGAAAAGATTCAGCGATATTTAAAAACTCGGAGAAGATTCCTGAACCAACACCACACTCCATCTTTGAACCATCAGTATAGTAGTGTCGAAATCTCTCGTCACGACGTCATCTTCCCACTCCTTTTTGGACGGAAATTTGACTTTAAAATCTCTACTAAGTCTCAGAGTAGGGGTGCAGCAGTCAGTTGGAGTCAAAAAAATTTCGGTGGGAGTCAACTTTGCTGTGACCATAGGGTTTGGCAAACCAGCAGTTTAAATCGTTTAGTCTTATTGCGCTGCAAGATACTATGTATTTAATGTGTAAATCAAGTGGTAAAAGGTGGTAAAAAAAAAACGCTTAAGGCGTCCGTTGGGCACGTACGTTGCGCCCCTGTTGTGCCAACCAACGCTAGCAGTTCTCTGCACCTTCTTTATTTTCTTTATATTATACGCTTTGCTAAGTGTAGACCACCACACAATCGAACCATACGTGAGGATGGGTCGTACCACGGCTATGTACGTCCACAAAATCATCTTCGACTAGAGGCCCCACTTTTTACCGAATATTTTGCTACAGGCATAGAACGCTGCGCACGCTTTCTTGACGCGTTCTTCAATGTTTAACTTCCAGCTCAATTTCGGGTCGAGAACTACGCCCAGGTACTTCGCACTGGAAGACAGCGTAAAGCCTAAAACAGATGTGCAGCAGAGGCTACATGCAGAGCCTGGAATATGTCAGCTCTCATAAGAACCTGTGTAAACTTATTTCCCCCCCCCCCCCCCCACTCACTAGCTTGACCAGGATTTTATTCATGACTAAAAGCCATAGAAGAGAGAGAACACCACCCTGGGGTATACCCCTACTGACATGTTTGGTTGAAATTATTTTACCCAACATATATCCAATCTATGATGTAGTCACCCAATTCAGCCAATTCTCTCCGATTTCCTACGAATCGGAGACATTTTGCTTCGAGGTAGTTCTCCGACCAGCAAAATGTCTCCCATTCGGAGGAAATCGGAGAGAGTTCCGCTCCGACGGTTACCTCGATAGGGCCGAGAATCTGATAGGACGTTGTCCAAAGCTCTTTCTACGTAAGAAGGTAGCGAGAGTGTATTCTTTATAGTTTATTGTTTTCTCAATTGTACGCACTACCTCATGGAGTGCCGTCTCTGTCGACTTACCCTTAAGGTAGGCATGTTGAGAGTTTGATAGAGGACGTCTGTCTAAGATGTCCCTAATATGCGTGTCTAGGATGCGCTCCAATGCTTTAAGTACAAAGGAGGTAAGGCTTATTGGTCTAAAATCCTTCATGGTTTCATGGCCTCGCCTGTCGCCTACCGACCTTTGAGATAAAAACTACTCTTACATGTCTCCACAGCCCGGAAAGTGTGTCGACATCAGAGCTTAGAGAAATAATTAACCATGGTAGCATTTCAGCCATTTAGATTAATAATATTTAGAGGTCACGGTCGCTCATCGCTAATTTCTTTTTTCCATACAAATTGTATGAGAAGTTTTCCTTTGTTTGCTTCTTTTTTTTATAACTTTACACTCGGTTATCGAACGGAAATGATTGAGACGTATTCTTAAAGGAAATTAAATCTTCTTTAAAAATGTCCTTAACTAATTTTTTAATTACAGTACTCTTTCCGAAATTATTGAAGGTTAAAGTGGATGGTTAATTCTATAGTTTTTTGGATTCCCTACTAAAAATATCTTCTATGTAATGAGTTTAATGAGATAAAAATATTTATAAAAACACAATACCACTACTTTTCAAATCAATTTTTATGAAAAAATTGCCTTTAAATTGATTGCTTCATGTTTAATTGTTTATTTTTTTTTTTGTCCTGTTTCTTTGCGTTCAAATTTTTTTTTTTTTTTTTTTCTTAAACAATAAATTCATTTCAACATTTATACAACAAAATTTAATATTAGGATTATATATTATAGCTGATATTTTCAACAGGGGAATCCACAAAATTTATGGAATTAATTAATCGTCCACTTTAACCTTTAGTCCAGTCAACGAAGGAAAAATAAATGAAATAAATCGTGTAGTCTAGGTTAAGTGGTAGAAATTTTTTCTAAAGAACCTTTACCCCTCTCCTGTCTAAAGCTCGCGGGTCTGGACTGGGGACTTTCAGTATATTATACCTAAACATCACCCCTAACTTATGAAAACATAATCCGGACTACATGATTTTTCCTTCGTTGGCAAAGTGACGGTTTTACAAGAGAAATAATTTTCTAAAAAAGTAGTAGTTTCCATAATTTTAGATTTTTTCAAAAACTGAAAGACCTACAGCTATCTAGTTTTTAGCGTTCGACTAAGAATTAACAACGGCCATAAATACTGAACTAAAATTTAGCACTTAGCTACAAAAAATTTTGAAAATAAAATCATTATAAATTTTTTTTTTCAAAACTTTAAATTTAAGTTCAATTTTTTTATAACCAGTTTAATAAAAAAACTTGTTTTAGCAACAAAATAAAAGAATAGGTCCTCGGATTTTCAAAAACCTATAGTGTTGTATTATAGGTACTTCTATTGATTTTAAATAATTATTAATGCACTTTACGTCAATGCTTTAGAAAATGGTCCCTCCCTTATAAACGAGGGGACATAGACCCCCCTATCCTAAACGATTTTTTTCTTAGTACATGTATGAAAATTATTTTACAAAGTCATGGTCAGTAACTTGGAAAAATCCATTATACTTTTTACCTTTAAAGAAACAGTATTTTTCATAGTGAATTCAAACACTGTAGCAAATAAATTAAATTAGGAAATAAACTCCCTTCCAAATCATCAATGGAATAATTTTGAATACATATACTTATTTTTTTCTGTTATTTCTAAATAAAATTGATCTAGAAACACTAAATTTTGTAGGCTAATGACCGATTTTTTAGATTTCTTGACATTTCTCCACCCCGCATCTTCCTTAGTGTTGCTCCAAGCGAAAATATAAATATAACATTTTTTGTAGGAAATTTAATTTACTTTAATTCCTTGGTTCAGACTTTTTCATTTAAGCCCTTGGTTTTCGAAATATTCGCGAAAAACTAAAAAAGGGGACCTTTAACCCCCTCTCCAGGCTTAAGCTCGCGGCCCTGGGCTGGGGACTTTTGGTATGTTGGACCTGAGGGTCACCCCTACCACTTAAAAAAATAACCTAGACTACACGATTTATTTCATTTATTTTATGATTTTAGGTCTTCGTTGACTGGACTACTTCAATAACTTTGGAAAGAGTACTGTAATTAAGAAATTAGTAACTGAACTGAATATTTCAAAATTTTACTCATTTATACTTATAAATAATCTCTTACAAAACGCCCTAAACAAGCTAACAAAATGGGCCGATCGATGTGGACTGGGTGTAAACCCCCACAAAACAGACCTTGTCCTTTTCTCCAGGAAATATAAAATTCCTCCTATAGACCCCCCTTCTATCAAAGGTATACCACTAACTTTCACAGACGAAGCGAAATATCTGGGTCTTATTTTAGATAAAAAGTTAAGTTGGAAACCAAACATGAGAGATGTCTCCAACCCCGCATTACTCATTGGCTCTATACATCAGTAATCAGACCTATTCTAACATAGGGTGTGGTGGTATGGTGGACCGCTTTAGATAAAACAACGTATTGTGATAAATTGAGTAAGGTTCAACGTTCAGCATATCTGTGCATGAGCGGAGCACTTCGTACGACTCCTTCAGCTGCACTAGACATTCTGTTCCATCTCTCACCTCTCGACATTTTTGGCAAACAGACGGCTGCAAACACAGCCATTCGTCTTACGGCCTCGTCGCAATGGATCAATAATGCAATTGGTCACTCCATTATTCTGAACTCATTCGGATCAATTCCCAGTAACATCGACTACACCATCCCAAAGTTACAGTTTGATAAAAACTTCCAGGTAACCATCCCCTCCAGATCCAGCTGGGAGAATTCGGCATTGTTGAATAATGAATCTATTGATTTCTACACTGACAGATCAAAAACTAGTGACGGGGTTGGTGGAGGTGTATACTCAAACAGACTAAATCTAAGTCTCTCTTTTCGCCTTCCCAATCACTGTAGCATATTCCAGGCGGAACTATTGGCGATAAAAGAAGTCCTATCTTGGCTTAAGAAAAACGTGATATCAAACACGGATATCCGCATATTTTCAGATAGCCAAGCAGCCATTAAATCACTGGACTCTGTCTCTACCAACTCAATAACAGCCTTCAATTGTCGATCATCTCTCATGGAGATGGCACAGCAGTTTAAAATTCATCTTTGTTGGGTGCCGGACCATAGAGAAGAGACATTCCCGGAAATTGTATGGCCGACGAACTCGCCAAAGAAGGAACAATGCTAACTATTTTACCAGACAGGTAAAATACAGGCACTCCTATCGCTACACGTAAACTAATGCTGAAGCAGGATGCTATACAGAAAACAAACCTCAGGAACAACATCACCACCTGTTCGGCGACGAAACAGATTTGGCCAACACTGAATCTGAAGCGCTCTAAATGTTTGATAGCTTTAAGCAGATCACATATCTGCTCCATAATAGGTGTCATAACAGGACACTGTCTTATTGGCAAGCACGCAACACGGCTTGGTGTTTACTCTAATGACTTTTGCAGAAGCTGCATGGACGAAGAAGAAGAGGAATCGATTCCTCACCTTCTTTGCACATGCCCTGCTTTATCTCAAAGACGCAGACTCCATCTTGGAGACTTCTACTACAATTATCCTAGTGATCTGGCAAATATAGATATAAATAATCTCGTTCGCTTCGTAAGAAGCTCCAAGTGGTTCAACGACTAGTGAGGAAGTCCCCTAGATTCAATGTGGTATCACAATGGACCAAATTATGGTCTAAGTGAGTCGGCTCTTGCTGGCTACCACGTCAACCTAACCTAACCTACTTATAAATAAATAAAGAAATAAATAAATAAAATGAAATAAATTTATATTTTGATGATACTTACTGTTTGTTAATGATGTTGGAGAAAGATATCAGAAAAATTGTTCAAAAAGCTCGGCTGGTTTTCCTGTAACTGCCTTCAAAGCATTCCATATAGAAAAATGAGGTTCTTTTTTGCGTCAAATGTATAGATACACACATCGTCATAGTCATCATTGTTTATGTTTTGCGGTGCTTGACATCATAGGTGTCAGTTGAAGTCTTCTTAGTGAAATTGACCCATTGAAATTCGTAAATAAATGGGTATTACATCGACTTGATAAAGGAACAAAGACCAACAGGGCGTGCTAAAGTTAAAAAAGAAATACGATTATCCATTAATTTTTCGCTAAATCATACAAAAATTTAATCTTAATATATAAAGAAATTTTAATACAAAATTGCTAGAAAATAAAAATCCAAATTTGGACAGGGTGATCCAAAAATTAAATCAAAGTAAAGCTAAATAGTCCATTGAAATGTTACAACCTTGCATTTCATACAGGACACATTTTTTTTTAAAGGATCTGTTGGAGGGATCAGTATGAAGGCAGTTTCACAATGCGACGAGAAAACTAGACGTCAGCGTGACGAGATCTCTTCGCAGTTGTTCTCTTTTAAAAACAAGTTTCAAAATAACGCTGCTTCTTTTTTCAATTTTTCGAACGACGAGAAATGCTTGATTATGTTTAAAATTCTTTTTTAAGAGAGAGAAACTACGAAAAGATCTCGTCACGCTGACGTCTCGTTTTCCCGTCGCATTGTAAAACTGCCTTGAGTGTAAAAACGAGTTTTCGGAGTTGAACTTCCCCCCATTTGGCCACCATTTTGGAAAAAGGGGGCGTAAAAAGTTCTTCGTGATATCTTGAGAACCATACATCGCACAAACAAAATTTTGCCACATTTGTGTAAAGAATTAAGGTCTCTCAAAAAAAGATGACCATTGTCAAGAAAAACATCATTATCTTCTTCTTTTATTTATTTTATATCCTCTTTAAGATAAATTTCTTAGAACGGTCATCTTGTTTTGGTTATAACTTGTTTGTTTTCAATTTTACCATAAAAAGTGTGTTAACAGAAATTGTAGAGAACTTAATTCTCTACACAAATGTGGCAAAATTTTATTTGTGCGATGTATGGTTCTTAAGATATCACGATGAACTTTCTACGCCCCCTCTTCCCACATGGCGGCCAAATGGGCGAGGAGTTCAACCCCGAAAACTCGTTTTCACACTGTACAAAATGCAAGGTTGGGCCAAAATTTTGTAACATTTCAATAGACTTAAAATAGTCTGGTAAATTTTTGAGACTAACTATTTCTAGCCGTGGCGTGATGGTCAGTGCGATGGACTGTCATGCCAGAGGTCTAAGGTTCGATCCCAAGCCTCGCCACCTATTTTTTTAAAAGAAAAAACGGCCTCTTACGAGGAATTGACAAATCCTCCAAGAGTATCTCCTGTCACAAAAAAGTGCCGCTCGTTAGCCGTTCGGATTCGGCAATAAACTGTAGGTCCTCTCCATTCCTGTAGACACGCACACAGGAATGGTTGAGAGTTGTAAGTCACTAGGCCCTAGTTCTTCATGAGCTGTTGTGCCATCAAATTTATTTATTTATTTAACTATTTCTACATCACGTTTTTTGAATTCACTCTTTAATTTTAGTGTAAAAGCATATAAAATTATAAATATTTTATTTTTTACTTTAAATACTGACAATAATTAATTTAAATTTAACCTTACATGTACATAGCATAACAAAAAGACACAATAGCTTTGTTCAGTGAAGAAATAGTTAGAACAGGACAGAACAAGAACTGATTTTGACATTTCCCACAAATCCTGTTCTAATCCGTTCTAAGTTGTTCTACATCAAAAGCAAGTATAGAAAATCCTGCTCTAAACTGTTCCAGACAGACTCACTGAACAGCAAGTCAGAACAGTTTAGAACAGAAAATTTCTCACTGAACAGCAAAAACCTGTTCTTTTCTGTTCTAAACTGTTCCAAACTGTTCGGAACAGCCTCACTGAACACTCCTAATATGTTTTAATATATGTATGTACTTATTTTTCAAACATAGGAGCATGGATGACAACTCAACTTAGTTGAGTAAGTTGAGTTTAGCTTCAGGCCAACTAAACTTTAAGACATCCGAAATTGATTGAAGTACAATTAGTAAACAGCAAGTTGTAGGTATTTTATAAAAAAAAATTATATTTCCGAATTATAGGTAACGCCCGCAAAAATATCCTTACCATTTTTATTGATGTCTCATGACTGTAAAAATATTATACATAGGTATATAGATTAAGTAAATATTGCAATACTATTAGAAATATTTTATAAAATTGGTGTAAGAGAAACTGAACCAGAATGGTTTCGAAGTTTTCTTGGAGGTAGAACACAACGTATTTCAGTAAATAGTCAAATTTCAAGTTCCCTCCCTGTTAGCATAGGCATCCCCCAAGGGACCCTTCTTGGTGTATTAATGTTTCTCATCTACATAAATGATATGGAAAAAGTTTTGAAATATTCGTGGCTTAAATTTTTTGCAGACGATGGTTTTTGTGCATTGCTGGTCCTAATATAGAAACATGTGTGAACAATCTTAATGAAGATCTTGGTGAATCGTCTATTGTTAAATATGGAAAAGTCAAAGTGTATGCTGTTGAACGTTTTGTCGTTACCGTCCCATTTGTCTATTCATGTCGACAATTGTCCCCTTGAAATTGTGTCCCATATAAAATATCTCGGTGTTATCTTGGACAGTAAACTTACGTGGAATGCACATATGGACAACATTTGCAGAAAAGTGTCAAAAAAGCTGGGAGTCCTACGTAAAACAAGAACCAGTCTCTCAATGATCAGTGCAATAAAAGTATATAATGTGATAATTAAACCCCTCTTTGAGTATTGTCCCACCTTATTGTATTTCTGTAATATCACCCAAAAAAGCAGATTGCAGGTGTTACAAAACAAAGCATTGCGAGTTTTATTAAAGCGCGACCACTATGCCAGGGGGACTATTATGTAAAACGATAATCGATAATCGATTATGAGAAACGAGAATGGTGGTAAAAAAAAAAACGAATCTCGTATTTTATTAGCGATTACGAGTAACGAGACTCGTAAATAAAAACGAAACTGGTTAAAACTAACTAGTGGCATCATTGTATATATAAACTATAGTACTATCATGGTTGCTAACGATGGTAGCGACACCTACAGGACATACGTTCCACTAATGTGTGGAGAGTTTTAATTCGGGAGAAGAAAAGAACGAGAAAGCTGTATTCTAAATTCCTGACAGTTAGAGTGAAAGAAAAAAAAGTACATTTTCGTTGAAAATAAAGATAAAAATAAAGAGCATAAAGAAGGGGCAATTAAGTTTTTCTGTCTTTCCTTTTGAGATTTTGTTTATTTTTCATGATGTAAAGGGGAAAGCCGATGAAGGCAAAAAAGTTTTCGTGTTTTGTTTTGATGTTCTGAAATTGGGAGTATAGGAATACTTACATACGTACATACATATTTGTTTACGTGCAAAGTTTTCGGGCATTATTTCAACAGTTGAAATTGTCAGTGCGTTGTACTAGCCGGTTTCGACTTTAAATTTTTGATATTGTGATTTGATATTGTGATATTTGATTTGCTATAAGTTTTTTTAAAAACTACCTGCAAAACCAACCTACTTTTACCTACATAAAATTAAATTTTAAAATAAATTCATATTCCATTTCGTGCTATTAATATAATACCGTGTTTAATTTTTTTTATATTTTTGCTACAATTTGTCCGCGAAAAACTTTACGTGCGTAGTGTTTTGTTAAAATTACCCGCCGGTGAAATACAAGTGTTTTTATTTTTTTTTTAACAATAAAATTAAATTACATATTTTTTTTTTATTTTTGCTTGCTAAAATTCCGTGAAAAAAATTTTACGTGCGTAGTAAACAAATCGTATTAAATTACCCGCCTGTATAATAGCCCGAGCTTTAATACGAGTGTTTTTGTTTTTTTTTTTGTAACAATAAATTTAATTGCATATTTTGCTTGCTGAAATTCCGTAAAAAAAGTTTACGTGCGTAGTAAAATCTAATTAAATTACCTATCTTGATAAATTTTGTGTTTTTGATATTTTTTTTTGTGTTTGTGCTTTATTTCAGCGGTTATTTTACAACAACCTATAAAAAACTTTCTGTAAGTTCTTGGTTTCAGCGTTTAACATTTTTTTAAACTTAAATTTACAGGGTGTTCCGTTTCTTGTCACCTACTTGCTTTCTTTTTTTAAATTGCATTTCTTTTAAACCTCGGCGTAATAAACTAGAATATCTTTAATAATCTAACGGGTGTATTTATTGATTGACGGGTTTTATTTATTTGTTGTTTACTTTTTTAGCATATACATATATCAATAATTGGCGGATTTTAATTTATTTGTTGCTGAATTTTTAACCAATTTTATTACTAACTTATACTCATTTATTTGCTCAATTTTTATTCTTACGTTTACCTTGTTTTTTGCCACTAATAATATATATTTACTTATATTTTAGTTCACATTTAACTTATTTGATTGCTTATTTTTTCTGAATTAGCAAGTTTGCTTACTTTTTTAAACTACTTATTTATTTATTACTTCCCTGGTTACTTATTTTTTATTTGATTGCATACGTTTTCTTTTGCTGTAGGTTATTTGCATACCTTTTTCCTTATTATTCATTTATTTAATAATTAATTTTTCCTTCTTACTTACGACCTGATTGTGAGAAGTATACATTTGTTAATATATTCAAGTACCCCAATTTTCGTGAATTTACGCGCGAAAGTGATTTCAAAGTTAAGTGTAACTGTGATAAAAAGTTTTGTGTTAGTGTGATAAAAAGTTCTGTGTTACTGTTATAGTTCAGTATTGTTGTGATAGTGTTCATTTTTTTTAACTTGATTAAAAAAAAAAAAAAAAACATGGTTAAGTGCTGTTACGCAAAGTGCGGTGTTGTGCAAAAACGGCCTAGTCGCATTTCTTTTTTTAAACTTCCGTCAGATCATAGAAGGCCTATTTGGCAAAAGCATGGGGGTCTTTCTCACACCGAGGATGTATCTGACTCATCTTACATGTGTGAAGCCCACTTTTATGAGAAGGACATAATAGTTAGGTCCGGTCGTAAATGTCCTTCTCAAAATGCTCTTCCAATGTGTTTTATGTCAATTTGCAGTTGCTCCGATGATGCAATTGACGCTTCATGTCTTCGGATAATGGAGGCATGGAGGTCTCGTAGGCAGCCGACCTCTACGGTCACAACTGCGGCTCCCCATTTATTTGTACCTCCACGTCCCTTCGCACCTCTACTCGCCCTTCCACATACACGCCCACTTTCACCATCACCTCAACTTCCACTTCCACTTTCACAACCACCACCTTCACTTCCTTATATCCACCCAATTTCACAACCACAACCTCTACTACCTTCTATACGCGCGCTTCCACCTCTACGGCATTCTCGTCCGCTTTTTCATCCACCTTCATCCGTACCTTGCAGTCCAGCTTTATCTCTGATAAATCTGGCTGCAACCTCCACCAAAACATACGACAGAGATTATTCTCTGCCGTGTGTTGATCCTTCTGTACCCATTTCACCCTCCCAATTTCCCTCCCCTAGGTATCCAACATATAAAGCTGTGCGAAAAATAAACCGGCGGCTCTTTACGCCCCGACGAATTTTTCGCACACCTATTAAAAATAGGCAAAATCCGATATATAAGCTTAGGGAAAATTTAGAGTTAGCGATGGAAGGGTTTTCGGAAGAGTTGCGAACATTTATTATGGCGCAACTCTTCCATAAGGTGAATGCACCCTGGGGCCCGAAAGAAAAAGACTTATTTTTAAGATTTTTCTTTAAGTCCCCAACGTGTTATTCGTTTATGATTAGCGTAGGATTTAAACTGCCATCGGTAAGTACGATTTACCGATGGCACTCGGAAATTCGGCTACCGGCGGGACTCAGCAAGCACATGACGGATGTGCTCACTGAAAAGGCGAAAGGCATGACGGCCATGGACAAAAAGAGTGTTCTGCTGTTTGATGAAATGGCTATCCAAAAGGAATTGGAATATAATATCAAGGATGATATTATTTACGGATTTACGGACTTCGGAGAGTTCGGAAGGAAGAATACAATAGCCTCTAAAGTGATGGTTTTCACACTTAGAGGTTTGAACACCAATTGGAAACAGACCATAGCCTACTACATGGGAACACCGAATGGAGAAATGCTTTCAAAAATGCTAATGGAAATTATTACAGGAGTAATAAAATGTGGCTTAACCTTAGTTGCAACCAGCTGTGACCAAGGATCAAACAACGTATCTGCTTACAAGAAGCTTCTACCACCAAAATCAATTGAGAACAAACCCTATCTGGAGATAGATGACCAAAGAGTTTTCCTGCTGCATGATTACCCACATCTTTTTAAGAGTGTGAGGAATATCCTTTTGACACACCGAATCCATATAGGTGATGATATTGTTGACTGGCGGGTTCTGGAGAGAGTTTTTGAGGAGGACTCGAAAGGGGAAACCTTTAAAGTTTTCTATAAACTGACAAAGTCGCATATCAAACCGAATGGATTCGAGAAATTGTCAGTTAAGTTGGCTACCCAGGTATTCAGTGAAACTGTGTATACTGGTATAATGTATGCATTAGGAACAAACTGTTTTAAAACCACCGAGGAAATAAAAGTAGCTGAAGGAACAGCGAAATTCATTAAAAAAATGAATGACCTATTTGACAGTTTGAATACGGGTCAGCGATATTCAAGAAATCCCAATCAGCAAGTGTTATCTGAAACAACAGACACTTTACAAAAACTTACAGAAGCAAGAAAATGGATATCTACGTGGAAATCGAGCGGTCGTTATTCAATCCCACCTTGCTTTAATGGATTAAAGCAAACGTTGTTGGGAATTGTGCAGATGTGGGAATATCTCAAAAGCGAAGAGCAGAGCTATTTCCTACTCGCACATCTCAATACTGATGTAGCTGAAAATGTTTTCTCCATGGTTCGCTGCAATAGGGGCTCTTACGAGAGAAATCCTTCAGCGTGGAGATTTATCCGAAACCTAAAGCAAATCATGTTCCATCATTTTACTTCAGCAGAACACTCAGGGTACGAAGATGCCAGGGCGGAACCACTATTACAAGCAGCGGAATACGAGAGAAGAGCTCAAATTCAGTCAGCTGAGGACAAAGACTTTGAATTTGAAGTGAGCATCGAGGACGACATCTTAGAGAAAAACCTGGCCTATACCCTGGAAGAAGACGTGGATAACGATGAAGTCTATATCGTAGAAGAAAATCTCGATGACCATGATGAGGAAATGGAAACAAAGATGAAAACGGAATTTTCAGAAAAACTGCAGAAAGCAGCTGCTGCATACTACGCCGGGTTTGCAGCAGGTAAACTTCAAAAAAAGCTCAATTGCAAAGATTGCCCTAAGTTTTTAGTCGGAGAGGATGCCAACGAAAAGATAAGGCAACAAACTTTGCTAATACAACTAAGAGCATATGCTACAATCGCGACAAGCTCGGATTTTGGAAAATTAACAGTTCCTTCGAACCCTTTCCAAAGAACTGTTAGATTTTTCCAACAACATTTCGAAGCTCATTTTGCGGAAAGGCAATGTGAAGAAAGGCTAATCGAAATGTGGTGCTCGGAAGTTATGAAGAAAAACATCTTTAGCACGGACTGCATCAGGGAACATGATGAAACAATTGCCAAATTTTTGCTGCGAGGACTTGTTATACTTACAACAAGAAAGATCAACAAGGATATCAAGGTGACAAAAAAAAGTCTTTAGTTTTTAAGTTTTTATTTATAAGATATGTTTAAGAGTATTTATGTTTAGTTATTAAAATTTAATGTAAATAAAATACAGTTCTAAAAGAAATATTTCGAATATTTATTTTTATATAATATATATAATTTATAATGTATCTCCAAAAATTTAGTAGTTTGAAGTAGTATTAGAGCGAGGACTGGGCCTTTTGGAGAAACCTCATTAAAAAAAATGCATGTGCTATACTTATAGTAATTTGAAGTAGTATTAGAGCGAGGACTGGGCCTCTTGGAGAAACCTCTTTAAAAAAAATGCATGTTTAAAGTAGTTATAGAACGAGGACTAGGCCTCCAGGGGAAACCTCAAAAAAAAAAACGCATTTGGTATTCTACCCCATTGGGTGATGTGGAAAAGAATACACGCCAACAAAATATTTAATTGGTGTATTTTTTGGAAGTATATTCGCTTAAAACAAAAATGCACTTAAACTTAGCGGATTTTTGTTGTGTTTTGCATGGTATTTTTTTAACCGAATATACATGAACGTACAAAAAATACACCTAAAGACTTTTTTTACGAGAAAGAATAAAGAAAGAATAACTATATTGGTAAGTAAATAAATTGAAGACATTTTTTCGTTTTTACAATATTCAAGACTTTGCAGAGATGTGGCAAAAAGTGGAAAAGTTAAAGACAAAACGTGGTAGGTATATTTTATATATTTATTTATTTAGGAAAAATATATAAAGTCAATTTACAATATTTCAATATGTACTTTTCATAATTTTAATCATTTTTATTTTTAAAGACTATGTTGAAAATCGAAATAATTAATTTTAAAAATAAACACGTAAATTTGCTCAAAACACGTTGATAAACTAATTTGAAAAATACAGTTTCCTTTTTCTGACTAGCAAAATTAAATTTGCTGTAAGTTTTTTTTTAATTTCTAAATGCAAGATACCTACCGAAGAAAAAATTGTATGCAAAATTGAGAGTTTTGGAAAAAAAAATTTAGCAACTTTTTTTTTTATTTTTAAGAACTGGCACTTCCTAGATCACGAATATGCATTTTTGAAGTCGCTAGGTCACTTAGTTAAGTCGCAATTCAAGTTTAAAGGTGTAAACTTTGATGCCTCTAGCACGTCTGATTTAGCCGCAAATCGCGTTTAAAGTCGATTATTCGTTATATTTTAAATTTTTAACGAGACTTTTTTGAGCATTTCCAGAATTTTTTTGTAGCTTAAAATGGCTTTTTAGCGTTTTTGAATTTTTTCCGTGGCCCCGCCCACTTGTTGGGATTAATCAAAAAAATCAATTTTCGACTTCAAATAGAAAAAAAAAAATGATTAAAAAAGAATGGCAAAACTTAAGCCTTAACTACATAAGCCACTTTTTGCAAAATTACAAAAGTAAAAATATTTTTTTTTCCCGCTAGCGCAAATGTTTTGTGAAAAAGAATGTACACAATTCTTTTTAAACCAAAATCTAAGCTTTCTGCATCATTTTTATACATTTTCCGGTGAGCAACACTATCCCAAAATGAGTTTGAAAATTTTCACTTTTGTACTTTTTCACTTTTTTGGCTTATGTAGTTAAGGCTTTATAATGTCATGCTTTACTTTTTTTTTTAAAGCCAGAAGTCCGTTCTTCCACTATGTTTCTGAATCAAATTATTTGAAATTATTTGAGTAAACAGTTTTTGAAAAACTAATTTTCAAACTCAAAATTGTGAAAAAACAATGAAAAAAAATTGTTTTCAAGCTAATTTATTTCAAAATTTTACGTTAATAGGTAGTAGTTTTGTTTTCAATATTCGATGCTCTTATCAATTTCTAGTCAAATGCCTTAAAATCTTTTTGTTTTTGAGAAAATTGATAAAATAGCCAAATATGATCTTTGGAGCAACATGTAATGGATGGAAGCCGAATTTAAGGCAAACTTACTTCTATTATTTTCAATTTTCTCAAAAGCTAGAAAATATTTTGATGTTTTATTTTGGTTTTTTGTGTTTGACTAAAAATTGATGGAAATTGAATACAAAAATATTACCTAACAGTGTAAAATTTTGAACAATTCAGTTTTAACAGAATTTTTCAATTTTTTTTTTAAATTTAAGTTTGAAAATTAATTTTTGAAAAACTGTTTGCTAAACAACTTAATTTGAAAAATAAATTGAAAAAGAGATTTCAGGATTTCCAAAAAGGTATAGGTAACATAGCATTGTAAGTTTTACCGTTTTTAAATAATTGTTTTTCAGTTTTAAGTCAATTTTTTAGAAAATTGCCTCTCCCGCCTAAACGGGGGAAATAGGCTATCCTCATACGATTTTTTTCTTGTCTTTGTTAAAGCTCTGAAATCAATAGCACTTCAACAATAGAGCTTTTTAACAAACAGCAATATTATCTCTGTCTCGTTCATTTTTAAATGTCAAACTAAAATTCTTGGCACAATGACATTTTAGTGGCAGCCATTTGTTGGTTTTATTTTGGAGGCAAATAAATGTTTGGAATTGTTATTTCCTTTTTTTTAGAAAATCTAGAAGTAAAAATGTTTTTATAATTTATTTCAGATATTTTAATCTTTTTATGGCACAAAATAGCTAGATTTTTGTAATTAAAATTAGCCCGCCTTTTTTTCTTTCCAATTTCATCTGTCATTGTGCCAAGTTTTTGCTGTCATCTGAACTGACAATTTGGTAGAGATCTCTATTGAAAAAAAAAACTGAACGAGTTACTAAATGGACACGGTTACTTTGTCGCACTTCGTAAAAATTTTGTCGCACCCTGTAGGTATATGGTGATAAATAATTGTAAACAAATTCAAACCTCAAACAAACAAAATCTAACTACCTATACTACCTACATTTGCAATTTGTCGCATCTTGTGCAAAACACCCTGCACATAGATAGACAAAAATCATCCGCAATATATAGCTACTACTATAATAATATATCTACATTGCATGAGAATTGCCAAAAAGGTAGTGAAAAGTAGCAACATTGCCTCTTCATCAAACTGAAAATAAACCAAAAACCTACACCAGAAAATAATAACGATTTCATACGTAACCTACAAACATACATATTCCTCTTTATCCATTGGAGAAGCAAATCCTAAAATCAGAAGAAAATAAAAAATCTACCGTTATATTAAATTCAAAGAAGAATAACAAAATATTTTGACGTTCTCTTTATTTTATTCTATTCGTTGCAATGACAAAAACAGCTGACTCAGTTATATCTCCCTTACTCCCCTTTATTCTTATGTGAAAATAAATAATATAACTCTCTCTGTCTTACTACTTTATATTGAACCCATTTCCTACCCCCTTTCAAGTCTCCAACGTCAAAATTCATACGAATCTAGCGCCACGCATAGGACATGCGTTCCATTAAAAAAAACGACTCCATGATAGTACTATAGTTTATATATACAATGGTGGCATTTGATGTCGTTCGGCTTTCGTTTTGGATTTGTTGTCGTTTGTTTCTTTGATTGAATTCTCGTTTGTCATAATCGCTTCGTTTTCTCTGCCATTCGTTTCGTATCTCATAATAAGAGACATGCTTGAATCAATAAACTGGCTCAATATAAACAAGCATCAACAAATGAATAAGCAACATACCCCGAGTTCGTAAAAGTAAACATGCTCAATCACTGCTAAAAACAATCGCAACAAAATGGTAGAAGTTATGTCCAATTTGGACAAAATTTGATTTTAATGCTGAGAGCAAACATCAGCGCTTCTAAAACAGTGAACACAATTTGAAACGGACTTCACTTGCCTGCAGAAATGCGACTTGAATGTGGCAGTGTTGCCGAAGTTTTACTTTTACGAACTCGACCTATTTCGATTAACAAAATTCATAGTATATTGTTTTCATAAAATAATTCATCTTGGTTCTTTTAGCTATTTCAGGTTTAATTAGGAAGGTTTTATGGATGTTTTCAATGAAATTAAAGATTTCTTAAAATAAGCAATATAATTTTCAAAGTCACTATTTTGTAATTCTATTTCATGTATAGATCCAGTAAAGCCCAAATTTAACCTTTTGCTTTCCAATCGTGGAGTATTTTCCCCAACTAGCATCGCCCTGTGTCGAAATTCGACACTTTCAATTTCGCAAACAATTTGTTTAAAAATATTGAAGGAAAAACACATTTTTTTTTTATATTTTATTATTTTTTGAATATGTACAGTGTTCGACAGTTAAAGCGAGGTTTTTTGATACAAAAACGTACTACACACAACTGATAAATAGTAGTTGTCTGATTTTGATACATTAGACAACTAAAACACAACTCAACTGATTTGCATAATACCCGAAGACAACTAAAAAGGCAATCATTTAGTTAGTTGTCTCCTAGTTGCCTTTTGACAGAGAACTAGTTGTGATCAATAATACCGATTGTCGTTGAGATGAAGAAGGGAGTGACATTGTAAATTTTTTTTTTAATTTTTTACCAATTTAAAGGCTAAAAGAAAACTTAAATTCTTATGTGATTGGCGAATTTCTACAATCACTCGTTTTCAATTGCGCATGACAAAAAATTGTAAAAAGTAAGGAAATGTAACACAAAAGTTCTAGTTAAAGGACTTTAAACTATTAAACAATTAAAAAATGGCTTTATTTTTTTAATGCATCAAAAGAAATGTTTTTTTTCTAACTGAATATTTTTAAAAAATTAATTAAAAATATTTCCTACAAATTTCAAGCGTTTATCGTCAAAAGTAGCATGCATTTGGTATCGATTCGGAAATATTTAATATATGTATATTCCAAAACGGATGGTACCAACATCTTTATTGTGTTCGATTTTCTAGTCGAGCCGAACACTGGGGGGTTATTACCAAATGCGCGGCGGATCGCTTTAAAAGCGAAACCTCACATTCGACCATGTTCGCTTTTGGTTATTTCCAAATGCGATCGAGGACGAAAATGAATCTTCCAGTTTCTCTCACATAATTCCAAAAATTTCCAGGCCACTCCCATTTTTACTTCCACTCTTCTCATTTAATTGTCAGCTATTTCCAAAAATTTGACAGTAGGTAGCTGTTTGCCGTGCAAACAAGTTGTTTTTTTGACATGGATTACATGTCTTTCTCGGACGGTTGGGGGTGATGTAGCGAAATGAGGACCGTCACGAAAACATGTACCGCTCGCGCCCTACTGCTAAGTGACTGTTTGCACTACAGACTTCCTAAATATACCAATCGATAGATAAAGATTGCGCAAAGATTATAGAGAAATTGTTTTATAGCTATCGCCTCATAGTTTCATGTGATGAGTCATCGCGTTTGGGATAAATTGCAGCAAAATTAGGGAGTACTCAAATTAATTTGACTCAATTTCTTCGGATATATAAGTGCCACTGACGTCATTGATATCTCTTTCGAAAGGGTTTGAAAAAGGGCATCCCTACGCGTATTTCCCATATCGTTAATTCACGTTATAGCACATAAGACATGTAATCCATGTTCGGTAGGTGCCACAAGGGCAATCTACCAAGGGTATTTTTTTCTTAAAGTATTTGCATTGTTTTTGTTTTCTTAAAGTATTTGCATTTACATATAATTTTGCAATGTTTGTTACTCTTAACTAAAAAATAAAAACATTTTGATAGAATAGTGTGTTTTTCTTTGTCGAAATTGAAGAAGATACATAATTATTTGCAAATTATTTATGTATTTACATTTTCTTTCAATCCGCCAACAATCCGCTATCTAGACACCTATCGCTTTCAAACCCAAAATGAAATGTAGAGAGAACTTTCGCTTTGGCATGAAAAGCGAATCGCTTTTGAGAATAGGAAAATGCAAATCCGCCATCAAAAGCGATCCGCCGCGCATTTGGTAATAACCCCCCTGTTTTTCGACCATGATTTAGTAGCTTATGGGGCTTAAGGTTAAAATTCACTCTAAATGAAAGATAAAATTGCACTGAAAAAATAATATAGGGTTACAACTTTTTAAATGGTTGCATGCACTTACAACCCAAGCTGTAGCTAAACAAAATCGAAAGCACGTTTTTCAAATGTATAAAATCCAATTAGATTCATACTTAAATCCTCACCCAATATTGTTGCCTACAATCCGGACGCATTAGCGTGGCAATCTTGATTTAATTTAATTAATTTAAACATAGGTATATCAAAAACTCTACTCAAAAATTACAAAAAGTCTAAAACAATAATTCATATATTTGTACATACATAAGTGCCTCAGTAGTACCACTTTGCTTCTACTTCCTCTTCGCACCATCACCAAATCATAGAAATCTACTTCTTTTAAAAAAAAAATTAAGTTTCAACCTACATCAATTTTACAAAAAAATAAGCCAATCTACTGTTTTTTTCTCCCTTTCACTGTAGGTAATTTTTATTTTTTGAGATCTACAACTTTAACTTAAGTTCAATGCTTCGATTAACTTTTTTAGGTTAAAATAAATTAAAACAATCTCTTTTGGAGAACTTGCATTCTTTAACTTTTCGGGCAACAACTTTTGATTGTTTGGTAAGTATATGACCAAAAATTTACTGATATTCACACTAAAATTTTTTACCATCCAACTAACAGGAATCGAATACATTCGATTTTTTTTTTGTGGATAGGGAAGCTTTAGGGAAGTTGGTATTAAAACTGAGTTTTTTAATGCATATGGCGTAAAATTTTAAACAGCCTGATGTTAAGCCATTAACATGAAGGCTGTTTCACAATACGACGAGGAAACGAGACGTGAACGTGACGAGAACTCGTTGTAGCTGTCAAACCAATTTCAAGCAATGAGAATATACCAGAGTATTCACAATAAAACGTTTCTCGTCGTTCCGTCACGCCAGATTTCGAAAAATTGCAAAAAAAAAACCCGACGAGACGACGATTTTCATTTTGACAATTGAGAAGAGGACACCGAGCGTATCTGTATTTGTATTTATATTTATTAATTGTGTAAATAAATAATTAAAATACCCAAAATGGCGAGCAAATAAGTGTTTTTATTTTGCGACTAATTAATTTTGTCTTCAATTACATTCCCACCGTCTTCTTCTGCTCACTTTTGGTCTTTTTTTGCCTTTTGGTTTTTTGTAAATAAACACTCCCAAAAGTACTAAAAGCATTTTTTTTAAATTTTAATTTTCCTTTTTTTCAAATTTTGTATTTTATTTCCCAAATTCACTGACAAACACGAATAATTCTACGCTGTCTCTATGAAGAATTCGCTGCATTGTGAATTGAGTAACGATTTTATAACGAGAAAAAGATGAAAGCGTTTCTCGTCACGCTAACGTCTCGTTTTCTAGTCGCATTGTGAAACAGCCTTGACACTACTTAACAATTTTCTAACTTTAAAGCTCTTTACTAAAATGTTCTTAGTTTTAAACATTTTTTTAACTAGCATTATACTAAACTGATTTCCTTTATAAAATCCAGCTGAACACGCCTAAAACATTGACAGATCACATCATTTTCACATTTGCAACTAGAGTTAGTGTGATATTAAAAAGATAAAGCACCCATTTGGATATTTTAACTTTAGTAAAATGTTAACAAGTGCATTTATAACTCGTTTAAAAGGAATTCGGCATAAAAAAAATTCATTTTGAAATCTAAGATTTTTCTAAATCTACTTTCCGTTTTTCTTCAAATCTACTTTGAATTTTTTTCCGGAAGTGGTAAAGCTGAAGTGCCTTTCACCATACAATTTTTAGTGATCCCCAGAATCATCACCCTAAATATTTTGCACGAATAAGGAAACACCCTATTTATCAAAAGTGGGGTTCGAACTAATTTTGATTATAGAAGAGCTGAAACAAAATCTTCAAAGCTATCAAACCCATCGTAGCCTGCGTCCACTTACGACTTACCCCTACTTGGGGACAAGTGTAGGCGTTTTGCTGATTATTTTCGAATTCTTAAAAATTAACAATAAATGATATACTCAATATTTCATTGTATAGAACTTATATAATGTACTTACTTTGAATCCTGATTCAAGGCAGTGCACACACTTTAAGCAAACGGCTCTAATGATGTCACGAAAAGAAGTCGCAAATGTTGCCCAAACTAGGTTTCAGTGTTTTATGCATCTACATGCATAAATATAAGTCCGCAATGATTTGTGAGCGTTTTCAGACAGTTCCAAAGTCGTTCATCATACGACTTGCATGCAAGGATCGCAAATTGCGTCTTAAAAATGACCACCGACTCGCAAATATTTGCGACTTTCGCAAACCGTGTGCTCTTTTAGCTTAAAGTATATCTATCTGAAATAGTGAAATCTGAATCCAATACTTTTAATTAAAAAAGGAATTGAACAGAACTTCTAAGAATTTTGCATTTACATCATATTAGTAAATATTGTTGGCTGAAATTCATAAACAAGCTAGATATTTAAACAACTAGTGTGTAAACTTACCGATGAATGATGTTTCTTTTGTATTTGAACATGCATGCATAATTTAATAAATTTTATTTGAGTTTGAGTCACAGTCAACCGCCTTATTTTATGTTTTTATAATAATAATTAATAACAAAAGAACTATTATTTTAGCGTCTAGCGAGCGAGCAACAGCACAATTTACAGTTTTAGTTTAGTTCAGCTATATGCCTGAAGCTGACATCGTAGTCGCCGGTCGGCAACAAGTCGACAGCAGCTGTTTTCGAAATTCGAACACCCGTTTGTTGCTGAATACAAAATTGAAGTTCTAGATGGGCAACTCTGGATGGCATATCCAGACTGGTTCTATTGGCAGCAGAAGTCACGGCGCCTGGCAGTCAGTAAGTGAACTATTAGAGGGGGATACATTTTTTTTGGATTTGACATTCAATGTATTTCCCATAAGAGAAAACGAAAAAATTGTCTGGAAAACATTAATTTTACTAATTAATTTTATATGAACGGGTATCCATATAATAATTGCAATAGACTAACAATGTATGTTAGTTTGTTAATCAAGAAGAATATATACCGAATATAACTTCTTATTTGCTTTATTTTGCCCATAAAGAATGTAAACAAACGTGTATTGTTGTTGTTGTTTTTCAAAATGGATGAACGTCGGGAGTTGAAACGAGATCATGTGCTTAGTGAGGAAAGGATTTTAGGGGCAAAATAAATTATGGATTGAACTGAAATAGTTTTTTTAACATAGAAGTATAGATAGGTATATTGTAGGTATGTATTTGCATTTTAGTATGTGAAATAGGATAATAGGTATGTTTTATGTTTAGAACATTTTAACGTAAAACTTTCTAACAGAATATAAAGAAAACTTAAATAATTAATAGATACGGTAAATTTTTAAACACAGGATTGGAACAGCTTGTTAAGGGCACACATTTATAATTCACTTAAAATGTTGTTATTATTCTTGCTAAATTTTTGATTCTATTTTTGCTTTTGGGAGCTTTTCTTAGCATTAAAATTAAATTTTGTAAAAAGTACAAAACAAAGTAAAAAATAATTTTCGGCATTATTCGATTTAAAAAAAAAACAAAAAAAATTCACCATAAAAAATAATTTCATGTATTTTCATAATTATTGGAAAAATTTCTTTAAAATTATCAAACACATTTTACACAGCACAAAATAAAAACAAAACATATTTTAAATAAAACTGGCTACGCTTCTGCCTTGCTTTTTCCTTAACTGGGTATCGTTGTTGTTGTTTATCATTGTGAGGAGGATTTGTTTATACTTTTTATCTATAAATTAAAGCATTCTAGTTTTTAGTTTCGATATATTTTAAGCTCGATTCACAAACTCACATGTTTTATTATTACATTGCAATTAAAATACGGATACCCGTTCATATAAAATTAAGTAGTGAAATTAATGTTTTCCAGACCATTTTTTCATTGAATGTCAAATCCAAAAAAATGTTATCCCCCTCCAGTAGTTCACGCGCTGATATGCAGGTGGTGTCGAAAGCAATTTACCGTTCAACTTCGAGTGCGTTGTACAGTCGTAGTTCAGGTGAGAGTTAACTAAACTCGAGTTAAAGTCTATATCAAAGAAACTGAATATGAAGAAATGAATCCTTCGTACGTTTCACCCTCCAAAACCCATTTGTTTACATTGTTGTATTTGTAATTTAATTTTGTGTCGATGAATAGATGTGAAATCCAACAACAATATAGCAGGGTGGTGTGAAGATAAGTACTGTGAATGTGTAAGTTGTGAAGTTAAATACTGTGAATGTATGAGTTTTATACCGCCATTTTTACACATACCTTCTCATTTCTTATCTGATAGAGCTTGTAGGCAAACTCAAATGACAGCCGAGGATTCATTTCTTCATATTCAGTTTCTTTGGTCTATATACTAGAAAAATTGAGTATATAATATAGCTTACGTCAATGTCAAATGTCAGTCGATTGCTCGATTTGTGAATTTATCGCAGAAACATCATGAGTTATTTCACAAGGTTTGCTCAAATCATTCTTTTAAATGCCGAATTCTAATGATAATTCTCAATCGAAAAAGAAAATAATACTAAAAATAAGATTGTGACGACACAAAAATTCCAAGATGGCGGCTCGGGTGTATAAAATAAGCAAAACTTGTATCTGTTTATCGTGACTGTCAATAAAATCAGTTTGAAGTGAGATAGCATGTAGAGGTACAAGAAACATTCTACATCAAAAATTATAATAACCAATCACATCCTTGAACCCTGGCTGACTCTCAAGTTAACCCGCCGAAATCGGTGAGTTAAATTTTTCTTTGTTCAGCCGGTGAGTTAAGTCTTAAACCTCGATTGTACAACACTTCATAGCAGTTGAACTGTGTTCAAATCTTGAACCACTGGCCCTAAGTGCTAGTTGTACAATCGTGGTTTAAATTTTGATCCGTGGTTCAGGAGTTTTAACTCGCCGATCTAAGTAAGCTCAAAGCACTCTTATGTCGAATTCCTTTTACCAAACAGAATCGATTTTTTTCTTTTAATACAAAGCATTTGGCCAGAAAATTCGGTTCTTCTTCTAAACAAATCGATTTTTGATTGTTTAAACCAAAGATACTGAATTTATAAAGATACGAATCCTCGGCTGTCATTTGAGTTTGCCTACAAGCTCTATCAGATAAGAAATGAGAAGGTATGTGTAAAAATGGCGGTATATATCTTCAGTATATTATCAGTATTTATCTTCACACTTACACATTCACAATACTTATCTTCACACCACCCTGCTATATTGTTGTTGGATTTCACATCTATTCATCGACACAAAATTAAATTACAAATACAACAATGTAAACAAATGGGTTTTGGAGGGTGAAACGTACGAAGGATTCATTTCTTCATATTCAGTTTCTTTGGTTTAAACTATGTCTAACGGCCATATTATTCACTCAATATATCCAGATTAAAACTTAAATCTGGATGTAAATCATACAAATTCAATATAAATTCATCTGAATTTAAGTTTAAATCTGGATGTATCGAGTGAATAATATGGCGGTAAGTATTTCGAAACAGTCGGAAATATGCTTTATTAAATAAAAAAAAATATTACATTATTTGTCAAGGTTTAGACAATCGATTACGTTGTCTAAAGTAAGATAAAAAGTTAGATCACTTTAGCAAAAATTAAGGCTTAACTACATTAAAGACTTTTTGGCAAAAAGTAGGGCAAAAAGTGAAAATGTGATGAACAAAAATTTGCCTAGAGATGCCTGTGTGCGAAAAAATTGTGTTTTATCTGTAGTATTAGTCTGAAATGATATATCAAACACTATGTCTGTTCCTTTACTTTGAAACTCTACTGAAATTCACACAAATGCACAGAAAATCACAGAGTTTCAAAGTAAAGGAACAGGGCTACTATTTTCGCCGGCTTTTTCGCACACAGGCATTTCTAGCGCATGTTTTAGTTTTTTACTAAAATCAAAAAAAAAAATACATTACCTTATATGGGAGAGCGCCCACTAGGCAACTTTTTGTTGCTCGGAGTTGCTCGTGGAACTTTTTCCCGGAAACTTTTTGTTGCTTACCCTCGCTCACAGGGCAACTTTTTGTTGCCGGCATCCTTATTTGTCAAAAATATGGTGTCAAATGGCGTGCATTTCCTTTTTTAAGGCTTATAGGGTATTCACTCTGAACTGAAATCTCGGATTTCGGCAACGAGATTACTAAATCTCATTGAATCGTTCACACTGCGCACATAACTAGATTTTGTTTGACATTTCAAACGATTCTTAGTGTTGATAGTAACTACGAAAAAAAATCCATTGATATTTAGTGAAAATTCCCAGGGCAATTTCCAAAATTTAAATTTTCTCTCTTTTTCTATTAAAAAAAACCCACCAAATGGAACGGAAACCCACCACCTCTGTACACTACACATAACAAACTCTCTTTTCATTGTTTATGTTTTCTTAATGAACTGTTAAGGCTTAACTACATTCAAAAACTTTTTGCAAAAAGCACAAAAGTGAAAAAATACACACATACTCTCGTGACATCTACGTGTGAGAAATTTTCCTAAAACTATGGTGTGTAACCGCCAGTTTTCTTTTAAAACCCTACAAAAGCTATAATGAAACTGCCATTTTTGAAATAAAAACCCTACAAATGCCTGAATAAATGTTTGTTCCCTTAAATTTCCCCCATTGCAGCGACATCTACTAGTCGCTTTTAAAACTGATTTTTTGTATGTATTGGTGTTTTACTTTTGCACAGAAGTTAAAGTTAAGAGCGCTTTAACTTTTACTTTTGTAAAACTTGAGAAAGAAGATAGAAATAAGTTGTACGTTGGAAAAGACAAAGGATTTAGTTCACTTTTGTACAAAAGTAAGTTGAATGTAGTTAAGCCTTTACCCTCTGTCATTTTGGCCAATTTCTGGAAATGGAATGTACTTTCCTTTTTTTAACAATGTGAGTATCTACACATTATAATAATAAATAATATAATATTTTATAATTATAAATATTAATTTATTTCGCATTGCCAGCTTACGGTCATATAGCCAGACAACCGGAAAGCTGCCATCACAAAAAAAAATATTGCGATAAAAGTCAAAGTCTAGTCCCACAAAGTTGCTCGGAAATTGCCTAGTGGGCGATGGCAATCAACTTTTGTTGCTCTCTGTTGCCGGCAACTCCGAGCAACAAAAAGTAGCCTAGTGGGCGATGGGCCTAAAGGCTCTCCCAAACCAACGCGATTAATCGCCGCGACAATAGAAAACAATAACAACAACGTGTTATTTTGTTTGACAAACACGTGTTGTTATTGTTGTTTTCTTTTGTCGCAGCGATTAATCGCTTTAGTTTGGGGGAGCTTTAAGACAAAAAAAATGGCAGAAATCGGGAACACTGATCTAGTGCACTGGGTAGCGCATCCATACAAGAAAGTTGATGCCATTTGAGAATTGTTATAATGTTGAGTTGCCTATTTTTTTGTATAACGGTATAACTGTATAACATAATGAAATGCAAAATTTTTAACAAAATTGCAACTTAAATATTTTAAATTCACTTTAAAAATTATTTTAAATTACAAAAAATCACATTTACAAACAAGTGATGGTTCTTTTGCTTTTTTTTTCTTAGAAATTCCACTTTGGTTTTTGCCCTTCTTCGGTTGTAGTAGAATTTTTGAGATCTCAGCAAATAGAACTGGCCTTCTCAGCCTCACTGAACATACCTAAAGTGTTGAGTTGCCTAAGGTGCGTTCTTTTATGTTACTGTGGTTAACTATAGTTAATGTGTCAAAAACAAAAGTTGATCTGCCATAGTTAAGAAAGTTACTCTTGGTAACTTTTTCATTTAGGAACGACAAGAGTTAACAATAGTTAATCTGTCAAACGAAAGGGGTTGAAAAAAAAAATTGAATGGTATATTTGGAATGAATAACCAAGAAAAAATGTGATTGCATTAAATTTATTGCAAAAATAATTATTAGGAATTCAAAATAACATGTGCAATTTTCTTCATTGCTTATGGCACAGAATTTTTTGATGAAAAATTAACCAAATATAAAGAAGAAAATGCCGACAGAAAGAAAATGCATCAGAAAATAAAAGAAAACTATTCCAAAAATCAAATTCGACAAAAAAAATCGATTAAATTGATAAAAATATATTTTAAATATTGAAAACAATTCCAAATCAAAAGGGCAAAAAGTAAACAAAACATCCACCATTGCATTTCAGCTGTGTTTGACAGATCAACTATTTTAATTCATATCGAGGAGATGAGTTGGAAAAAGTTACAAAAAGTTACTTTTTGACACTTTTACTTTGGAATTTAGGAACGATTTTATGACGTCATAAAGTTACTCGAAGTAACTTTTCTGAATTAAAGGAACGACCGAAGTTAACTATAGTTAACTATAGTTAACCACAGTAACATAAAAGAACGCACCACTACGTACTTGTCATCTTCAATTGGAAGTAGAAAAACTGTTATATTTTGTAGGGAATCCACTATCCAGTGTATTATAGAGATCAGTGATCGGGAATGTAGAAAAATTCAAATTCTGTTTAAAGACTCTCCCAAACCAACGAGAATATTCGGCGCGACAAACGAAAACAATAAAGGCCGTTTCACACAGAACGCGGGCCGACGGGCCGGTCAATACTTCACCATGGAAGGAAAGAACGTGACGGGCAAATTTTGTTTGTATTATTTTACAAAGGCCGCCGGACCACGCTCTGTGTAACACGGCCTTAATAGCCGTGTTTTTTTTTGCAAGCCCAAAGGGAATTGGATGAAAAAATCGATGTCGGACCCCAACAGTTTACGTGTTAAATGCAATAAAAGCTATAAGCTCATTCGGGCTTAGCTAAGCGTGGAGAATTTTCGGTGCTTAACTTAAGCACGGAGAAAAACTGTGTTACGGGTACACATTATCGATCAGATCACGTATGACAGTTTTCCTCACGACTTATAGTGTGTACATTTTGTTTGATGGTTTGTCAGGCAAACTGCAGGCAAGCTCATGCTGAAAAAAAATTTTTGATATTGACTGACAGTCAGCGGATTGCCATACGTGATCAAAAACACTGCCTTCGTACGTTTCATCCTTCAAAACCCATTTGTTCACATTGGTGTTTTTTGTAATTTCGGTGCGCGTCGATGAATAGATGAGAATTGCAACACCAATTTAACGAGGAGTTGAACTGATGAGGAGCTGCTTATATGTGTGCGTTTTAGGTGGTTTTTTACACACATACTTTGAAAAGCTTATGAGTCAGCTGATTGTTGTAGCTTGTAGGCAAACCGGAATGACAGCCGAGGATTCATATCTTTATAATTCAGTATCTTTGTACGTGATCGATAATGTGTACCCCGCTTTACCAGCATGAAATTCATACATGTTATCGATAGGCATGATAGGAAAAATAACTGTAAACGGAACGTTGCGTTCACATGAATACATGTGTGACAACATCATTTTTTTGCTTTTCTCTTAGATGTTTACTCTACGAGAATTTTTTCCGAATGAAAAAATGAACTAGGCTTGAACATCTGGTTCAAATTTGTTGTATTGTTTTACAACACGGCAAGTTTTCAAAATATTTTGAAAACCTACAACATGTGTGTCAACCAGGTTGTTTTTCCGTTTATGACGAAATAATACTGCTATATGGTCAGAGAGCGAATACCTAGCCGATGTCAAGTGGCAGACACTGAAAGTTGCGAATTGTTCTGTCACTTTTAACACTATGGAAAACGGTGCGTGACATAAGGCCATATTTTGAAATATGGTTATATGACGCTTTCACAATGTGACATAAGGGCATATTCGAACAAATGGCCTTGTGACGCTTACATAAAGTGACGTAAGGCCATTATGGCCTTGTGTCACTTTCAGTTCCACATATTTCTTATTTATGCTTTGAGTAATATAGCAATATAACGGTAAAATTTTTGCAGGAGAAGATCAATTTGGGGTGTGAAAATTAGAAATTCGCGTGAATTTTTAATTTTCACACCCCAAGTTGATCTTCTTTTCGGCAATTTTTTTTCCGCTACGCTTTGAGCTAAGTAAAATTCGATTGCAACCCCTATAGCGGAAAAGAATTTTGCCGGAGAAGATCAATTTGGGGATTCGATGAGTTTTTTTTTATTTAATATATTTTAAAACTTTCTTATAAAACCAATTTTATTATTTCAATGATGAAAAAGGTTTCCAATGAACTGCAGATTTTCGTTTCAGCTAAGTGGAACACAATCGTTCCAATGATATATATTTGATTTTCTTTCTGTTCTCATCTGTCATTTTTTCGTTCAATGATCAACTCTTACCTCAAAATTAATTTTTCCTGTAGGAAATGCACCAGAGATGTTTTCAATGACAGCCTAATTTAAATTTTTGTTAAAACCCAAGATATACACAAGGTATGCCCATTGCATACACTCAAGTAGCCATCTTGGCATTTTAATGACGTCACAATCATCTTTGAGTATCATTTTCTTTTTTAAATGAAGATTGTTATTACAGAATTTTGAATTTAAACAAACTATTTTTAAGTTATAGGGAATGTAAAAATAAAACAACAATACAAGAAAAAAAAAACGCGTATAAAATATTTTAAATCATTAGCAGTTTTTATTTAAAGATTCTTTTCTAAATTTTCGTAGTAGCCCGTGGTGTAATAGTAAGTGCGATTGACTATCATGCCAGACATTGACTTATTATATATGGACTGCTAGTCGGGTGTCATTTCCATACAAAATCGTAAATGAAAATGGTTCAACGACTTCTTGGGATTTTTAAACACGTAGGCGAGGGACGTATATGGGTGACCGGGCTAGACAAAATTGCTGAGGTTGAACAAATTGCAGAGTTATCGTCCTTTCTTTTTCTGTATTTCTTTATCTTTCGCTGTTGTTGTATAGTTTTACATTGAACCATCGGGATTTGGCTGCTGGCAGTCCATATATAATAGGTCAATGATGCCAGAGGTTTGGGTTCAATACCAGCCGCTTTCACCTGAAGTCTTTTCCGGGCTACTGCTTTCTGCGAGGAAGTGACAAATCCTCCAAGAGTAACTCTTGTCATAGAAACGTGCCGCTTACCTTATCCTTTCGGATTCGGCATTAAACTGTAGGTCCCCTACATTCCTGCAGACACGCAGAGGAGTAAAGCCGGAACCACACTTGTATGTTGTGATGTTGAATAACTGGCTGAACAGAATAGAATGACGGAACTGAAGCCGCAGACGGAACTGGAAGAGCTGTCAAAAAGTGTCGCACGTTATTTTTTTTACATGTCCACAATGGAGCTGTACAGCTTTGAAAGTATTTTGAAGAAAAACAAAAGAATATTATTGTGTACAAGCTCAGAATTCATATTTTTGGTTTCCAATAATTTTCCTTTTAATAAATAATTTTTTTCGCGACACAAATAACCACAATATTTTTTTCCGACCCAAAAAGTTGTTTTTTTTCTTCATACAAATTGAAACGTCAAAAGTGCCGTACGTCAAAAGTTAAAAGTTAGTGAACTCTTCCGTCTGCGTCTGCAGTTCCGTATGCGTCTACGTTCCGTTGTGTTCGCAAAATTGAACTTGCGTGTATTTAATATTTTGACAGCTATTCCAGCTCCAGCTCCGTCTCCGTCTGCGTCACCATTCTGTTCAGCCAGTAAGGTGGAAAAGAAAAGTAGGTACAGATGGATATATCTTTTTTGCTTGTTTCATCTTGATTTTTCATTTTTGACAGGCGAGTTGTTGTTTTTTTTTTTACAAATATTTTTGCCGACAAAAACTTTTAATCCGCCATTTTTGCGTTCTAATTTAAAATATGTAAGTAAATTTCCGTCCACATGAGTTATTTTTCTAAATATATACTTTTCTCTTTCTAACAAACAGTCAAATGTCATTTTAGACATTTGGGTATTTGTTTCATTTCACATACTCCACATCGTGGTATGGCGCAATCGGAACAGAAGCGATTTCGCCACAACACACCACACAGCAAAACACCACACGAGACAAATATGTTTCTAACATATGAAATACATAGGAGCGATAGCGACACAACACTCCACAACACACCACACGAGATATGTGTGGCTCCGGCTTAAGTCACTAGGCTAGGCCCTGGTTCTTCATGATCCGTTGTGCCACCAAATGTATTTATTATCTAAATTTAAAAAAACGGTTCTGTTCTATGAAATTGAGCTAAATTCGATTATTTGTTCTCGAGATATTCCAAACATTTTCATATTTAAAATGATGAGCCCAACTGTCGTGCCTGGGCGAAACGCATTGGACTAAAGGTCGCAAAAAATCTTCCATTTGAATTTAATTCAATACAGTCCACTAAAACAATATTAAAAATAATTTTCTTTTTGTTAATTCTCTTCTTCATATTTAAAACAGTATCCGAAGTCTAAATCTTTATTCACTCGAAACATGGAGATAGGTTATAATTTCCGCTAGACAAATCGGGACCAATTATAATATCAATGGAAGTTTAAAATTACACTAATTTCCAAGGGTCGGTCTGGCCTAGCATATTTATAACAAAATAATATAAAAAGTTTGAAGGTTACTTACCTGAACTAATAAATTTCTATTCGTGCATTGAAATAAAATCAACAACAATATATTTTTGAATAATACAAAAAAATTTTTATTGAATACATTTTTATAATAAACGTATTACATAACGACAAATACCATATTAGGAAAAAAAATAACGGAAAAATGGCAATTTCAATGATGTAAAAAGTATATTAATTTTAAGTACTTTTCCTGAGGTTCCTGAGATGTTACGTTTAAAAAAAAAATCGAAAGATAACAAAGAAATAAATCATGTCTTAAATACACTACAATTTTGTTGTTAAAATATAAATTTTCATTGTATTTTGTTTTTTACAAAAATTTTATTTTATTTATAAAGGTGATTTTTTTTTCTTAAGTTTAAAATATTTGTATATAAATTTAAATTTTTGTTCTACGGAATTTAAATTAATTTTTGTACATAATAAAAATTATTTAAAATAAACCAAGGTTTAGTGAGTTAGTTAATTTTTATTTAAAAGTTTCATTAGTTTAGATAAATTTTGATTTTTAGATGTTGAAATGTTTTAATTTACATATGTAACTGACCTTTCACAAATAAATAATATAAAAAGTAAATAAATTTATGTATAACAAGATTTTATATATTATGTGTTTTACTCAATTTATCATTTAATATTTTTTTCTGTTATAAACAATAAATATCGGAGCTATGATTCAAATTCTAAGAAAATATTTTAATTCAAACAAAAACTAAAAGTTAAATATTTACAATATATTAATTAATATTTATTTCATAGTTAACACGAAGAATTTTCCACGACCACAATTAAAAGTGGTGACGATGCATTATTGCGCCCCCAAAGGCTGATATTTAAAAAGTATAAACTTGGCTATTTTCTAAGAGATATTTCTAGATTTAAAAGAATGACTTGCTGCATTACGACTTTCGACATTTAGTTTTTCTATAATAACGTGATCAGAATTTTTTGTAATAATAGTAAGTTTTATTAAAGAAACTATCGATAGTTAAGGTTTATCAAATTGTTGTAAAAAGACAAGTTAGCAAAAAAAACAGCCAATTTACCTTTAGCTATGATTTCTGTTGCTTATCATAGTACGTGGAAATCATTTTGGCAGGATTTGACAAATATTTCTTGTCAAAAACGACCGAGTTAACAGCCGCCTTCCTGCTACACAAAAGCTAAAAAATCCCTACACACTAAATCCTTATTTACGATCATAAAACCATCCTAAATATACAAAACAATAAATACATAAACACATGCATTGAATAAATACATATAGAAGTAGACACTCTATAACTCAAAGTGACGCGACGCTACGGTCATGATTCCAACAGGAAATTTCATCCTCAGTGAAAAATGTAAGTGAATAGAATAGGGAATTCATCGACTACTTTTATAGAGGAATAGAATACAATTGATTTCATCAAAAACAATAAACTGAAGAAATTGATTGTGTTTAAGGAAGTGAAAACGAAGAAAACTTTTTACACTGGTTGAGTGTTTCACTCACAGAATCTGATTTTTTTTTGTGGAATCCAAACAAAACAAAAGTAATGGCGGTAGATATATCGAAAGTATCTAAAGTACTGGCACAAATGTTGCCAACATTTAGTGGGGAAATTTCTCTGAGTACAACAAGAGACTTTCAAACATTTTTGGGGTGATGTAAAAGAGTTCTTAGTATTCTCAGTGAATCTGGCAGCACGTACGCACAGTGGAATTTTACTTTTGCCTTTGAATCCAGCATGCCCTCAAAAGTTATCCCGAACTTCGACCAATTGTCAAAAAAAAATCCGTCACAATCTGTAAATCGAAGACTGGGACGAAAAGAGAAACAACATCTAGCTGTCAAAAGCTGGATGACGAAGCAGAAAGCAAACACATACCTATGCAGCCCGTAACTGCTCTCCTCCAATAACCGAAAAACAACATCATCCGATCTTGCACACCCACTCCATCAACACATGGGAATATGAATGTATTACAGATTTTGTATCATACATACATAAGCCCATGTATTGGTTAAGTGCGCTCTTGGAAAATTGACTTTATTCCACTGAGAGGAATTTTCCGATTACATTCAGAACATAGAAAACTTGTCTATGGAACCTCCAGTCGATTTACACGGCGGGTAAGTGTGTCCGTAAGTCGTCACACTCGTGGAGTTTTAACACCACAGTACACACAATAAAAGTAACCTTTTCCGAGTTTCTATTATTTTTTTTTGTCATATTTGCGCATGTCGTGACAGTTCGGTGACCCAAAGTGTCATCAATGTGATGTAGAAAACGGTGTCAGCTATATTTTTCCGTATTATTGCTGTGCTCTCTTGCACACTGCTTATGGTCACCGGACTGTCATTTCTGTTTTTGTTTTCCAAATCTGACGGGCCAATTAAGAAAACCTGCGCAAGTCATCACCTCCACTAAGTGCACTGTGTTTAAACACAGGTCTAATTTTTTTTCACTAAATTTAATCTTATCAAAAGAATTTTTATTTTAATGTATCCCACCACGAGAGAGCCTAAAATACTTACAACATCTGGAACGTCCAAACGAAGAAACAACAACAATTACACGAGTAAATAGCATTTGGAGGCTACGTGTGCATCTGCCGTACCAATTCTGACCATAAAAGTCAGATTTGAACGCTGTCTCCAAGTCTGGTTTCTCAATGGGGAAATATAACCTTCGTACTATTTGTCTCTGTGATTCGTGATATTAGTCGCCAAACACATAATCATTCCGGCACGGCGGTATTTCAATGCAATAGCAATATTTGAGGCAATAAATTGCCTTGCTAATTGATATTGTCTTGAATACTACCAATGCAGGTGCTTTGACAATGGCCATATTGCCCCGCCATCGATAGACAGTTATTGCTGTTCTATTTCTGAGGCAAGATATTTTGACGTTTAGGCTTTTCAAAGTGCTCTGCGGTTTAGGGTAGCTTCTAGATTATTCTGTAGTCGAAACTAAAAATAACGAGATATACGAAAAATTTTATCTTTAGTTACTGTTTGCGAATGGCTACACTGGCCATTCGAGCCCAACGAAGAAAATATTTATTGTAAAATGACAAGTACGAGTAGACTCGATCGGTTATACCGAGATAGAAGATGTTTTTAACATCCGCGGAAACGGAGTGTGGGTTTTTTTTAATTAATTTTTCCCCACAATAAAAGTCATTTTCGTTTTATTTATACGGATCTATAACATTATGGTCCTTCGAGTCGCGAAAAGTGTAGTGCGCAATAAAAATTGCAATAGGAGTTGTAAAGGCGGCGGCTGCTATTAAAATGCTCACTCGAAATAAAAGATTACTCTTGTTAAATGAAATGAACTTTAATGTTTATTTAAGTAATAAAAGTAGAAAAAGTTATTATTTGACTTGAGCTTGTGCTCATTTATAAAGTATATATTTAGCAAGGTTAAGTTAAGATAAGGCAAAGGCAAAGATAAGATAAGTTAAGGTAAGTTAAGGTTTATGAATTGTATTTTGATGTCCGTCTTCTTCGGCGTTATAAATTATACTGACTACTCGTAAGTATGCGATGGGATAATTGTGAACAGCAGACGACTGTATCGCTGCACTGCATTGGCTTCTCTCTCTAACAGGAGTCAAGCGGAGAAAACGGAAGGTTTGAGTGTGAATGTGGAACTCAAGGATGGGTAATCCACTCACACTAAGGATTTGTTTTTTTTTCCTTACTATAATATTTAAATTTAAATTTTCAGCTTGTTTGGTGACTTACAATAACCTTTTTCAGCTTTTTTTTTGGTGACTTATAATCACCTTTTTCAGTTTTTTTTTTTTATTTTTTTATTTTTACAACCACCATTACTATTTATTATTTTTTTTATATACATAGGGCCTTACCAATAACTAAATTTAGAGATGACTTAAATATTTAAGTGGAATCTAAATTAAAAACCATACCAATAATCAATTTAATAGTCAGCTTAACACAAAACGTCACCTTAAATTTTAAAGTGAAGAAACTCATGTTTAAACGCGTTGTTTGTGCTGTCATTCTGACAGCTGAGATACATAGTTAAAGAGAAAAAACTATTTTTGCTTGAAGTTTGTTTTGGCTTGAAGTTTTTGCGCTTTTCAATAAATAAAGTGAGTAAAATAAATTGGATCAATAACTTTTGTATAAAATTATATATATTTTGTATAAATTTATTAAAAATTTGAAATGGCTGCAAAAAGAAGCCGTTCCTCTAACTGGACACCAGCAATGAAGGAGTTACTGGTAGAGTCAGTGAGCTCTATTCAACCATTATCGACTCTAAGCTGAATGACGGCAGATCCCTGAAATCAAAGTTCGAGGCTTGGGAAAATGTGGAAAATGTTTTCAAAGCTAGCGGGTATTGTCTCACTGCAAAACAGATAAGAGACCAATACAACAGAATGAAAACGAAGGCTCGGAGTAATCTCAGTGCATTTAGTCGTTCTAAGAAGGAAACTGGTGGTGAAACACCCCCCAAAAAACCTTCTGAGATTGACTACCAAATAGCGGGGATATCCACAATTGATTTTTTTTAGAGGATATTGCTGAATTTGACTGTGATGCCTGACTGACTGACCGGGATTCTTGATTTTAATGTGAGTGCCATCAACAGCACCAACACATTGTGGGAATCCCGCGATAATAAAAAAATTTCTTTTTGTCAGACGAATCTCTGCAGGATCAGTTGAAAATCTTATAAACTGGCTCGCCTTTGATGCCAAGACTCTCACTTACCGACATCCTTCTGATACGACCCTGCAGCCAGATGTCTAATAGCGGTAAGGGCAATCAGCTCTGCTGAAATTGCCCCACCTCTGTTGGTAGGTGAAGCGATGTCTTCTCGGACAACATCAATAATATACCGCGCCGTTGACTTATCAAACCATAAAATTAATATTATTAAATAAGTTTTATTTTAGCGCGATTACTGCAACAAAAAGGGCTTACCTAAAGTGGGGGGAAAAAAATGTGTCGTTGTATTCAGAGAAGGGATCGATTCTCTTTTTATATATTTTGGTTCTTCGAGCTAGATACTTCGTCCAAAATGTTTAAATCTTCTACTATATACTCGTCTGTACTCATTTTTATTTATGTAAAAGAAATCGATCTGACAAAATATATCTTTTACTTTTCACAATAACAAAAACACAAATGTCATTTCTACAGCTGTCTGTCTGACAATAAATGTAGTAGATTTAGTAATAGAGCGCTAATTAGTAAAAGGCGTGTTTAATTTGGTTATTGGTAAGCACAAGAATTAACTCATCTTTAAAGTTTAAAGTTGTGTTTATTTAAACGCGTGTTTAGCGATTGATTATTGATAAGGCCCATAGCGTATATTTCAGTAGTGGCGTATTTAGTTAGCTTACAATCCCATGTGTCAGTATTTAGAGGTAAATTACAACCACCATCATACTGTAGGCAGTTTATTTCTAAGCATGCAGAAACATGCACCGGAGAGGAGTATGTATGCGGAATTACTCGCAAACACAAGAAGAGATAATGCAGGAGCATTCACTCTTACACAACCACAATGGAAAATAACCACCAACCATTTAACAACAAGTGCGATGCGCACACAATTACAAATAACGTGCGTCATTCTCTTATATACAGAGGAAAAACTGGAATACTGGAATACAACACTCTATCTCTTTTGACGAGTTGAGACGTGCCGTTCAGTTTTTTTCATTCTGTGTGAAAACATAAATGATACGAGTTGAAGTAATACCGTGTGCGCGTACAATATAATAAATAATTAACAAAAAAGGAATTTAAAATGGAAGCAAAAATAAAGAACAAAAAAGGTAAACAATCAGAATAAATATTCAACAATAATATAGTCAAGTGTGCTAGCCGACGCACAGTGTCCCGAATTGACTTTTTTGGTTTTGGGCATTTGAGCATTGTGCATATTTTGTTTGATAAACAAGAAAATAATAAAAACCATTGTTAATTGTTTTAAAGGAAGTAAGTTGTTGTATTTAATGAACTTCTCTTTACTACCCTACATATATATCACTTTTTGCCTTCTGTATTTTGTGTTGAAATATCCAACAAAAAGAATCATTGCATCATTGGCAGTCAAACTAGGATTTGCTTCGTTAGCTTTTGTTAACAACGCCCGTGTAAATTATACGAAAAACCCCAAGTGTAAACCTACTCTTGTTTTGTGTCTGGATGCCGCTCGTTTTGTATATCTGAACGCGCTCACTTTTTGCAAAGGGCAATTCAAATTTTACTGGAAAAGAAAAGAAGCGTCTGGCAAATATTCCCGCAAATTATTAAAATTATCAAGAAGAAATTAAAACGAGCGGTATCACCGGCAAACCAAGAGTAAGTATTTATTTAACACAATTAATATGAATGAATGTAATGAATTAATATATATTTAAATCTTCAATAAAGATTTTTTAAGTTTCGATCCTCACGACGAGAACAACTAGTGTTTCAATCACGAGGGGTTCTAGAGAAACTTGGAAGCCATAGAGAATTTTGCAACCGCATACAAAATTGTCGCCAGCAGCTTTTAAGTAGTATAAAAAGGGTCACTTGGTTTCATTATGTTTTAGTGTGTTTTTAGTGTATAGTAAGTATCTTCGTATAGCTGAAGATTTACCCCGACCCACGGTAAGGGATCAGAAGCTGAAATAAAATCTTATAATTTAAAACAAAAAATGTTTTATTTTCGTTGCCCTGTTCAGAAGAACAGGAAGAATTAATTTTTTTAATGAAACTTAAAAACTAAATTAAAATTGGCACAATCGGATATATGAGCGAAAATCATATAAAGATATGGTAATCCAGTGATCGAACCGAAAAAAAAATTTTCTCGCGATCAAATCGGAAAATTTTTATATATAAAAACTATAACTCAAAAAGTTTAGTAGACAGATAAGAAATTCCAAAAAAAAATATTTATGTATAAAATAAATAAAAAGCAAATCGTAGCCCGTGATTGTGAAACAAAAAATTTTTATACAAATATTGAAAACAATTCAGTGAAAATTAAATAATATTTTTAACTCAAAGAAAAATTACTGAAATTACAATCAACTCAAATGATTAATATTTCAAATTCCGTAGAGAAAGGATAATTTTCAAAAAAAATTAAGGAGTTAAGTGAAATAGATAAATAAAAGAGCAGGAAAAAAAATAATAAAAAGAAAAATATAAAAAAAATATATGTATAAATGAATTAAAAAAAATATATATAAAGTGTAGAACAATAAATAAAACAACATGTAAGAACAATAATTTCTGCAATCAACAACCAACCATTTAATATTTATTTTATTTTTTCACTTTATATTACTTTATTAAAAAACACACTAAAATGTACTTATTTTGCTGAATTATACTTATCTTATTTTGTTATCAAATAACTTACTTCATTTTTTCTAAAATATATTTAAAAAGAAAAGACATAAAGTGGTAACACTAAAACATAAACAACTCAATTCAAAGAGCATTTATGTATAACAAAAATGTAACAAAACACTCAAGTATAATAAAATATAACAAAACAATCAAGTATAACAAAATGTAAAAAAAAGCTCTCTGCATCTGCGCAAAAGCTTTCCAAAAAGAGTATAAAAGGCGACCTCCCGTCAGAACAATTTCATTCGACATTCTAGTGCGAACACTCAAAGTGAACGGACGTGTGCGGAATAATTATTAATTATACCAACCTATTTTCAAACAATTCAACCCTTAAAATTAGTATTGTGGTACACACACAACACACACCAACCATTAATCCAGTATTCGTCGGATTGAAGGAAAAACCCAGACAACAGCAACCGTAGTGCAGGTAAACGTTTTCTCCGTCCCAATAATGGGTTAGCGTGAGAAGGTGGAAGCTGCCAGGGAGCAACTACTGAGCACCATCAAGCGTGAAGTCGTGCACCTGCGAAGCCTCTATGGACAGGATGTGTCTACTGATTTTGCAGTGCGACTGAATTATGAGGTAGACCAAATCCTCCAACAATTTACGCCAGAGGTAGAACAAAACCTCAACCAACACAAACCGCCAGAAGACGCAACTGAAGTAGAAGATATCAGTATGATGGAAGCTGCTTCAATTACTCAAGCAAGTTATGTATCCATCAACCCAAGTACCAGATGCAGAGCCAACTTCAAGTGGATTGTCGTTTATTATATCCTCCACTTCAGCGCTTAAATAAACATTGGGCAATTCTAATGCGACCAGCGATGTGACCATCAAATTGTAAGAGTTCCCACATTCTTATAAGATAAACAAAAACCCAACAAGTGGTCATCATAAAGAAACTACGCAGCGCATTCGAAAACCACCACCATCATATATCGATTGGATCCAGCGTCATTTCACAATATTCTTTTAAGATTAAGATTCAGTCTTTGTTCAGATCTTCTCTAATAAAGTTGTTTTCTTTTTTTAAAAAGGCTTTTCTTTTCTTAAATAACATTTTTAGCACCGCCAAAAGAGAAAAGTGTAAAAGAACCTGAGCCCAAAGCGGATCACATCAAAAGGCACAGACTTGCCCCAGAAAACCAAGGTGAAGACGCAGGATTGACCATGGTTGCCCCAGCCAACAAAAGAAAGACACCAATCAACCAAGCAGCAACATCGTCAACCCCAACGACGACGCCGAGAAAATCTGCAGAAGAACAAGCAGCAAACATGGGTAAAATGCAGCCCCCAATTGTGTGCTAGAACTTAGCAACTGCCAACATGTACCGGCACTTCCAATTGAAGGAAATAAAAGTTAAATACTCGATAGTCAACGTGAACAAAACCAAAACCATCGTGAAGACAACAACGAAGGAAGACAACGAAGCCATCAAAAGCTACCTCGTCGAAAACAAAACTCAACACCACTCCTTCACGTCTAAGGAGGACAGGAAGTGCATTATTTTGCTGAAAAAAAATGCACCACTCACACCAGCCACCTTGAAGCTCTTCAATTCCGAGCAATAAAAGCATCACCATTCAGATCCAGGAGGGACAAGACCTCGAGTTTCAACGCCTTTGTTGTGGAATTCGAAAAAGGCACCGACCTTATTGCCGTAAGCCGCATTAAAAACCTACTTGTTGAAGCAATGAAGTGGGAGAAGCTGCAACCAAACAACCCAATGCCGGAACTGCCAAGCTTTTGGACATGTGAATGTAAACTGCCAGATGAAGCACCGTTGTGTGAAGTGCAGTGAAAACCACGAACGATGCAAGTGCTCGAGGACCGACCCTAAGGTTGGCAAACCTTATTGCGTACTGTGCAAGCAAGAAGGACACCCAGCAAGCTACGGAGGATGTCCCTACCGAAAGAAGGTTGTAGCAGCCAAAAAAGAGAAGGAAGCAGCCAGGATAACGGCAAAACAAGCTCCACTTCCAACGTCCAGGAAATTTACTCCAGGTAAGTCTTTTTCCGATATTCTTAAAATTAACAATAGCATGTACAGTAATATCCCTAAACCTAAACCCCAACCCAAACTGCAAACCAAACCCACCCCTATTGCTCATCCTGAGCCAACTAATCCCAAACCAGCGAACCCAATTGGTGTCAAAACCACAAACAATCTCAAAACCTTAGTGTTCCCAAAACCACAACGAGTTCATTCTTGAATGACTCACAGAAATTCTTCGGTTGTGACTTCGTCACACTCCTATCCAAAATTTCTGATTTTCTTCCCCTTTACGAGGCCTGCCCCGACGAAACCGGCAAGAAGCATATGTTTCTTGACTTCTGTTTTAAAATATGTTGGCTCTCTAGTATCCCATCCTAAACGGATCTCCTTTGAAAAATTTCTTAACAAAAACAAACCCGACGCGCCGTTTTGCTATCTGAAACTAAATTAGTCTCAAGGCACCGGCTTTACTTTAATAAGTACATCCTTTTCCGCACCGACAAAGATCTAGGCAAAACTGGCACTGCCGTTCTGGTAAGATCAACATTTCAATGCCGAAAGGTCATTGTCCATTGTTTGGTTACGTTTGAAGTAACCTATGTAGTCATTTCACTCGAAAATAACGAGAATATCCTCCTGATATCTCTATATAATCAGTGCTCTGCATCCCAAACTGACATAAAACACGACCTTGATTTGCTTAACGCATTTTGTTAAAATTACACCCAATCCATAATCGGCGGTGATTTCAACGCACGCCATCAATTATGGTTGGATTCTTTAAGCACTCCCCAAGGAGTGGCTATCTCCGACTGGCTCTGCGCTAATTCCCACAATCACTCCTTTGAGATTATATCTCAACATATTCCTACTTTCCCTCGAACTCCCTCGACTCCCGACTTTTGTATGTGCTCCCCAGGTCTTATTTGTAGAATTCCTACACTTGAAAATTTCGCTTCTACTGCAATTGTGTCAGATTCTGATCATCTGGCAGTAAAATTAATTATTCGTCTCCGGACAAATTTTAACATTCTCGCTACCCCTCAGCAAGAGTATATAAATTACAGAAAAATCAATTGGGAAGTATTCCAAAGCTCCTTAAGGGAAAAGCTACGGAACAACACGCCCAATACATCAACCAACTTGAGCAATCAAGAAATCGATTCTGCAATCGAAACCATAGAAATCTATATCACTGATACAATTGCAGAACAAGCCCAACCTCGAAACTTCAAATCAAAATACAAAGACCTTCCCGAGCACATACAAAACAAGTATAAGCATAGGCAAGAACTTCGAAAAATTCTTCAGAGAATTTTTCACCGTACCCTAAATACCCACGGAAATGAGTACCATAGTGTTTCCTCACAACTCAAGTGTATTAATACCCTCATATACCATATTTATCGACTCCCAATTCAGGAAAAGACTTAACGTCATAAAACCCGGACCTGACACTGCCCAAGTTCGTGCAAATAACCAACAAATTTTGGGAAATCGCAATCCCAACGCAAATTTCAGATTCGGTTTCAATCCATCGTATCAATATAGAAATAATCCTCGTCCAATGGATGTCAATAATACTGACCCCGTTGATGAAATAAATCCTAATCCCCCCTTGAAATCGAAGAATCTAGTGTAAATTTTATTTACCCCGGGAAGTTGAGACACTTCCCATAATAATAGTTAAAATTGATAACCAATTTCTAAGATTATTGGTAGGCACGGGAGCTTCTATATCCCTCCTAAATAAAAATAAATTACCCTATTAGAAAAAAATTTAAATTACCTAGTTCATTATCTATAAACACCATAGATACTAGAACATATATAAGTGAAGAAATAATAACTCCATTACCTGTGGAATTCAAAGAATATTTATCCACAATGTGTTGGAAATTATTAGATTTTAAAAATAATAAATTCGATGGTACTCAAACCAATTGAAGCCATCATAGATCTGAAACAGGGTTATGTTGAAATAAATAGTAATAAAATCCCCTTTGAAAATTATAGTGAGAAAAAACAATGCCCCAACGAATATAAAGAAATAACTCACTTGAGCGTAAATCATTTTTTTGAGTATAAAACAATTAATTTCAGGTGACTTAAATCTTGAAGAACAACGAGAACTTCAAGAATTCCTTCATAAAAATAGTGATCTTTTTTGTAGAGAAAGAGACAATCTAAGTTCTACGACTCAAACTATGCATAAAATAAGAACGACTGATGATGCACCAGTCTATACAAAAATTTATAGATACCCCAAAGTGCATAAAGACGAAATAAATAGGCAAATTTCCAAAATGCTTGAAGATGGGATCATAAGAAAAAGTATTTCACCTTATGCATCACCGATCTGGGTAGTACCTAAAAAGGAAGACAATTCCGGAAAGAAAAAATGGCGAATCGTTGTTGATTACAGAAAGCTCAACGAAAAGACAATTGAATTTAAACACCCAATACCAAATATAGATGATTTACTTGACAAATTAGGTAGATGTCAATATTTTTCTACTTTGGACTTAGCCAAAGGCTTCCATCAAATTTAAAATGATCCTAAGGATATAGAGAAGACCGCCTTCTCAACGCCTTCGGGACATTATGAGTTCTTGCGCATGCCATTCGGGCTTAAAAATGCACCGGCAACATTCCAGCGCATGATGAATGAAGTATTGGAAGAATACTTAAATAAAATTTGTGTTGTCTATTTAGATGATATTTTAGTATTTTCAACTTCGCTCAAACTTAATATTTAAAAAGTTAAGACATTTCAATTTAAAAATTCAAATTGATAAATGCAACTTTTTAAAGAAAGAAACCCAATTTTTAGGTCATACTATTACTTCTAATGGTGTTAAACCCAATGCGGATAAAATTGTAGCAATACAGAAAATTAATATTCCAAAGACAATTAAACAAATAAAAAGTTTCTTAGGACTAACCGGGTATTATAGAAAATTTATAAAGGATTATGCTAAACTTGCATTGCCTTTGACTAAATGTCTTAAGAAAAACGCAAAAATAAATGCAAATGATTCAGAATACATTAAGGCATTCGAGGACTTGAAAGAATATTTGACTACAGGACCCATATAATAATTGCTTTCCTAAGAAAAGAACAGACAAATTATCACTTCACCAAAGTCAATTCCCATACAGGAAATTCAGATATTGAATCTTTCCATCGAGCTTTAAAACAAAAAGTTCGAATACTATTACAAAACAGAACTAACTCTACTACTAATGAAATTAGGAAGACTTTAGCAAAAGCTACAAGACTTTACAATACATCTATCCACAGTGTTACTAAAAATACACCATGATATGATATACATTATGGCAAATGCGACAAAAGAAAGATCTATGAATTAATACACAAGAGCAAAGAAAAAACTATATCTAAGCTAAACGAAAATCGCGAAAGCTTTATCAAAAACCAAAGTCATGGTTTCATTCGAAATCCCAGAGCTGACAGGAATAAACTTGAACCAGTCTTTAGATACGGTCCAACCGAGTTACAACATAGTAACAATATTCAGAGAGAAAGAAAAACTCGTACAGAATTCAAAAATAAAAACAATCTTATTTATACAAACAAATCCCGTAGTGAGTTCGCAAAAATTAGAGATCAAAATTCTCCTAGAACAGAAAGTGATTCCCCTCTCTAATCTAATTTTTTTAACCAACAAAAATGAAAAATCTTTCAATATTAATAATTCTAACAGTTCTAACCATTACCAAAGCTGGAAAACTAAACATTGAAAATAAAAATAGTGAAAACGGGTACACAATAATTAAATACGGATATATGTAGAAACATAGTTGACGATTACAGTAACATAGTGCACATTATAAAAATATCTGACATTGAATCATTAATCGATACATTTGAAAATACAGTGAACAAAACGAACAAATCAAAATTTATACCCATTGATATTTTTCATAAAATAGAAGAACTTAAAACTCAGGTAAAGAAAATTAAAAATTACAAGAAAACTGGAAAACAAAGACATAAAAGAGGACTATTAAACTTAGGAGGAAATGTACTTAAGTTTATATTCGGTTCAATGGATGAAGGAGATAGATTAGCAATAGAAGAAAAACTTAGAGAACTTAATGACGCATCTCAAATACTAATTCAAAATAATAATAAGCAAGTAAAAATTAATCTGCAACTACAAACAAGCATCAAACAAATATATAATCGAGTTATAGGAAATGTTTTTGAATCACCAAAAACTAAATCACATGAGGAACTAATAATTTTACAATTGGAAAATAGACTTGAACAGATCGACTATACAATAGAGAAAATTCAAAACAACATTTTAAGTAGCCGACTAGGTATTTTGAAAAACAATATTTTAACAGTTAATGAAATAGAAGAATATGATATTGATTTTGATAAACTCAGACAAACAAGAGTTAGCAGCGTTACCTTCGGTGAAAATCAAATAATTTTCCACAAAATGGTATCCCATTTCATGAAGCTTGAGATGAATGTAAACAATTTTGAAGTTTCATCATCTTAAACCATAAAAATATAAATACACAATACGAACCCTCTCCGACGGCGACGCTAACAGTCGTAAATAAAAAGAATAAATGACAGAGTCTGCTAGGTAAGCATACAAATTCAAAACTAAAGATCGTCATGAATATGATCTTAAGATTCAGTTTATAAAAACCATTTGAATGAGAATGTTTGTTCTCTGAAAATAAAACTTGCCTTTTATTTTTTAAAATTTAAAGAGTTTTGTTTAATTCTTAACTCGCGCCGAGTCAACGGCTGCCGTAACGGTAAAAATTTGAGTTTGCTAGAGCAGAAAAAAAAAACAACAAGCACCAACTACTTGTTGTATGCGTTCATGATTGTGCGTGCTATAAGTCGAAAAGAGATAGAAAATCGGGAAGCAACCACTTATTTCTATATACTTGTGCGCGAGTGTGTTGTGTTCTGCTATCGTGCTGTCGCATTATCGAGCCGTAGCAGTAAGTAAAGTGAAAAAAAAAGACATCACAAACAAGAGAAAAGACATGTATGTATAACGAACTTGAAGCGATTCTGCAACCCTTATCAAAAGGTTTAGCTTGAAAGGTCGCAATACAGAGTTTCGAATCAATCCGGTTCCGATCGATGAGGAACCAATGTCATGGATTAAAGGCGCCGTTGACGACATGTTGAGATTCGCCGTAAAAGGTCTTAATCCGACAGAAGAGTTAAGTTTCGACGATGTGTGGGATGATTAGGGAAATCTTCCAAAGCAACTGCTTATCAGTAACTTCCGTAAAGATGCCAGTAGGGAAACAAAAGTCAAGAAAACCTTCTGATATGTATAAAACATTCCACGAAGAATGCTGCCTTAAGAGCAAAATAATAATAACCACAAAAAATAAATACCTCGTGCTTGGATTGTAGCGAAGGCATACTACGGAGACAAGGAACATAATTCTGCTGAAATAAGAAAAGAAAAATTTAAACGCAGAGAAATTTGAATGGTACTCGAATCAATATATGTACCATCAGAAGTTTGCGGAATTATTAAGTTAAGGACATTTCAAAATCATTTAAAAGAATACAAAATCACAGTTTATGAGTACGAAACAAAATTTCAGAAAATTATTTAGTAAGGAACTTCTGATCCAAATGACAGTGATGAAAAAAAGATACATTTATTGTTTTTCAAGGACCATTACAATGTAATAACACTTTTAACCGCTACATTCACCATACAATACGAAAAGTGACCATCGTGGATGTCTTAGTCTTTGTACCCGATTTCAACACTCTCTAACTTGTTCCGAAACTTCAAAACAAATTCTATATTAAGACTCCAGCCGTAACTTTAAAGAAAACATGATAATCACAAAATGAGCGGTTCATTAAAAAAATCTATCTGTGAAAAAATCTAATGGTGTCTTTGATTGTTTAACGGTAAACCTACGTTTGGGTCGTTTTTGACCTATTTCTTTTGTTTTATCGAAAATATTAAAATAACTAATTTTTATATTTGGCCGCATTTTTCTTGTGCCGTTTTAAGTATTTAAAGTCAAAAGGTATGGTTTTATTTAAAAGCAATAATTTACAAATTTGTGATGGAATTTGATATGCAACATCATTTCTTATATAAATGGCGAGTTAGGATAACCTATGTCTCTTTATTTTCATATTTCAATCATTGATAGAATTATTTATTATAATTATATTTAATTGTTTAACTATAAAAAGCATTCACCTCCTATGTAGGAGGCCCATACATATCAGCTCCGTTATGTGACTATTTGGTATCTTGGCTCCAAATCAGACGTAAAGATTGTCAGTCATATCTCGGATATCTACAACTTGGGGCTTGTCCCACACGAGTTATAGAATTACTTTCCAATACAAATAATAGTAAAAACTTACCAAGCATATTTGCTTGAGCATAAAAAATTATCAACAAAGTATCTCCATAAAATTAATGTAAACAAATATCGTCAACGATCAAACTTCTTCCATCACAATAAAATTTAATCATCATCAAAAATGATGATATGATATAAAACTAATGTTAACAAAAATCGCCAACGATCCAATATTTTTTCATCATCATCAAAAATGATGATATGCTGCTATACATGTATCTTTGTTACATATACCTAGTTAGTAAGAAGAATTCTAAATGTCAATGTACATGCAGCATCACTACAAAGAGAATTATAAAATATAAAAAGGTCTTGCATGACGAGCAACAGTTCAGTATTAAGTATTCAGTTGAATCCCAACATCTTTCAATATAGCTAAAAATCTCCCCGCACCAGTGGTAAGTTGAATCCCAACATCTTTCAATATAGCTAAAAATCTCCCCGCACCAGTGGTAAGGGATCTGAAGCTCTGAAATTAAGAATAAAGATTAGATTAGAACTTACAAATTTAAATTGTGCGTTTTATTTCAATTCCTTTTTAAAAAGTGATCCTGTTACGAAACTCCCTACTTTCTATCTAGAGTGTTGACACTGGTGGGCCTCGAGTATTCAATTCAGTCGAGAGTCGAAGTCTTTCAATCTGGTTTTACAATGAAGTGATGAGGTCAAATAGTTCTAGGTCAAATTGATTCTATAGTCCAAAGTGAGTAGACCTTCGTTACGCTCCGGCCGATATTAGAAAGGTTTAAGAACCAGTTTCGGTACCTACGGCAATCCAACAATTAAAGTATTATTACGCATTCAAAACTATTAAAAAGTGAGTATCAAAAGTGTTGACTAAGTGACGACTTTATCTTACGACACAATTTTGTTCACATATAGGTAGACTTAATTTTTAAAAACTACGGCGGCTCGACTCAAAAGTCAGTCGCCAAGATTTGCTTTCATATACGAACCAGATTCAGCGAACTCTACAGTTAGTTGAACAATATCCTAACCAATAATTGCTAACAGCGAGGTCCACGTGAAACAGTAGGGATCATATCCAGAGCCATTTATTGAAACCAAGAGGGAGCAAGGCTCCGTAGCTTAAGTGTCTAGTACACCGAGCAGACCAATGAACACTGGTTCAAACCCTGCCTGAGTTGATGTTGTTTTTATTTAAAAATATTGTCCATAAACGAACTTTGATTTTGTCCGCTGTCTAAAAGTGAATCTTTTAAGCCAGGCTTAACTCCTGGAGTCATATATAAACTCGTCGAAGATAATATATTGAAGGGTTAGAACACGAGGTGTGGGAGGTAAACTTCAGTCATAATAAAATTTGACAGTGCACGAGAGTCATCAGAGAAAGGTTTCCATCGTCGTCACATCGTGAAAGCAGTGGCCACTTCTTCAACGGTTGGACAACTTAGTACGGTGAGTCAAAGTACCTAATAATAAAAAGAAAAAGAATAATTTTAGTAGCCAATTGAAATTTTGTTTATGCTGAAGTAAAAGGGGCTTTGAGTGACTTTAATTTTTCGTGCTCAATATATTCTAGTGAAGAACTCCGAGTATAGGTATACGAACGGGAAGAAGAGAGAGGAAAGGGTAAACTGTGGTGGTTTCAAGGGCCGTTGAGACGAGTAAGGCGGCAAAGGAGGGAGGGTAACGAAAAGAATATCTCGGATGCTGAAACATCACCTTACAGCAACTTAGTCTAGCATGATTTTTTTGTACATGGTCCGGAAGGGGTCAAGTTCCCACGTCCCACCGACGAGCAGGAGCCGGTCAAGCATGCTAGCATGACCCCGCGGTAAAGAAACGGGCCATAACAATCCCGGAGAACCAAAGATAAAACTCACGCGTATGGTTGCTTGGGATCTTCACGTAATGCTCACTCAAAGCTTTCCTCTCCTCCTAGGAGCCCAGACGACACCATTACTAGAGGTTCCTGGGTCTTTCTACGATCCAGTCACCGACCAGAAGGAAGTTGAAGAAATTCACCCAGTCAGCTAAGTGCGATACTTACGCATCACACCCGATTGGGGAAAGACCAAAACCCTTACTTGGATCCCCACATAGATGGATATGGAGTCAGGTGAGGCGAAATGGAATGTCAAGCTATTTGTCAAAGCTACCAGATGCTTATATTCAAGGTGCTTTAACCCAACAACATCAGACGGGTCAGATGTGATTAGGAAACTAGGGGAATTATACACATCTACAATGTGCTTGCTCCACGTATTGTCCGCTGGCATGCGAGTGTACCCAGTGGCTAAGCCAGCCAAAACGGCTAGTCGGTAAAGCTCTACAAAGAGGTGTCTGGTTACAATTAGCTACCTGGGTAATAGGAGCTATGACTCTTAACAATCCTTTAGTGGTAGATAACATCACCCGATCTGATTGCCGCAAACATTGTTTACGGCGTACTCCCTCAATTGTAACACCCGCGCCAGATACACGAATTGTTACTGTTATGTACCACCCATGCATATTTCATATTAATTATATTTATATCTAACATCTTGCATACTGTGCATAAAATGCACAATAGTATCAAATTTCAAGACGCCAACTTCTTTGGCGTCTCAACTTATTGTATTCAAATATTATTCAGATTGAAATAAACCATCAACTCGAATGGTCGTTTGTGTTTTTATTAGCAACAAAATAAATTCTTAATATTTCCCAGATGGCCGAACCTATACTTTCCAACTTAGCCCCGGAGTCCTCGGTGGAAACACAACCTGTTGCCAACGATTAGACTGGTTTCTTAATTTATGGTCTCAAATGGCAAATTCCTTTTCGGAATATTACGGAACAGAACATTTAAGAAAAAATTCAATAAAATAGTTCTGAAATTTAATGTTGTGTTTTACTTTAATTAAAGAATCCCACATAAATATAAAAAATAAAAAATATATAAAACAAATTGAAACCTCTTCTCTCCTTTTCGGATTTTAGAGAATTAAAGTGTTTGGTGATTTTGACACGCAGATAAAGAGCTATAATTTGAATGGACGTAAAATTTAATTTAAAATAAAGCCTAACCTGGTTCCGGTTCATGACGAACCAACTTCGTGGATTAAAACCGCAATGTTGTGAACAGGCCCACAACCGAACGGAGGGGTTATTACCAAATGCGCGGCGGATCGCTTTTGATGGCGGATTTGCATTTTCGTATTACCAAAAGCGATTCGCTTTCCATTCGACCGAAATGGAAAGCGAAAGCACTTTCCAATGTCATTTTAGTATGTCTTTGTTATTGAAAGCGAAAGGTTGATAGGTGGCGGATTGCTGGCGGATCTGATCAAAATGTAAATATTGTTTTGAAAAAAAAAAATTATTGAATTTATATTTATTGTTTGTTTTAAAAGGAGCCAAACACATCACACTACCGTGCAACAATTTACTGCACTCGTTGAATTCCTGAAAGAAAATCCCGGAATTGCAAAGGGCATTCTTAATGCCCCTGAATATAAAGCCAGAACTTTGGAGCTTTGGGATGGCATTACAAATATTTTGAACGGGCTTGGTCCTCCAATTAAAACTCGTGATCGGTGGAAAAATGTTAGTTAAATCTATTCTTATTTTTTGTTACACTCAAGGTGTGGAAAGATTTCAAATACCACATTAAAACAAAGCTGCGAGGGAATCAAAAGGCAATTCATGGGACAGAAGGGGGACCATACAAGCAATATGTGTTTTCTTCCCTCGAAGAAGAAGTTATTGCATTGTTAGATTTAAGGACCCAAGAATGTGGACTTAAAGTTCTTTCATTTGGAATTTCTTAGGCCGAACTCCAAAGTAAAGAGCCTATAGAACCTTTAAAAGAAAAAAAATATCCAAGTTCGTAGCAGCCTCTCTCCGGAAACAAGCAGATTAATTCTTGAATCTGAGGAAGTGCTCTTACCAAAACGAGCAAAAGGACAATACACAAGAAAATGAAAAGGTGAATTGTAATGAACACTTAAAAGCGACACATACTAAAACACCAATAAAAACAGCAAAGCAACTCTTGAAACTTCAAGTTCAACAACAAAAATTATATCAAGAGAAATCCACAGAATTACTTGCAAAACAAAATAATCTCTTAGAAAAACAAAACAAAGAACTTAAACAACAAACAGAAGAAATGAGAAAAATTAGAAGAATCAAAGAACAAAAAATAAAGCTTTTAAAAAGAAATAATGAACATATGATTAGTGAAAGTGTAGAAAACAGAAAATTAAAAGTGATGGAACTTGGAATAAAAAGAAAAAAACTCGATTAAAAAGAAACAGAAATGCATCTATAAACATTTCACCAAATCAGTAAAAGACTTAAACTGAAACTAGAGCCTTAATACGTTCCTATTATGATAAAATAATTTTAACAAAACTATTTTTTTACTATATATTAAGTATAAGTATGAATTAATTTTTTTTTTTTTTTAAGTTCGAAAACATCCTTTTAAGTATTTTTTTTAATTAAAAATAATTTAAATAAAAGAATATAAATTAAAGAGCATCTCTTATTATGTCCCTTAATTGGTTTGCAATACTTTTAAAGTTACCGGCGCTTTGCGGTGACGGAATTTCGATGCTATCATCTTCCTCGACTAAAAGATGACGGTCAAGCCAACTTTGAATTTAATGCAAACATTGTGCAGCATTGCACATACATTGGTAATAAACGCTGCCTTTTCAGGTTTGTAATGGAGTTCCCTCGACTGAAGCAGGCACCTGAATCTTCCTTTGAGGGTGCCGAAACACCGCTCTATGATGTTCCTACATTTGGAGTGCACCGTGTTATATTTGGCTTCACGACTGTTTGGAGTAGCAGATCTATACGGAGTCATCAACCACGGCTCAAGACTATAGCCTGCATCACCTTTAATGCAAATATTAATGATTTTTAGGAATTCGAAAACAAGCAATATTGCGATGTACGTATTTATACCCAGAATTTTGCTTTTGTCTCCCCTTTTAAAATTTTCTTCTAAAAGATTTCTTTCCGAGCTCATTGACCACACAACTGAATCATGGGAACTTCCACCAAAGCTTGCATTCACGCAGCGGATTCTTTGATTATGGTCACAAATCTGTGTGAGAACATTAGTATTATATGTACCTATAAAATAGACCATATTAAATATTTGGATACCATCATTACGTTCAAACTATGGTGTCCTTTTCTGTTAAAAATATGATGTTCGTTCTTTGAGGGACGAACAATGCTAACATGAGTTCCGTCGACGCACATTATCACGCCAGGGAAACCATTTTTTTCAAAAAAAAATGTGCTTTTGCAACACATTTTTCCTCTTCAGTCATTTCAAATGTTTTTAGTTTATGACAGAGCTTCCTCTCCATTATTTCTAAAATTTCATTGAAAACTTTAGATACAGTGGATTGAGATATGGCGATATTGTAGTCCTGTCCAACACTCTTTTAGTAGGAACCCTGTGCTAAAAATCTAAGTGTACCAAGTTTTAATATTAGAGGAATGGAGCTAGAATGTTGGTTTTTGAACCCCTCTTTGATTTCCTCTAACACATAAACAAAGGCTTCCTTAGACAATCAAAACAATTTAGCAAACCTAAGAAGTAATCAATGTTTAATTAATATTAATATTTAAATCGCGATAAAATATTAAAAACTCACTGTGTGTGTGCGATATCTAGGGGGGAAGACCCGCTCCGCAACAATCTTCTCTGAGCGTTTAAATTACACACATTGTCACTACTTTCTTCGCTCTCAGCATGCAGATATGTGCTTATTGAATCCATTTATTTTTAAATTAAATTGCAAAATGTATGTGCTTGAGGTTTAATTAATTTAATTATAGAAAATAAAATTTACACCAAAACAAAAACAAACTGGCAGAAAACATCATCTGTCAATTTTTTGGAATTATAAATGGAAAACGGGAAGACAGAATGGAACTATGAATGGAAAACTGGAAGACATAATGGAACAAACTGGAAAGTTCATTTTCGTCCTCGTTCGCATTTGAAAATAACCAAAAGCGAACACGGTCGAAAATGAGGTTTCGCTTTTAAAGCGATCCGCCGCGCTTTTGGTAATAACCCCCCAGAGGTCCCCGTGACCGATGAGGTGCCCACGATTGAACAGGCCCTTACTGAATAGACATTGTAACATATGTAGCCAACTCGTCACGCTTATGGCTAAAAGCTAACTTTGAACATCATACCTACGAACAAGACAAACTGATGTGAATGTAAAAAGTTTAATTTTTAATTTAAGTCTACTGCGCAATACAATTGTCAAGTCTAAGACAAGTAATCGAGTTATTGTTCCTAAAGTAAAATATAGTTAACTTGTAAGATATTCTTTCAATTAAGCTCAATATGTTTTTCAACTTAACTTTATTATAGATTCAATTTGTTTTACCCGAAATCTAATTTTGTAAATCGGAAATATTAAGCTAGAAAAGACACTGTAAGTTAAAATTATATGTACATATAAACCAAATCTAAAAAGCAAATAAATTTAGGTTTTGTAATTCATTTCGAAAACCAACTGTTTTCCTTTGAGAGGATTAACGAATCGTCTTTTTTTATAGCGAAGTGCCGCTGTTGCTAAAGCACCGCAAATTCAAGGTACCGGTTGTGGCTGAAGTCCCGCAAGCTTACCAGCACCGGTTCATTTGCTTGAGTGCCGAAACAGAAGATATGCTACGACTTGCCGTGAAAGGCCTTCTTGAAACGGATAAAGTAGGAATATCGTTTTGCGCAAAAAGTTTTGCACATGAATAAGGAAGTGGCTGGCTGACTTTCAAATCCTGTTCAGAATTAAGTTTTAGTGATGTTTAGGACATGATAAGCAAAATATTCCAAAGAAAATCCTAAGGAATAAATACAGATGTTTTTAGTTTGACAGTTACTTCCGTAAAATGCCAGCTGGGGAAGGAAACAGTAGAAAAACTTCCATTATCTAAAACTCATTCAAAGAAGAAAGTGCTAAGCGTATAGTAATAATTTGTATTAAAAACAATGACAATATTCTAGTTGTAGCAAAGGCATACACAGGAAAAAAAATACTATTTTGTCAAAATAAAAAAAGACAGACTTTAAAACTTCTGAATGATACTGAAATCAATATACCAGTCAAAGTCGAAAAATTAAGCAAGCATTTAATTTTATAGTAGTTGTTATTTATGAATCCATGGATTGTTAGCCGACGAGGAACCAAGCCATGTAACGTGTACATTGTTTTAGCACCTGCAATGCAAAAAATAATGATTGTATGTTCATTCAGAACATATACTTATGCCTACATCATCAAATTTTCCTTCAGAAGAGGTAAACAATTATTGTACCAAGGCTTTTTTACGATGGTGACAACGTATTGTTAAAATCTCAAAAAATTATTTTAAATATAAAAATAAATAAAAACAAAATTGAAAGCTTTTCTTTTCTTTTCGGATTTTAGAGAATTACAGCCTTATTTATTAACTCGTTTTAGCGACGGCGTAAGGTTACTCCGACTTTAAAACGCCTTTAATCCTGAAAAATTTATTTATAAAAAAAGTACACGCGGAATAGAGGTGGAGTAAGCTAAAACTGGTACATAGGAGGATTAAAGCCGGAGTAAAGCTGTTTCAGTGTCTAAATGTCATTTTGACATGACATTTAAACACTAAAAATGGATAGTTATTTGGAATTTATAAATGATTTGAATTCTTTAAACGCTTTAGCTGCAGGAAGGAGAAGGCCAAAGCAGTACAAAACACGTTTTAATCCCATGACACTGAGGGATGAAGATTTTCGCTCGAAGTACCGATTTTCAAAAGAAAATATGAAAAAGTTAATAGCCATAGCTCGGCCTTCCCTAAGCGATGATCAAAGAGGAGGGCACATCCCGATTTGTTTGCAAGTGATGGCAGCTATACGGTATTGGGGACGCAATGAGGTACATTCATTAATAGGATTTGAACTTTATCTAATCAAATTTTAAATTCATTTATAATGGTCTTTGTGCAACCTTGCCATATTTAAAGATTCAAGACAATGGAGCGGATATCCATGGATTCAGCCAACCTACTCTTTGTCAGATATACAAACGAGTGGCAAAAGCGTTTGCGTCCAAAAGGGCTGTTTATGTTAAAATGCCAACAACCGTATCTGCACAGATACGAGACATAAACATGTTTTTTGGCATTCGTGGATTTCCACAAGTCATCGACGCAATTGATTGTACCCATATTCGAATCCCAAGTCAGTGGGCCCTCAGGACAGTTCTATGTTAACAGGAAGGGATACTACTCCTTGAAAACTCAAGTTGTTTGCAACGCAACTTTAAAAATTACTGACATTGTTTGTCGTTGGAGAGGGTTTGTCGTTGGTGTTGGGTGATTTTAAGACGCAGGTTTAAAGGGACGTAAAATTTAATTTAAAATAAATCCTAACGCCGAACTTTAATTTTAATCTTACGCAAATGTTATCCTTAGAGCCATTAAAAATAAAGTAAGAGTAACATAAGCCAATGATGTTTTAAAAAAGTTTCAAAAATAAAGAAAAATCTTATACTCCACTATTCAAACAAGAAGAATGAAACTTCTTTGATTCCTTAGACTAGGGAACGAAATCATAGTAAAATTCTTTTCTTCAGAAACCAACCACCTTACTATTTACACCTATATAAAAATAAATAAAAATAAGCCAACCACAAAAATTAATAGTTATAAAAACTACACCTACAATATCAGAATGCTTCGTTGCGTAGCAATAAGTTAACTCAAAATTTTAATACAAATCCGTTTTTGACACGCAAAATACTCTCATAACTAACAGGCATGGCTGCAGCCGTATACTAAACAAACGACAGCAAATTCAAACTATTTTGTTTTACGCAGACAGTTTGATTGCCTGATTCGTCAGTGATTGCCGGATACGTCCGTGATATTTGCCTGATTCATCAGAGATTGCCGGATACGTCCGTGATATTTGCCTGATTCGTCAGTGACTGCCGGATACGTCCGTGATTTTGCCTGATACGTCAGTGATTGCCGGATACGTCCGTGATTTTGCCTGATACGTCAGTGATTGCCGGATACGTCCGTGATTTTGCCTGATTCGTCAGTGATTACCGGATACGTCTCTGATTTTGCCTGATTCGTCAGTGATTACCGGATACGTCCGTGATTTTGCCTGATTCGTCAGTGATTGCCGGATACGTCCGTGATATTTGCCTGATTCGTCAGTGATTACCGGATACGTCCGTGATTTTGCCTGATTCGTCAGTGATTACCGGATACGTCCGTGATTTTGCCTGATTCGTCAGTGATTGCCGGATACGTCCGTGATATTTGCCTGATTCATCAGAGATTGCCGGATACGTCCGTGATATTTGCCTGATTCGTCAGTGACTGCCGGATACGTCCGTGATTTTGCCTGATACGTCAGTGATTGCCGGATACGTCCGTGATTTTGTCTGATTCGTCAGTGATTGCCGGATACGTCCGTGATTTTGCTTGATTCGTCAGTGATTGCCGGACACGTCCGTGATTTGTTCTGATACGTCAGTAACCTAACGCCCAGTGGAAGCCGAGCCGTACCCAACCACAGAGAGCCGATATCAATACACAAACCCGTTAAACACTGGTATCTGACCCAAAAAGAGCAAAGACCAGGACCCCCACGGATGCAACCAAGACCCGAGTACGGACGAGAAACCAGAATACCAATTAAACTATTTAAACAGTTTGTCAATTAATTTAAGAAATATTATTAAATCAATAAAGGAAAGACCTAAACTAAAGTTCGTACTTCTTTAGTAAGAACCCCGGTAGACCGGCGAGCTGAAACCACAGCCAACGATAAAAAGTACCTCACAACACTAACCAATTTGATTTTACATATTAGATAAGCTGGTAAAATATATAGAAATTTTAATAATACATATCTTTATGAGAAGTATAAAACAATCCTGAGAACGTTTCTTATTGAGATATTAATGAAAAAATAATCATAATCGATGACTGAAATTTTACTTTAATTTCTTCAGAGAATAATGTGAATATGAACTGAACTTTATGAACGTTATCGCGTTACTCAAGATATCCGTTTTTTTCTTCGTATTTTTTCGCCCGATTTGTATTAAGAAAAAAAGAACAAATAATTGTTTTTATTTTCATACTAGCCTATAGGTTAAAATATCTTTCCTTTGAATCATAGCCCTAGAAAATTGATGAATTTAAATATATTTTTTTTAACTTTTAAGCTTTTCGTAAATCTTGTTATAAAATCATTCTGTGGAGACAGCATAATGAGTAAATTCATATAAAAAAAATGTGGAGTAACAATTCCTTACTTCTTAAATTTAAAATTATTTTTTGTAAACAAATAAACTTATAACTTAAAACTACAATTACTTATGTCTTTAAATTTATAATTATTATAAAGCAATTGATTAAAAATTGCATTTCCGTTTTCTTCGTTTTTGTTTTTGTACAATTTTAAGGCAACTTTTGCATTTACGTGTTATATATGTAGGTAGTTCTTTTATAGTAAGTTTTTAGAAACATTATTTCCATAGCAAAATAGAACCGTTCTTTAATATTGCATGTTCAGTTAATTTTCTAAGCGGACATAAGCTTAAGTTTATTACTTACGACTTGATGTCTCTTAATAGTGAAATGCTTTGGTTTGTTGGACGCAGGTCTGATTTTTTTTTAGGGAGATACTACGTTGTTCTCAAGAAGATCAGGCTCTCCTGCTGAAAATAAAAAAATGATGAGAATTTTTGAGATGAGAATTTTAAACAATTTATACTACAATGTAATTCATTCAATTCAAAAATAAATCGTCGTCTTTGGCTAACATCGAAAACCAAAAAGTGCAACTTTATTTTTTTAACTAAAAGCCCGTATTGCGAGTGTCATCTTGGGCATAAGTACGATAACTCAGGCGCCAAAAACTGATAATGGTCAAAAATAAGAATTTTTTACTATTGGAGTTCAGTGTAATGTAATTTAACTTAAAATTTTCCCATTAATTTCTTGTTTAAATTTACTAAAAGCAAAAATTTGCTATTTAAGCTTAGGATCGAGCAGGTACTCATAATTTCAGTACTGTATGTACTGTGGCATGCCTTTTCCTTGTTTCCAAGAAAATTACTAATTTCTTAAAAAAAAAAAAAACATGTAAATTATTTAATGCTGTAATTAACGAAATACTTATAGCTGATGTAAATAAACATAAATGAATATTATCTGAAGTTTTCATTAGATTTTTAAATTCAAAAGATTTCCCGCTTAGCCGCCATCTTTTTTTTTAGTTCGACAGGGGACTATAATGATTAATGTGTGTATTGTTTTCAACTGCCAATTTATCAATTTATTTTTTTTTTTGCAAGATTGTACTTTAAGAGAAAATGTGACACAAAATTAATTGTCAATACCGTGGTAGTGGCATCGACGCGTGTTGATTTTGTTTGTTACACTATGTTACAGTGAAAGTACACTTGGCCCGATTTTAAACTGAAAAATATGGTATGTATGCGTGAAATCCCAAAATCTAAATTCAATTTTTGTAACACCGTAAAACACCGCCATTTTAATTTCTATTTAATTTTTTTTTCATTTCGTTTTTATTTCAAGTAAAATAAGATATTTTTTAAAATTTTATTAAAATTGATCAATATTTAACTGGGTTGTTCAAATTTTAACATTTAAAGAAGCTTAATACTAGTTGCTGTTGCGTTCTTGTGTACGACACTTTTTAGACTGGAAGATTGAGGACGGTATGACTAGTCACTACAGGTTTTTAGATAAGCAATGTCCGGACGACACTCTCGGAGAACTCGCAATACTTCTCTAGCCAACAAACATGTTATGATACCGGCCTCAGTCTTTCCAATCTAAACTGGTTCTTAAAGAATATTTTATCGTATCGAAACTGCATCGTTATTAGCACTTAGGCTTTCTGCACATAAATCGTCGTGTTATAAACGCGTACACGGTTCGTAATGTAGCGATGATTTTAGTACGGCTTACCTTCTGCACACGAAACCTCACGTCAAAGCTAATTTTCAATCAAATTCATACAATTTCAATATGTATATATGAAATTTCACCAAAATGATCAGTAAATACTTCACCTGTACGCCCGGTGACTGAAATTGCTGTACGCCCGGCGATTGGCAGTTTCTGTGCTGCGACTAATAAATGGAGCTTACGCCTCGTGCGCAGTTGTCTATTGAAACAAACGTGTGATACACAGAAGGTACACACAAGCCGCAAACAATCGTAGTACGCGTCTATCAAGAGACGCTTCGTGTTCAGAAAGCCTAAGCCTTATAACTTAGTATTTTTACAGTAAAATTCAGAAACTGTAGAACACAAAACATGCTTTTTTATAAGGGTCTACAAATTTATACTAATCTTCCATACATACTGTTTCAATTGGCTCAACTTTCCTTTACGACATCCCGAATTTGGATACGCGGATGGTCTCATTCGATAGATATTCACTAAAAAACACCAAATATCACAATTTTAGGGTGAGGAAATATTTGTAAGTATTTTTAATTAATTTTCAAAGTTACACTTTTTCCATACAAAATGCATGGAAATAAATAAAAAACACCAAGATGGGGATGAAAGAACTTCCCTTGTCGTGACAGTGTATGCTTAGTATTGCCAGACGTACACAATGGTTTTGGGATATTTTTTATTTTTGCGATTTCTGGGATTTTTATTCGGAATTTTCAGATTTTAGCCCGATTTTTAGGGAAATTACTTATATGATCAGTTATTAAAGAGTAACATTTTAACGGTAAAATATGCGGGAAACAAGTAACAGTTGCAATGTTATTTGCATTTTATTTGAGAAATATTGAGATTTAAAACTATTATTTAACCTCACTAAAATGTATTTCAAAATGAGTTTAAATAATAGTTTAAAATTTCGCGCGAAATTTTAAACTATTATTTAAACTCATTTTGAAATACATTTTAGTGAGGTTAAATAATAGTTTTAAATTTCGCGCGAAATTTTAAACTGTTATTTAACCTCACTAAAATGTATTTCAAAATGAGTTTAAATAATAGTTTTAAATTTCGCGCGAAATTTAAAACTATTATTTAACCTCACTAAAATGTATTTCAAAATGAGTTTAAATAATAGTTTTAAATTTCGCGCGAAATTTTAAACTATTATTTAAACTCATTTTGAAATACATTTTAAATGAGGTTAAACAGTTTTAAATTTCCCGAAAAAAATTCCCAAAATAAAAACCCAAGTGAAAAAATACATGTCTGGCAATACTAAACAGACCGTATGACATTTCTTAAATTTGTATTGTTTTCAAAACAAAAACTTCTAAAAATTAATTAAAAATACAATGTATAAATGTTTCCTCACTTTAAAATTGTGATATTTAGTGTTTTTAGGTGTTCATCTTTCAAATGAGACTATCCGCGTTTCCAAATTCCGTGTATAAAAAGTGCAAATCGGTAAAAAAAAATGCCCGATTTTGAAAATTTTAAACATTTTTTAATTGCATTTAGGGGGGTTTCCTCACCTTAATATTTGAAAAATATTCTATTGAGATGCCTACCTACCCCTAAAAAAAAAATCAACTTCGAAATCGGGATGTCGTAATGGAAAGTCGCCCCTTTCAATTCTCTAAAATAGCAAACTTAACGCTAAATAAATTACTAAACTAAACTAAATTTGATCTGCTCTGCGTGCCAGTTTACTACCTATAGCAAAAATAAATTTATAATCCTTCGTGTCCCTTAGTTTTAGAAAAATATGTTCTTAAAAGGTACTTCACTTACCTGCTCGATTGGAAAAACTTTAGAAGCTGGTATCTGCATTTTGTTTTGAATCTTATGTAGCTAGGCATTTGAGGCGCATAATAATTATGTTCTACAGAAATTTGGTTTTTGATTTTCTTGCATTTGGTACATATTCTGAAAAGATATCAAAGCAGTATTCTTTAAGTTTCGAAGTAATATGTAAAAAATGTTTTATGTGAATACTATGTGACTACCTACCTACTTCTGCGACATCATCCGATTCCATTTCGCATCCCAATAGTCTTTTTGTTCACAAAACTTATCGATTGCTGGTTTTTAACCAAACATTGTGAAAGATTATAATTCATTTTACTTTTATTGAAGTTCTAGTTTAAAACACCATTTTAACAATTAAGATACAGATAAAATACACACATTAGATACAAATAAGATACAGATAACATCTTTTTTTATGTAGGTATTTGTATTTGTTTCAACAAATTTCCTTTATAAAAATTGAAATTTTTTAAATTAAAAAATCACGATAGTGAAGAGAAGATAACGTTCAACTTGTTTTCTTCATCCAAACCAAAGCAAAAAAAAACCAGACAGGCACAGGATCTAAAAACTAAAATGCAAAATCGGAATTCATTGAATTCAGGGATAAAAAACTCACTAGTAGCCTAGTAGTGTTGCTAAAACTACAATAGTTTATCGATAGACGATAGTATCGAATCGATTGTAAAAAAAACTATCGTGTAAATCGATAGTTTTGAAAAACTGCGTTTCAGGTTTTTGCTAAAAATTACACGCCGACTCCACAAGACATAGTGCCTGTTTACATTGTATTTTTGATGAAGCATATTTTCGTTAATCAAATTGTTCCTCGTGTTTACATTATAGAGAAAAAATCCTTTCATTTCAATCTACCCATCCCTCTCTCACATCCTTAACAACCATGTATCTCTCACTCACACAAAAAAAATTCTTCGTGCTCAATCCGAAAACATTTATTGAAACTGGACCGCCGTATAGTTAGCAGCACTAAGTGAGGAATTTCATTTTTTTTGATTCCTATAATTTGGAAAACATTTGGAAAAATTTGGAAAACCATTTTTAGAATTTGGAAAACCTTAGTTAATTAGTTATTAACAATTAAAGGTTAGGCGTATAGTTAGCAGCACATAGAAACAAAGCAAGGGTTTTTTGGTATCAATCGATCGGGAATAGTTTTGCGAAATTTGGAAAACCATTTTTAGAATTTGGAAAAGCATAGTTTAGTAGATAATTAACAAAATGTAAACAAAATGACAGTTCTATAAACAATTACAATTAACGTAAAACGTAATGTAACGGAGCGTAACGTTATTAAAGCTGCCATACAAGAACACAAAACCAACACATATACAAAAATTCTGTCCCAATATCTGTCAAACTATTTTTCTGTCAAAAGTCAGCTGTTAAATTTTTTAACTTTTCAGATAAATATAAAATACAGTTAAGAATAAAACAATAGCCAATGCTAAACAGGCAATTCAATTCTATACTCTTCTATAATTTTGTTGTTGGAACAGAATTTTGTTTATATGTGTTGGTTTTGTGTTCTTGTATGGCAGTTTTAATTACTTTACGCTCCGTTACATTACGTTTTGCGTTAGTTGTAATTGTTTATAGAACTGTCATTCTGTTTACATTTTGTTAATTATCTACTAAACTATGCTTTTCCAAATTCTAAAAATGGTTTTCCAAATTTCACAAAACTATTCCCAATCGATTGATACCAAAAAACCCTAGCTTTGTTTCTTTGTGCTGCTAACTATACGCCTAACCTTTAATTGTTAATAACTAATTAACTAAGGTTTTCCAAATTCTGAAAATGGTTTTCCAAATTTTTCCAAATGTTTTCCAAATTATAGGAATCAAAAAAATTGAAATTCCTCACTTAGTGCTGCTAACTATACGGCGGTCAAGTACGTAGGCAACTCAACACTTTAGGTATGTTCAGTGAGGCTGAGAAGGCCGGTTCAAGTTGCTGAGATCTCAAAAATTCTACTACAACCGAAGAGGGGCAAAAACCAAAGTGGAATTTCTAAGAAAAAAAAGCAAAAGAACCATCACTTGTTTGTAAATTTGATTTTTTGTAATTTAAAATAATTGTAAAAGTGAATTTAAAATATTTTAGTTGCAATTTTGTAAAAAAATTTGCATTTCATTTTGTTATACAGTTATACCATTATACAAAAAAAATAGGCAACTCAACATTATAACAATTCTCAAATGCATTAACTTTCTTGTATGGATGCGCTATCCAATGTATTATAGAGATCAGTGGTCGGAGGAGACTTGCTGTATTTTCCTTTTAAACTACCTTGGTTGAACGCACACAAACGTAGTGTGAAGAGAAACGTCAAAAAAGTCTCCTGAATTTGTGACCGGGGAGATTTCGTTTACCCCTCTTTCTTCCTGCCCTTCTCGTCTATGAACTAATTGTTGCCGGCAAATCAGTTGCCCTGTGTGAAAGGGGACATACAGATGCCCAAGATCCAAACCACAATCCAATCAACAATCCGCTTGTTTTTTCGCATTGGGCACTTTATGTCATGTCGTTAGTTATGTCGATAAATTCCACTAATAAGTCAGAGCAAAAGGATTATACAAAAATTCCTTTCAGTACTACTTCTACCTCTCTCACACACATGGAACGTCAAATCTCATCGCCAATCTTTGAACAGAGCTCATGTCTTGTTCAAAAATTAGTTTTCGTCGACATGTTCATGACATGGACATGGATTGTTGTTCCTCCATTGGATTTTTTGTAGACATGTTCATAATCCTGCCATCGTTAATGGCCTGAGAACAAGATCCGTCTTATGAGGGTTGACCCCAGTCCACACTGATCTGCCCATCAGTGTGTAAGGAAATTTAAAGCGTTTTGTAGCAGTTCTTTCAATGTATTAGGGTGCCTTCCCGATGCACGTATAGCAACGTCGGTCGTCGTCCGCATAGGCAATCACTTTGTAGCTCTCCGCTTCCAGGCTGGTTAGTAGCTTATTCACTATCAAGTCCCAAAGGAAAGAGGAAAGAATACCGCCTTGCGGCGTACCTTTGCTGACACATCTTCTTGCAGAAAAGCCGCCCAGTGTTGAGTTAATAATCCTGCGGGTTAGCATTTCATCAATCAATTCCACAAGCAAAGTATCTACATTCAGAGATGACAATGCTGGCGAGATTACGGATGTGTCGACTTTGTTAAAAGCACCTTCTATATCTATGAAGGCAACCAAAGTATATTATTTATGATGGAGGGATTCGATAGTTCGCACCAGTGTGGTGTGTGCAGAGGGCAGAGCTGCGTCTACAGATTTCCCTTTGTACTACGCATGTTGAGCCGTAGACATAAGTCTCGTATCATTGCTTGTTCTTAGATGGATATCAATCAATCTTTTAAAGGTGTTAAGAAGGAATGAAGAAAGACTCATAGGTCGGAAATCTTTCGGGTTTACATGGGAGCATTTACCAGCTTAAGCCAGGTATGCAGTTCAAGCTAAACTAAATTTTATCTCTACAATTCTTATCTCTACAATCGTTTGCTAAGAGCACAAATGTCAAAATTTATCTGTGAAAGAATGCGTTGAGCATTATTTCGCACGCTAAATTAAGTGGAGACTTTTTAAATTTAGCGTGTGAACTGCGTACTGCCTAGCTAAATATCCTCGCTAAAATTTATCTTTGGAGGAAATTTGTATGGAAGATAAATTTTAGCGCGATCTGCGTACTAGGCTTTAGTGTATGGAAACAACTTTAACTTCTCTCCATGATTTGGGTACATGGACTAAACTCAAACAACTATTGAATACTATCTCCAAGATTGCAGCAGAATGATTTCAATAGTCATTTGGAGTTCGGCTGGTATAATGCCGTCTGGTCTAGGAGATTGCAGGGTTCGAAGCTGTTGATTGTTCATTTAAGCAGATCGGGAAAAGTTCTTCTTTTCATACAAAATTTTTCCCAGGACAAATTTTGTCTTCAGTTTTTTTCCAGACAGTACGCAGTTCACGCGAAAAATTGTGACGTTTGTATCCGCTGTAGGGTGAAGTCTCCACTAAATTTTGCCAGGAAAAATAATGTTCGAAGCATTATTTTGCGGGAAAAATTTTGACAGGTCAATAGATTTGCACGATAAACACTCACCAACTTTTATTTATCGATAATTTTACAAAAAGATTCTTCCAACGTTTTTGTAGAGATAAAATTTGTCTTTTCCCGATCTGCGTACTAGGCTTTAAGTTTGCCCCGTGTAATCAGATCTTGTGGATAATTGAACTTTTGTGTGGACCTTATATAGTCGGTGTTATTTAACAATAGGGAGCTACCTGGGAAATGAGTGCCTAATAGCAGATTGAGCGATTCCCTCGCTAGAGTTGGTCCATGAGCCATCAGTGTTCTTTAAACAATTGAGCAGGGCATGGTAGGACTTATTGAGAGGATTTTTCTTAATCTAGATGCTTCGGAGGTTTTTTCTATTTTCCCACAGAAGGTTCTCAGGTCTTTGTCGAAGAGAGCTTAAATCAAGCTGCGACTGTATCAGGAAGATCTTTTGGATTTTCTTAGTTTTTTTTGTTATACAATTTAAGCGACTCTTTTTTAGTGGACAAGATATAATTGTTTATGAAAATCTTCCAGCCCAGCCACAAACTATCTGATAAGTAAAAGGGAAGAAGCGTAACTTATATCAAGATTATTCCTTTTTTTTGTTTTTTTTTACGTTGTTAAAATCTAGTCTTACACTGAAAAAAATATATAAACATCATTTTTATCACACACACTTGGCTGTAGTTGTAAGTAGTTCTTTACCACTTTCTCAATGAGATAGTGTAGAGGAATTTTAAGCATTGTCATGCTAATACCTTCAAATCAGGCTGCCATCAGGCAGGTCATCTAATCGGAGAAATCAAGCTTGCTAGGCAAGTCGGCAGAGGTTTTTTTTATTGCAAAAATATAGTGATCAAATTTTTAGTCTTGCAAATTTTCACATTTTGCTGTCAAAACCCAAGGGGGTGGCCCCGGCGCAGTGGAAGTAGTGCTTGACTGCTAACCTGGATGTGTGGGTTCGAGCCCCAGTCTAGGCAGCATTCTTTTCTATATTCCCTCAACTGAACGCCACCCCTGGGATTTAATGAGATAATCAAAACCTTATTTCTCAGTCCACTGTGCCAACAAAAATCTATCCTATCCTTCTATTCCTTCTAATATTGCCTAATTTATAAGACCCTGGGTCTTACTGGCAAACATATGTTTGTGTTGTTTTTTTTAAGTGTGGGAAACTTGATGAAAATTTCACGTTACCAAATTTAGGTTTTATGATTGGAATTAGTAGCTGTGTTATTTTTTCGTATACAAATAAAATGGCATGGCTGCCATCTTGAAAAACGGCCGCCATCTTGAAAAACGCGTTGTAACCAATATCTTGTTAAGGGCTCAATTATTTTTTTGCCTCTGGCGACTGGCTTATACGACCTTCGACGAAAAGATTGAGTAAAAGGTCTTTATTAAGCATCTCGTGTACTACAGCAACCATGTCATTTTTGTTTTAAAAACAAAATATCCCTTCATATTTCCTTTATGGCTATTAAAGCAAAAAAAAAACACCAATATATACATATTTTTCAATTTTTATTTTTTAATTCATTAAAATAATTAATTAAAATATTCAGTTCATTTAAATTAAATTTCTCTTTAATTTGAAATTTATTTTATAGCAAAGTTAAAACTAGATACAGAATCTTAAAAACTAACATCCTATATAACTTCTTACATTTCGTTTTATTATGTTACATTTATTTACATAATTTATTTTCAACGATAAATATTTAATAATTATGTGCACTAATTTACATTTTCAATAATTTAAAATTACAATAGTTAACTTAAACAATATTAATTTTTGAACTATACAAATGTAAACAAAAATTATTTGTATTTTTATTTATTTTTATTTAATTAATATTTGAAAAAAACATAGTTTTTATTTGTGTATCTGCAAATTTTAAATATTTTAAATTCACATTCGATTTTATACTTTATAAAAAAAAATTAATTTTGTCTAACTTTCTATGTTTATGGTAAAAAAATGTGTGGTAATTATATGTTTTAGCTACAAGTCTGTAGTTGTAGTCTCTTTTTTTTAAACTTCATTAAAATAAAATATACATAATACTTCATCAAATCAATTTTAAATCCGGGTTATATATGCAATATTTGGTATATAAAGATATCTCTATTGGTATTTTTTTTTTTAAATCAGTACTTTCTGAACATTTTCATTGTATACAATACCAGAGTTCTAAAAAAAAGACAAAAGATTTTCAATAAACTCAGTAGTTTATTTAATCTCACAGATACGATTTGTTTCAATAGAATATGGATTTCGAGATTAAATTGCGTTTTAAAGATATTATTCAAAAGTTTAACAATAACCAATAACACTTAAAGTGCATGGTCATATGCTGATTGTGCATATCACTTCTGCAGTCAACCAAGAACTAAGTGTTTCCTTGATAGAGCAACTCGCTGGAGGTTTTATTAGTTTATTAGCAGACGTCCTACAGAGCTACTTTTTTTTTCTATACGTTAATATATTAAACAAAGTGAAAGAATAAAAAGATAAATAATAAAAGTAAAAAAAAAAATGAGACAAAGTGAACGAACAGAAAGACAGAACCATAAAAGTGAAAAAAAAAATAAAACAAAGTGAAAGTACAAAAGAAAAAAAAATTAAAGTGAAAAACCAAGTAAAAGAGGGAATCCGTCTAAAAATTGCCTAGAAAAAAATAACAGTGAACAAAAAATAAAACAAAGTGGAAAAAAAGGACAAAAGACAAAAAAAAAAAAAATTAAAGAGAAAAAAGTACCAGAAAGACCAGGACCCATGTTCTGTAACTCTCACACCGAAAAAATCAGTCTAGAAACGCTGAAAAATGGAACAAATCTCATGTATTTTGTTTCAGTTTCCATTGTTTCTCGACCGAATTTATGCATGCGAGAAGTTACAGAACATGGGTCCAGGCTGTAACTACAACTTAAGGGCGCGAAGCCTGCCTGGTATCAAGTGTGTGCGAAGCCAAGAGTGTCAACAACATCTACAACAGCAACATCAACAGTATTTATAATTAAGGTAAAAATTGATGTTAGTACCTTTAAACATACAAATATCAAAAAAAAACTATATACAGAATTTTAAAGCTCTACCCTTCTTGGAACAAGTCAATAATCCACCCGATATTCGAAAAGACATTATACGGCAAAAAAGAATAACAATGGATGTTAACAACGCCTGTGTAAATCATACGAAAAACCCCAAGTGTAAACCTACTCTTGTTTTGTGTCTGGATGCCGCTCGTTTTGTATATCTGAACGCGCTCACTTTTTGCAAAGGGCAATTAAAATTTTACTGGAAAAGAAAAGAAGCGTCTGGCAAATATTCCCGCAAAAATTATTAAAATTATCAAAAAGAAATTAAAACGAGCGGTATCAGCGGCAAACCAAGAGTAAGTATTTATTTAACACAATTAATATGAATGAATGTAATGAATTAATATATTTAAATCTTCAATAAAGATTTTTTAAGTTCGATCCTCACGACGAGAACAACTAGTGTTTCAATCACGAGGGGTTCTAGAGAAACTTGGAAGCCATAGAGAATTTTGCAACCGCATAAAAAATTGTCGCCAGCAGACGACAACAATGGACGTAAAAATCTCATTAAGGCTCTCCCAAACCAACGCGAATCTGGATAGTTGGAGATACAATTTACGGATGTAATATTCTATAATGAAACATTAAAATTTTTGCTACAGTCAGAATATGGAAGAGAATGCGTGCTGTTTGGTTTTAGAAATAGTGAATCTCTGCAACATGTACGACTTAAACTTTTAGGTGAGATTATTACTCTTGAAAAAAAAAAATGATATTAATAAAACATAAAATTATATTAAAGGAGGGGAGTTAACACTGAGCGGTAGGATCACACCTCATTCGAATGCTGTAAAGAGAAAAGAGAGTGACTATCAATCGCTTTGTCCATTTGGTGAGGCTGAATTACTTAATGTACCTCAAGAACTTAAAATGAAAAAGATAATCACAGAGAAATACAGAAAATTGAACGAGTTCATGACACATTTCAATCGAATGTATTATTTCTTATTATATTAAAATGAGAGAAGATTAAATAAAAGATGCGAGAGATTTGAGTGTTATGTTTATTAGTTTATGATTAACCCTTGATAGTAAGCGTCTTTTTTAAAAATTTTGCTTTACTCATCAGTTTTTATGTCTGTTTTTAATTTTTCCTTCATTAATTGCAACTTTGCCATTACATGTGGATAAACATAACTGACAATCTTTTTGTTTTTCATTAAATTTATCTAATAATGATACCGTGAAGATAGGATTAACATTTACAAATTTTAAAAAATTACCTAATACCACAAGAACGGAACCAACATCATTTCAAAATGATGTTGATGCAGCAATGACGTCAACAACAACAGCAAGAGCGATAAATAAAGTTTTGGACGGCAAAATCGTTACTGTAGAGGAAGCAATCGAGAGTTTTAGGCAAGACTTAATTAAAAAAGAAACTAAAATACCAGGAATTATACAAACTAAAGAAGTTTGATATTTCAAGCATGAGAGTAGGTATAGGGATACCTCCCACCGGGATTCAATCCGGAAAACAGACGATTACGCTAAGTTTTTGCCTCACCTTTTGATCACTACGCTATACCTCCTTACAAAAACAAAACAAAATTTATAAAAAAAAAAAAAGATGCAGCTGTGACCATAAGTCTAAGTGCATATATTTTTAAGATAACAATAATGTAAATTGACACTTCGGTCCACTGAAAGATAACGTTCGACGAACGACAGCAACAAACATCAAACCAACGAAATAATATGGAAACCATAAATATCATTGTTTATGACCAAGCGATGAACACGTAATCTAAGAAACCACTTGAGCATCGGAATGCCATTTAAACATTTGTGCATGGATTTATATTTCAACCCCCATCCACATCACATACGACACAAGACGACGAGGCGACTTACTCCGGTCAGAATCTCACCTAAGATCAGACTTTAACTATAACCATCAAATTGTGAAGACATACAAAATAAAGTTTCAATATTTTATTAAAAACATTTTTTTAGTTTTTAATAACAAAATTTATATATTCATATCTTATTCTCATTCTAAGTAAATATTAGTATATCTTTAAGTATCTTTAAGATAAAAGGTATCTTTAAGATGACAGAAACGAAATAAAGTCAGTCGGTGTTTAGACCTCAAGAATAAAAGTCTTCTTTTACTTTAAAACTTTTTAAAGAACTTAACTAAAAAATGTAAACTTAGTTAAAAAATAAAACTAGCGTAGGAATTGAAGAATAGAAGTGAAGCCACTCTCTGATCTGAACTCCTGAACTAAACTTGTGTTTGACTTGAACTCGTAAACATTGATGGCAGCGGTGGGATATATGAAAGCTAAAGCATCTGGCTTTAATCCCAAGTTCATAAAAATTAAATATTCTTTTTTTTGTCATAAATCTGTATCTTAATCTCGTGGGTGTACACCGAACAAGTGTTGTGCCCTAAAACTCAGAGAACACACACAACTCACCCAATTTCCATGAATCGCTTTTAAGACACATGACAGTTCGATCACGACCAATTGTTCCGCATGTGTCATGCATTGTTATACAATAGGAACGGCAATCGAACTACATATATGTAGGTATGTCAACTAAACAATCCAAGCAATACGATACAGGATCATATTCCAAACAAAAGCAATACTGAGTAATGACCCATCGTAGTGCAACTATGTCAGTGCGACATAATTATGTTAATTTGTTCGTTGTGTCTTATCGGAATAGTATTTTATGTTTATGGTTTAGTTAATTCTGGGTGGGGTTTTAAAAAAATAAATAATTGGAGTGTGTGTCAAAAGGTTACAAGTTTTTGATAATCTGTACGCGGGATAGGGTAGATAAGCCACATTTCTGATAACCATGCTCAATTTGCCTGAATGAAGGTCAAATTAAATGACAATTATCTGTTGGAAAATTTTGGTTTGTAAATTATCAGTTCCGTATTGCTTTAAAGTTTAGTAAAGTCGGAAAAATATTTTGAAAAGAAAACTATAAAATCAAATCTTGTTATTCTTGGAATTTGAATTCAATTTCAAGTTAGTACAAGAGTTTTCAACTTATTTTATAAAAACCTTAATTTAAAAAAAAAAATGCCGTTAATACTGAAACACATCAGAGAAAACGCAAATAAATTCCGTGCAAGAAAAGGAAAGACAATAAGAAGTCTAAAAAATTGTATTAAAAAAAATATCCGATCGTTAAGGCCAAGCGGGTTAGTACCCAACATGGCAAACAAATTTTGTTGGAATTCGAGGATTGTTCAGTGTTTCTACCGAAACGCTGTGTGATTCAGTTTACTGGTGAGGATATCACAGAATCTCTTAAGCTATCGTTTGAGGTTGTGAAACTTTATGGTCAATCTTTTAAGATTGACTTCCATGAAAATTGTACATTTTACAATATACATATTTTAAACAAATTACACATTTTATAATTCAACAGATTTGTTGGAGCTTAACTGACCTGAAAAGGAAGTGTCTAAGCAACCAGCATAATGAAGCGTGTGGACGAACCAGAAATGTCAACATTTTTTTCACCCTTTACCTTTATGTCAATAATGTCAAGTGTAGTATGTTCTGTATTTAAACATATAAAATGCAGACGCTGCAGTTCGCACGCCTGGTCAGTCCACACTCAAGTGGCTGATCGTATTTCGAGTCTGTTGGTTGCAGTATAAAAATACAGACGCTGCAGTTCGCACGCCTCGACTCGTAGCAACTATGTGTTATTTGATTCATAGCAACAAAGTGTTGAGTCAGTGGTTGCTTTATGTATGGATATAGAACATACTACGGTCGCTCTTGCTGTCGCTGCTATCAGTAGTTATTTTTGTAACTTAGGATAAGTAAGTTCAGAGAAAAAATAAAATTGAATGAATTGAAAGCTCCCGTGTTTAATTTTGATAAAGAAAAGACATTATTACACAAGTTCAATTTTTCAAGTCATTTTTGTTATTCATTTTGTTAAAGTAAAATTTGTCAATTACCATTGTAGAGGGAAAATAAAATCACTACATTGTCAACCTTGAGTGTGAGAACATGGTTTTTTATTTAACTTGAAAGAAGATTCATAAAATAATTCGGGTATTGTAATAGGTAAGAGGGTTAAAATTTCAAAAAAAAAATTTGAAACAAATAAGGTTTGATGTTTCTAAGTTTTTGTGAACTGGCATGCTTGTGGGTGCTCGGCACGAGCTCGTCGAAATTGGGTGGGTTCTTGTCCACGGTAAACCTTAACTCTCCTAATACAAAACATGTATCATGCCAAAGAAATCATGTCTAGTTTTTTTTTTTTTAATACTAAACTTAGAAAACGTACGGACTATCACTCGAGGGTGCTGTGATGTCAATCAGCAAGGCCTGACCCACCCTACCTTGGAAGTTAAGGCTCTCCCAAACCAACGCGATTAATCGCCGCGACAATAGAAAACAATAACAACAACGTGTTATTTTGTTTGACAGCCACGTGTTGTTATTGTTGTTTTCTTTTGTCGCAGCGATTAATCGCGTTGGTTTGGGAGAGCCCTTAATCGGGCCGATGTTGTTAACTCCCCGTTTACTCTAATTACCTTTGATTTCTCCAGCTCAGTTCATTCTCATCACGTCATTCTGTCACCGTCCGCATCCCCTGTAAATCTGAAACTAGAAAGCCATCAAGCTATTTGCTTGACAGAAAAAAGCAAGTAAATTCAACGATAATGGTGCGATTTACAACATAGACCTTTATTAAAATTGGGTATCATATGACATGCAGTTATTTCTTTTTTGTAATCCAAATAAAGAGTGAACAATTTTCGTAACAAAAAAAAAAGGATGGTAACCCTAAGAATGAATGAATAATTGTTATAAAATAGAAAATAAATTTATTTACAAAAAACTAATTCGTACCCAAAAAAAATACCGTTTTGAAATGGTAACGTTGATCAAAATTAAGAAAATTACAAAACAAAAAATTAATTACATAAAAAGAAGAAAATTCTACAAATAAAAAAAACAATAACGGCCATACTGTTGGCTCTCTTCAAAGCTAGTTTTGAGCAAAAACTAGTTCTATTCAGGATTCGAGTTTTAATTTTGTCACTAATTTTTATTACTTTGACATCTAAATTAAAATATTCATACATATTTTGACATCTAAATCAAATCAATATATTTTTTTGAAAAATTTAAAACTTGAAACCCCTATAGAACTAGTTTTTTAGCAAAACTAGCTTTAAAGAAAGTCAAAAATATGGCCGTAAGTAATTAGGCATTTCGAACTTTTAAATTTTTAATTTTGGAAGTATATCGAAAATTATCTAGCTTCCCTTTCTGCAGATTTAAAAATACCAAAAACATCCAAAAGATTCCCACACCTCTGTACGGATATTACGCCAATAGGCATGCACGTACATATGTACATATATGGTCGGTATAGATGCTTTATATATTAACATATGTTGATTGATGCACTGGCACTCTATAAATCCAAAAAAAAAATCTATTAGCACTTTGTTTTATTATGCTATTCTCTTTAGGTTTTTTTTTTTTTTTTAATATTTGAATTTTACCTTTATTTGACAATGATTAAAAGCACGAATGTATATTATGGTCGGAGTATGCACTTGCTCCAGCCATCTAGCGTGAACGACGGTTTCTATTCTTCTCAGTGGTAAAACCGAGATTCGAATCATACCCGTTTTAATCCTCTCAACGGATAAATCATTCGGTTTTAACGACCAATGAAATTGGCCCAATTGTCGCATTGAATTCTGCACTTCAATTATATGATTTGAATTCAGGTTTACATGGTTTTAGTACTAAGATGAGCGTCATCTGTTCTTCAAAGTAAGAACAAAACTATCAAGCCGGCCATTATTATTTATCAGAGTAAACAACATCAAAAAAAAAAAAAAAAAAAAATAGAAAGATTTTTGCAGTACCAAAGAAGTGCAAAAGATCCAGCTTACTTGAGACGGAAGATAAACATCAAAACGAAAACGAACGGTGGCTGGTCGCGATTTAATTTTGGTTAAAATAAAATTTACAAACAAAAAAAAACAAAAATTCAGGCAGACAAAAAGAGGAAAGAAATTATAATCGGTAAGTTCAATTAATGGTATCATAAGATAGCTACTACCTAACTAATATTACAGCTACTTTCATGTTTCCACAGCCCAACAGCCACAGGTCGAGCTTCATGCTACATCAAACACCACCAGCAAAAAGAAATCGGGATCTTGCCGCTTTATGTGCATCAAAGGAAAACATAATCGGTAAGTATTATATTCATATTCACCTAGATAACAAAAATTCCTACACATCTGATGCCTTTTTATTTTCAGGAGGTCATTCTTCGCGTTCGGTGGATAGTTGTGGGTATTTAACTACCCACAACATTTTCAGATACCTTCACTTCAGTTGTTATTGCCTCAGCCCACATCAGTATTTATATTTTTTTTCATAACCAGGAATTATAACAATACAAATCTACCTGGATTGCTTTGGCGTAGACTCTTGCACGCGAGGCTACAGTGTCGATCGCAGTCTACCTACCTCGTCAACCATCAACGTCGATGACCGCCACGACCAAGGAGCAGACATCTTAGCGACAGGGATAGTACTTTTGGTGTAGGTATTCCATTACACCCTGAAGAGATACCTAGCCCATTCGGTATCCCAAAAAAAAAACATACCTTAATAAAATCTAAACAAGTGGCCCTTGTGTGAATTAGTTTGTAATTTGTTTTTATTCTTTTTCGTAATACAGCTGACCACAACAGTATCAAAGGAGACATTTTTAAATATCCTACTTGAACTTTTGTATTTGCCAGGGCCTAGATCGCGTAAGACGATTCGATTGAACGATCATCGTTTTGGCTATAGCTTTCTCTATCACATGTGATGTAAAATATAGAGAAAGCAATCGTCAAAACGATGATCGTTCAATCGAATCGTCTTACGCGATCTGAGCCCAGTTCTGGAGTTCGTTCAACCCACATTCCTTCCATTTTGCAATTAGCTACAACGCTAAATTTTCTAGGAGGTGGCGGCTGTTCTACAGCGATTGACAAATAGATATGTTGACCGATGAAAATACGGAGCTACATTGCACCCTAAGTAGGGCAATGTAATAATGGTAGGTAGTATAAATATTAGACTTGAGGAACAAAATTGTGCTCCTAATATAAAAAAAGTGCTCGTCCAGCCAAAACTACTGCTCGAGGAGAAGAGCCAAAGAGTTCATTGACTTCGAGATGCATTTGTAGGTTGAACAAAAATATAGCTCAAAGAAAAACAAATTTAGGAATAGAAAGGAAACAAATATTTTATGTCTTTTATAATAATTGTGATTTATTAATCCATGAATTGTTAGCCGATGGGAAGCCAAGCCATTGTACATCAACACTGATTCCTTTACTTTTAAGTACTTTTTCAACGAGATAAATATTAGGGTACTTAGTCTTTTGTAATTCTTTTTCGTAAAAACATCCGCTAATAGGTTGACCATTGAAACCTTCAAGCAGATTACGTTGCTGCATTTGTTAGGTTTGTTGCGTAAAAATGCATTTTCATATGGAAAATGCCGAATGTTTTTCTCAAGTAGTTGAATGGTGGGGATGGAAGTTACTTTACAAAATTGCTGTAAATAAGCAAAGGATGATTAGGAAAAAAGGAGAAACGGAGTTAAAAACTTACAATTTGAAGGTCACAGCCACGCATGGAGACAGCGGACCTTACTAATAAAAAAGATAGTTAAAACTGAAAAAAGCATTCTTTCTTAACTATTTCTCCCCATACACTCTTCCTTTGGAACCAAGGAAGCACGGTTATAGTGGGTCATTTCATGGTGGCAGCGGTGGGATAAACTTCTAAAAATCCTCTACCAAAACAAAAACACCAATACAAGGGATCGCTCTTTGATGCGTTCTGGGGCTATACACCAATTTTCAAAAGTAAAGTGACAAGTGAAAAAAAAGTGTAAGTCCTTACTAGTTCTAGAGCATACGTATTCGACAGATAGTAGGCAGTGAAAAAGACCAAATCGTAATAATTCATTTACAAAATGAAGTGATTTGGTTAGTAAACTAGAAGACGAGTACAAAGAGACTAAGAAAATATTATGAAGATATTTCCTTTCGTTGATAACCACTCTACTGCTATGATACAATGTTTTTGGGAAGGTACCATCGAAGCCGTATTATTATTGTGGCTGTCCGCCACTTAGTGTTTTTAGTTGGCGCAACGCGAACTCAAACACTGGTGCCGTCAGTCGCAGTGTGCGCGAGTTACATAACCCACCGGGCCTCAACCCCGGTCAGCAACCTTCCATAGAATATTGTATCAGCAACTTCCCATAGAATATTGTATAGGTATCATATTATTACATTGTCAGTAGAATTATTCTCGGTCATTAACAGCACCTCATATAAAATATCATATTATTGTTTCCCACAATCTGTATCAGAATTACTGTATTTAAAACCACTATTGTTAGTTAAAGTTGTGCTGTTCGCTTGAGAAAAATTTGTTTTTTTTAATCAATGCCACGATAGTGACCTTAACTCGCGAACGGCACCATGCACCACTTCCACTTCCGAACGCGCCCAAATTCCCAGTATTTTTTTTAATACTGGGAGTTGGCTGCCCTTTGGTGATCTGCAGAGGCTTAGAGTAAAATCTCATAAAAGTGAATGCTGCAGAATCGTCACTAACATGCCCAAAGAAGATAAAGCCTCCTAAAGCTTTGATGAATGTTCCATTCGTCGTTTATGCAGACTTCGAATGCATACTTGAAGATGTCGCGATATCTGATTCAGGTACAATTAATTTTATTCAGAAACATCTTCCATGCGCTAACGCATATTTTATTAAGGGCCATTTGCTGAAACGAAACTTAAATATTTATGTTCAACATAAGAGCTTATGTGACAGTTTACGCTGAGGAAAAAGTAGATCATAAGCGCTTAAGTTGAACATAAATATTTAAGTTTCGTTTCAGCAAATGGGCCTAAATCATATAATAAAACTTTAAGTAAATTTATATCATTTAGAAATAGTAATTGTACTAAAGATTTTTTGTATTCTCTAGTGTAGGACTGTATAGAATTGTATAGTATTAAAGCCAAACCTATGAATCAACTCTCTGAACTCGAATTAAACTATTAAAAGAGCTTTCGGGTTTGCCTAATTTGTAACAAAAGCTTAGGTTTAAATCGAGTTAGTAGTATAAATATCGGACTTGAGGAATAGAGCACTTTTTGAAGGAGTTTTGTTGTTATAAAGAATAATGTTCGGGGTAGATATTTGTATGTTCTTAGGCTTAAGGGTTGACGGTTTGTAGAAAGGTTTGAAGTGGGTGTGTTGATATGAGTTTTGAATGATAGTGGGATCATTATATTGTTGTGCCCTTAGTCACAGAGACCACACACAGTTCCCACAATTACCCAATTCCCATGAATCGCATTCAAGACACATGACATAGTTCGATTACGACCAAGTGTTCCGCATGTGTCATATTGTTATACAATCATAGGAACGGCAATCGAACTATGTCAAGTAAATAAAAGCACTACAATAAGGGATCATATTGCAATACTGACCCATCGTAGTGCAACTATGTCAAGTGCGACAAATGTTGATGTTGCTCTATTGTATTGTTATTCATTAAACAAACAAACTGTGTCAAGCGAATGGAAATAGAATGCGTGGTTGACCTGGAGGAAGTGACGATCTAGGCAATAGAAGAGGTAGCGTAAGAAATGATGAGTAGAAGTTCGGTCACTCTGTTTCGAAGACTAAAACAAGTTGGTTATTTTTCTATTTCTAAACACAACAACTCAATAGTAATAAGATCCTAATTTAGATATTGTAGCCAATAGGAAAATAGAATAATTTTGAATGTGAAATTGAATGTGTAAAAGTACGATAGAATAATTGTAACAGTTAGACAAATTAGTATATAAGGAATATTTAAAATTAATAAAGACGAACTTGTGTTTTGAACACTAAAAGCAAAAAACATTCTTAGTCTCAAATTTGGCGGCGAGTAATCGCTTTAACCAACATAGCGTGGTACGCTTTAAATACTAAAGTAGCTATAAACACTACACTTAGATAATTAGGTGATTGAAATTTGTTCGTGGTGTCTTATCGGTTTAGTATATTATGTTTATGGTTAGATTAATTCCGGGTATGGTTTTTAAAAAACTAATTATGGAGGCGTCAAAGGTCAGACACAAGTTTTTTTTAAAGTTTTGGTTTGCAAAATACCAGACCAATTAGGCATATATTTAATAATCTTTAAAATTGAAAATAATAGCGCAGATTAACCACATTCCTGATAATCAGGGTTAGTTTGTTTGAATGAAAGGTCAAATTAAAATACAATTATCTGTTGGAAAGTTTTGTTGCAAATTATGCGTTGCGTATTGTTTGATTATCTAAGCTTAGTAGGTAAAAGCGGGTCAAAACTATAAAAACGCGGTATTCTTGAATATTTAATTCAGTATCAAGTATTCAAGCTAACTATTCATTTTCAGATTCAGATATAAAATAAAATGTCCTCTATTCTTAATCGAATCAGGCAAAACGCCAACAAATTTGGTGATGAAAAAAAAGAAATTAAAAGTCTAAAAAATATTACTCTTAAGAAAAAATATCCTATTAAAAATGCAAAGAAAATCAACACACAATACGGGAAGCAGATTATGCTGGAACTGGAGGAGTTCGCAGTATTCCTTCCAAAGCGCTGCGTCTCAGAATATTCGGATGATGATCTTGGAGAATTCTCTAAGCTATCATTCGAGGTGGTGGAACCTCACGGGGCATCATTCAAAATTGATTTTCACGAAATAGAAGAAGAGGAAGAAGAAATAGACTTAAGCCAAAATTTTTATAACTCTTTTTAATTACACACAATAAAGAAGAATAAAAATTATAAATTTTTTTTTTTTTTTTTTTTTTAAGTTGTTTTTGGAACAAAAGTTTTTAGGTACTGACTTTGCAGGGATATAGAAGAGTCAAGCATCTGTATAAATAATAAAAGTAAAAAACTGTGTTTAATTTTGCGATGGTTTTTTGGATCAATCGACAGTCATTTATGCTGCTTTTGTTTTGACTTTTCACATATTATGTTAAATTATAAAAAAATGTTTCGATTGTTTTTGGGGTCAATTTGAAGTATTTAAGGCGGGGACGTTCATTGAAATTAATGCTAAGGCTATCATTTTACTAAGAAGCTGTCTTCTTCAAAAGATTAAAATTACACCTACGAAGGTTATAAATTCTTATGATTCTTGAAATTGTGTTCAGTTTCAAGTTAGAACAAGTGTTGTAAAACTATAGTGAACAAATGTCGGGCATTCTTAAAAAAATCAAAGAAAACGCCAATAAGTTTTTTGGCGAAGAAAAAAGCCTTAAAAGTCTTAAAAACGTTCCGCTGAACAAAAAATACCCCATCGTCACGGCTAAACGGGTGAACACACTGTTTGGGGATCAAATTCTGCTTGAACTGGATGATTTCACCGTTTTTCTACCAAAACGTTGTGTGAAAGAATTCAGTGATGAAGACATCGCAAAACTTCCCAAATTATCCTTCGAATAGTATAAATACCCGAGTTGAGCAATAAAATAGTGCTCCTAGTGGAAAATAGTTTGCTCCTAGTATCAAAATTGCTCCTCAAGGAGCTCAAGGAGGAGAGCAGCAGTGGTTATGTAGGAGTTAAGTTAGCATGCATTGAGTGTCGTGTTTGTTTAAAAAGCTGGATGATATGTGAAGGTTATATATTTAGGTCTGGAAAGGGAAGGGCAAATATGTGGTATGATATTTACAAGTATTTTTTGCTGTTTATATAGTAATTGTGATTTATTAATCCATGAATTGTTAGCTGACGGCAAGCCAAGCCATAAACATTCTCTCCTTTACTTTTGAGTATAGGAAAATTATAGGTTGACCATTAAAATCTTAAAGGAGATATATTGCTGGATTGCTTAGGTTTACTTTTCTTATCTTGAATTTTTCCGTTGTCCAATATTAAAGAGTTCTCTAGCAGTCAACGATGAATCTCACAGACGAACTTTTACAAGTTCAAGCAGCGGTTAATTTCAAGCCTTGTAAAATAGGTATGGAATTGAAACAAAATAAAAAGTACTTCTGCTAAAAAGCATTACACCAGGAGAATTAAATGCAATCCTTCAAACAGCATCAAAAAGTTTACCACTAACCTTTAAAATATTTTCTAAGCCCAACCATAGAATGCTTACAAAGAGAAAAGCACATTATTGCCCAATGGTTCTTACCACTGATCACAAGTGCAACGTTCAACATAGTCAAGATAAAACCTATCCCACGTAAAATTTATAATAATTCGAACATTATTCCAGTTATTACGAACTCAATCATAGGTACTGATTATAACAGCCAAACATATTTCGAGCTTTCGGAAAGAGAGTTCCTGTATGAATCAGGAAACTCATCAGTTTATATGTGCTCCAACAATTCTAAGTAGAATCGATACTAACCCTAATTGCATTATTGACGAGATCTACCAGCGACATGAAAAGATTGAAATAAAGATAACTGAAATAGATGCTATAAGACGCCTAAAGTTATGTCGCAATTGTCTTAACTGCCCAATAAACGAAAATTGTCATAGCCGTGCGTCGGACCTGTAGTAAATGCCAAAGACAACACCATACCTTAATTCACCTAGAATCATTAAAGCCGATTCGTGTTCAAAACACTGTAGCAGACCAGAGCACATACGTATTTTTAGCCACCGCAGTAGTCAAGGTTACATCAGTTAATGGAAAGCAAGAACTGTTGCGCGCATTGATCGATACTGGGTCTCAAGGTTCATTCATAACTAAGAACGCTGCACAATTGCTATCACTCCCAAGAACAAGACCCTTTGCAAAAGTATCAGAATTAGGTGCAACAAATGCTGCAACATCCTTAGGAAAGATGCATCTTGAAATTCAACACTTAAAGTGAATATTGAAGCATTCATCTTTACAAAACTAACCAAGCAACTTGCAAACACCCGTTTTAATCAATCCATTCCATGGCAAGAATGCGTATTAGCCCATCAAACGTTCAACAAACCAGGACCCATCGACCTAATTATTCGGGCTGGCGTGTATACAAGCATAATTCGAAAAAGTTCGCGGAGGACTGCCGATGGTATGCTATGTTATGTCCCAACCGTTTTCTTTCCTATGTCATCCCTCAAGTCCAGATAATTTACGAGCGAGGTCATTCAAATAAACAGAAAGATTGTTTAGTGCTTTTGTTTACATTTACAAAGTCATTTGAAGAAATGCCCATGAACTTCCATTGAATTCAATGGAAATAATCTAAAGTAAACAATTATTGTTACAATAATGGTTCACAAAAATGGTTCGTAAAAATGCCTATGCATATGCATACCCATTGGAACCAACAAAAGACGACATGACAACGCGACCAACGATCGATCCAGATCAATCGTTGTGTCTTAGAATAACTCGCACACACAAATAGATATAGAAGTGCTTGACCAGCATCCATCTATTTATTTCCATATTTCCTTTTTCATGAGATACGAAAGCATTGATGAATAGTTGGATCCAGCAGTTTTGTTCGACATCTCAACCGGAACGGTTGTTTCATGGTAATAAAAGTCTAAAATCAAAAACAAGTGTTTCATTTTGTAACATAACAGCTAGCTGTAGTGATCCACTACATATGACCACTCTTACATCCTTATACATATATTCAATATTAATTTACATTCCCAAGCCGCCACACACATGCATTTTCATATGGAAAATGCCGAATATTATTTTCAAGTGAGTAGATATGGGGTCGGTATGGGATGGGAATTTTTTAAAATGCTAGATGTCATTTGAAGGGCAAATTTGTATGGTGTTCGTATGGTGGGGTGCGATAGCGGTGTTCTTTGAAGTGGGTAGTGTAGTATTGTGGTTAGGAGCGTGTGCCAGTAAAGAGGTCGGTAGCGTTTGTGGGTATTGTGTGTGAGTGGCGTTGGTTGTATGGCTTATCAGTATTGATGTGCGCATTGTAATTTGTAGTTTGTATTTTGTTTAATGGGTATATGCGTCGTACATATATGAGAAAAAAAATTCATAAAAAAGATAACGTTTGGCTTAAGTGTTTATTTTTAGAAGAGCTCTGACATAGAGAACATTAATTGGAGGGAAGTAACAATATGTTTTGGTGTGAAAGATTGCGTGAAGGAGAAACATTTTGTATTTGTGAATCTGGATGGTTGGAGATAAGATTTACGGATGTAATATTCTATAATGAAACATTAAAATTGATGCTACAGCCAGAATATGGAAGCGAATGCGTGTTGTTTCATATAAGAAATGGTGAGAGCGTATCGCCTATTCTGAGTTTTAAGTTGCAGTTTCAATCTATGCAGCATGTACGGTTTAAACTTTTAGGTGATAATATTACTTTTTGAAAAAAAATAAAATGAAATGAATAAAACATAACATTAATATTATAGGAGGGGAGTTAACAGTAAGCGGAATGATCACACCTCATTCGAATGCTGTAAAGAGAAAAGAGAGTGAATATCCATCGCTTTGCCCATTTGGTGAGGCTGAATTACTTAATGCACCTCAAAAACTTAAAAAGAAAAAAGACAATCACAGAGAAATACAGAAAATTGAACGAGTTCATGACTCATTTCAACCGAATGTATTTTAATACCTATATTTAGATGCAAAATGAGATAAGAATAAAAGATGCGAGAGAGAGATGAATATAGATATAATTAAAATTATATAAAGTTTAAAATTTGAGTGTAATGTTTATTAGTTTATGATAAACCCTTGGATAGCAAGCATCTTTTTAAAAATGTTGTTTTACTCATCAGTCTTATGTCTGCTTTTAATTTTTCCTTCATTAATTGCTGCTTTGCCATTACCTGTGGATATAAATTTGCAACAACCAAATATAACTGATAATCTCTCTTTTTCATTGAGTTTACCCAATAATGATACTGTGCAGATAGGATTATCGTTTCGTTTGTTAACTTTTACAAATGGTAAAAACAATTTACTTAATACCACAAAAACGGAAACATCAACATCATTTCAAAATGACGATCATGCAACAGCTGATGCAGCAGTGACGTCAACAACAACAGCAAGAGCGATTAATAAAATTTTGGATGACAAAATTGTAACAGTGGAGGAAGCAATTGAGAGTTTTAGGCAAGACTTAATTAAAAAAGAACTTGAAATATCAGGAATTATACAAAGTAAAGAAGTTTTTTATAGACATTTCAAGCTTGAGTTTGATGACGATAAGGCATTAACTATTCGATGTTCGTATGATAGCAATTACAATTTGCGCACACTCAGCATCAAATGTTATGAGTATCATGAATATGAAACTGAGAGAGTTTTAAGCAATGGAGAAGTTGAGGTCTTCATGAAGGAGGATCTCGAGTATAAATCTGATGTCGAATTATTGAATTTCAAATCATTAAAACATTCATACCATATGAATATCTCTTAAGAAAAAAAAATGTATAAGTGTATAGGTATATCAATAAAGATTTTTTATTAAAAAAAAAAATACAAAAAAAATATATGTGTTATTTATTTATTTTAGGAATAGGTATCCAAGAGTTGTGATCGGATGAAAAGCCGAGCCATTTTACAAATAATCGATCTTTTTTCCTTTGAAGCACTTCCTCGACTAGATATGTATCGGGGAACTTAGTTTTCTGAAGTTCTAGCTCATAGAATCCACCTTTTATGGGGTGACCTTGGTAGTCTTCCAGCAAGTATGTTATTGGATTGGTGTGTTGCACTCTGATTATTTTAAAGATTTCTGTGGTCCAATTTGGTGTGTATCCTTTTTCGAAAACGTGTTTGTATTTACTAATTCTTACAAAATCCCCAACTTTTAACTTTGGAGTAATATGTATTTTAATGCGATTATAAATTTTGGAGAGTAATACTTTCTCGTTTGTAGCATTGACTTCAGATGGCTTCATCTTTATCGTACGATGATGAGAATTATTGTACGTTTCTTTTAGCTGTTCTACTACATCAATCCAACGATATGAACCATTTAAACTGAATTCTTTCCACATACAAGCTTTCAAAGTACGATTAAATCGTTCAACAATCGAAGCTTTTAAAACACTAAATGTAGAGTAATGATTGATTTGAAATTTTTTCATAAGTTTTTGAAAAGATGCATTGAAAAATTCCTTTCCATCATCTGTTTGTAAATTTTTTGGGTGACGACCTTTATTAAATATATTTTCCATAGCCTGAGTGACACTCGTTCCTGTTTTATTTTTAATAGGAGCCGTCCAAGCAAATTTAGAAAATGTATCAATAACTGTGAGAAGATATCGATAATTTTCATTTTCGGGTGAATACACAACCATCTCCACTAGGTCAGCCTGTCATAATTCATCTAGACCCTTAATAATTACTCGTCTTTTGGGAAAATTCCTTCGAGCAGGCTTGTGCAGTTCTTCAACAACGTTTCTTTGACTCATCTTTTTATTGAATGATAAAAATAAGTATTTGTTCTTTTTTTTATGTACATTTATTAATTACAAATATTTTTATATAATAATTACAAGTTTGCGTCATACTATTTCAATCTTTTATATAAAGACATTAGTTTTTTTATTCTTAACAATCTATTTTCAAGCATGTAACATGCGCATGTATCTGGACCGTTTTTACATAAGTTTGAAGACCATGGACAGTTATCGAAATGACATCCATGTTTTGATGTTGTGGTAGATACATTTATAAATCTTTTCAAGAAAATTACACAATTTAAAAGCTCCTCATGATGTTCTTCCAGTATATTATGATTATTTGTTTTCAAAAACTGTAGAACTTCATCAAAAATTAATAAAGTATCAATGTTGGACATAATGATTAAGTTGTCACCACCACCACACTGTAGTGATAAGTTAAAGACTGAAGTTATGAAATGACTGTTTTAAGTTAAATAGTAGATTTTTCTTCAGTTAAATTTTCAGACTTTTTTTTTTATTATTATTATTATTAATATTATTCACGACATCATAGTGGAGTTTTTCAAAATATTCAACAACTCCGTATTTAATGTATTCTCTAAGATCCTCATATTTTTCATCGACATATTTTTTAGTAGCAGCGTCTTCCCCTTCTATTGGTTCATGAACATTTTGTAACCGTTTAAAGATTATGTTGTAATTTCCGCTATCGGTTTTGAGAAATCCCTCACCAGGCGGCCCAGGCACACCTCGTTCTCCCTGTACACCTGGCGGACCCTGCTCTCCTTGTTTTCCTCTTGGTCCTCTGGGTGGGGTTCTATTTGAGAAACGACCAAATTTATCAACACTCATCTTAATTTTTTTTTTTTTTGTTATTATTATTATTCGATAATATTGGCTTCTTTAAGTTCTTCAATGATTGAGATAATTTCATTAGAGTGATTATTATGTCCAGCTTGTTGTGAACCAATAAGAAGTCTCAATCGATCTACGAGTTCATTGGGATTATCCCAAAATATATAGTCTTTATTCAAATTTGATAATTGCATTATTCCGCTCCCTGAAGGTATTTGTAGTGGTGGTGGTGGTGGTGGTGAAGATGGAGTATTAGAATTATTTGCTGTTAATCCGAATAATTTACTTATAATTTTTTTATACTTATAACCTCGATTGCCGTGTACTTGTCTTTGAGAATTATGATCAATTCTATGCGCATTAGTGTCATGTAATATAGTCCTGTAGTTTTTTAAATCTTCATTGGTGTAAATTTCTTTATCAGGGATTTTCTTAAATATAAGCTCATATAACCCATTTGTTCCTTCAAAGGTTTTATTTTTAATTTCTATATCTTTTCCGATAATGTTGAACTCACTATTACCGATGTACCACTTTCCATCTTTTGAATGTACACCATACGTTTTATCAAGGGTGTTGGAATTATTTAGAAATAAATCTATATATTTTTTAGGTGTGTCATGAAATTGTTCTTGTGACGACAATCGTTCTGCAAAGTTACTATGGCTTGACTTGTTCTTTGTTCTTTTTCTTTTTGGAGTATCATTACTATCGACGGTAAAAATTGGTGAATCATCATCAATAGAAGTCTTGGGGGTGGTGAATTCATCATGAAAATGTTTTTTCTTATCATATTCATTTTCTTGTGATTGAGGTTGTTCAAAATTTAGTTTTATTTTCTTTAAAGGACCATTCAAAAGGATATTTTGATCTTGTTTGATATTTGATTTTCTTACTAGTTCATTTAGTGGTTTTGTAAGTGGTTTAAGAGTTTCTTCAATTTGAGTTTCATAAGCCTCCTTTCCGGTCTTAAGAGCTTTGTATTTCTTTCGAAGAGCATCTGTTGTTCTAATTAGTTCCTTTGTAAGTTTTACATCTATATTCATCATAATGTAAAATTTAGTTTTTCTTACAGATACAAGTGGTTAATAAGTTCCGAAGTTGTTGAAAGAACCGTTCAAAAGGTTTTAAATTGAATTTAATATTGAGATTACTGATGGTCTTAACTGAAGAATACTGGGTCTCAAACTGAGTTGAACTGCTTTTTACTGCTATTATCTGCTCACTGAACTGCTCAGTACTGTTCTCATAGAACATTACTATATATATGATATGAAATCAAAAGTGTTATCTGCTTTATAACTTAAGAAAACAGTCAAAGCCTTTTCTATAACGACCTTCATTCAAAGGACTATCCTTGTCAATTACCATAAATCCGTAATTTGTCCTCCAACATTCTGCACAGACTGTTCGGAATGTATTAAATGTCATATCTGAATTAACATGATCATTATATATATGTTTAAGATTCATATCGTCCTGTTTGAAGACGATTAGTAAATTCGCATTGTCTCGAATTAAGTGTTTGGGTATTCTTGTATAAGTTTGGCATAAGTAAAAACTATCAATATGATGATGTCGCCCCATACTAAAGTATACTCGAACTGTGTCTTGTTTTTCACAGGCAATATCGTCAAAAATAAATATAGAATTTGGTTTAGCCTCTTCGGGTGGAATAACATCACTGTTATTGGCAAAAGTGAAGAAACCCATATTTTTGATAGGTTTTATGGCTTTTCGTAAAAACTCATACTTTGGCTGATGTAAGGATTTAGAATATATATAGATATTTTCAAATTTTAATCCATTTGGATGTTGTAACAAACTCATCATGACATTTGTTTTTCCGCAATTTGAGGGACCAGTAATCAACCCTCTTATACTATGAGGAAATAGTTTACCATGCTTTTTTCTCTCAATATTGCTAGCCAGTTCCATATTTCTTACCGGTAACTGGTGCTGTTGTTTAACGAAACGCATAGTTATTAAAACTAAATGATTTCCTATAAATGACAAGTTTATATTTTAAAAGTGTCATATGACATCCAACCATTCTAACGCTAAGATAATCATTTAAAATGATTGATTATTCCAAAAAACCTATCAGTCAACGAAACATTGTGAAAGGAAAAGGTTTATTAAATACTTTAATAAACAAACTACCTCTTGAACTACATTTACCTGGTTATCAATATTGTGGACCTGGAACAAAACTCCGAGAACGCTTAGCTCGAGGGGATCCGGGAATTAATTTGCTTGATCAAGCCTGCAAACAACACGATATATCTTATTCAAAATTTAAAAATACATCTGATCGACACATTGCCGATAGGATTTTAACTGAAAAAGCTTGGCAACGAGTACGATCTGAAGACGCTAGTATAGCTGAGAAGGCAAACGCATTATTGGTTACCAATCTTATGAAGACAAAAACTAAATTCGGTATGGGGTGTTCTAAGAATATAGACAAAAAGCCTAAGAAAAAAGCGAAAAATAAAAAAGAAAATGACAATAAGCCTAATTTAGATAAGAATGCTAAGCAACTCTCTTTTAGAAAAATAATAAAAGTTATTGGAAATAATATCAAACGTAAAAAACCCTTCAATTTGGAAAAGGCAATCAAAATAGGTATATCATCTGCTAAGAAAACAGTTAGAAAGAACAGTAATAACATTAAGACACCCAGAGTTATTTCTGTACCGAAAGTTGGTGGTGTAATTCCATTTCTCGTACCGTTGTTTGCCGGACTTTCGGCTCTTGGAGCTTTAACAGGAGGTGCTGCAGGCGTAGCAAAAGCTGTCAACGATATTAGCATTGCTAAAAAAGATTTAGAGGAGAAAAAGCGTCATAATCAACAAATGGAATCCATTGCAGTAGGCCAAGGCTTATACCTTAAACCTTATAGAAAAGGGTTTGGACTCTATTTAAATCCGCAGCCAAAAAACTTGTAAGTTCGCTACCCAATCGTGCATTAAATGAAATAGATTTGAGAAATTTCGCAAGGAAATTAATTCCGAATTTTCGAGGAGTTTTCATGAGAGATAATTTACCAAAAACTAAACCTTTGAAAAACGAGTGTGGAATTGTAAATCTAGACTCATCAATTGGTCCTGGAACACACTGGGTAGCGTATTATAAAAAAGGCAACCAAATTGAATATTTTGATAGTTTTGGAAATCTTCAGCCTCCTATTGAAATAATTAACTATTTGGGCGAAAAAATTAATTATAATTATACTAAATACCAAGATTATGACTCATTTAATTGTGGTCATTTATGTTTAAGATTTTTATATGATTGTTATTTTCAATAAATAAAGAGTTTTATATACAATTACTTTCATTGTGTTTTTCATCATCATCATGGCAATGACACTAACACTGAGCGGGAGAACTTCCCTTCTATCAGCCGAATATTTTCCACCCCTGAACTTGGACAAAGACTATGTTTGTGGATTGATTGATTTCCACACGTACAACTCTATACCGAATGTTGATGAGAGTAATAATTTGTTTCATGTGGGTGAATATGAAATTGAAATCCCTATAGGATCGTATGAAATTGACGCTATTGCATCATATATATCCGAAGAATTATTATTGCGAAATTCCTCTATTATTATTGGCATAGAAGCAAATAATAACACAATGGAATGTGAAATCCAAAGCAGCGAGAAAATATATTTCAATAAGAACAGAACCATAGGAAAATTATTGGGTTTCAGTAATCGTGTTCTCGAAGATAATAAGACTCATTTGTCAGATTTACCTGTTGACATAAACAAGGTAAATGTAATACGAGTCGAGTGTAATATCATTACTGGCTCTTATTTTAATAATACTCCTATGCATACAATACATGAATTCTCACCAGAAACAGGGGCAGGGTATAAAATCATTGAAGTTCCAAAAAATGTCATCTATTTACCTGTGAATGTCAAACGAATAAGTACTATAACATTAAAACTAGTGGACCAGAACGGAGACTTAATAAACTTTAGAGGAGAAAGAATAACTGTCCGATTGCATTTAACCCCAATATTAGAATAATGTTAATCTACAATAATTATTTAATAGATATCAAAGATAACCATTCAACTAGTTCTACCCGAACATCAATACCGTCAACACCTAAGTTATCACCTGAAAATAAAGCCTATCTTCTGTCACTGGGATTCAAATTAAAATAAATTTACAATATGAACGATATATTAAATATTACTCATGGACCAAGCTTTGATAATAGCATATCTAAGTTTGAGTACCATAGTTACTCACCATTTCTTCAGTCCTTCAATCCAAGTGATGAAATACGTATTCCCATACAACAACAAGACTTATGTATATTACCTAGTGAAAGCTATATTTATATAGAAGGGAGTCTAACAAAAGCAGATGGAACTGTTTCAGCAGGAAAATTAACTAACAATGCAATGGCTTTTCTTTTTGAAGAAATACAATATGAACTGAATGGAGTAAACATTGAGAACAATAAAAATGTGGGAATAACATCGACTTTAAAAAATTATATTTCATTAAACGAGAATGAAAGTAAGAGCTTAGAAAATGGATCATGGTCTGTAGGCACCAGTTTTTCTCCTGCATCGGGTATTTTTAATTTTTGCATAAAATTAAAATATCTGTTAGGATTTGCTGAAGATTATAAAAAGATCATAACAAATGCAAGACATGAACTGATTTTGATTCGTACTCGATCTAATGAGAACGCTTATTTTTCTAAAGACAACGAAGAATTAAAACTTTCGATTTTTAAACTACAGTGGAGAGTTCCACACATTACCTTGTCTGATTCGAATAAACTTTCATTATTGAAGCAAATACAATCAAATTCAATACAAATTCATTTTCGAAATTGGGAAATGTACGAATATCCAACACTACCAACCACCACTGATCATGTATGGACAGTTAAAACTTCAAGTCAACTTGAGAAACCAAGATATATTATCATTGCTCTACAAACTGATAGAAAAAATCAACGAAATAAAGATGCTAGCATATTTGATCATTGTGATGTGAGCAATGTAAAAGTACATTTAAATTCCGAATCTTACCCACGCGAAGATTTAAATCTTAAATATAAACTGGATCGATATGCTATACTCTATGAAATGTATAGTAAATTTCAACAATCGTATTATCAACAACAATCAAATCCACTTTTATCGCGACAACAGTTTAAAGATATCGCTCCAATTATGGTTATTGATTGTTCTCGTCAAAACGAGTCAATCAAAACGGGGCCTGTGGATGTAAAAATTGAACTTAAAACATTAACTTCGATTCCTGCCTCAACAACTATGTATTGTTTAATACTTCATGATCGTATAATCGAGTACAATCCATTGACTGGAGAAGTTAACAAACTTACTTAAATTGGATGTCATAATCTATATTTTTTCCAGTAGTAAAAGTGCATTAGCTAAGAACAGATCTAAGAATGGATACCTGTTTTGTAGACTTTCAAGGTTTTAGAGGAGTAAACAATGAGTTTATTTTAAAGGAAATAGCTGTGCTTTTCAATGGATATCACCAACATTTCATACTTACTCCACCATTTCACTCTAACTTTCTTCCATCACCCCTCAAAAGACAAGCTCATTGGCTGCATAAGCATCATCATGGTTTTACCTGGGATGGAGGAGATACAGATTTTCACAAAGTTAAGACATATCTTCGAAAAAAAATTAAAAATGTTGTTTACGTCAAGGGTACAGAAAAGAAACATTGGCTACAAAAAATAATTAACAACGAAAATGTAGAAGTCATCAACCTTGAAGATCTCCTCAACTATAAGTGTCCTAATTTAAAAGAACTAAAAAGAATTTATCCAGATATAACTTTGAAGTGTTGGTATCATGGAAAAATTTGTGCACTTCAGAATGTTTATCTTTTGAGAAGATACATTAGTGAAGCTAAAAAAAATTGTAATTAATATTTTCAAATAAAAAACAGAAAAACATTGAATTGACTATTTTTGTTTTTATCAGAATTATTGTGGTATTTTTCATTCTGGATTAAAAAAAATTATTTTCCTGTGGTTTCCATACCAAGTATGCGTATAGTACTTTTTTTTTTTTATTTTTGTCTTTTAATTATTTTTTCTAATCTGTGAAATTCTCATACATATTTTTATGAAACCACAGTTTGTATTTAACTTAACAAACGACAAAATATAGAACAGCTGCACTACTTTAAGTATTCTTATGAGAAAATACAGAACAGAATATTCCCATTTTGATAACAAAAAATAAATCCCCTCTTTTTAATGAAACGTTTTGTATAAATACTCTGAATGTCCATCCACAGACCAACAGTTGGTTCCTGCTATACGCGTTAAACTATTAAAATTTTTTACCTTAATTTTTAACAAAAATGTCAACAGTAAACAGTTTCCTAAGATTAAAAAATAAAATTGAGAAAGCTAATAAAGCGGCATTTTCGAACGGAATAAATGCTCAGGAAGAGTTCGAGGAATGGTTTGAAGCTTATAATAAGCAATGTTGGGAGTACCAGACGCTGCAAAACGCGGCAATGGAGGGCTTGAAGGAGCTTACCGAGAACAGTTCGCTGGCTGAATTGAAGGCCATGGCCTTCCTGTTAGAAGCCCTGAGGATCAGGGCTGACGAAGAGGGGTTTGATGTAGGCCCCCTACCACCTATAGGGCGGTTTTTAATTAATACGAAATAGTTTTATATAATTTCAAATAAATAGTTTTTTTTTTATAGTTTTTTATATAATTTCAAATAAAAACAAAACTTTTTTTTAAATATTTTTTATTATTTTTTTTTTTAAACGTTGAAAGTGCATCTTTTCATTATTTTGATAATGATGATGATGATGATGGGAGGTTGGTTTTTTTTCTTTTATATCCATACGGCAGAGAACCGTGGTCTTCGAAAAATTGACGTTTTTCAGCTCTTGGTTTATAGGTCTTTATCTCTTCTACAGTAATTATCTGGTGTTCTATGGTACGTCGTATATTGCTAGATTTTACGACAATACTTTCAGAATCTTCATGTATACAAGAATTTAAGACCGCTTCTTTTATTGAATCAAAATTAATTTTTTGGGATGATTCATAATTGAGGAAGATGCCCTTAACTTTACAGACAATGTATTCTTTTTTATCCTTTGTACTGTATACTTTGTAAGAATAATTTTTAGGTCCACCACTTACAAATTCTGTAATGTAACTTCCTTGACCATAACAATCCAGTTCATTGGTCATATCACCGATAAAGTCTCCAGTAGGTGGATCGATTTCTCCTTGACGACAAACATAAATAACGGAATCGGTGTCGTAGTACAATACTCTTTCCTGAAGTTTTTCCAAGTAGCTATATAATTTTAGACGAGCTTGAGTTGTGGTATATGCGGCAATACAAACATTAACAGTTGATAGAGTTTCAGCTGCTTCTTCTTTCATTTCGAAGCTTATCACAATATTGTTTTCATTAATAGGTAGAATTTGTAAAACTTCTATAGATGGATGAGTAAGCAAATCAAAAAAATCTGAAGGATTATTTAAAATACAGGTTTTTTGTTGATTTTCTCTTTGCCCAAATTTACCCCAAAAAGAATTTAGAATCAATTTGGCAAGTGATCTCTTTCCAGGGTTATTTGTTATTTCGGAATATTCCAACTTGATATTTTCCTTCTCGAGAAAATCCGCAATATATTTGTTTTTATCCTCTTCAGATAAACAAGTACTTGGCCATCCTGAAGCTTCTTGCTTTATTTTAAGGTAGGTATTCATCATTGAGGTAAATAATCCTTCAGAACCTGTAGTAGGGTTATATTGGATCACTTCGTATTCCCAAATTTCCATTATACTTAGTAGCTTATAACCCATTTCAATGGCTTTCACTACTTCGTCAATCACCCATGTTCCTAATAAAGCCCTCTGATCATCAGAATGGGTGCAGATTGTTTCTTTAGTTTTCTCACTGCTACAAGTTCTGCACAATGAAAACATTAGTTTATTGTTTTGTTTTTGAGGTAAGACAGGGTGAAATAAGTTTTCTGGTGGTAGAATTTTACATTTAATAAGTCCATTGATGCCATCAAGTTTCATATTAGAGCAAATATCATCAGTACTTGTGTGAACCTTTGGATGCCCAACGGGAAACTTCCCATTTTTACATACCCAGGGATATAGTGAACATACATCAATGTATTTTATTTGCTCACCTTCCTTACCCTTGTAATAATTAAATGTATTCCCTGTTCTTCCTCCAAAGAAACCATCTCGTGGATTTAACGGGGCATTCTGTATAAACGGGTGATTGTTTATAAAATTTAACTCTTCATCTTTTAGAAAACTTAGTTGAGTTTCAAATTCACAACTCCACTTTTCGATCACTTCATAATCAAACGATCTCAAACGGGCTGTTTTGGCCATTGTTCTCTCGTATCTGTAATTCAACGTATCGTGTTGTTCTTGAACAGATAGAGGATCATCTCGTTTATGTTTTAGACAAACAGGATGACCGTGATAGTAGCACCCGTGAAACTCAAAAACTTGTTTACTTTCCTCACAGAAACCGTCGACTTTAACTCCGTTAATTATGGCTTCACGTCCTTTAGCAGCATGCTTAATGTTGATTTTTCGACTTTGCTCTTCCAAAATCAACCACTTAATTGCCTCTATAGATTGATTATCGATGCACCTGACATTAAGAAAAAACATTTGTTTTAATATTTTTTAGATATATGTATTCATTTAAATAACAATTTACCTGTATCCATTTTTGGGTATTAACCCAATAGTGTTCGGCTGTAGAAAATTTCTTCGGTACACTAGATTGCATGAAGATGCTATAGTCGTAGCTTCTAAGAATGGCTCTATATTACTTTCAAGAAGAAAGAAATGTCTGAACTTCAGACAAGCTTCAGTCAGAATAATAATGTGCATCTTTTAATCTGTTCGCAAATATTGCCTTCTTTAGAACTACCCGCCTTGTGTTTTTCGAAACAGTTTTTACCTCTAAAGTTCCGATTGCAATCTACACAAGTAATTTCTTTTGTAGTCTTTGGACACGAAGGTGTGTTTCGGCATTGTAGACATGATTTCTGACACCTATGTCTCCTCTTCATATTGTACGGTACATGGCAATCTTCGCAATAATAAATGCAACAGAATGCTGCAGTTAAGGAAGTTATCAAATTGAAATGGTTATTATGGTATAACAAATTAATTTTTTTTTCCTCATCACTACCACCACCTTCAAATATGACTTCACGCCCTTTTGTTGCGTAATTATACACAGTTATCTTGTATTCCTTCAAATGTTTTTGGAATATTTTTAACTCCGGAATGCCACACCCTTCAGAGGGTATATTTATTTGCGCCTCATTAATAAGTTTTAAGGCATTCTTTGTTTGGATTTTTCCAATATCTTTTCTTATTAAGTTTTTATTAAACAAACTTTCTTTATCGGCATATGCTTTGCCAACGACTAGCGCTCGAGGCAAGCACAAATTATCCGTATTGTTTATTGATATAATGCCCCTTCGTTTCCTGCATTCTTCTTCGAAGGTATTAAACATGTTAGTTCTTATTTTTTTTTTTCCAGAACCTGAAGGGAGCTTCACCGATGTTATACTTAAACTGAAATCGTCTGTGCTCAGACCATTTGAATTACTTTGGAAGATTTTACTGATCATCTCCCAAATGTCACTAAATTTTATGGCAGAACAGTCTTTAAAGCTGATCCACCCACTACCTCGTTCGGTGGAAAAACTCTTGCCGCTAAAAGTTATTCCCACTTTATCATGGGGATCTAAATTTTGCAATGCATGTTTAAACATGTCGTTCAAACCTTCCCTTATCCAGAAAGTTGGCTCCTTGTTTTTGGGAATGGGTTTTATTTTGAACTGTATCTTTCTACCGTTCAATCCAAACCTTTTTATCCTCGTCACCTTTTCGTCTATTATTTCAAACCGCTACAAAAGGGAAAAAAAGAAAAGAGTGAAAGTGAAAAAAACCTTAATTTCTTCAAATAGAAGTGAAGAATAACAGAATATTCTCTTTCTTCCTCAACCCTTCGAAACAAACAAACAAACAAGAAGGTATATAAAGAAAAAACTTTAGAAAATTTGTATTTAATTTAGCTTTTTTTTTTATTTCACCAAAAAACATTTTTTTTTTTTTTTAATACAACGAATTATAGAATAAATCTTTCTGGGACTGAACAAATTGTTGTTGGTTAATTACCTCCTCCTCCCCTTCTCTGTTGTTGTTGTTGTTGATGCTGCTGCTGTCGTTGTTAAGGTTGCTCCTGCTGTTCATGATATTGGTGTCATCGCCGGTGGTGGTTGTGTTGTTGTTGTTGTTACTGCTACTATTGGCACTGTCTTTGTTGTGAAAGTCTATAATGAATGTACTTTCATATGGTGCAACAACTTCCAGACATAGCTTCTTCAATTCCTTGATTTCTTCATCTTCGAAGGTATCCGAGCATCGTTTCGGTAAGAAGACCACGCAATCCTTTAATTCGACAAGCAGCTGCTTCCCGTATTTCGTGGTGCATCTTTTGGCATCCACAATCTCATACTTTTTTTTTAATGTGAGATTTTTCATACTCACTAGATCTTTCTTAACGATCTTGGCGTTAGCTTTGATTTTGTTTAAAATCGAAGACATTTTGTTTTATTAATTTTTTTTTAGATTTTTTTCGAAAATTTACTTAACAGTTTACTTTGTCAAGAGTGACTGAATTCAATAGTTGAGAATACCCTCATTTTATACTTTTCGAAAAAGTAAAGACATTTAACTTAATGTCCAAATGTGATTTTTTTTATAGCAAGTTTTTTTTTGTCACAATAATTCTGATAAAAACAAAAATTATTTCGTCTAATCTGTGAAATTCCATTTATACATATTTCATATTTTTATGAAACCACAATTTCCATTAAAGCTAACAACTTAGGGGGAAAATATAGAACGGATGCACTTCCCGCGGATATTTGTTTTTTCTTTATACATTCATTAAGTATTTTAATCCACAGTATTATTATTTTGCCTAATCTGTGAAATTCACATACATATTTTTATGAAACCGCAGTTTCCTTTTAAATCTAACTAATAAAATATAGAACAGATGTTCTTGTTTGTTTTTTTTTTGCTTATAATTATTTTGTCCTATCTGTGAAATTCCCATACATATTTTTATGAAACCACTTAACATACGACAAAAATATAGAATAGGCGCTTAACATATTGTTTTTTTCTACTTCCCCCAATTAATGTTCTCTGTGTCAGAGCTCTTCTAAAAAATAAACACTTAAGCCAAACGTTATCTTTTTTTTAATGACCACCGCAATCACTGCTAGAATATACATTTTTTTTTCTCATATATGTACGACGCATATACCCATTAAACAAAATACAAACTACAAATTACAATGCGCACATCAATACTGATAAGCCATACAACCAACGCCACTCACACACAATACCCACAAACGCTACCGACCTCTTTACTGGCACACGCTCCTAACCACAATACTACACTACCCACTTCAAAGAACACCGCTATCGCACCCCACCATACGAACACCATACAAATTTGCCCTTCAAATGACATCTAGCATTTTAAAAAATTCCCATCCCATACCGACCCCATATCTACTCAAGTGGTTAAATGGTGGGGATGGAAATTAATTTCAAAACAACTATAAATAAGCAAAGGATGACTAGGAAGATTTCAGAGCCACTAATAAATATTTTTTTTTCTTTTCTTTCTTCCAGGAACTTCTTGGTACAGCTGGATAACTGCAAGTCAACAGTAAAGAGCATCAGAGCTGGAGTCGCCCAAGGATCGAAACTCGGACGTCTCCTATACAACATAATGACATCCGACCAACCCACCTCAAGTGATTGCGATAACCTACTGTTCGCCGACGACTCGTTGACATACTCCACATCAATATCTCCAGTGATAGTCGAAGTTCACATCCGAAAGCTATTTAAGTTCTACGCCAAATGGGGTATAAGGATAAACCCTGGAAAATCTGAGCTGGTGTGTTTTAGAAGGCCGAGAGTAAATGGTGGCCGAAGTTGGCGCTTTGCTGGAAAATGCAGAAACATTACCTTAGCGCTTCCAAATGGAACAACATTGGCAGCCAAACGAAGTGCCAATTACCTAGGCATCAACTTTAACGAGCTGCTTAGATTCAACTTCCACTCAGGAGCTGTCCTGAAGAAAGCCAACTTCGCCTTCCACCGCCTTCATCCACTGATGAGAAAGAGAAACGGACTCAACAAGCAGACAAAGATGCTAATTTACAAGCAACTAATCAGGCCAGTAATTAGCTACAGCTTCCCAGCCTGGTTCACAGTCTCTAAAACAGCCATGAAGAAACTACAAGTATTTGATAGGAAAATCCTGAGGATCTGCACCGGACTTCACTTTGATCGCCAACGACAGAAGCACTATAGAAACGAGCAACTTAACGCTGAAGCCAAATTAATCCCGCTGGATAAATATCTAATGACATCAACAAAGAAGCTAGTTAGAAACATTGCCCACCACCTCAATCAGTTAATGAGAAGGATGACAGCCAAACCACGACATCCCGAGCCAAGGTACCTCAGTGCATTGGAAACCCTGGACGAGGATATTTTCCCATCAACCACTGACGAAGCAGCAGTACGCTTCTACACTGACCCTGGGTCAGCCCACTACCGAGGCCAAAACACTCCTAAACGCCAACAAAACCACCACTGGACAACCGGGACGGAACACCCCGAGGATAGTAAGGACAACCGACTAATTAAGTTAAGAAAAGCATGACATGTATTATAATTTTGTATTTATATTCTTTTATTTTAAGACAATGTATAAGGTTAGGCCCCCTATGTGCCAACAGATTTGTAAAACCAAAATTTACCTAGTTGTTAAGATTATCTTAAGTCAAATAAATTAAATTAACCTAAATAATTAAATTAAGGAAGATTTCTGAATTTAGCTAGACATTCAAACTCGAAGGTTGCAGCCTATGCATTGAGACAGCGGACCTTTCGAATTAACAATATAAAAATACGACAACTAAAAATATTTTCTTTTTATTTTTGTTAAAACTAAATTCTCCCCTATTAACTCTTCCCTGCAAGTGTAGGAAGTACTGTTATATGGATATTGGTAAAAAAAAAAAAAAAGTGAAAAGTGAGTGACAAAAAATAAAAAAAAAAAGGAGTATATAAATACACTCCTTTTATTAACAAAAAATATATTAATATATAAAAATAAAAATAAAAGTCCTGGCGAACTCCCTTGTGGACGCGAAGACAGTGATTTCAAAACTTTAAAAAGACCAGGCTGTAACTTTCAACTAAAGGGCGTGAAGCTTGCCTGGCAAACAAAAAAAAAAATTCATCATCAGAACTCGAACTATCAAAACATCAACAACAGCTCCAGAAAATAAAAATACCAACAGCTCCAGGAAATAAAGTAAGAAATTAAAAAAAAAAACTATATTTACATATATTGGTGGACCCTATTTTTTTCCCTACCCCCCTTTAAAATCTTTCCTTCAAAATTGTTAAGACACGAAGAGACCGACAACGGTTAGAAACATTTATCAATCTTCCGTTTAACTTAATAGAATCTGAAACAATGGCGTTTCAGGTTAATATTAGCGATATATTTAATATAGTGCCCGTTTTTAATGGTAACCCTAGTGATTTAAACAAATTCATTGCATGAGGGAACATCTTGTTCTCGTCATGTAAAAAAGAGGAACATACAACGTTGTTAAAACTAGGCTACAAGGTCCGGCTTTCGAACTAATACAATTCAATTCCTTTACAAAGTGGAGTGACTTAGTAACTAAACTAGAGGACGAATATAAGGAAACAAAAACTCGTTCTGTCGCCCAAAATGAACTTTTAGTAGCTCAACAAACTACCAAAGATTCAGTTAAGGAGCTTGGAGACAAAATTTCAAAACTATTAACATCCCTTAACAAGCACAAGATACCGAGTTAGGGTGGATCATTTCTGGAAAGTTATCGTTACCCCAGAACCAAATTAAAATAGTCTCAATGATTTCAAAGTTGGACTTAAACCGCTTAGACAAACAATTGCGACAATTTTGGGAGTGTTAAATGAGAAGCAAATAAAACACTTCTCATATAAACCACAACCTACCCCAAACACTATCCAAAGTCACAATCAAGGTATTGTAAAAGCAGTTAAGACATCAGTTAATTCAGTAAGAAAACCAGTTGCTGTACGAACGAGTAATAAAGGACGAAGTAAGAACCCTGTTGTTTCATCTTTATTAATCTTTATTTTAAACTTTTTAAGGAATTGGGCTATAATCGCCTCTCATTTCTAGCTCACCTGGTCGTGCTTTATAAAAAATAACCAGGAAACACCTTTCCCGACATCTTTCCCGATTATAACGTTTTCACCCGGTCAGCTCTGACAATGTTATTATACAACAGGAGATTGAAGACCCACAAAGAGAAACGGTGATTAAGTGTTCGCACAACATATGCGAACAACATTATAAAAAGCACGATTGCACGTACACAGTGAGAATACCATTTAGGGCCAACAAGAAGACATTTAGGCGGTTCAAAAAACCGAGCTATAGCTAGATTGCTGCAACTAGATAAAAAGCTTAAAGCAGACGCCAACTTAGCTAAAGAATATAGAAGGTTCATGAAATTAATAAAACCAAAAGAAGAAATTTACTATATGCCACATCAAGTCGTGATAAAAGAAGATAGTTCAACAACGAAACTAAGGGCAGTTTTTGATGCTTCATCGAAAACAAACAGTGGGATAAGCAAATTATCCGAAAGCATCCGACTCAATGACAGGAGCTGACACGCTTGATCAACCGAAGATTATGCATGTATGTCAAGTTAACACATGGTGACCACATGGGTCAACAAGTGCAGGATGAAAAATGACACCAACCCCGAAATAAGATCGGGATCATCGTAAAATGCATAATTTATGACCCAAGCCAACATCATCTGCAACAGATAATGAAATGGTTTATGACCGACGACGCCGCTGATAGCTACCGCTATCCGAACCTTCGACGAGAGTACGACGATCACAACGAGCAGTCCAATTCCAACCCCGCAACCATAAAGATCAATGTAAAACTAGTAATAAGTTGAGTTTTGAATAAAATATATTTTTTTTATTAAAAATATCTGGTTGAAAAACTAATTTGTTATACGTCATGTCTGTTTTTGTACGGCTGTGTATATAATTCTTTTATTTCCCAGTTCTTCCCTTTTTCTGGTGAAAATAAGATGGCAGATTCTCAGAAAAAAGTGGAAATATATCACCCTTGGTTTTGGATTGATACATGTCTGACTATAATCACATGCGGGTGCTGTTGCATTTGTATGTTTCACCTGCTTATCCTATTTCTCGACTTGATATTGCCTTTTTTGATGGGGTGCTCAGAATCCCATTGAAATATGACAATACCAGTTTTAGATCTGAATTAATTTTTTGTATTTATTTATGTAGCCAAAATTGCAAGCAGGTGACAGCTCCATGTTCTCACAGACACAGAGTATGTCATATAAATGTAGCAGCCAAAAAGACGCGGATGAAATAGAAGTTTTTCAAACAATGCAGGAAGACTCAAATTTTGCGGAAGAGTTCAATTTTGAGACACCAGCAAACAACAAAAAACGGATGAATTCACCTAACTCACAAATATTAACACAAGAAACGGATGCCATTAGAAGTTTGACCTCGTCTATGGTAAATGAGACTAGCACAAAGAAAAAATATCCAAATGATATCGAAGCCTTTGGAGAACACGTGAAAGCTGAAATTAACAAAATATTCAGCGAACAACTTCGAGATGAAGCAATGTATGAGTTCAGCAATATAATATTTATAATAAAACAACGACAAAGAAATATAAATGTAGATTTACTATATTAAAGATAATTTATTTTAAAAATTGAATTTTTTTATTGCTGCCCATTGCCAAGGTACAAACCCACTGGTGTTGAAATATTTCGAAAATTTGTTTTGCACTTCTAACCCAGCATCTCCTGAACGGTTTCCGATTGGTTTATCCAACCGAGTTATGAAAACATCCTTCCGCCAAGATCCAGGAAGAAACGCTACATCCGTGGTATTTTCCCTATCTCGGTCATTGATGTACGTCATGCCATCTTCTGTACGGATATAATTATGAAGTACACATGCAGTGAAAGTAATTAATTCCACCTTATCGACATCTAAATTTATATCTTTTTGTAGAATTTGGAATTTGTTTGCTAGGATTCCAAAGCGTTTTCAACTACGCGACGGGCTCTACTTAATCGGTCTTCGTTAGAACTTCTTTGGCCATATGGTTTTAATATTCTTGTAGTTAAGCGAAAGGCATTATCGCTTACTATAACGTAAGGTAACTTTTCAAGTGTTCCAGAAACATTAAATTCATTTGAAAAATTGAATAAGTTCTTTTTTACAGCCGTTGATAGAGATGAGTTGGCGTAAGCTCCTGCATCGCTTGAACGCCCATTGCATCCGACGTCAATGTATAAAAAACGATAGTGTGAATCTACTAATGCCAAAAGTATTATGGAGTGAAACCCTTTATATTTTATAGTAAAAGGAACCTTCACTTTTTCTAGCCCTAAAACCATCTAAATAATAAGTAGAATATATGGCATATCTCGAAAAACTACACAATTTTAAGCCTTACCCAATGCTCCTAAGCAGTTGGGAAAATTCCACTGATTTTCAAAATCCTTTGCGACCTTAACCCATTCATCTTCTGTATTCGGAACCTAAATGAATGTTTTTGGTAAGTTATATTTCTTAAGCTTTGAAAATTAAACTTGGATTTACTTTAAGGTAATCATATTTAAGGGCGATGCGAATAGCATTTAATGTTTCAGGCAAAAGTTTAGATATTGTGGGAACTGATATACGAAAATCATAAGATAATGCCCTATATGTTTGACCTGTAGTCAGAAACCTTAAAGTCAAGAGCAACCTATGTATAAATTATTTACGATGATTAGAAGGAACATTTTTATATATTATATGCAGACCTTGTTGACGCTGGTATTGACTCGTCACTAGGTCATCATAATGCTCAATAGTTCTGTTTTGTGAAAATAAAATTTAGTATCTTACAACTACTCATCTAATGTATTTATTTTGTATAGGTACAGTTATTTAAAGTATTACCCTACTACTACACTCCAGACGAAACGTTAGGTATCGACCCGTCAATCTTAGTTCGGAGGCAATCCCCATAAACTTAATAAATTTGGTTTGCTTGCGGCAACTGTAAAGAAATCTCTACCTAAAATACCAAAAAGCGATTACTGCCGACAAAATAAGAGAACAACAGCAGACAGAACCATTTAAACCAAAACGAAACCGAATCCGTGGAGGAAAGCAAGTAAGAGCACGAAAAAAAATTGCCGATCTTCATCGTATTATCACCCTCACATCAACAAGGTAAAAACACTGAAGAAACAGTATTATGGAAAAAAGCCAAAGCAAACCGGAAACAGTGGTTAATAACAATAACACCCAACAACAGTTCACCATGCCAGCACTCCCAGAATCAATCACAACAGCTGCAGTCTGTATAACAGTATTATATAAGTTAATGACACTAAAATTGAACCAAGGTCAAACACCGGATAGAACGACACACAACACACCAAACTGCTGACAAAATTGGAAAGGTGTGAATTGGAAAGGTGTGAACGGAAATGCTGACGCTACGTCTACGTCGGCAGTGCATTGGCTGCAGAAGCATAGCTTAGGTAGTTAATAAGTTTATATCTTTAGTTAGTTCGTTTTTAACTCGTAATAAAGAAACACATAAATAAAGTTTAAAAAATTGTTTTTTTTATGAAAACCTAATTCGAAAAGACATAATTTATATAGCCTATAAGGTAAACAAGTATTTTAAGTAGTGTGTACACAAACACAAAAATCAAGTAGCAAATGTTTAAATTAAATAATTTTTTAAATAAATAAAAAAAAATATACATATTCTTTTATTCAAATGGAAGAACGTAGCTTAAACACTACACAACATCGTTTTTTCCTGCATCAAAGATGACACGCAATACTCCTTGTTTTTGGATATAGTGAAATACAAGCGGTAGCATTCGAGCTTACCCAATACAAGACATTGAGTACGTGGCCAGAACTAATAGCCGAACTTGAAGGACAGACCGGTCATTAACCAGTAAGTGCACGGTCAGCACATTTACTATACGCTGACCTCGATATGATATCGCCACCGACGATCTTAAGTTGGACGTAATACAACACGGACACATCATTCTATTAAAACTTAACAATTTGTTTCAATCGTTAGTCCAACAGTGGGCCGGCATTCTCGTTTTTTTAGGAATCCAATATGGAAATCCTTTTACTGACGAAATCACTAGGATGGTAATTAAAGTATTTCTGATCTCGAAGTTTATGATTTCGAAAAAAAAAATAGTGAGTAAGTAAAATTGTAAAATATATTTTTTATTAAAAATAGTTTAAGGAGAAAATGTAAAGTTTGAATTCAAAAAAGCAATTCAGACTGTAATTCGGAAAGTAATTCAGAAATTAATTAATAAAGAACCTAGCTGAGCACTGAGCGGCACTAAACAACACAGATCGTAAGGCTTCTCTTTCTTTTATTAATAAAATTTATATTTCGTTTTTAGGAATTGGGCTATAATCGCCTTGTAATTCAGGCTCCCCTGGTGAGCTCTTAAGTCCAGGGAAAACCCCCTGTCTACTCATCCTTTCCCTTTAATACCCAGTACTCAGTGTGCACAAGCGCACAGACAGAGCTGATATCAGCTCTCACAAAAACAAAGGGAAAGTTCAAAAGACTTTGGCGACCGACTAACACACATACTATTACTACAAAAACTGGACAGAGCGACATACCAAAGTACAAACGACCAGGCACTAAGGGCATACCTTATGATCGAAAACAAACAAAACGCTGTACAGGACGGGATTAAGAATGCTAATTTAAGATTACTGGTCAAAGCTTTCAACGTAATTGACTTAAAAACAGTCATTGAATACGGCGTTGTTCAATCTTCTCGAATAGAGAATTGTAGTGATCCACTACATGCGACCACTCTTACAGCCTTATTTCTATATTCAATATTAAATTCCATTCCCAAGCCGCCACAAACGATCTTGTATATTATCATTTTTTGTTGTCATTCGCGCAACCGATCCAAAACATTGCGACTCATAAATGTGTCATCTTCCAGAGCCCACTTAGTGAAACCTAACACCATGGCAATTAATTAATTGTCGCCGGTTCTGCGTCATAACTGTAGCTACGGCTATAGCTATAAGTCAGCCAGTACCTACAAAGGTTCTAAGTAAAGCAAAATGAGAATGGGTTTGTACATATATCATATCGCACTTCAATAATTAGGCCGCTGCGCTGCCTGTGTGTATCTGGTACCTCTATGGATAAGTGTATCGATTGGATATGCTACATATTGGGCCAGTGTAAATAACCTATGATACGTTGAACTCTTATGCAATTGATTTTTTAGTATCGATGCGTTTTGACAATGAATGGTGAAAATATGACGATAAGGCATTTACATATGAGATTGCGTAAAACTGCATTTTCATATGGAAAATGCCGAATATTATTTTCAAGTGGTTAAATGGTGGGGATGGAAATTAATTTTAAAACAACTATAAATAAGCAAAGGATGACTAGGAAGATTGAGAATTTAGCTAGACATTCAAACTCGAAGGTTGCAGCCTATGCATTGCGACAGCGGACCTTTCGAATTAACAATATATAAATAAATAAATAAAAATACAACTAAAAATATTTTCTTTTCATAATTGTTAAAACTAAATTCTCCCCTATTAACTCTTCCCTACAATAGTGTAGGAAGTACTGTTATATTGGGTTATTTCAGAATGAACAAGGCCCTTATAGGAACTTTGACACGAGACGTATTTGCCAGAAGTGTGGTAAGCATGGTCACACAGCAGCTTCGTGTTTCGCTACATCCAACCAAAATCGACCACCGATTTGCCAGACCTGCAATAAAACAGGTCACACTTCTGCCACAAGGTTGTAGGCCCCAAATAAAAAATGAACCTACCCCTAAGTGTAATGATTGTCACAAAATGTTCGATACGGAGAATGATTGTCGTTTACGGTTGACACATTCCAGTAATCAATCGAAACCCACTTCAAATAATCCAGCACCCCCCATGCAAAAAAAAAGCCCTTTAAAAATAATTCGAGTCACGAATTAAGACATTGCTGTTCCCATCAAAATCGATCCGATCTCGACCAGATTGAGTCGGAAAACAAACACAGGGTGGACGAAATCAGCAACTGCACCCAGAAGACAGTTGATGCCGACGTACATCCTATTCCAAACCCATATTTTTACAAATAAACTTACCCTTCCATCCTAAATTTAAAAACCCAGTTAATTGTTTCAAATTATAAAACACAACTAGAGAAAGTACTAAACTTTTACTAGACACAGGCGCAGACATTTGCCTGTTAAAAATACCTCAACCCAATATAAATCCTAAAAACACCACCATAGCTGGAGAATAACAGAATATCAGAGTAAAAGAATAACCCTAACTTGGTCGCAGCACTGCTTTGGACACTGGGCCATTTAAGAAATAAAGAAAATGGGAAATTTTTCAAAAAAATTACCACTAAAGAATAGTTCTAACATGGGCAATTCATGTCGGAACTTCTTTAAGGAGGGATTTTTTTTAGGTTTCGCCTTTGACTAAAAACATTTTATGGGGGTTGAATAACGATTTCAAAAAGGTTTGGAACATCTCTCTAGGTTAAGCAGTTTCGAAAGGAGCAAGGAATATGTTTTTGATGGTCCTGTGCTTTTCAGAAAACAGGCCATGCATACAAATACTCTAGGAGCTGTTTTCGAAATTGGTTGGCCTAAGGAGATGTTAGATTACTTAATGGAATCGTTAATCAACCCGCTTAAAGATTTCATAAAATTTTTTTGGTCTAAGGCAATATTTAAAAAAAAAAAAAACTCCTAATTTCTCTAATCTAAGCGACATACATTATACTAGATCTACGGAAGAGGTAGTTTTCAATTTCTAGCTATTCAAACCTTCGAATTTGATCCGAGGAACCAAAACCCTAGATTCATAGTGCAGACGCATAGGGCGCATGGGTCTGAAAAAATTCATTCCCATTGCTGAAGAGCACTCGAACAGCTTGGAATACAGTCCCATTTACTAAAATAGTAACCAAAGCCGTCAATATTCAAACTTCTCTTCTCCACCACGTCCTACATGTCCATTCTATGACACTTGTTATCGAAGTAGGCAACTTCCAAACTTTTTCGACACCTACAGATCAATTGAAAAAGAAGTCCAGTATCTAACTTGTGCGGTTATATCGAGAACGAATGGAACCCTTGTAGTGTATCCACAAGAATGCTTAGCATCGCTCTAGCTGGACTAGAATCCGAAGCCTTTTTATACGTAGATGACATCATAATATATGGTTGCAGTCTTAAGCACCATAACGAAACCTAATCCGTGTTCTTGAACGACTGAAATGCTATAACCTAAAACTTAACCCCGAAAAATGCAATTTTCTGTGTCCTGAAGTAATCTACTTAGGACATCTTATTACAAGTAATGGCGTCAAAACTGACCCTGCTAAACACAAAACGATTAAAGAATATCCAATACCAAAAAATGCAGAAGAAGTTAGACGATTCATAGCCTTCTGAAATTATTACAGAAGATTTATACCAAATTTTGCTGATATTGCACCCAGCCTTAACGCTTTTTTAAAGAAAAATACGAAATTTAATTGGGATTCAAATTGTCAAATAGCTTTTGATACTTAAAAAAATAAGCTCATTGAACCCCCCATATTACAATATCCAAATTTCGACGAACCGTTTATTCTAACAACTGACGCATCAAATTATGCAATAGGAGCAATCCTATCACAAGGCAAATTTGGTGAAGACCTTCCCATATCATACGCAAGCAAATCGCTGCAAAAACATGACCTTAACAAACCCGTAATAGAAAAAGAACTACTCGCAATCCATTGGGGTATACAAATTTTCCGATCATATCTATACGGACGAAAATTTACTGTTGTCACCGACCACAGACCTTTAGTATCTCTATTCTCACACAAAAATCCATCGTCAAAAATGACTAGAATACGAGTAGACTTAAGTGATTATGATTTTGACATAATATACAAAAAAAGGAAAAATGAATACAAACACAGATGCTCTATCTAGAATAAAAATCGACTCAGACTTATTAAAACAAATGATACCGACAGAAATCGATGAAACCGTCAAAAGAACATTAGTTATCACAAGGGGGATGTCCAACAAAATGAATATGGACAACAACAAGGAGAAATGCAGTTCTCAAGAGAAGCCTGTACAACTTCAAATCTGGGAATGCATATCCATTAATGACATCAAAAATATAAAGAAATTAAAATTTAATATTGATAAAAATGCTAGGAATTCAAAAATATATATTTATGAAAATTTTGTGCACGTGCGATGCAGCGATAAATCGGCGAATCCAGATTCGAACCTGATGAAGCTTGCATCAGATATAAACAAAGATAATAAGTATACGTATACGGGATCTAACGATAATTCAGCGACACTAGAGTCGACACTGAAGAAATTAGTATCCAGAATGAAGAAAGAAAATATAAACGAGCTAGCCCTTATGAGCAATGATGAAATATTTAAGCATTTTGAAAAAGATAAATTCAAAGCTACATATGCAAAAATAAAAATAAATGACCAAAATCCTAATCTAAAAATAATAATATATAACGCCCTAAAACAAATACTTGATGATTTAACCAAATACAAACTAATCGACGAATTCCATTACTCTGCACACGGAGGACACTTAGGTATAAGTAAAACCCTTATAAAATTAAAACAAAGATACATATGGCGAAAGATGAATCAAATGGTAAAATAATTCATTACGAATTGTGATTCATGTGCAAGAAATAAACAAACAAAAAACACAATAGAACCACAAACGATTACAGACACTCCAAGCAACAGTTTTGAAGTGGTGTCAATTGACACAGTCGGACCTTTAAGATTATCAAATAATAAAAGATATATTTTAACCATGCAATGTGAACTGACTAAATTTGTCGTCGCATATCCTATGACATCAAAAGAGACACTCCAAGCAACAGTTTTGAAGTGGTGTCAATTGACACAGTCGGACCTTTAAGATTATCAAATAATAAAAGATATATTTTAACCATGCAATGTGAACTGACTAAATTTGTCGTCGCATATCCTATGACATCAAAAGATGCAACAACAACAGCAAAAACTTTAGTGGAAGAATTTATTCTTAGATATGGACACTTTAAGATTCTAAAATCAGATAAAGGTACAGAGTTCAATAACGAACTTATGAACAACGTATGTTCACAATTTAAAATAAAACAAACATTTTACTCCCCATATCACCACCAAACTATAGGTGCTCTTGAAAGAAATCATCGGACACTTAACGAATTTTTATTATCAAGTGTCATGGACAATGAATGGGACAAATGGGTTCCGTATTTTACGTTTGCATACAATACAGCCCCACATATAGACACTGGGTATTCACCATATGAACTCGTTTATGGGAAGTTACCATGCTTACAGACAGACACCTTAAATAATAAAACAAAAATTTATGACTATGACAACTATGCTCATGAGCTGAGAGTCAAGTTACGCTATGCACTCAGCAAAGCCAGAGAAATGACAATAAAAATAAAAGAAAAAAGAACAGCAACGGAAAATAAGAAGTACAACAATAGGTTAGATCTAGGAATAGGTGATTTAGTATTACTAAAAGTAGGAAATAGAAAGAAAAATCAGTCACCTTATATTGGTCCATTTAAAATAATAGAAAAAAAAGGAGTCAATTCAGTAATTGATAAAAATGGAATAAGTAAAGAAATACATAATAACCTTCTTAAGCCTTATAGACCAAATTATGAAATATAAAAAAACAAAAAAATAAAAACAAAACAAAAAACAAAAAATTACAATTTATATAAATATTTTATATCATAAACACAAATCTGAATTTAATAATGTAGATACAAATAACGTAATAAACAAACAAATTTTAGCTTGTAAAAGTAAGTTTTTCAAATTATGTCTAGTATAATAATTTTCAAAATATAATTTTACCACCAAAATTTTTCTTAAGGGCGAGGGTGTAGTGTATCCACATACGCGCCGCCACTGCCCATTTAACAAATGAGTAACAAAAATGTAAAGTGCAATCGAGTATATTTGTCATGGCATAAAATCAGCATTCTACTCGATTGCATTGATTCACTCAATAGTAATAAGATCCTAATTTAGATATTGTAGCCAATAGGAAAATAGAATAATTTTGAATGTGAAATTGAATGTGTAAAAGTAAGATAGAATAATTATAACAGTTAGACAAATTAGTATATAAGGAATATTTAAAATTAATAAAGACGAACTTGTGTTTTGAACACTGAAAGCAAAAAAACATTCTTAGTCTCAAATTTGGCGGCGAGTAATCGCTTTAACCAACATAGCGTGGTACGCTTTAAATACTAAAGTAGCTATAAACACTACACCCTTCGTCATGGAATTTTCAATATAAACTCCTGGAAGCTATAAAACCCATATATCCTAGTTTGAAGATATCGCATACCAGGAAAAAGGGTACGGCATCTTATTCAACGTGGTATATAATATATACCCGATGGATCATCCCCAGTTTTCCAAAAGCCTCCGTTTCGTTCTTAGATATTACATAATATGGAGGCTTTTGGAAAACTGGGGATGATCCATCGGATATTCCAGATTAAGGTACCAAGAGAAAACAAGATGCTTGCTCTGACTCCGTTAGTAATTAAGTAAACTAATGAATGTAAATAAATAAATAAAATACATTTTTATTAAGCATAGGGAAAATAATGGAAAAAATAATCGCCAATCGCTTATACTGGTTCCTCGCAAAAGACAAGTTAGTAGACAATCGACAAGTGGCATTTAAAAAAGGTAGATCTACCACAGACGCACTCCTTCACCTTGATCATTTCATCTCTTCAACGTTATCTGAAAAAAATCACGCCTCGATCCTCAGTTTGGATTTCGACAAAGTCTTTGACAGGATCGGAATGCATGCTGTACTTAAACAACTACTTAAATGGAAAATCGGACCTTGGTTTGGTTTGTTTGGTTTCATAAAATCCTTCCTCTCCAACAGGAGCTTTAGTATTAAATACTATAACATTTATTCCAAAGTCAACAACCTAAAAAATGGTATCCCCCAAGGTTCACCCTTGTCAGTGGTTTTATTTTTCATTGCCTTCAATGAAATTAGCAAAATAATAGATAGCTTCCAAAAAGTAGAACATACTCTTTACGCCGACGACCTAATTATTTTCTCGAAATGTAAAGACATACATGAGGTGGGGAATACCTTTTCTTGTATAAGCTCTGCTTAGCTGGGGCGATTACTCAGGCTCCATCATTTCATGCTCAAAGTCTCATTTATTTTATATATGTAAGAAACACAAATGTAATAAAACTATCAATGTTAACTTAAACAATAGCCAAATTAATAATGTTAATTGTATCAAAATTCTTGGCTGATATTCGACTCTAAATTTAATTTTAAAAATTATTGTACTTACATCAAAAAAAAGCCTTACTGCCAGGGTTAATTTAATTAAATATTTATCCTCAAAAAATAGTTGCTCAAATATCAATACTCTTATAAATTTAATCAAATCTATTGTACTATCAAAAATCGACTATGGGCTACCAATATACGGAAAATGCTCCAAGACATCTTTACAACTCATTACAACCCCATATCATGCAATCGTCAGAACAAGTTTAAAGGCCCTACGCTCAACCCCTATCAACAACATTCTTACCGAAGCCGGACTCCCGCAACTAGCCGAAAGAATATCCTTCTTTACTTCTAACATCATTCAAAAAATCAACCCGGCACTTCAAACACCTATCAACAATGATGTTAAGAAAGTCTTGAATCGGAAGAGACCTCAGAAACTTCAATCAACCCTTTGCAACGCTCTCACTTTCGCAAAGGAATTAAATATTCCAACTTCGTTTAAAATCCACTCAAGCTACAGTCAACCACCCTGGAACCTATCTAACCAAGCTATAAACACGGAACTGTGTAACTACCCCAAGCCCACCACTTCTGATGACATGTACAAGGCCTTGTACCTGGACATAGCTGCCAAATACAAATCCCTCGGTTGGAATCTTCTTTTTACTGATACTTCAAAAACCGATAGCCATACATCGTTTGCAGTGGTCAACGAAAATGGTTCAGTCTTTTCTAAAGGACGGCTACCAATTTTTTCATCAATTTTCACTGCAGAAGCATTCGCTATATTTAGGCCCATTTGCTGAAACGAAACTTAAATTTGTATGTTCAACTTAAGCACTTTATGTTCTACTTTTTCCTCAGCGTAAACTGTCACATAAGCGTTTAAGTTGAACATAAATATTTAAGTTTCGTTTCAGCAAATGGGCCTTAAAGCAATAAGATGCTCAAAAAAAAAAAAACTATCATATTTTCGGATAGCCTATCTACAATATCTGCAGTAAAAAATACCTCTAACTCCATCGAAATTATCCAAACAATACGCAACCTCATAATATCCAACAGCGAAACAATAAAAATCGTCTGGATTCCTGGCCACACCGGAATCAGAGGCAACGAGACTGCCGATGCAGAAGCAATATCAGCAATAAAAGAACCTTTAATAAAAATGTTCTACCAATACAATTAAAAAAGATATTAAAAACCTCGTCCTCAATAACTGGAAATACAAAACGAAAAATAACTGGGCAAACTATAACCACACATACAAAAACTTTAACCCAAACGGGGTTAAAGCAATCTACCCCAGCAATATACCTCTTAAAAAACTAAAGATATTCACTAGACTCAGACTTGGGGCCACTCGTACATAACGCACAAACATCTATTCAACAAGGAACCACAAGCTGTCATCTTTGTGAAGAAAAACCCACTCTTACCATGTCTCATCTTCTTTCCTGCACAAAAGTTTCTGAATCCTGCAAAAACGTATCCAACTACAGCCTCACCACAATATTGACCACTCTAAACCTCGAAGACTCTATTTAACTTAACTTAATATTAATTTTTATTTTCCTAGTTGAAAGCCCTGGCAGCTAACTCTAGTTTCTAAGTAATTATTAATTTTGTAATTCACTTACAATTTAATAAAATTATAATAATAATAATAATAAATAAATAAAATACATTTTTATTAAGCAGAATAAACGATGTTCTTTATTTTGTTTAACTCAGCTCAATGGTCAAAGAGCAGCGTGCGATCGGATACATTGACCCGGACTCTTCTTGGCACTGATATTTCGATTATTTTATTTATCACTTACTAATATGTAAAGTTGTGAATTATAAGTAAGCAATTTTTAATTTTATTTAAGTTAAAATTTTCAAAGTTAGGTATAACATTTTGTTAACTACACAACAAAAAGGAAAGCATTAAATAATGTTTTCTTATTCAAAATCTGATCTTATCATGTTAAGTTCAAGTCAAGCATTGTCATTAAGATTACCTGAAGTGAAAGCATTTGATCGCTGCCGTATTCCAGACCAAAGTGAGAGAGCTATCGTTGTCACCGAGCCTAGAGCCTGCAAATGGCTGAGAAGATGGGGTAGGTCATAGGGTTAGTGTTGCCTACATTACATTAACGAAACAAGTGCACTTAAGTAAACATTTTGTCAAGAAATCCTTAATTCCATTTAAGGGCTGTGAGAAAAAACTAATGTCCCTTCGAGGGATGGGGAATCAACCTCTTAATACTTATGGAAAAACACCCTAAAACCTAAAAGTAGTGTATTATGTAGTGATGAAACTAAATTAACGCCTATGTTCTGCATTTCGAACGAAATCGAATTTAAATCACGTTAAATGAAATTCCATGTTTTACAATTCGTTCGTTTTCGAAAAATTCGCAATAACTTCGAACTGTCAAAATTGAAGGTGCATCCATTTTTAAGTGTTTTATAAAGTAAAATTACACGGCAGATGAAAATGAATTCAATATTATTTGCACTTTAAACGAAAAAAAGGAAGCGGAGCATAGAAAAACATTGATGAACAAATTTGCAAAAAAGATTTTAGCTACATAGCGTGAGTACATAACTATGAAGTTTTGTTCTGATAAATTGTTTATCTTTTATTTGTTGAACATTTTAAAAATGGTTCCAGATTCAGAAAACAATTATATAATTTTACTTACATTTTGCACCATTAAATCATGAAACTAACTGCAACTGGGGCAATTCCACAATAATTCACAAAGCATTAACAAAGTGGATTGAATACGTTCAGAAAACGGAATGAACCGAAATGCAGAACACCAATTTTCACTTTCGAACTTTCAATTGAGAACTTCCACCAAACGTCAAAAACTCTAGATGGGGGGAAAACAATCACACTATTAAAGGCGCGAACAGTATCGGTGTGTATTTCTATTTGTTTTTATTGTTGTTTTCCCCCCATCTAGAGCATCTTTTCTATTAAAGAACTGTCAAAATTAGAAAGAGAAAAGACAGAGTCAGATTCTGGAAAAGCCCAATTCACAATTAGTTTTTCTAACGAATTGTAGAACACCGAATTTCACTTCCGTCATTTGTGAATTCACAACAAGTGGAATGCAGAACATGTACGTAAATCTCTTTTGGATGGAAGGTAAAAAGTTTTTTCGTAGTCGTCCAAAAGGAGAAACATTCAATTCTCTAATACCACTGTGAAATGGAGTTTTTTTTTTTTTTTTAAGGGGACTAGGCCTAGTACACCTAATCGAGGGCATAATGACCAACGAAAAATACGTGGATGGATATTATGCAGAATGTGATGCTACCATGCTACCGTGTTAACTGAAAATGACGTATCTACATTTTTTTTTATGATTATAGGAGTTTACTTTGCCGTTTTTTTTTAATAGTTATAAAACTAACTCAAAAAATTGACAAATGTCAGATACGTCATTTTCTCTTAACACGGCAGCATGGGTGTTCCAATTTTTTTTTTTTTTTTTTTTTGACCAGGTAATTATTGTATTGACGCAATAGCGGCCTTAACACAATCGTGTACTTAAAATGTTAAAGTACAAGGTAATAATACTTGTAATTGTACTTAAGCTTCAATTACACAGGTCTGCTTGTAATCATACCTGGAATACCACACGTTACATACTTATTATGCATTTGAAAATATCCTACCATCATTCATTCGAATTAAAAAATATAAAATTTAAATACATTGAAATTAAATGTGTGTACCTATTATTTAATTTTTGTTAAAATGTTAAACATCACCTTGAAGAGAAAAGGGAAAACACTGACCAAAGCAAATGATAGACTACATTTAGCATTTCTTAAAAATGGAATATCCAACAGGACAGAAGAGACTACAGAGTATTAAATATGGGAAATGAGCAACCCACCGAAGGTGAACTCGACCCATCTGAGGTGAATTAATACAATACCTTAAAAAAGCACTTTAAATTTAAGAAATCCATATTCTTATGAAAATTACAATTCCCTCGCGAAAAATCCTTAATTTTTACACTACCTTTCTTTGAAATATTGATTTGTGATTGAGTAGTGAAAAAAAATATTTTCTTATCTTAAAAATACATGCATTTTGATTAAGTGAACCTGATTGCTAGGACAAGAACTTACTTATATGACAATTATTGTTTTTTTTTTTTTAGCAAATTTACAGTATGTTTCATATTTGTTTTTTTTTTTTTAAGATTTACTAATCAATTATAATTTTGTACAGTTTTATACATTTTTTAAAATTCTTAAAATATGAACTTTGAAACTAAGTATTTTTTGCATTATTCGAAAATTATATATTAATTTTTTTTTTTAAATTCCATTAAGAGATTCATTTGCAACAGATATGTAACTATAGTGCGTTTAATTTATTTTGAATTATTTGTTAAATTAAATTATTTATAGTTTATACATTCGTTTGATTTTTTAGTGATCTCTAGTGATTGTATCATATTTTTTTTTTTAATTATTAACTAGTACAATTAACTTGACTATTCATTTAATTTTTTGAACTTAAAATTAAAACTTACAAAAATTGTAGTTCATTAGTTCATACAGATTGTGTTTAACTTTTGATTTCTCGCTTCCACTGAATATTTGGATTGAAATTCTATCTGAAATAAAAAAAAAATAAAAAAATTATTACAAGATTCTTGTAAAAAATTATCGTAATATTTCATTATTTTAATTTAAGTTTAAGAATGGTTAGACAACAAATAGCCTTATCTTAAATTTTTTTATCGGTATTTCAGGCCGTCAGAAGCATAGTGGCCTAACTGACTTTTTACCGAAATCCGGTTTTTCACAAAAATTGAATCCTTGGATTAAACGGTTTAACAATATAAATTAAGCACATTTTTAACTTAGGCCAAACACAAAAAATTCAAAATGTTTAGTGCCAGAGTGGCCTATCTTTCTCAGGCCCTTTTTGCGCTAAGATTTGTCGTTTTTCTCAAAATATTAGATTAGGCCGAGTTTTTTATAAGCTAACAGATGGAATAGTAATGCTATGTGAGTCCAATTTTATTGATTAGAACGATAGCTACATCGAAAATCCTTCAACAATTTGCAGATCATAACTGAATAATGCAAAACAGCTATAAATACTATAGGTACTTCAACAGGGCTCAAAATATAGATAGATAGATAGATAATTTTTATTGTTTCAAAAGGAAAATAGCATAATTAACAATATTTTAAAGTCATTGCACAGCACAGAGATATGATAACAATTTGTATCTTACTACTGAAAAATCAATGTTAGGCTAGTGAAGAAGCTATAAGATAAATATTAAAACAGTTGAAGGAAAAATGGTAGCATACAAAAAAAAAAAAACCTTCATTTGAATTTTGTTTAAAGTAATATCACAAGAAATGCTTATTACTAGTTCAATAACTGGATGTATGATAGATAAATAAATATATAAATAAGGAAGTAAGTAAATAATTAAATAAATAAATAAAAATAAATAAGTAGGTTAATAAATAATATAAATAAATTAATTAATTAATTAATTAATATAATTTTTATTGTATGAAATAGAAAATCATGGAAATGGGGTTTTGTCCTTTGTATGATAATCATATACGTAGGAGCCTATATTTCCTGAAAAACGCTTCGCGCCATCACAAACTTGTACCTACTTAGTCTAATATTCATTTCATTTTAAATTGAAATATTTTTTCATTCATTGACTTGAGCCTAACCAAGCGGCTCAGAACCCGAAGCTTTGAGATAAGCTCCCCCTAAATTAGATTTATTAAAATGACTATAGCATTTTCCCTAGCCCACATAAATATTCTGTTGTTCATACGGTTTCTTTATTTGTTGTTATACGAGTGCAAGTCCTGATGGAAGGTCTCATAGCTTCAGTTTTGCCACTGTCCCTCTTACCCTTATAAAAAATATATTTTAATTATTTCAGCGTAAAAAAATGATCTAAAACATTTCAAACAAAAACACTGTTTTATATCCTGATGCAAGACTTATTAAGTCCGGGAAAAAAAAAAAGATTTAACAGAGGTCCTTGGATTCAAAACTCCAATGTAACACAATTTTATACCGCTCTGAGGGACAATTCAGGAATTTTAACTGAAATAGAAGCTATTTGATGTTCTGAGACATAAGAAAGTTAATAATTTACTTTAATTTCTTCATTTAAAAATAAAAAATTCAAAATTTAAATAAAAATCGCATTTTTAAATTAACGCTTTTGGCCTATCTTTCTGCTTCATTGAATTAAATTGTTTTTTTTTTTTTAGTGCCAAAGTGGCCTAACTGACTTAAAAATAAGTTTAAACGGTACTTTGAGGAAAAATATGAATTGCAAAAAATTCTGTACTTATTTCTAGACATATCACAAAAAGAAAATCATTAATATCTTACTTCAATTAACAGTTATTACTGTTTCAAAAAGAGCTGTTTTTTGTTTTCGCTCTACTGAAAAAAGAGAAATAGTCAGTTAGGCCACTCTGCTTCTCACTGCCTCATTTCATCATTCAAGGAATGCAATAAATGTTAGATAGATGAGAATCTACGAAGATTTTTTAATAATACAAATCTATATACATAGGTAGGTAGAAATGGCGGCCCCGAGCAGCCTAAGCTCGGTGACCCAATTAGCGCTGAGGAGCGCCGTTTTGATACCATGACTCGTGTGACCTATATATAGAACCGGTGTTATAAGAGGGATTCACGGGTCAAATTGCCAGGCTAGGCAGATTGTTGGTTTCAGAAGTCCATTTACCACCTGCTTGTAGTCTATGGATTCTGACGGGACAAATCTATATACTACTGAAATAAATCAGCCATGTAGAAGACTTAACACTATTTAATTGGACTTGTTAAAAGCTATTTTAAATCAATAAATTCAACAAGTCCAATTGAATAGTGCTAAAGTCTTCTACTTGGCTGATTTATTTTAGTAGTTTATAGAATTTGTATTATTAAAAAATCTTTGTATATAAACATTGCCAGGCCAAGGGCACAAAAAAACTTCTAGCTTTAATGATTACGAATTCTAATCTGGTTAGATATAGTTCAGTCTAGGTATTCATCATGAAATCTATGTAAGATAAACTAAATTGCGTATTGACAAGGCCCTCACTAGTCAGCTGATGAGTCCAAGTGAGATCGCCGGGACGAAACGGCAATTTTTATGCACTAAAGGCCGTTAAAAGCTATCTAGAATCAATAGATGAGAATCGCTAAAATTATCGACATCTATGTCAACCGCGTGTCAGGGTTACCCTGAGGCTACAAGAGCAAGTACTGGCATGTAAGTTGCAATACACTCACATTTTTGTGCTAACATAAAGAAAGCGAAGCCACTTGCTCGTCTACTTTGGCTCGGGTTTTTCGAAGCCTTTTTACTGGCAGTTGTTGGAAAACTGTTGAGCAGATTCATCTTTAACTGCGGGAACGCCATTCATCTAATTTTTGAGGACTGGATACAATTTGTTTGTGTTTACCTGCATCAAAACTAAAAGAGAATTTTGGAAACCGGACAGTTCTGAGATTATTCCCAAAATGCATGCGCTGCTGCATCTCCACGCAAGATTTCCTAAAATTTTGACAGAGATCGGACCGTGTTTTGTAAAATTTATCGAAAAATGAACGCTGCTGTTGGTAAACTGTTATAACTATTTTGACCACTCTTAACTTTTTTTTCCGTAAGAATCTTCTACAAAGTATAAGAAAACTAAAAAAAAAAAAAGATGAATGGAATCGGTAAAGAAGGTTCTCAAGCTATAGCATGACCAAGGGACATATATCATGCTATACAGTGGGACAAAATGCTTGAGCGTTTAGGTTGGATTGAGATAGAAAATAAAATGCACAACTGGGTCGCACGAACTTGCTCTTGTAGTAAAAGTTTCTTCGAATTTTAAGGATTGAGTGTAATATAAAACACATAATTAATAATTATATGTATACATATGTATTTATTCATTTAATAAATTGAAGAATGGAAACTTGAATATGGAAAAAAAAACATGAAATACGTTGTTTAAATTGATAAAATAAGTACTTAAAATTTTTTAATCTCAGACTTCACGTTTGAATTTTGCCATCTCTCTAATCTGTTTAACTCTTAATGGCAAGGAATTCCAGAGGCGAATGCTACTTACAAAAAACAACCGTGAGGAGTTTAAATAATTAAAAGAGGGCATTAATATGTTTCCTGTTCTAGAAGAATGACTTAATCCGAGAGATAAGGTCATCGATTAAGCCAATTCTCCTTGAAAGATAGATCTGTATATCTTCTGCATATAGATGAAAGGAAACACTTTTCCAAACGGAAGGCAAGTCATTTATAAACAAACAAAAGAGAATAGGGCCCAAAATAGAACCCTGTGGAACACCTGTGCTCAAAACACTGAGATGTGACCAATCGTTCTGAACTACTACGCGCTGAGTCCTATTGTATAAATAACTATCAATAAGAGAAACTACCAAACTAGAAAACACAAAATAATACTTAAGTTTTTGGCACAGAACATCATGGTGGAATTTGAAATTTTTTTTTAAAATCCAAAAAATATTTTTTTGAAAACATTTGTATGCAGTATTATGCACACTTGATAGGACCCCCTGAGTAATTTTTATCAAAATCTAACTGATTAACGAAAAAAACCGAAAATAAAAAAAAAAAACGGTTCTATGGCAGGTACCGTTAATAACGGTTTTTGGTAAACTTTGTTCACCAAAATATTGACCATACCACTACTAGTACACACAAAAAATTAAAAAAAAAATCGTTAGAGCCGTTTTTGAGATAAATAACTTTTTTTAAAATGGTCCTATGGCAAGTACCGTTTTTTTTTTACGGAATTGCGGGACCCACTTTTTTCGTGTTCTCTATCATCGTAATGTCAAGTTTGATTGTTATCTCGTGTTCGATTTCTTGCACGAATCCATAACTTGCCCTATAGTTACGGTGACCATCCGTCCCGGTTTTCCTGGGACTGTCCCGTATTTATATAGCTTGTCCCGGCTTTTTTTTTTTTAACCCGGGACGTACAAGTGTCCCGTATTTAGTTATTAGTTCCGTATTTGCACATTTTCTGAGGTGTTTCGTAAATGAATTTAAAAATTATATATTTATTAAAAATTGTAACAGAAATTTTTTCTGCAAGGGAGTATAAAGAAAAAGAAAAAAAATTACATTGTAAATTTGGTTTTACAGTCCACTAAAAAAAAAACAAAAATAATCCTTTTATTTGTGTTTTCCTTCTTATTATCGTAAACTTGGTTTTATCGCTTCACGAAATTTGGCCCCAATGAAAAATGGCCCCAAAAATTTATACGAAAAGCAACAACAACAAAAAAGTGATTAAATTTTGTGAATTGGGGTAATTTTTCATTTTTTTGGGGTCTCTTTTCAATTTTCATTTTGGGGTTAAATTTCATTATAAAAAATGGCCCCATTTTTATCTGTTGTTGTTGTTTTATGTATATATTTTTGGGTCCATTTTTCGCTTTTGTTTTAAGCTTTTCTTCCTTTTTTGGGGCTATTTTTCATTAAGTTTTTGGTCATTTTGGCCCCAGCTTTGGGGCTATTTTTCATTATTTGTTTGGGGCCGTTTTCATGTAGCCGCTTCATATACACTATGAAATATTATATTTTTAATACTTTTTAAACTTAATACTTTTACTTTGTAAAAGAAGGCTAAATTATTTTAATAATGAATTTAAAAATGGTATATGTTTTAAGTTTATTTTTATTTTTAGTTTTGAGTTTGTTGTGATAAGACATTATGTTTTTTCGTTGAGCCCTGAAGTCACCCTCACCCTGAGGTCTCACCAAAGCATTTTTGGAAAACCCTTAACTCACCCTTACAATCAAATACATTGTTTTTTGAGACCTGGGGCGGCCCTGAACTCGCTCTGAAGTAGCTTTAGTTTTTTTTTTGCTGGGGTGAGTTGAGGTAACGAATGAACTGCCAAAGTGACATAAGTTGTAAAGCATTTATTTTATTAAGACTCGTGGTTATTTATTTTTGAAATGGAAATTAGATAAAATACTACACTAATTGAATAAAAATTAATAGGAAAAGAAAATGGAAGCGTTTGAAGTTTTTTTTATTCATTTTTAAAACCCACTTTAAATTTTAATTATCAGAGCACAGAAATTTTTTCTTCCTTAAAATGTCAACAACATAATTGAGAGCCCAAAGGAGACTCAAAAAAAATCCAGTTCTTTTAACAACTCGGGGCTGTCAAGAAAACCAAGGTCAACTCAGGTAAAGTTCAACGAACAAAGCTATTATAATTTATTTTATAGTCTCTTTGGTTTTAGGAATGTAACTTAGCTTTCTTTTTTGTTTTTTCTCTCTTTTAATATCTTAATGAAAATTAATGAAAAAAAAACTATATTTTTTCACGTTTTTAAATTTTTCACGGTTTGTCCCGAGATTTACTCTCAGAAACATGGTCACCGTACCTATAGTACCTATATCGCAAGTAAAAAATCGTATGGGAGGGGAGGGGGGGGGGGGGGGGTCAGTATATTACAACACAAATTTACTAGTCACGAAAATAAGTTTAACTTTTGTTTGCTTTAAAAACAACAAAATAAAAATGGGAATATCTCAAAAATACGTGAGCTACTGGAATATATCTGACTTCGGATTTGAGTTCAGCACACCAAAAACATCTGAAAAGTTCAATTTTGTTTGTGCAATAAAAACCTTGTTGACTTGGGTGTTATTTATTTATCTTTCAAATTATTTAAATGTGTACTTGAAAACTTGAAAATTCTACATTATTACATACCTACTTGATGTCATCATTGGATTTCTTGTTTTTTTTGTAATGAGCAACATTATAAATTTAAAGTTTCATTCATCTTAATTGTTTTTATCCTTAATAGAAAAAAAAATTGTTTACAACACCAATTTTCGATTGTCTTTTTTAACTTTTGAATTATTGAATTAAAATGGTTCTTATTAAAATCTTAAGATAATTGTTAATTATTTTAAAATCAAAAATCACTTGAGTTAAAATTTTGTAATTCATTTGAAAAAGTCGTTTCGTTGTTTATAGATAAATAATTATTAATGACATTATGTTAAATTCTTCGATACTTTACTTATTATTTTTCTTGTGGTTTTTGATCACTCACTTTAAGATTTTTATTAACAACCACAAACATTTTTTCACTTATATTTGTTTGAATGTAGTTACCAAATCCGAAAAAGGGAGTTAGATCATATTTTCGACAAAATCTGTGAATCCAAGGGGAATTCACTTTGCATAGTATTTTTCTTTTCATAGCCACATCAAAAACATTGCAAACAATTTAATGAAATCCCCAATTGCCTAGGAGTAAAATGTCGTGGCATTTTTATTACAATTTTGAAGAACTATTTTTAAAAACCGTCATTCTTTACTTTTAGGTTTTATTTTATTTACACTTGCAACTTTCCAACCAAAATTAACAATTTTTAATATCTTAGATTTAAAGTATACAGGAAATATCTTGCGGATTTATAAAACACAACAATCAACCAAGAGCATAAAAGCAGTACTGAATTTCTTTACGATGACCATGCACTCTTATCGTATGTGAGTCGGAGTTAAACCCTACTGAAAAATAATAATTAAACAACTGAACATACATACTTTACTTATGTATGAAAATGTATCTAGGTATCTATACAAGGTCTGAAATATGTGAACATATTGGCCGCGTTCGGGGGGTACACAGATAGGCTATCTGAGATACTTAAGTATCGGATATGTTTTCGAACGAACCGGATAGGTTACCTATCAAAAATCAAAACAGCTAAAAAAAGTTCAAGTAAGTACCAAAAATTATTTTTTCCCAGATCTCTGCTGTGTCTTCAAAATCGTATGTTGTGTCCTTCCAATTGACAGATATCTTCATTTTGTCTATTTTTGCAACAATTTGTGTATGTATTTTTATGTTTAAAAGTCAAAAACAAACAATAAAAAATAAAAACAAACAACTACTCAAGCGTCACCCGAAAACTAAAAGTCGGCTGTAATCAGCTGTTCCTCAAATTGCGCATAGGATAGTTTAGTATCCCGAAAATTTTAGGATAGCTTTAGATTTGTTTTTGACAACAGCTGTTTGGTTCATCAGCTGAATTTTCCTATGGGATTACAACAACACAAACCTATCCGGATAGGTTTGGCTTGCCCTCCGAACGCGGCCATTGATCACATTATGGATCGTAAAGCAACATCGGCCATAAAAAAAAGAAAGGTTTTTCCTTTGATATTCAATTCTTGTTAAGAAGTATGGCGTAACATATGCTCTTAAAAAATTATTGAGAATTTGAAATTGTAATTTGATCTATCTTTCTTATCAGTGAAAGCAACAAACTGAACATAAGATTAAAATAATAAGAAAAACCCAATATTAGGGTAATAAATATGAAAAAAAAAAAACATAACCTTACCAATACAATAGTCTCCTTGGTATTATTCTTAATGGTATTTCCAATTTAAGATTATAAGAAATTTTTCTGCTTGGATGACAATATGTTTGTGTCGTTTCTGAAAAAAAAATGAATCTGTTAATAGATTGACGATTACAAAAAAAATAAAATAAATAAGTTGAGAGCTCATACTGTTTTCCTGTCCTGTCATGTTTTCAAGCTCATCAGTATGTACTATTATTTATTTATTTATTTATTTTCATCAACTAGAGTTTACAATTATACTCAATTAGACTAAAGATTATATAAACTTAATATAATACATAAACATAAAAGCAATATTAATATGAGCTTTTAGTTAGTTAAGTAGTACATGGCTAGCATGTTTTTGAATGAGTTTCTACTCATATAAAAGTCAAAATCTATGAAAAACGAAGCATTTTTAATCACCCTGACACTGCGAGTTATAGTTTCATTAGAGGCATAATTAACTCGATGAGCACTTTCACGGAACAAGGTTCGAGTTCTTAGATCACGAGAAGGAGCATAAAGATCTATAAGAGCCAAAAGAAATGAGCTATCGATGTGGTAAGATAAAATGTCGTGGACAAAAATAATAGCAAACATTTTACGGCGGTTTTCCAACGTCTGAATGCCAATAAGCTGGCATTTTGTGTTGTAAGAGGGCATTTCAATGTTCCATCTCAATTTATTTATAATTAATCTAGTAAATTTTTTTTGAATGCTTTCAATTCTAATAGTATGAATATTATAGAATGGATTCCACACTATGCAGCAATACTCGAGAATTAATGTGTAAGGATCATTTAAGTCAAAAGAACTTCGGTAGATAAATCCCAACATGGAGTTTGCTTTATTTACTATGTTTTGCAAAGTTAAGTTTAGAGTCAAAAATAACTCCAAGATCTTTTTTCATCGAAACTCTTTCGAGAAGATGGTTATTAATATTATAGTCGTAAACAATTGGTTGCTGACGGCGAATGAAAGAGAAACATTGGCATTTAGGAATGTTTAAACTTAAATGATTTTTTTTACACCAGTCGGAAAGGTTACTGATATCGTTCTGGAGAAGAACACAATCGGTTACACTATTTATACACCTAAAAAATTTTAAGTCATCTGCAAATAATAGACACATTGAATTTCGGATAATGCTAGGTAAGTCATTTATAAATATAAGAAACAATATTGGACCTAAGTGGCTTCCTTGAGGAACACCAGGTGAAACTGAGATAGGCTTTGAGTAGATTGAATCTATGCAAACATACTGACAACGCCCATTTAGATAGGTTATCAACCACTTCAGCATCTTTGAATGAAATCCAATTTTTTCGATTTTTTTTTATCAAAATATTATGATGCACCCTGTCTAATGCCTTAGTCTGGATTTACATTGTTCAACTTTTCCCATAAGTTTTTTCCAGAAATCGGGTGAAATGTTCATATTGTCCGATTTTTCCAATGAGAATTTCTGTTGTTGCACTCTTCGGTCTTATTGCTTTCCTCTTCATTTTTCATTAAGATTTACTCACACCATCAAATAAACGGCACATGTATACTAAACACACACAAGAAACTGGAAAGGAGGTGAAAGAGAACCAAAATAGGCTGGAAAAATCGTATGAGTTTTCGAGGAACAACCGATTTGTTTCATCCCCCTCACTTCTTACGCCGCTCACCCAGGAACAATCGATCGGAACTGGAAAAGTTGAACTTAGCAAAATCAGTGTAGATAACATCTACTTGGTGACCCTTTTCCATTGAATTTAGAACGAAATTAGTAAAAATGGTTAGATTTGAAGAAGTTGATCTACCTGATACAAAACCGTGTTGGAAAGGAGATATAGTTTCTTTCAATAAAACATACAATTTTTTCGAATAACTTCGGTATTGCAGATAGTTTGCAGATAGGACGGTAGGTTCGTTATGTCTTGTTTAGAACCAATTTTATGAATGGGAGTTATAAAGGATGTTTTCCATTCCGAAATAAACTCTCCACTGTCAAGTGAACAGTTAAAAATAAGACACAAAACTCTTGAAAATGCAGTCGCACACTTTTTTAATAGTATAGGTGGAACTCCATCAGGACCAGCATTTATATCTTCATTTAAGCCAGATAACACCTTTTCTACTTCTGATATGGAGATGTTTAATTGCCCTATATTAACAGTGTTTTCGGAAGGGCCAACACAAAAGTTAACATTGTTGGAAGAATCTATGTAGTTTGACCTGAAAAACTCTGAAAAGGCATTACAAATGGCTGGTAGACTAGAAAAAGTCGAGTCTAAATATTGCATTATTTTAGGAATACCATTTTTTGTTTTTCTTTTGTTTTTAATAAAACTCCAAAAGCATTTACTGTTTGTTTTGAGTTTGGACTCCATCAAAGCGTTATTCGAAAGGAAAATATCTATAAAAAAAAGTAAGTAACCTAATTTTGTATTAAATAAAAACTGTATTTTTGTTCATTAATTTAATTAACATCTAATTTAATTTTTAAAGAAATAAATTTGCTATATTTTAAAATCGTAGCAGTTTTTTGAGATAATTGAGAATATAGCACTGTGTTGCATATTTATGCATGGAACTCACATTGATAAGTCTTAAATTATAAAAATAGTAGATGCGGTTCCTAAGCACCCCCGGTAAGAACGAAGTTCCCATTATGTACATGCCTATCAGCCCCCACCTGGGGGTATTGGCCTATTACAATATTGAACAAACAAAGTTACAATTATCATCAGAATCAAAGCTGTGTGCAAAATTTCAGCGTGATCCGATACACCTATTATTTTTTACGGACGAGTTTATTTTAAAACGTAATAAGTGATCGTTCGTGAACGATTAGAAAATATGCAAATAACATAAAACAGAGCTACAAGATTATTAATAATTTGGCTTATTGTTAGTTTCTCCCGAACAACATTCCACCCGGAAATTTTTTTCGCCTATTGTGAGTTTCACCCGAAAAATATTGCATGTTCCGAGAAATGTTCACATTCATTTCGGGCAGAATATAATGCCATTCACAGCCTAAATTTTCACCTATACATATTTAGTAGGCGAACGAGAGAAAGTAAGGCCGGCCGCACATTGGATGCGTCAACATACGAATTCATATCGTACTTAAACGTGTGAATACTGGTCGCACGAATCGAACTTCGTTCTAAAAAAAATTTATCGCAGGAGCAGTTTTTTTTTTTTTTTTAATTAAATTTCTCCGCAGGTTGTTTTGCATAAAGCTGGCCATACAGGATCGAGCCCAATGGCTCAGCCAAGCCAAATTTTATCGTGTGATTATGTTTGGCCGAGCCATTTGGATTTTCAGCAAGTTATAAATTTAATTGGCAGCGGGCCAAATGGCTCGATCGTGTCCTAAGATGCGACAAGAGGCTAAGTGGTGTAGGTTGAATAGAGACTAGAAAAAAATCGTATGGGAGGTCTATTTCGTCTTGTTTATCGGGAAGCGTTGCCATAATTACAGATTTGTCTGAATTTTGCAGATTTTCTACTCAGAAACAGACTTTCAAAATCCTAAAATCAACGACAGTATAACCCCTAAAATCATTTTCTTAGGTCTTCTAGTTTTAGAAAATAAAAATAAAGTACGTTTTCCTTAAATTCAACTTCAATTCAATATTTTGTTGTTCCAAATATTTCCAATTACCACTAATTAAGTACAGTAGTACCTTGTATATGTAAATTCACGATAATGTTAATTTCTCTAATATGTGAACCGCCAAAACTTTACATTGTCATCTATAAAATGTGAACTTTCGAAATTTTCGGACTCTTAAATGTGAATTTCTTTTGTAATTTTTATTATATTTTTTTTTTTTGTTAGTTTTGTTGCGTGCGATTTTTTTTAATTATTTTTTTGTTTAAATTAGAAGGCATTGTATATAAAAATTTTAAGTAAATATATGAATCGGTATAGATATTTGAAAAACAAAAGAATGGTTCTATGAGACTATGAGAGGTATAATTTTAATAATGGCTTCAGGAAAATTTTGTTTTTCAGAGTGCACTCCTAGCACTCCTTAATGAAATCCGGAGTGAAAAAACACTCCTAAATCATCACTCCGAACAGCAAATGGAAGGTTTTTGGAGTGTTGAGAGTGTGGATGGAGTGAAAAAAGAGTGCTAGGAGTGACCAACGGAAAACGACATTAATTTCCATTTTAATAATTTTTTGTTTAAAAACAAATTACGAAAATATATAATAAAAACGTCGATACCTTTTAACGGCAAATACGTATTTCATAAATATATAGAATCACTGAACGACACGTTATTTTTTTTAAACAAAGACTTACCTCTATTTATTCGATTCCTCATCTCTTATTGAGCCTTATAGGATGAAATTATTGTTTAAGGTCGGACACTTTTGGTTTTAGAGAAAAATTAGATTCTTATAAGAAAATGAAAATGTAAAAAAATGTTCCTTTCGACCAGTTTCCAAAATTAAATCACAATTTTTTTAAATTATTAAAGTCCAAATGCTACATCAAGCGATTTTTAAATTCTTTTCAATGTTTTGTCGATTAAGAAAATTTGGTCTCGAACTTAAGTCCGACGTTGTGGTCTTTTTTCTTCCAACGACTCCTAAGGAGCTCTGTGTACCGGAGCCACATTTCATTGCTAAATTTGCACACCCGTAACCGTATCAATTGACTACTTATGACAACTCAGCCATCACTCCAATCGTCAACTATTGCATTAGTACAGGAACTAGCCATATTCTCGACTCGTAAAACAAAGGCAAACTATTGCACCGAGCGCCCGCCGTCCTGACCATTGAAATATAAAATGGCACGAACTCGCATATAATGCACATCAAACAATAAATTTGTCGATGAGTTCATTTCACTATACCTAGTTTTTGTTTAATTGCAAAAAATAAAATATGTACGTAATTTTTTTCCATCCACTGGCCACCGGTCACCATTTTTGCCATCATTTTAATTTTATGCTGCAGAATGGAATTATTTATGAAATTCAATTGCATCGAGAATTTTTCAAGGGTCAGTGGCGTTTGAATAGATTGCATTAAATGACGATAATTTTTGTTTTTTAATTTTGAAATAAGGTTTATTTGATATTGCTGCGCAGAGTATCCGAAAGCGCACAAAAACACTATTTTTGCAATATTCTTTTCTGCCGGTGTTTTTTAGGAATATAAAGTATTAAAGGCATTAAAAACAAGCAACGATCACAAGTTTTTGTACCATTTAAAATGTTGGTAAAATATTATTGATGAAAGACACAATCAACACTATTTATTTGAAATCGAAGTGAAAAATTAAAACAAAATAAAAACGAACTGAAGAAACGCGAACAATGCAACAGGTACAGGACAGGCACCAAACCAAACAACAACACCAGACACCACTAGCAAAATTGCACAATGCACCGATATGACATGACATAACATGACAGATTTAATTACGAGAGCTCTACATGAGAACAATTTTTATAAAAATGTACTAGAATTTCTGGATCAGCAAATTTGAAAACATGGCCTCATTCACACAGGGCAGCAAAGTTTCTTACAATTTTCGGTTTCTTACAACTTTTATGAGAAGGGCATTAAGTAAGGATACAGCATGTTGTCCAAAGATACTGAATATAGAGATATGAATCCTTCGTACGTTTTATCCTCTAAAACCCATTTGTTTACATTGTTGTTTTTGTAATTTCGATGCGTGTCGATGAAAAGATGTGAATTGCAACAACAATTTAACGGGGTAGTGAACCTGAGGAGCTGCTTATATGTGTGCGTTTACGTGGTTATTAACACACATTCTTTGAAAAGCTTATGAGTCAGCTGATTGCTGTAGCTTGTAGGCAAACCGGAATGACAGCCGAGGATTCATATCTTTATAATTCGGTATCTTTGATGTTGTCCATCACCACTCATCGGTGATGGTTTGGGGTGCATGGAAGCAGCTGAAGTGGGTAATTTGGTTTTTATTGCGACTACAATGGATCGATAGGTTACCTCAACATCTTCAAAACTAATATCCATCAAATTGCCCGAAAACTTGACTGTGGCGGTTCATTAATTTTGCAGAAAGATAATGACCCAAGCATACCTCTCGCTCATTGTCAAAGAATGGCTTTTGTATAATGTTCTTAGACAGCTAAGAACTCCTCCACAATCCCCGGATTTAAATATTCAGCCTTATCATCGTACCCGATCGGAATAAAATTTTCTCCAATTTCTACGAAATGTACGAATTTTGTATCTTGTAGCCGTTCCGATAGACCAATCGGACAGAAAACATGATCTACGAACAAAATTTAAGAGATATGGTATAAATGTCAAATTCGTGCGTTGCATGCCGATGAAATATCAAAATGGCAGCAACACTTCACGAAGTCATGCGATTTGTGAAGATATTTGCTTGTTTTCTCCGACCGTACATTTCTCCGAACGGATACGATAATAGGGCTGATTATTGAGCTTTTAAGCTTCGTATTCATTATGCGCGGCAAACCAAAGAACATTGTTATGCGCATCAGCCGCGCCATATGAATACCGGGTTTCTACGCGCGGCAATTTTTGAAGCGCGGCAATGGTCGAATATGGTTTTGCTCGCGCGCAGTTGAGACGGTAGTTTATTTTGTGATTTGGGCACTAGCTACTAGCTGTCAATTTGATCGACTGCCGCGAGCGGCTGCCGCGGTTCATCAACTTTTTCTCAAAAAATGATATGCGTGGCAAATATCATGATTTGCCGCGGACGAACATGGTGCGCGCGGATGCCGCGCATAATGAATACGAAGCTTTATGGGATCATCTGTGGCGAAAAATAAGAAAACATGACCTAAAACCAAAAGAGGAGCTTCAAAGGATCATCCAAGAAGAATGGGCTAAGAAAAGTCCAGATGTCACCAAAAATCTGTTTTTTCGATGCCACCAAAAGAACAAGTGCAGTCGTTTATTCAAAAGGTTACCCTAGTTGGTAGAGGAAGTGCTGTTTTCCTTCAATAACTCAAAAACTCTTATTTCTATTTAACGGATATGGGATCCCCTTTTTTTATGGAAAGTTGATACACCATACTTCTCTTCCTACATCTAATTGAGTCAGTCGGTAGAATTTTGCATCCATCGCCAAAAATATTCTATGAGGTTCTTTCTAGATAGAGTCAAGAACGGCAATATAGGATTTCTGCCAAGAATTTTTCTTGATGACTAATTCGGACACAGGTTTTCATCTTTTAGGTACTAACCTTGTTAAGATTGATTTTGGGATACAAAATATTTGAGCTGCTTTCGTGTAACCAATTTTCTTGCTTTGTACTGCCCACAAAAGCTTTTTTCACTTGATATGAGTCCCAGACTGCCTCTTAAATTAAATAAGGAACATTTTTTTTAAGGCCTGGTCAAACAGAGCACGGTCCGGCGGTCTTTGTAAAGCTAAGTACAGACGATTGTCAGATCTTACAATATTGTCAGATCTGTCAGTGAAAATACTGTCCCAAATGTCTTACAATCGTCTGAACACACAATTTTGTCTGACAATATTGTCAGAAATGTCATTGTCAGGTAATTGTTAGACGACAATCTGACAAAAAATTGTCAGGTATCTTACAATCGTAAGAAATTAAGCTAAGTACAGACGATTGTCAGATCTTACAATATTGTCAGATCTGTCAGTGAAAATACTGTCCCAAATGTCTTACAATCGTCTGTACAAACAATTTTGTCTAACAATATTGTCAGAAACGTCATTGTCAGGTAATTGTCAGATGACAATCTGACAAAAAATTGTCAGGTATCTTACAATCGTCTGAACGCACAATTTGTGTCATTGTCAGACGATTAGGACATTGTCAGACTCATTGGTCATTGAAAGATGTTTTCATTGAAAACATCTTACAATTGCTGACAATTTTTTCATTGTTCGAAATGTCAAACGGTTGGAGCCGAGTTGAGGAATAAAAAAAAACATTTTTGTAGGAAATTTGTAGTTTTTTCACAACTGAATAAAAGAAATCTATAAAGCAACTGGACTCACTTTTATATTAAATTCCTTGTGCTGTATATTTTGTTCGGAATAAATAAAGCCATTGATATCTACTCAAATGATGATTAAATACGATGAAAATAAAGTGAGCAGCAAATTCCAACAAGTTAAAAAAAATTGGACTTCAAAATGGCCAAGAGCAATCAAATAAATTTGAAGATTGCCACAACGAGGGTGGACAGGGACACTACCTGGAAAAAAAACCAGATCAAGCAATTGGTAACAATAGGCAGCCTGCCGCCAACTCGCTCAGACCTAACATAGTCTCAACGTCACTTTCTAAATCAGCCGAGCTCTCTAGAGTAAGCCTGCTGAATTTTTTATACGCAAAGGTTTATTTTTTCTTCTAAACAATATAGTTCAATTATTGCAGGATCTTCTCATTCTTGCGTCTTTCAAAAAATAAATGATTTAAAATTTAAATTCTTTTTTTTTGTTTAATAATTTGATACAGAATTATGTACTTTTGTTCTCCGTAGCGCGTCTTGGCGACCTCTGGCATATTTCTCCTTCGTAGTGTGTAAAGTCGTCCGTCGCCATCGATGTCCAGTTGTAGTTAAATTGTTTCAAATGCTCGTCCAATTGTTTTGGCATTACCACGATAACACTAGATTTTCAAATCACTTTGAAAGTATCCTCTTCTTGATAGTGGCTACATAAAATAAAAAGTGAAATTCTATAAAAGTTTGTTTGATCTTGAAATCCTCAATTGAATTGAATTTTTATTGTGACTTGAATTTTTATTGATCTGCCAACCGTGTGAACAGAAAATTTTCAAGCTGACAATATTGTCAGATATATAATTGTCCGAAAATTGTCAGACAAGAGCTGACAATTAAATTGTCAGACTTTGGCAAAAAATCTACCAATCGTGTGAACGGAAAATTTTACATTGTAAGAAATTTGTCAATTGTCAGCTAATTGTCCGCTATTGTCAGACCATTGACAGATCTGACAATATTGTAAGATCTGATAATCGTCTATACTTAGCTTTAACAGACAAAACTTGCCCGCCGCGTTCTTTCCTTCCCTGGTGAAGTATTGACCGTCTCGTCGCGTCGGCCCGCGTTCTGTTTGACCAGCCCGTTAGATTTAATGAAAAACCCAATAATAGGTCTCTTCTTTTACTCACCAAAACTGACAATTTTCAGAAATTGTAGACAAAATTCCCCCAAATCTGTTCTTACGCAAAAGTTGTGTAGTTTTGGGTTTTGATGCATTGAGTGAATAATATGGATGCTAAACATATCCCCCATACCCCCTTCCTGAAAATTTCTGCCGAAGAAATTTCTTCGGGCAGAAATGTGAGATCTGTCAAAAGAAGTAACAAAAAAAAAAATACAAATGGCTGTTGTTTACTTTTTGTTTTATTTTTAGTTCGGTTTGTTTTGTTATTTTTGCATGTTATTTATTAATAACCGCCATATTATTCACTCGATACATCCAGATTTAAACTTAAATCCAGATGAATTTACATTGAATTTGTCAGCCTTATTGTGAGTTTCACCCGAACAATATTTCACCTTAAAATTTTCTGTTCGCCCGGAACTTTAAAGCTATTGTGAGTTTCGACCGAATAAAATTAACGTTTTCCGCCTTATTGCTCTCTTGTTCGCCAACTAATGTCGTTTTTCTTTTGCAAATAGGGATTTTGATCCCGGATCACGAATTTTCTTGGCAAAAGAAACGCAGATTGGATTTGTTTTTTCTTTGCAAATGTATGTGTGGGATGTCAAATTTAATTTTGTCAAAAATAATTTTAATTTAATAAAGCAAAATAAAATTTTGATAGGCAAAGAATCAAAAACGGAATACAAATGAAATAGAAAATCACAGAATCACACAAAAGCACAAAATGACGTTTTATAAATAGTGTGTGTGCAAGTGCGTGTTTCATGTAGGTGTAAATCTCTCTTTAATTCGGGATCAGAGATTTTGATCCCGAATTGTCAGGGATTGATTTTTTTTGGTTGAATGTAATGCAAAAACTTGTCCGGGATCAAAATCCCTTACAGGGATCAATTTTTTTTGGCTGAAAGAAAAACGACATAAAATTATGTGAAAATTTAAGCTGTCAATGGCATTATATTCTCCTTGTAATTAATGTTCACAATAAGGGAAATTTTCGGAACATGAAATATTTTTCGGGTGAAACTCACAATGGGTGAAAAAATTTTCCGGGTGGAATGTTGTTCGGGTGAAACTCACAATAGGGCTGTGTATGATTTACATACAGATTTAAGTTTTAATCTAGATGCATTGAGTGAATAATATGGCCGTAAGGCTTTTCAATAAAGTGTTGCTATAATTTTTAAAGGTTTCTATAGTAAAATTTCAGAAAGAACAATTAGGCCCATCGCCCACTAGGCAACTTTTTGTTGCTAGCCCCAGCAACTTTTTGCTGCTTCCAATCCAATTACATTAGCTTAATGGGAGATCGCCCACTAGGCAACTTTTAGTTGTGCAACTATTTGTTGCTCGGAGTTGCTCGCGGAACTTTTTTCGTGGCAACTTTTTGTTGCTTACCCTCGCCCACTAGGCAATTTCCGAGCAGCTCCCAGCTACTTTTGGGAATTTTCCAAAATTTTTGCCAAATGAGGCTTTTAACCCGAAAAACAAGTTTTATTTTAACAAAAAGTTGCGCAGCTAATGAAAATTCTTTGTTGTCGCTTTGTTTACATTTTTGATATGTAGGCTTTTGTTTATTTTAACGTTCAAAAAAGTTTCTGTCCAACAAGCGTTTTAACATTGAAAATGTTTATAGGATCGTTTTGAGAGAGTTGTGGTGTTACCAAAATGATTAAATGAAATAAATTAAATAAATTATAAATGAACTCCAGCGTATAGGGGCATCACAACGAAATTTTTGGTTGGTGTTACTAAAACATTACTCGAATGATAAAAATAAACAAACGAGCACAAGCGATGAATTACACTAGGCGAAGGTATACGTGGAAAAACGAAGAACGCAAAGCATTGTTCGTCGTCAACGGGCAAGCTTCAGTGGAGAATAGTCATGAAGTATATTCAAAAAGAGAAAAAAAAAAAAAAACAAGAGTACAGAAATCAGAAGAAGACAAATGAACAGACAAGGCAACCAACAAATGTGGATAGGTATTCCCATTCCCAGCCTTTTGTATGTTGTAGGTACATATATGTGTGTATGCATCTACATAGTTATGGAGGTAGGTAGGTTGTGATTTTGTGAAAATGAAAATGATAGGTATTTATTTTTAGAGAATACAATGCGGTCTTATAAGAAAGGCCAGTGATGCAGTTGAGTGTGCAAGCAGGAGTAGAGCTTGCTTGAAATCGATATACCTATGTAATATGTAGGACAACCAAAAATATGCCAGAGCATATTTTTGTTCTAGCAACAATATTAAGACGAGACTAGGTTAGAAATCCGTTTTATAAGAAATACTGTCTTTTAAGCGCCATGTTTCGTCGAAAATGCATATTTTTTGTATATTTACGTTTAACATGCATATTTTGCAGTATTTTTGTATAGTTTTCATTAAAATCATAACTTGTACAGTGTCTTTTAATGTTTATTCAATAAATAATAATGGTCTATGGTGTAGGCATTACCAAAAAATTAAAACATAACTTCAGGTTATGGTGAACAAATTGGCATTAAGGAAGTTTGGGTTGGAGTTTTTGTTTTTTTTAAATTAACCTATTTTTGAGTTGGTTAAATCGACTCAAACGATTTTATTTAATTTTGTAATCTAGTGCTTCTATAAATATTTTAAGGCCGTGTGTGAATTGAATTAAAATTTCGAATAAATTTTATGCGAAATTAAATTTTGAAGTTTGTACGTACACATACCTACAGATTCACCTCACTAGTATCAAAAATTAAATTAATCTTCGGATAAAATTTAACGCGATTTTAATCCAATTCGCAAACGGCTTAAACAATAGGTATAGATAGCTTTTGAAAATTTAAAAAATATTAACCCAAAAGTAAAAAAAATCATGTTCACAGTAATTCTGACTTTTTAATATTTCTTTCGTTGAAAGGTACCAAAATTTTTGTTAGCCACGAGAGCAAGCTCGTGGGACTCACTCGTGTAATTTTTTTTTTTATTTTTTATATAAATAATGTCTTAAATAAACCCATGTAGATGAATTTAAACGATTCACCATTATAAAAAAAATGCATGTACCTATTTCAAATAGGCAAATTGACGATATGTTTGACAATCTCACTTGTACACTACATATTTTTTTTTTGTTTTTAGATTTAACGTGTATAAAGCTAGCATTTACACATTAGCCTAATCAATTAAAACCATAACAAGTAACAAGACTTTTGTGCTATTTCTGTGTGGAAGTCTCGATTTTTGTGCTAGCATAGTTTTTGTTTTATGTAAATCTATGCTACCTTAATATTAAGGTAGCAAAACTTCTAAACTGCTCAACATAATCAATTGAAATAAAAACTAGAATTTTGTGCTATTTGTGTGCTATTATTGTAGGGCAGTCCCGATCTTTGTAGCAAAACTTCTAAAACCGCCCAACATAATCAATTATGTGGTAGCATAGTTTTTTTTTATGTTTTGCTAGCTTTATATGGGTAGCATAACTTTGCATAAAAAAAAAACTATGCTAACACAAAAATCGGGATTTCCGCACAAAATAGCACAAAAAGAGCACAAAATTTTAGTTTTTATTTCATCTGATTATGCTAAGCGGCTTAGAAGTTTTGCTAGCTTAATATTAAGATAACATATAGATTTACATAAAACAAAAACTATGCTAGCACAAAAATCGAGACGTTCACACAAAAAGAGCACAAAATTCTAGTTATGGTTTCAATTGATAATGCTAATGTGTATTGTATATGCTAGCTTTATAGACGTTTAGATTTATGTTGTTCTTTTTAGTGCAGTTTTTAAAAATACATTACATAGGTATACATACCTACATAGAATATATTTTTACAAGCAATATTGAGCATATTTTTAGGGCCCTAATCATTTTTTTTTTGAGCATATTATTACTTGTTAAGGGCATATAAATGTAATTGATTTTTAAGGGCATAATTATAAGCGCTTAAAACTGTTTTTAAGGCATATTTTTGTTTGCCCTAATAGGTATGTGAGTTTTGATATCAGATTAAATTTTTTTAGTTGAATAGAAAAGTATGATGGGGTTAGTTAAAGAAAATTATCAAGATTTATTTTTTGCCAAATGGAAAGTGACATTAAATACCTACACCTAGAAACTTCAAAACTTATAATGGTGTTTGAAACAGCTTATTACGTTTTAATTAATTTGTAAAGATTGTAAAGATTAATCATGTGTTTTGTTTATCTAGCAAAATAAAGTCATTTTCAATGTCCCCATGGTTACTCTATGAGTGAAATCTGTAAATTTTTTTTAACTTTTATACAAATCTACTCTCTGAAAGAATTTTATACCCACTCCTCAAAATTTGACAGACATTACAAATTATGTAAGTGCAGAAAGTAAACGTAAAGGGGGCCGCATTAGGTCTGTTCGTTTCATTTCAGCACTAAATTTGTAATGTCTGTCAAATTTCCCGAAGAGATTTCTTGGGCAGAAATTGTCAAAAAGGGGAAATGTTTTGCTCTCTTGTCATCGTTCTCTTTTGCCCAAAACTACACAACTTTTGCATGGCAATTTTTTTATAAAATCAAGTTTAATTTGTTTGATTTTGTCACTTTAGTGCTCAGAGCGCCCATATTTTCCATATCGTCGTCGTTCTATGAAAACTCCCTAAGTCCATTTTTTTAAATTTTGTAACATTGACATTTTTTATGGAATTTTACTAACAATAACTTGAAAATTTTTGAGTTTGATAAATTTTATATTTATAATAAATATAGCAAAAGAGTTGGGTACTTTTTACAAAAGTTAAATTTTGGTATTTAATTAACTATGCCGTGTTTATGAAAGGTTCTTCAGTTTCTAAAGAAATGGACTTAGGGAGTTTTCATAGAACGCCAACGATATGTACTATTTGAGTAAATTAAGGTTCCGAACCGATGTCGGTTACGACATAAGAAATAATTGGGAGGGGGGGGGGGGGGGCATATTACCTACAGGGGCCATATTACCGTACTTTCTTCTACTAGTTTCCTTTATTATGTCAGTAATTTGGTTATTTTTTCGATTGTATACTAACTTTTCTGATCAAAATTTAAACTGAATTTCACTTAAAATTTTATATTTAAGTTTCTTTTGTGAAAAAAGATAGTAATTTTATATAAATAAAGATGGTCTTATTAATTAGATTTTTGGTTGTTTAAACTATGTCTAAGTATTTTGAAACAGTCGGAAATATGCTTTTTTAATAAAAAAAAAATATTGCATTTCTCTAAGTTTAGACAATAGATTACGTTATCTAAAGCAAGATAAAAAGATAGATTACTTTAGCAAAAGTTAGAAAGGTTTTTTAAAAACTTGGACGGCTGTCTAAAGTTAGACAATGTTTATTAATAAGACCAAGAATCTCCATGGCACATGAGTTCAGAGAATTATCACAATTTAATTTGAAGTCTCTTCCTGTTAGCTTACCATTATCATTTCAGCGAATTTTCAATTTTTGTACGTGTTTAACCTTTATTTTCTTTGCAAGGTCTTAAGATTTTGAGCAACCGCCGAAGTTGCTATGACCGCGACACAGAGATTATATTTTCTGTTTGATAACTTACCTGTATCAAAAGAAATACAAAATGTACGTACGATTATTTTTCAAACATAATGTATAAATACACTGCATGACTGCAGTGTTTTGGTGATTCCTGAAAAAATTATGGTTGAAAAAAGTCACTGTTTAAATAAAAACAAAATCAACATCGCAGTTAGGTGTTTTTTATTTTTTTCGTCTTTATTCATATTTTTTTTTATTTATTTCATGTTAACATAACTCTTAAGTCTATTTGTATTATATTTTCGTAAGTCTTAAAGGAATATAATTAATACGAAATAGATAAGAGAATTATCTATGAATGAAAACATAAATAAATTGTAATCAAAATGTATTTTACATTAATTTTCAGTCTTTTTTAAATAACACTTTTATATAAAATTGATTTCAAATTGGTTAAATAAAATTTTATGTCAAAAACGGTAACAAAGCCTAGGTACGTATAACGTCAAACAGTCTTATAGATAGTGTACGCAGGTTATTTGTATATATGAAACAACACACGCTTGTATGGTTTCACTTTATATTTTTTTTGTGGTTATCAAATATAGTGTAGCTACATGTTAATGAAATATTTAAAAATGCCAAGTCCTAAGGAACATTTTGAACTTTTTTTTTGTTTAAAACATTTCCAAATTGGATACATATGTATGTGATTGGTAATTCATAGTCACGGAAAGGTTTATAGGAGTCTTTTTATAGTAGGTACAATTAATACTATAACTAATTTTTTTCTACAGTGGGAGAATGGAAAAAAATCGTTCAGTGAATGTTTTCGTCCCCACAAAACTGGTCAAAAGAAGCTTAAGTTAGGTAGTGCTGGAAACTACATAAGTCCTTCTGGAAGCACATCATTCAGAGGATAATATCAAGCTCAAAAAATCAAAATTATTTTTGCAGGCACTAAAAATTATAGCTACACGTGCAAATGACTTTTTGCAAGCGATGCTGTTTTTTACGTACATACAGAAGAAGAATTTAGAGCTTGTAATATCCGCACAAACTCAGTATCTTTAATACATCAGATACCAAAGAAAATTCAAGTTAAAGCGTCGAGAAACAAGTTCAAATGAAATTTCGTCTACAATACCGTTTCAAGTGAATAGAGATCTAGAGCTTCTGTACATCAAATTCACAAATCAATGTAATTTTTCAGACACTAAAGATCACGGCAAGTAACATCGTCGAGAAACACGTGCATTGCATATGAACTTTAGCCTTCACAGGCCTTTCACATAAATAGAAATTTATAGCTAGTATCCCCCATAAAAAACACAGGAACAACTGGTTTGTCACTGCAAACACGAAAAAATTGCAGACAAAAATCAGCTGCCCCTCGGAATAAATGTTGGTGGTGGAGCATCTGGCTGCCTTTATAAAATAAAAATAATAATGATAAAAAAAAAAAAAATAGTATAATAGCCCCAGGTTATCAGTAACAGTTATCAAGGCCTCAAGCTCCACTAAAACACCCCGGGGTATTACATCACACAAGTTCCGAGTTATCACGGTCAGGCATTGACCTGATACGCTGCACACGAGCGACGGATGTCGTCGATCGTTGCCACCGGGAAATTTGAGGCGGAGATATGCATGGGAACTGCATATCAGCAAAATAAAAGTAAAATCAAGTCAATGCAATGAACTGTAATTTAGAATTTAAGCGGGGGCACAATAGATCTATAGGTCGCAGTGCTATAACCCCAAATTAAATTCATACATTCATTCATTCATTCATTCATTCAACAGCGCTGATGTCGCCATAGCAATTAGTTGCTGGATAATTTTCCTTGTTGGAATTCCATATAAATTCGGCCTGATTTTGGTCGAAACTTTGGAGATTGTCTACATGTATTATTAATTATTATTATTACCCGTATTTTTTAAGTACTATAAAAGACTAGGTTTTATTTGTACATTGGTTTTTTAAATAAATTGAAATTGAATTAAATTGAAATTGAATCCACGATGCTACTTCATCGCCACATTTACTTTGAGTTTGTTCCTCCTGTGGCAACTCTGTCGCTTACATCCACTCTGACGAATCGCGCCGGTAAACACGCGAGAGAATTCAATAAAGTATTATTCTGCCTATGGCAGTTCAGAATTAAAATCCATTTTGTCTTTTTTTTATTTTGAACACCATATAAAATATAAATTGCGCGCTGTTAATCACGCGTCGGTAATCACGCGTAACGAAATGAAGTTTATGGAACACAACCTTCGCCTAGATCCTATTTCCTTAATGTCTTTCCTTTTTGGTCTAGCGAGCGAGGTGACGCAAGGTGGTTGTGAGGATTTAACTAATTAATTATTCGAATTCAAATAAAAGTAATGAATAGTTTTTATTTTAAAATGTATTTAATTGAGTAAATCGATTGAAGTTAAAATTAAAAGGAAAGTGTTTTATTATCCAAGATTACTTCCAAACTCCATTTTTTTATACGTGGCTGTTAACTTTTTTCGGAATAAGAAATAAAAATAGAGCGAGACCTCTCGACGTATTCTGGCAGTCTGGATGCGCCGAACGATTGGGTGCTACCGTTGAGTACGCGGGTGGCGCGTTTAAATACCGGGTTAACAAAGGCCCCGATAGAGAAGGAAGCAACAACGCTAAGAAATGATGGAGGATCATTCGGATGCCATTCCGAATGGTCAAGTGTTTCCTACATATCAGAAAGAACAAGAAAAAGAGGGCTTGGAATCACTGAAAAAAAGGTTTTCTGACAAAAGGAAGAAGAGCGTGATACCACAAGTAGTGCAACCGAAAAAAATAAAGACGGCAGAAGAGGTTATCAACTACCAGGACCTAGTGGACGGCTTAACAGCGGTTTCAGCGATGAAGATGATAGTGACGGCAGCGATGAAGGAAAAGCTATTCCGTTTGAAGAAGACTACATACACGATGCCACGAGGGATTTCGTGTATATAGTAGAGTCCCTCTAACAACAAGGGATCGATTTAAGGAATTGCTCAACTAAGGTAAATATAATCAAATATTTATCAAAAATATATTGATTTTTTTGTTTGTTTACAGGATTTCGTAAAAAGCAAAGTTCTTTTCTTTTCTTTTCTTTTTGCTAAAAGAGTGGGGGCTTGAGAGTTATATAAATGTTTTCAAAGCTTCTAAAAGACTTCAATAGTTTATACAAGGAATATTGTACACATAATTGAATATTTGAAATGACAACTGAAAGTAATGTTATTGATACCGTTGTAATGTATATTGACCCAATAAACAAACATTGCACATTATAACCTACATTAAGTTAAGTTGTGAATGGTCAAGCAACAACCAATAATCTTGGTCGTCGACCTGATCGAATTACGACTTGCTATAGTTAGTTAATGTGAATGTTTACATAAGAGAAAACAAAAATGAAATTGTACTTATAACTACAATTAAGTGCGCCATATGGGGTAAATGATTGAAATACCTTTTGAGGAAATGAATCGAATATTTATTTTTGTCAATTGGTAGGTCATAGATAAGAATAATTTATTATTATCGAATTTTTGTATATATAAATTTGTGTGATTTAAAATGTACACTTCTGCCCAAAAAGAACTTTTCAAGGATATATAATTTATGTCTTCCACTTTTGTAGACGGCGTAAATTGTACCACAAAAAACACGTTTGCCGTTTTATAATATGATAAATAGTTAAGTTAAGTCTAGTTTTGATAACCTGACTCGTTTTTATTTTCGGCTGGAGAGCTCTTTACTTTACCTACCTTATACCTGAAAAAAAAAAGAACTTTTGAAATAAGACAAACTTTAACCTACCTATGCTTGTAAACCTGGAAAAAAAAGTACAAAAAAGACATTTATACTTACCTGTGGAACCCCTATACCTACCCAGCAGCGGCCCTATACACATCATCATCACCAACGTCATCATCATCCTGATCAATACCTCCCTGTGCTAATTCAAGTGTCCAACGTGTACCTACCTCAGAAATCCCCGTTCCTTTTCAAAATTCTAATAAGTGTTCCGCCCTATTTTTCCTTTTCCTACCGTGTATATTGTTAAGTGTTTTGTTTTAATGTGAATAAAAGAAAAAAATGTAAATTAAATTAATTTGTTAAAATTATACAGTGGCCAAGGAAAATATAAAATTTACTTACAAATTAAATCAAATTGTAAATTAAATTTAAAAAAAAAAAAATTTCATAAATAACATAAAAAAAAGGGGATAAAACAAACTTCAAAGTCAAATTTATACAATTCATACTTTCAGAAGATATGTCCGCCCCAGTCGCTATAGCTCCAACCAGTGTTAAGATTATATCTCTAAATGAACGAACCAAATCCATAAACGTTAGGAACACAAGCACCCTTACAACGTATACTTATCCATCCGCAAAACTAGCAGATGGCAAACCAACTATATCGATTAAATCAAGGACAACCAATCCCATCACATTGGCTCAGATAAGAACTTCCATTTTTGTATCGCTAACTGAAGGAAACCTCCCGGTAAAACATGCAAATCTTTATTTGTATCTCAAAGGATTGACCATCAAGGGTCGGTTGCTAACAGAATGGATATCCTATAGACAAACAATAGGATTGGCCGATACAGAAGTCACACCAATGGATATAGTTAATATACATCTGGTCAACGATGATGTAGCAGACCTGCGAACAGGGTCTGATCCTGGAGAAGAACAAGATCTATTCCTAATTTGTTACTTATTTTGCATATACAGATATTCTAGAACCAACACTCAGATACAACGTACAAATTTAGGAACGGCAATAAACACTTTTTTGAACGGGCTTCCTGGTCAAACGGGGAGATCCGGAATAACTCTGTACCCAGGGACTAGCACGATCGGACAAAACTTCGAATCAGATACCACCTTTGTGGGATTAGTAAGCGCATACGATATGTTTTTTGTTAAGTTCGATAAACATGAATATTCCATGTCAAGGTATGGATCGCAGCCGGCACGTCACAAAGATTGTGCATCATTTTTAATATTCATACAAACACAAATGCATCTTGGCTTGAGCACTCCAGAAGAACTGGAGACCGAGATTTTTCGACTATACAAGGAAGACGAAGAATACGACAAAAACGACTCGTACTTTCCATATCAAGTCGAATTCAGACTGGTAACAAAGTCAGCATATTCGTCTGTTGCGTGTCCGGCAATATACTTTTTCTGTGGGGCAATATTAGCCATCGAAGCTGAAACAAGAGGATTAAATGCCAGACATTTACTGACTAGCAATGTGGCAAATACTCTAACTAATGCTAAGATACTAGCGTACGCCTTAGGGAAATCCGTAAATCTAGAACTAAGAGTGGCTGGAGAAACCGAAGCACCAACTTATACGCGGACAACTACTTCAACAACCAGTACTGAATCAGATCCTTTTCAAAATTCTAATAAGTGTTCCGCCCCATTTTTCCTTTTCCTACCGTGTATATTGTTAAGTGTTTTGTTTTAATGTGAATAAAAGAAAAAAATGTAAATTAAATTAATTTGTTAAAATTATACAGTGGCCAAGGAAAATATAAAATTTACTTACAAATTAAATCAAATTGTAAATTAAATTTAAAAAAAAAAAATTTCATAAATAACATAAAAAAAAGGGGATAAAACAAACTTCAAAGTCAAATTTATACAATTCATACTTTCAGAAGATATGTCCGCCCCAGTCGCTATAGCTCCAACCAGTGTTAAGATTATATCTCTAAATGAACGAACCAAATCCATAAACGTTAGGAACACAAGCACCCTTACAACGTATACTTATCCATCCGCAAAACTAGCAGATGGCAAACCAACTATATCGATTAAATCAAGGACAACCAATCCCATCACATTGGCTCAGATAAGAACTTCCATTTTTGTATCGCTAACTGAAGGAAACCTCCCGGTAAAACATGCAAATCTTTATTTGTATCTCAAAGGATTGACCATCAAGGGTCGGTTGCTAACAGAATGGATATCCTATAGACAAACAATAGGATTGGCCGATACAGAAGTCACACCAATGGATATAGTTAATATACATCTGGTCAACGATGATGTAGCAGACCTGCGAACAGGGTCTGATCCTGGAGAAGAACAAGATCTATTCCTAATTTGTTACTTATTTTGCATATACAGATATTCTAGAACCAACACTCAGATACAACGTACAAATTTAGGAACGGCAATAAACACTTTTTTGAACGGGCTTCCTGGTCAAACGGGGAGATCCGGAATAACTCTGTACCCAGGGACTAGCACGATCGGACAAAACTTCGAATCAGATACCACCTTTGTGGGATTAGTAAGCGCATACGATATGTTTTTTGTTAAGTTCGATAAACATGAATATTCCATGTCAAGGTATGGATCGCAGCCGGCACGTCACAAAGATTGTGCATCATTTTTAATATTCATACAAACACAAATGCATCTTGGCTTAAGCACTCCAGGGGAACTTATGAAATGGGTGTTTACCGAAGAACTGGAGACCGAGATTTTTCGACTATACAAGGAAGACGAAGAATACGACAAAAACGACTCGTACTTTCCATATCAAGTCGAATTCAGACTGGTAACAAAGTCAGCATATTCGTCTGTTGCGTGTCCGGCAATATACTTTTTCTGTGGGGCAATATTAGCCATCGAAGCTGAAACAAGAGGATTAAATGCCAGACATTTACTGACTAGCAATGTGGCAAATACTCTAACTAATGCTAAGATACTAGCGTACGCCTTAGGGAAATCCGTAAATCTAGAACTAAGAGTGGCTGGAGAAACCGAAGCACCAACTTATACGCGGACAACTACTTCAACAACCAGTACTGAATCAGATCCTTTTCAAAATTCTAATAAGTGTTCCGCCCCATTTTTCCTTTTCCTACCGTGTATATTGTTAAGTGTTTTGTTTTAATGTGAATAAAAGAAAAAAATGTAAATTAAATTAATTTGTTAAAATTATACAGTGGCCAAGGAAAATATAAAATTTACTTACAAATTAAATCAAATTGTAAATTAAATTTAAAAAAAAAAAAATTTCATAAATAACATAAAAAAAAGGGGATAAAACAAACTTCAAAGTCAAATTTATACAATTCATACTTTCAGAAGATATGTCCGCCCCAGTCGCTATAGCTCCAACCAGTGTTAAGATTATATCTCTAAATGAACGAACCAAATCCATAAACGTTAGGAACACAAGCACCCTTACAACGTATACTTATCCATCCGCAAAACTAGCAGATGGCAAACCAACTATATCGATTAAATCAAGGACAACCAATCCCATCACATTGGCTCAGATAAGAACTTCCATTTTTGTATCGCTAACTGAAGGAAACCTCCCGGTAAAACATGCAAATCTTTATTTGTATCTCAAAGGATTGACCATCAAGGGTCGGTTGCTAACAGAATGGATATCCTATAGACAAACAATAGGATTGGCCGATACAGAAGTCACACCAATGGATATAGTTAATATACATCTGGTCAACGATGATGTAGCAGACCTGCGAACAGGGTCTGATCCTGGAGAAGAACAAGATCTATTCCTAATTTGTTACTTATTTTGCATATACAGATATTCTAGAACCAACACTCAGATACAACGTACAAATTTAGGAACGGCAATAAACACTTTTTTGAACGGGCTTCCTGGTCAAACGGGGAGATCCGGAATAACTCTGTACCCAGGGACTAGCACGATCGGACAAAACTTCGAATCAGATACCACCTTTGTGGGATTAGTAAGCGCATACGATATGTTTTTTGTTAAGTTCGATAAACATGAATATTCCATGTCAAGGTATGGATCGCAGCCGGCACGTCACAAAGATTGTGCATCATTTTTAATATTCATACAAACACAAATGCATCTTGGCTTGAGCACTCCAGAAGAACTGGAGACCGAGATTTTTCGACTATACAAGGAAGACGAAGAATACGACAAAAACGACTCGTACTTTCCATATCAAGTCGAATTCAGACTGGTAACAAAGTCAGCATATTCGTCTGTTGCGTGTCCGGCAATATACTTTTTCTGTGGGGCAATATTAGCCATCGAAGCTGAAACAAGAGGATTAAATGCCAGACATTTACTGACTAGCAATGTGGCAAATACTCTAACTAATGCTAAGATACTAGCGTACGCCTTAGGGAAATCCGTAAATCTAGAACTAAGAGTGGCTGGAGAAACCGAAGCACCAACTTATACGCGGACAACTACTTCAACAACCAGTACTGAATCAGATCCTTTTCAAAATTCTAATAAGTGTTCCGCCCCATTTTTCCTTTTCCTACCGTGTATATTGTTAAGTGTTTTGTTTTAATGTGAATAAAAGAAAAAAAATGTAAATTAAATTAATTTGTTAAAATTATACAGTGGCCAAGGAAAATATAAAATTTACTTACAAATTAAATCAAATTGTAAATTAAATTTAAAAAAAAAAAAATTTCATAAATAACATAAAAAAAAGGGGATAAAACAAACTTCAAAGTCAAATTTATACAATTCATACTTTCAGAAGATATGTCCGCCCCAGTCGCTATAGCTCCAACCAGTGTTAAGATTATATCTCTAAATGAACGAACCAAATCCATAAACGTTAGGAACACAAGCACCCTTACAACGTATACTTATCCATCCGCAAAACTAGCAGATGGCAAACCAACTATATCGATTAAATCAAGGACAACCAATCCCATCACATTGGCTCAGATAAGAACTTCCATTTTTGTATCGCTAACTGAAGGAAACCTCCCGGTAAAACATGCAAATCTTTATTTGTATCTCAAAGGATTGACCATCAAGGGTCGGTTGCTAACAGAATGGATATCCTATAGACAAACAATAGGATTGGCCGATACAGAAGTCACACCAATGGATATAGTTAATATACATCTGGTCAACGATGATGTAGCAGACCTGCGAACAGGGTCTGATCCTGGAGAAGAACAAGATCTATTCCTAATTTGTTACTTATTTTGCATATACAGATATTCTAGAACCAACACTCAGATACAACGTACAAATTTAGGAACGGCAATAAACACTTTTTTGAACGGGCTTCCTGGTCAAACGGGGAGATCCGGAATAACTCTGTACCCAGGGACTAGCACGATCGGACAAAACTTCGAATCAGATACCACCTTTGTGGGATTAGTAAGCGCATACGATATGTTTTTTGTTAAGTTCGATAAACATGAATATTCCATGTCAAGGTATGGATCGCAGCCGGCACGTCACAAAGATTGTGCATCATTTTTAATATTCATACAAACACAAATGCATCTTGGCTTAAGCACTCCAGGGGAACTTATGAAATGGGTGTTTACCGAAGAACTGGAGACCGAGATTTTTCGACTATACAAGGAAGACGAAGAATACGACAAAAACGACTCGTACTTTCCATATCAAGTCGAATTCAGACTGGTAACAAAGTCAGCATATTCGTCTGTTGCGTGTCCGGCAATATACTTTTTCTGTGGGGCAATATTAGCCATCGAAGCTGAAACAAGAGGATTAAATGCCAGACATTTACTGACTAGCAATGTGGCAAATACTCTAACTAATGCTAAGATACTAGCGTACGCCTTAGGGAAATCCGTAAATCTAGAACTAAGAGTGGCTGGAGAAACCGAAGCACCAACTTATACGCGGACAACTACTTCAACAACCAGTACTGAATCAGATGTCATGGCAAAACCTACAACCAGGTCTCCAGCTGATTGGATAATATACTATACAATTAATCCGGAAGCGGCACGAGAAATCGAAAATCACGTGCGAGAGAGAATTCAGCGATGCACAGGTTTGAGACCCGGCTCAATCGGACACTACATCGCACAAACCATATCAGAACACTGACCCTATTCTGTAAACCTTGAAAAAAAAAAAAAAAAAAAAAAATTGTACATTGATTTTCTGGGACCGTACCCTCGCTCAAGAGATGGGAATACGCACATTGTAATTGCGTTGGACCAGTTGACCAAGTTTGTGGTCATAAAGGCCCTTCGTAAAGCGACAACGGAATCGGTCCTGAAGTTTTTGCAGGAACAAGTTTTCTGTATCTTTGGAGTTCCGGAAACCTTACTTTCCGACAACGGCAAGCAATTCACAAGCCGTGAATTTGAAAAATCCATGTCGTTGTTGGGAATTAATCACGTGAGGACTGCCTATTATTCCCCGCAAGCCAACGCCAGTGAAAGGGTAAACCGTTCAATTCTAGCAGCAATACGGTCTTACATCGATTTCGATCAAAGAAACTGGGATTGCAATCTGCAGTTCATAGCAAGCGCCCTCAGAACAACAGTCCATTCCGCCATAAACATGTCACCGTATGAAGCCCTGTTTGGGCAAAGTTGTGTGGAACATGGGGCGGACTATAAGGTCCTCCGTAAGTTAAACGCCCTTAACAACTCCGGCATAGACTTGTTGTCGAAATCCTCGAAGATGAACATTATACATGCGCATATAAAAAACTCGCTGGCAAAGGCACACACTCAGTACGAGAACACCTACAACCTACGTAGCAAAGATGTCAAGTTTGCCGTCGGAGATGTAGTCTTCCGACGAAACTTTGCTCTAAGCAATGCATCGAATAGGTTCTGCGCAAAACTCAGCCCTAAATTTTTAAAAGTACGTATCTGTAAAGTAGTCGGCAACAATTTATATGAAATTGAGGATCTCAACGGAAAAAAAATAGGAGTCTTTCACTGCAAAGATTTAAAGAAATAGCGCCCGTCAAATAAGCCCGGCTTGCAGTCAAGAACATGAGACTTCTTCTCAAGGATAGATAGGTTATTCGTTTCAAGAAAAGAGAGAATACCTTTTTTTTAATTTACTCCTACAGATTAACCTGCTACAATCCACAAAGTGGTGCACTACCTTGGGAGCAGAATATAGTAATTTAATGCCAAGTAAGTCAATATCATACCATTATATTTTTTTTTAATTTTTTTCTTTCCTCATTTCCTCCGCACTTATTGCATAAAACTTTGTGAAATAAAACTAAATTTTTAGTTAAATAAAAAAAAAAAGGAGAGAACAAACTTTATAATATTCAGAATATTAGAACACAAGAACAAAAATACAAACATTTATAACCAAATCATCCTAGATTTTTTTTTGTGTGTGATTATTTATTATTATTTGATTTGAATTTTTTTTTTTTAAATTAATTTACCTAGAGTTGCCATTCCCCGATTATATTAAATTATTATTATTATAATTTTTTTTTATTAAAGTTACCTACCTTATTTTTTTTTATACACCGAATTTAAAATCTAAAATTATTTAGTGGCCCAATAAAGCTGTCAAGTAATTATATTAATATAAAAACACTCTTTTAATTTTTTTCGACTTTGAACCTGATGTCAAGACGTCCCCATAGGTGACGGGAAGTGGTTTTGTTTAGCGTTTATGGGAAGTTGTTTTTTCTTTTTAAGGATTTCTGGATTATTTTTATTTAGGAACATGAAGGCATAGAAGGAAGGTCCGAGGTGGAGGTGACACACGTCTGACGGAGAGAATGCTGACGCATTAGTGGAAGACTTGTTAAGCATGACGTTAGGGGCTGCGGCACAATATTGGAGGAGGCAGTAGCCATGGTGGTGTCGTAAAGATACAGTGGGTGGGCTAAATCCTCCGGAGGGCCAACATCATCGTGGACCCTCCCCCCCCTATAGAAATCACGTCCCTCTCCGATGAACGACTACGGGTTCCGTTTTTTTTTTTTTTTAAACTTATTTTTGAACCTAAGTCTCTTACACTTTCACAGGCATGAAGTCGTAACGACCGTCCAGTGCTGCGGTAGTAAGAACCCCCCCTCCGACGAGCTAGGTTGAGCTTAAATGCAAGCATGCCTCGCTACCGTGGCCTGGACACCCTCTCCCTTCTGCTGCCTGGACCAGCCTCCTGGTACCTGTACCCAGGTGGTTGTAAAGGTGGTAAAGGAGGGAGGGAGTCCTGCCGATAACATCTCGGTTTTGTTACAGAATATGAAATATATAAATCATATAAGACTGAACAAGACAATATACTTAACGACAAATTAACAATCAAAACAAATTCACTCTACAACACTGCAATTAATTATGAAAATCAAAAAAGGCAAGCAAATTAAAACGAGACGAATACACCGCCAACAACACCATGATCAATAAATACAATACAACAAAAGCATATATGCATATACGACACAAAAGTTAAAATTGGCAAACAACACCACAAGTCATAAAGTTAAGCCCGAAGATGGATATATAAAATCCGAAACGCGTCGCTTTTTTATAATAAATTAACAAATATTGTGAAACCACTAAAATTAGTGAAATAAACGAAAAATTTTACCAACAATTTGTATTTTATCTTTATTTATTATAACATATTGACTCAGTTATCACGACGCATGTACGCCTCGGACATGCGCATAAGCCACGATTGCCTTGTCAGCAATTAATAATGAAAACCTGTTCCCACAGGTAACTGTAAATTTGATTTCATTGTCGACACCGAATATTCATGCCGCCTGGGAATAAGTTATGCATGTTTCTGTGTCATATAAGTCAATAAGTGCACGGTCAGCACTTTTGCTGTATGCTGACCTTGATACGATATCGCCACCGACCAACGGTGCATCGTGGGATAGGAGCATTGGATTTAGAAATATAAATTAGTCTTAATTTAGATCGAGAACAGAATAGACGTGGAATAAACGATTATATAAATAAAAATATTGTTTTTGAATTTTAAGTCGAACCGTTCGAGTTTTTTTTTAGGATTCCTCAAAGGAAATCCTTTTACTGACTCACAAATAAATCGTTGGTTGGAAAAGTGCGTGTATATTGGGGTAAAATTTGCAAATTAAAACAAAAGTATGAAAAGGATTTAAATTCTGGACAGAACAATTTGAAGACAACAACTTATTTGGTCGCAGCCCAGCTATAGACAGCGGGCCATTTAAGTATTTAAAAAAAAATAACAAAATAAAAGTCTTTTATTTCTGTCCGCTCTTGAGCTTTTTAGGCCACAAGTTGGATTAGGATGCCTGGGATGGCTTCACCGTGCAGCCGAAGTCAATAAAACTCTGATGAGCAAGCTATTGAAATACAATATGGCTTTAAGCAGACATGATTCAGCTATACTTGCAGTTCTTTTAGTTCACATCCAAGGTGGGAAATCTCGCCAAGTGCACGACTGTTCACGACAAAGCTTACCAACAATTGTCAGTTAAATCTGACCATCTTTTTGCTATGATATTGATGGTTGTCAACACAGGGGCCGATATGGATGATCCACTTTGGGACATTGAACAATTTAGGAAATACTCTTGCAAGCCTGAGACCAAGGAGATGGCATGTACATACGTGCATTTGATATTGCAAGACTTGCTTAGTGTCTCTGAAGAGGCATGCAAAACAGATGAGTCTCGCTTACTAGTCATAGTCACCAAATATTTTGGATTTTTTTTCGCTCATGCTAAAAGAGTGGGGGCTAGAGAGTTATATTAATGCTTTCAAAGCTTCTAAAAGACTTCAATAGTTTATACAAGGAATACTGTATGACCATATGCGAAAATTTTCCTAGATTAAAAAAAGACATATTATATTTACATCCTTGCAAAGGAGAAATTGAGCAGTAAGCACAGCTCAACGGTGTCTTCTTAACGTCGTTTTAAACTCTAACATCTGTACGTTTAAAGCTAGTTAATTAGATTTTTTGAGGGCCTTCAAAGACCGAAGCTCAAAAAGTTAGGAAAGTGATATTTGTATAAAATAATAAATTAAATTAATAAATATCGTCGGAAAGGCCTGCCGAATAAACATACATAAACTTTCTAGATCACCATGACTATGAAACAATTTTTTGAACACATTAAAATGAAATATGACACAGAAACATGCATAACTTTGAAACATTACAGTAAACAGAAGAGAAAACTCATCAAACAGAAAGAAAGACTTAAGTAAGTGCCGGAAATACGGAATTATACCAAAACATATTACGCATACCACATCAAAGCTAACCAACAATTTCACAACCCAACAAATACAAAACGCGAAAGCACGGACCTGGAGAAGGTATAAGGTGCGAGACTTGCTTAGTGTCTCAGAAGAGACATGCAAAACAGATGAGTCTCGCTTACTAGTCACCAAATATTTTGGATTTTTTTTCGCTCATGCTAAAAGAGTGGGGGCTAGAGAGTTATATTAATGCTTTCAAAGCTTCTTAAAGACTTCAATAGTTTATACAAGGAATACTGTATGACCATATGCGAAAATTTTCCTAGATTAAAAAAAGACATATTATATTTACATCCTTGCAAAGGAGAAATTGAGCAGTAAGCACAGCTCAACGGTGTCTTCTTAACGTCGTTTTTAACTCTACCATCTGTACGTTTAAAGCTAGTTAATTAGATTTTTTGGAGGATTTAAAGTGTTTGTTTGATAATATTAATGTACAAAAGAATTCCCAGTAATCAAAGTTTGTACATATTTACTAGATTACACTTCTTCAAAATGTATTAAAGATTGTTTAATCATTTAAATAATTTATTAACTTAATTTAAAGCCATTACACATATGTAAGAAAGGGACAACCCTGGACGCACTCAAAGAGTTTGAAATTTTTAAAGCTCATAAAATAGAACAAAATACTAAATGACAAATTAACAATAAAAAACAACACACTATATGACACCGCCATCAAATACCTAAACAGAATAAGATAAAAAAGAGACAAATACACCAAATATTTTGGATTTTTTTCGCTCATGCTAAAAGAGTGGGGGCTAGAGAGTTATATTAATGCTTTCAAAGCTTCTTAAAGATTCAATAGTTTATACAAGGAATACTGTATGAACGTATGCGAAAATTTTCCTAGATTAAAAAAATACATATATGTATGTACATTCTTGCAAAGGAGAAATTGAGCAGTAAGCACAGCTCAACGGTGTCTTCTTAACGTCGTTCTTAACTCTAACATCTGTACGTTTAAAGCTAGTTAATTAGATTTTTTGAGGGCCTTCAAAGACCAAAGCTCAAAAAGTTAGGAAAGTGATGTTTGTATAAAATAATAAATTAAATTAATAAATATCGTCGGAAAGGCTTTCCGAATAAACATACGTAAACCTTCTAGATCACCATCACTATGAAACAATTTTTTGAACACATTAAAATGAAATATGACACAGAAACATGCATAACTTTGAAACATTACAGTAAACAGAAGAGAAAACTCATCCATCAGAAAGAAAGACTTAAGTAAGTGCCGGGAATACGGAATTATACCAAAACATATTACGCATACCACATCAAAGCTAACCAACAATTTCACAACCCAACAAATACAAAACGCGAAAGCACGGACCTGGAGAAGGTATAAGGTGCGAGACTTGCTTAGTGTCTCAGAAGAGACATGCAAAACAGATGAGTCTCGCTTACTAGTCACCAAATATTTTGGATTTTTTTTCGCTCATGCTAAAAGAGTGGGGGCTAGAGAGTTATATTAATGCTTTCAAAGCTTCTTAAAGACTTCAATAGTTTATACAAGGAATACTGTATGACCATATGCGAAAATTTTCCTAGATTAAAAAAAGACATATTATATTTACATCCTTGCAAAGGAGAAATTGAGCAGTAAGCACAGCTCAACGGTGTCTTCTTAACGTCGTTTTTAACTCTACCATCTGTACGTTTAAAGCTAGTTGATTAGATTTTTTGTAGGATTTAAAGTGTTTGTTTGATAATATTAATGTACAAAAGAATTCCCAGTAATCAAAGTTTGTACATATTTACTAGATTACACTTCTTCAAAATGTATTAAAGATTGTTTAATCATTTAAATGATTTATTAACTTAACTTAAAGCAATTACACATATGTAAGAAAGGGACAACCCTGGACGCACTCAAAGATTTTAAAATTTATAAAGCTCATAAAATAGAACACGACAAAGTACTAAATGACAAATTAACAATACAAAACAACACACTATATGACACCGCCATCAAATACCTAAACAGAATAAGATAAAAAAGAGACGAATACACCAAATATTTTGGATTTTTTTCGCTTATGCTAAAAGAGTGGGGGCTAGAGAGTTATATTAATGCTTTCAAAGCTTCTTAAAGACTTCAATAGTTTATACAAGGAATACTGTATGAACTTATGCGAAAATTTTCCTAGACTAAAAAAAGACATATATGTACATCCTTGCAAAGGAGAAATTGAGCAGTAAGCACAGCTCAACGGTGTTTTCTACCTTAACGTCGTTTTTAACTCTATCATCTGTACGTTTAAAGCTAGTTAATTAGATTTTTTGGAGGATTTAAAGTGTTTGTTTGATAATATTAATGCACAAAAGAATTCCCAGTAATCAAAGTTTGTACATATGTATTTACTAGATTACACTTCTTCAAAATGTATTAAAGATTGTTTAATCATTTAAATAATTTATCAACTTAACTTAAAGCCATTACACATATGTAAGAAGGGGACAACCCTGGACGCACTCAAAGAGTTTGAAATTTATAAAGCTCATAAAATAGAACAAAGTACTAAATGACAAATTAACAATAAAAAACAACACACTATATGACACCGCCATCAAACACCTAAACAGAATAAGATAAAAAAAAGAGACGAATACACCAATTTTGGCTATAAAAACCACAGTCATTTAGCATAAGCCCGATGATGGATTCATAATCCGAAACGCGTCGCTATAAATAAATATTAATGCTGTGATATTATAAAATAATTAATTAATAATACATAAAAATAGAACAATTTAGTTTCAATCTTATTTTTATTATTCTTCAACTACGATTCACACAACATGGAGACTAAAATACAAACAAATCTAAACATATAATAAACCGATATCGTAATATTACAAGCTTAAGCTAACAGAATTTAAAGATTGTGTTAACACAATTTATATTTCCTGGATTGTATGTATTATGCATATTTCTATTATTACCAAATTAATTTCTATTGATAGTAAAAATATTTTAATTAATATTTTTACTATTAATAATTCAAAAAAAGTGAAAGAAGTAATAATCAACATGTGGAGAGAATCTCCATTCATGATACTATTCACTAAAATTCAACATCGAGCAACCCCCTGTGGCGTACCACATTAAATTCATTATAAATGTGCTATGTGTAAACATGTACACTCACATTCAAAACGTGCTACGTGTAAACATGTATTGTATACTCATAATCAAAACACGAACACCTAATTTTAGTTCGTACTGTACAAAAAGATACAAAAAGATCTGAAAAAAGACATGCATATACCTATATATGTACTGTACATCAGCAATAGGGCATACACTTCACACAGAACCACTACAGTACATTTTTACAAAGAAAAAGTTGAGCAGTAAGCAGAGCTCAATGGTGTCTTCCACCTTATCGTCGCTTTTAACTCTTTCATCTGTACGTTTAAAATTGGTTAGTAAGAAGTTGTAGTGGCCTTTAAAGACCGAAGCTCAAAGCGGATTTATCACACACTTTGACAGCGATGCAGAGATTGAAGAAGCCACCAACTATTTATTTATTATTACTACATTTATTTTTCATATTTCTGTACAGATACAACAGCACTGACACTTATGAACCTTACTTACACGCCACCTACTCACTCAAAAAGAAGTAAAAAAGCACAAGACGGGACAAAAAGTGTGCTTAATTTCCCGGAAAGCTTTGCAATTTCCCAAAGGACAAGCGATGACATACAGTTTTTTTAAAGCACATTAAACCATTTATTCTTGGCTTAGATAACAGCAGGTATGTTTGCTTTTAGTTTTTCTTTAAATTTATTATTATTTTTATGGTATTGTGGTGTTTTTTCAATTTGACAACGATACATGCTACAGTTGTAGCTACACAATTGTGTTCGACCGCGCATCAGCTGCCGCGCGCATGTGTTATTTGTCTATTATCTCTTGTTTTAGGTAATCGTCGGCAGACAAAAAATTAAAAAGACGGACTTCTCTACAAATTGCTTAATCATTTCAATTCAATTCATTTCTTTGCTATTCGAGACTAAAATATACAATTTTGTTAAACTCATTTGTTTTATATTAAATATAATTATTAGTTTTAATAAACAGTTGAATTGATATTTTTCATTAAAAGATTTAATAGGTGTGCAACGCATACATAGAGACAAGAAATAGAAGTTGCCAAATCTATTACTTTTGTTGTTGATTTGACAGGAGGTATCAAGAAAGGTATGATTGTCTTTTTAGCTACTAAGACCGAAATGAATCATAGTTTCCAGAGTTTCCGGAATTTATTGCGCTGGATTTCAAAACTTCCTCTGAACTATATAGTATTCAAAAACAATAAGAAGTTATATTGAGCTATTTTAAAAATTCCCAAATGAAAAGAAGAACAGGTAATCCAACTTGCTTTTCTATCTTGATTCAAAAATGTTAATCCTTTTTACAATTGTTATGTTGTTACATTATTTCTTTTCGTTAAATACCTGCCTTGAGGTTCAGTAAAAAAAAAGTCTTAAATATGGATGTAGCTTGGTTTTTTAACTGAATCATCACCAATTACTTCACTAATTCCTGATTTACTAAAATGTCGAAGTCGCTTGTAGATCTTGATATTAACACATCATTTTCTGTACCCAATCTACAATTTGTAAAAAAAAACCGACCTATTCCATAGAGTGGTTGTCAACACATAACAAGAAACCTAAAGTAACTATACCTACCATTAAAACATCAAACTTTGCAAGATTTCAGATCCTATACTTATGGATTTATAACCGGACAAAAAGTTAATCCATTAGTTGTCCTTGCTTATCTTCACACGTTATTTCAAAACTATAACAGAGAAACTGGAAAAGCCTTGGACTTCACCAGTTGCAGATATCACACCCATTAAATTTACTATATAATTTTTAATTATTTTCAACATCATCTCTCCGTATTGCGAATCGGCCTTGTGGTTTAAAAAACGTCGTAGTGTACGTCTTATACGTGTAGCTTGTTTTGTTACTGCCGTTGGAGTAGAAGTTTTTTTCAATTTTTTATTGAAAAAATTGTTGATATTCAAGAGACAAATAGGATTAAGATTACTGTACCCATATAATTATGATACAGTATGTGTATCGAACGCAAGAGTGCGAGTTCAACCTAACACCACTACAACATTATAGTATATAATTTTGTTGTTATACGAAAGCGCATACAAAAGAAAATGCGTCCTTTATTTTAAAAAGAAATATAGTTTTTAGTCTTTATTCGGGTCGGGCGAGCGGTAAGATCGGCTAGTGAATTTTAATATAAATAAATTTTGGTTTTTTTCGTATGTTTTTTCCCAATCAAAATTTATCGTGTTTCAATTAAAAATAAAAATTAGATTTTCCACCTTTTCTGGTGAGTGTTTAATTTCGGTTAAAACATTTGGTCCATACGAGCCGGATAGTGACGACCTATGGTGAAAAGTCCGCGGGCAAAATAAAAAAAAAACCCGGCGAGCTTAATTAAAAATAATAAAAAAAAAAAGGCAAGCTCTGGCCTATAAGCAATGAGCAATTGTTATTTAATATTTAATTCGGCAAGTGATAAATTCGGCCACAAGATGTTATTTTTAAATATCAGCCGTTAATCACATCATAAATAGTGAGTAAGATATCTCGCCACATCAAGCTTCCTTATGGTAATGTTTTCTAAATCATTATTTTATGTGCAAGTTCGAACAGGAATCTGCCAGCCGTTAGCTAAATCAACAGATACTAAAGATTCCCCACGGCAAGTATTTCGTATGTATATAGGTATATAGAGAGCGAGGACCGAAAAATAAAATACATCCACACACAGGCGAGTTAGCCAAATAAGGGGTGGATTGTTGCAAGTGATTAAATACTTAATTGGGTATAATAAATTATATCAGTTAAATGTTTCTTCATTTTACGGTGCGATCGGCTAAGAGCCATTATCATGCAACAATGTAAAATAAAAAACCCGCTCACTCAGGTGTCGCCGTCGACCAGAGTGTTATAATTTTTACCGTGCTGTAATTTGTTTGCATATTCAGCAAAATGTGTGTATATAAAGACTGAAAATTTTGCTGTGGATTCAATTGCAAATGTTCTTTTCAAGTGATCGTAAAAGTGATTGTGTTAGTGTTTGTTCTTATAGTTATAGTCCGGAAAATAAAAAATTAAATAATAATGCCACCACCAAAAAGGAAACAAATTTTCGAGAGCAGCGAGGAAATAGTAGAAGTAGCAGAAGAAGCTCTTCAACCACCGATACTGCACCAATAATAAAAAACCATAACATATTGACTCACAAATAAATCGTCACTAGGTCATCATAATGCTCACTCGCCATAGTTACGTCAAAACCCATAAACTGCTATGAGTAATGAATATCCAATGTCCAATGTTGGTGGATATATGGTTGGAAAAGTGCGTGTGTATTGGGGTAAAATTTGTAAATTAAAAAAAGTATAAAAGGACAGGAATATTTAAATTCTGGACAGAACAATTTGAAGACAATAAAATACAACAACTTATTTGGTCGCAGCCCAGCTATAGACAGCGGGCCATTTAAGTATTAAAAAAATCTCCCACCATGACGATCACATCCATGTCGTCCACGACTGCTCTTATTCCAACTCCAGTTGTAGATGTGATTTTACCCAGTACATCAATAGGAGAGTTTAAATATCGATCTCCTCGAATCATTAAGAAGATCCCCTCTAATATGAATCCTAACCTAGACTCTTGAAGTATAGTAGTAGAGACTTGCTTCCCAGACTTCCAACCTGGTAATAGTTATGTTAAGTGATTTCAACATCAAATATAATTCAAATCTTAACAATGGAGAACTACGACACCCAGTTCACGAGCTCTAACCCTTCGGACATCCATTTCACACCAGCGGATCCGGCGAAGAACTTTTTGACCAAGCCAGCAGCTCAAAACTTCGCTGCTTGAATTGTCGCGCCACTGACGAAGGTGGCCCCAAACACTGGGGGACGCGAGTCCTACATAGGTGGTTGGGACAGGGCAAAAAGACATGGAGGAAAAACAAAATATTATACCTCCTACTCCTGCCAATCCTCCTCCTATTGTACCTCATTCAGTTGTTAGCTTTTGAAGTGAACAGACGTGTTTAGCAGTGCTCCGTAATTAAATAGTAGTTTGCTCGCGAGGTAGTGTAGTGAGTGTAGTGCAGTGAGTGTAGTGTGGTAGGATGGAGGAAGTGAAGGCAGGGGAGTTGGTAGGGCTAACCTCTGATTTCGACAGTGATGGGGAGATCTTTGTGAAGCCAAAGGAGCGAGAGAGGTATTTGAAAAAGAATTCAGTAGTTGTAGTTAACAAGGTTAATGATAGGAAGAAGAGGAGGGGGAGGCCTAGGAGCAAAACCGAGGCTCCGCTGGACCAGTCCTCGGCTTCGAGTTCCATGGTGGATGACTCTGCCATAGATACTGATGACTTGGCTGGTTCGGTTAGGAATCGGAAGAGGCAAGTCGAGAAGTCTGTTAAGGTGGACTCCTCGGCTTCCGACTCCGTGTGCCCCAAGTTAGTGATCTTGGAGCTTCCTCCTCCAGCTTCTGGTGAGGTAGCCGTCGGCGCAGATGTTCAATTGTTGGCTTCACGGGAGGATGATGGTGCTGGAGGTGGACCTTTGGAAGGCGGGCCTCCGGTGGCAGGGACTTCGAGCGGTTCTGTTGAGTTGAAGGTGGGTGCTCCGGTGGTGGGGAAGCCCTCCAAGACCCTTGTTCAGGTCTTGGGTGAGGCATCTGCTGCTGCTCGGGGTGCTCCGCTGGAGATTCCAGACTCTGCTCGGATAGCTGCTGTCGGTGTTCGCCCCAAGAAATCGGGGCCGAAGGTGCTTGTTCCTTCCGTGAAGGTGGTTAAGAACAGTGGCGTAGTGGCTTCGCCTGATAAGGGTACAGGCTCGGATGAAAATCTGAGTTTTGCCAGTGTCATGGCGAGGTGCACTGGTATTAGGGATGAGTCGGTTAGTTTAATAACTGATCACCCTAATATTGGCGGCAGAGTGGCAGCACTGACTTCCAAGTATAAAGCTTTGCTGCTCAGTTTGGTAGGTAGTTTAGAGAGGCTCAGGGGTAGGTTGGAGGGTGGTGCTGTTCCGGCCTCTGCAAAGGAGCTGGCTGGGAAGCCAAAGGTGACTGATGGGCCTGGGTCTGTCGTGTCTCTTGGTATCCCAGTTGGCATTGGTGTCGCTGAGCGGCCTTCCTTCGCGCAGGTCGCAAGCTCGGCCAGTGTGTCAGGGGGCGTGGTGGGCAGGACGCAGGTGTCACTACCTGATGTTGGGCTGACCAAGCCTACTGAGACATGTTCAGTTATTGTCAGGGGGAAAAAGAATGAGACCTCTGGAGAAGTCAGGAAGAGGGTCGTGGAAGAGCTGGTGCCTGCGGTCGGTGTTAGGGTTCACACTGTGGTCCCTGGCAGGGATGGCAGCGTACTGGTGTTGTGCCCTTAGTCACAGAGACCACACACAGTTCCCACAATTACCCAATTCCCATGAATCGCATTCAAGACACATGACATAGTTCGATTACGACCAAGTGTTCCGCATGTGTCATATTGTTATACAATCATAGGAACGGCAATTGAACTATGTCAACTAAATAAAAGCAATACAATAAGGGATCATATTGCAATACTGACCCATCGTAGTGCAACTATGTCAAGTGCGACATATATTGATGTTGCTCTATTGTATTGTTATTCATTAAACAAACAAACTGTGTCAAGCGAATGGAAATAGAATGCGTGGTTGACCTGGAGGAAGTGACGATCTAGGCAATAGAAGAGGTAGCGTAAGAAATGATGAGTAGAAGTTCGGTCACTCTGTTTCGAAGACTAAAACAAGTTGGTTATTTTTCTATTTCTAAACACAACACTGGTTCGTACGCCCTCAATTGTTGAGCGTAATGCGTTCCTCGGGCATAAGAAGCTCGGGGAGGTTGGTCTGTCCGCTGAAACCGGTAAGGGCAAATCCCTTACAGTCCAGGGCGTGGAGAGAAGAATCTCTCCTGAAGTGTTCCTGGGTGAGCTACATAAGCTTAACTTATGTAAACTCACCAAAGAGGAATTTGGAAGGGAGGTTTCGATCTCTGCTCCTTGGAGTGTGGGGGAGGGAAGACTTAACGTCACCCTTAGCTGCAGTCCCAGAGTGGCGGGTCTCCTTCTTGCGGATGGAAGGTGCTATATAAAGCACTTTTTATTCCCAATCAGGGAGAGGTCGCTAGTCCAGTGGTGCGTCCGGTGTCTTCGCCTTGACCATTTCGTCGCTAGGTGTAGGCAGGAGTCCGTGTGTTGGCGTTGTGGCCAGCCGGGTCATCCTAAGCGCGAATGCAGCAATGCTATTCATTGTCGTGATTGCGACTTCAGGGGAAACGCGGCTGGACACTTTATGCTAAGCATGGACTGCCCTGTGTATGCTGAGGCGGTGGCCAGGGCGAGTGCTCGACATTAAAATGGTAGTTAAATTAATACAATTTAACTGCCAGAATGCTGAGGCAGCCATGCATGATTTAGGACAGTTGTTGAGCAGCACACAGTGTAGCTTTGCGCTGTTGCAAGAACCTTATGCTGTCGATGGACATCTGAGGGGCTTGCCAGCCGATATGCGGTCGTTTGTGGACACCAGAGGCAATGCCACTGTTGTAGTGAACGACGTAAACACTGTGTGTTCGCTCGTAGATAGGAGTGAATGGGGTGTGTGTGTCAGTGTTGAGGGTAGCTTTGGTAGGCTGTTTTTATGCAGTCTCTACTTTAAGCATGCCCTTGACATTGAGCCATACTTGGTATACCTTGAAAGGTTACTTCAGTTGGTTGGGAATGTACCTGCGATTTTTGGCATTGACGCCAATGCAATCTCTCCTGCCTGGTTCGGTAAGAGCCCGGAGCGGTCTTCACGAACGTCCGACTCTCACAGGGCTGCCAGGGGAGTGTTGCTAAGCGAAACTATTGCCGCGAATCGGATGGGTGTTCTCAACGAACCTAGTGACCTGTTCACCTTTGATGGTCCGAATGGCCAGAGTGATATCGACGTGACCCTGGCAAATATGCCGGCGCTTAGTAGGTTTGATTTTCAGTGGTTCATCCGGGGAGGCGGGGGAGTGAGTGATCACAGCCTGATTCAGGTTGAAATTTCCCGCTCTGACGGTACTCCGGATGTCAGTGTTAATCAGGGTGAGAAGAGTTGGCGTACCAATAACGTCAACTGGTCACAGTATCGTTTTGAAATTGCAAGAAAGGTCACATCGATGTCACTCGATGACTTTCGGCGATTGGATGTGGATGGTAAGGTTGCCTTGTTGGATGAGTGTGTGTGGGGTGTCAACGACCAACTCCTCCGGAGGAGCCGCAAGGTGAATCTGGGTCGGGTGAGGTGGTGGACACCCGAGCTGAATGTGAAGCGTGTGCAGGTGAGGGGATTGCGTAAGCGTTTCCAAACCTGCAGGCGTTGTGGGCTCGCAGACTTGGATCAGGCAAGGCTTGCCTATAGACAAGCCTTGGCTGAATACAAAAGGATGCTTGCTCACCGTAAGAATGAGGATTGGAGATCCTTCACCGATCGGCACCGGGATGATCCCTGGGGTCAACTTTACAGTGTCTGTCGGGGGAGGAAATCTCATCAGATAGGGACCATCCGCGACGGCGGCAATTTGCTTACGGCGTGGGTGGATTGTGCAACTGTCCTAATGCGGACCTTCTTCCCCAGGGGTGTTGGTCATGTAGGTTCAGAAATGGATCTGCCTAGTCCGGCGCCAATGGTGAGTGAGGGTGAGATTGGCTGTGCTAGGCTTAAATCGAGGAAGTCACCGGGGTTCGACGGACTGACTGGCGGGATGGTGAAAGCCATCTGGGCAGCGGTTCCCGAATACCTGATGGCTCTTTACTCGAGCTGCTTCAGGGAGAATTATTTTCCCCTGGAATGGAAATGCGCGAAGGTGATAGTTCTCTTAAAGTCTAATGATAGGGTCAGGTCTAATCCTAGATCTTATCGAGGAATCAGCCTTCTTCCGGTTCTTGGAAAAGTTCTGGAAAGGGTTTTGGTTGACAGACTGATAGAGTGCATCCCTGAGCAGTCTCCATTCCAGTTCGGTTTTAAACCTGGTCGCAGTGTCGAAGATGCTTGGCTGCTCGTTAGAGATGTTGTAGATGGATCAACTAGCAAATATTTGCTCGACATATTCATCGACTTCAGAGGTGCATTCGATTTCCTCGACTGGGCGAGTGTGGATAGAAGGTTGCGCGAGGTGGGCTGTCGGGAGACTGCTATCTGGAGAAGTTATTTCTCTGGCAGGGCAGCTCGTGTTGAGTCCTGTTGGCTCTGTTTCTGTAGGCGTTGAAAGAGGATGTCCTCAGGGTTCTGTCGGAGGTCCCTATATATGGAACCTTATGATGGATCCCCTGCTGCAGCGTCTTTCTTCCTGGCAGTCGTACTGCAAGTGCATTGCCTATGCTGATGACCTTCTTGTCCTAATTGAAGGCCAGTCTCGTGCTGAGCTGGAGAGCAGGGCTACGGAGGCCATGGTGAGCGCTTGGGGTTCGAGTGTTGGGGTGGAGGTTGCTGTGGAAAAGACGTCTATGATGCTGCTCAAGGGCATATTGTCCTTGAATCGGCCGCCACTTGTTAGGGCTGGTGGGGTGAGTCTAAAGTACGTGGCGCAAGTCAAGTACCTTGGTATTACCATCGGAGAGAGAATGAACTTTGTTCCTCATCTCCTTGGGGTGAGAGCAAAGGTCACCTCTCTTATACCAGCAGTATGTAGGATACTGAAGTGCGACTGGGGCCTATCTAGGCGTGCGGCTCGTATTGTATACAATGGGCTATTTGTTGCTTGTGCGACTTTTGGCGCTTGTGTATGGTACGACGTTGTCAAGACTGTGATAGGAAGACGCAAGATCCTCTCTGCGCAGAGGTTAATGCTCCTTGGTTCACTTCGTGTTTGTAAGACTGTATCAATTGATGCTCTACAAGTGTTGGCGGGTGTGCCCACGCTTGATCTGGTAGTGATACAAAAAGGTATTGCTGGCAGATTGCGGAGGCAGCGGCCTCTTTTTGCGTCTGATTGGGCAGAGTGTATGGAGGCTCATAACTTGGGTCTCCAAGATAGGAGGGCTCTGTTAAAGGAGTCCACGTTTTCCAGGTGGCAGTCTCGTTGGACTGACAGTGAGAAAGGACGGACCACCTTCCAGTTTCTCCCTGACGTGTTAGAAGCGTCGGAGCGAGCTGCTAGGCCGGGTGAGCGGGGATGCCTCGACTTCTCGTTCTTCACTGGCTTTCTGCTGACCGGTCACGGATCCTTGAATGCTTTCTTGCATAAGAGGACCTTGGCCGCTTCGGCTGATTGTGCGTGCGGAGCTCCGAGAGAAGATTGGAGGCATGTGTTGGTTGAGTGCCCGCGTTATGCCCGCTTCAGGGATCTCTCTGCAATGGGTATAGTGCGAGTAGATGGCGCTTGGGACTTCAGTCGTGTCCTTTTTTCAAGGGATACGGTTGATGGTCTTGCCACCTTTGCCCACCGAGTCTTCCGGACTCGGCGACAATAGTGGCGCTCTGTTTGTCCTCGTTGTAGACACTGCGGGTAATTTGGGGTTCTCTCTGTGCCGGTCTTGTTGGCAGGACTTGATTCCTTGTTTAAAGGGAATCTTGGATGATCGCTAGTGACTTGCAAGAGGCTTGTGCTGGCTGCGGTTATGCTTCCTCTGGTGTCTCGGGTATGCTGGTAGGTAGGGTGCACTACCCGCAACCCCTTAGGCTAGCGGCTGGTGGATGATGGGGCGGGAGGGGGGCTCTAGGGCCTCATCCTGACTCTTCTCACTGCTGGTTGCGGGCCTTCCCCAACGCTATTTCCTGCCATGGCGATGCGCCCTTTGTTCCAAGTAGTTTACTTGGTAGCATTGGGGCTTCTTCCGTGGCGGGAGGTGTGTGGGGCTTGGGGTGCCTACTATGTGTGCCTGGTTCTCCCAGGGGTGCATAATGTCTGCGGCTTGCGCGCGAACCACCGGTTACTCTGGCGGTAATAGTTTTTATGTTGTCCTTGTAGTAGTTTTTGGCCTGTTGTCGTTGTTTTCGGGCTCGTGGGAGGGTGAGTGCATGTGTCATGTACTTGTGCTTGCCACGTAGGGGGTCTGGAGATTGCATGTGCGGCTTTTTGTCAGTGCATGCCTTTGGTCGGATTCGTTGAGAGGGAGAGGCATAACAGTGTGTGGGGGTGAGTAGGTTGTAGGTAGGAAGGAGGCTGCTGGGCCTCGAGCGTTGAGGAGCTCATCCAGAAGTGACCTTCACGGTCGCGAAAGCTTCACCAGAGGCTTTAGTCAGGTACCACGGGACGACAGGAGCCCCTGGGTCTTGCCCGTTTCTGGTGTCATATGGCGCCAGGCGGCCTGGCCTTCAACAACACCGTCAGAATAGAGGGAGTGGCAACAATAAAAACACCACCCAGCCCACCTCCTACATCGACGTCCAGCAGCACGAGCTCAGCCGGAACGGCAACACCGTTACCGACCGCTGCAGGTCAAGTTATTTTTTCCAAAAAATCCTCCTCGACAGGGTTCACCTTGACGCGGTGAAGAGGCTTACGTTGGAATCCTCAGCTGGCCAGCTGTGGTCCCTTACCTATGATAAACATGACAGAGACAACAGAAACCTACAAAAATCTAGCGGAGATATACGCAAAAGTGTCGGCAGAAGTCACGGCTACAGGCGAGGGCTTGGCTTCGCAAGAAGCTAAGTCGCCAGTGACAAAAACACTATTTAACACGAACGATAAAGACAAAAAGGACACATCAGTGACGATGACGCGCTAAATCCGTTCAAGAAGTTCTAAATCAACTTTCTCATTAAAGGAACACATCCACTTTTTTTTTTGGACGACGCTACGCAAATTGCACAAAATCGATTTTCATATTCAGTTAGTATCCACACAAACATTTGTGGTGAGGAACAATAATGGAAAAAAAATCAACCATAAAGTATACCATTAAGAGGGCATTCCTCTTAAGCGCTAAATCCGTTCAAGAAGTTGTAAATTAACTTTCTCATTAAAGGAACAAATCCACTAACATTCAACCAATTGTGGTGTGGATTGAACTGTCAACGTCACATTAACGAAGATTCACGTCATATTCAGTTAATATCATGCATTAGTGTTTGATTCCCACACAAAAATTTGTGGTGAGGAACAATAATGGAAAAAAATCAACCATAAAGTTTACTATCAAGAAGCGCTAAATCCGTTCAAGAAGTTGTAAATTAACTTTCTCATTAAAGGAACAAATCCACTAACATTCAACCAATTGTGGTGTGGATTGAACTGTCAACGTCACATTAACGAAGATTCACGTCATATTCAGTTAATATCATGCATTAGTGTTTGATTCCCACACAAAAATTTGTGGTGAGGAACAATAATGGAAAAAAATCAACCATAAAGTATACCATTAAGAGGGCATTCCTCTGTAGCGCTAAATCCGTTCAAGTAGTTGTAAATCAACTTTCTCATTAAGGGAACGCATCCACTTTTTTTTTTGGACGACGCTACGCAAATTGCTAAAAACCGATTTTCATATTCAGTTAGTATCATGCATAAGTGTTTGATTCCACACAAAAATTTGTGGTGAGGAACAATAATGGAAAAAAATCAACCATAAAGTTTACCATTAAGAAGGCATTCCTCTTAAGCGCTAAATCCGTTTAAGAAGTTGTCAACCGACTTCCTCATTTAAGGAACAAATCCACTAACATTCAACTAATTGTGGTGTGGATTGAACTGTCAACGTCACATTAACGAAAATTCACGTCATATTCAGTTAATATCATGCATTAGTGTTTGATTCCCACACAAAAATTTGTGGTGAGGAACAATAATGGAAAAAAATCAACCATAAAGTTTACTATCAAGAAGCGCTAAATCCGTTCAAGAAGTTGTAAATTAACTTTCTCATTAAAGGAACAAATCCACTAACATTCAACCAATTGTGGTGTGGATTGAACTGTCAGCGTCACATTAAAAAAAATGCACATCATATTCAGTTAGTATCATGCATTAGTGTTTGATTCCCACACAAACATTTGTGGTGAGGAACAATAATGGAAAAAAATCAACCATAAAGTATACCATTAAGAGGGCATTCCTCTGTAGCGCTAAATCCGTTCAAGTAGTTGTAAATCAACTTTCTCATTAAGGGAACGCATCCACTTTTTTTTTTGGACGACGCTACGCAAATTGCTAAAAACCGATTTTCATATTCAGTTAGTATCATGCATAAGTGTTTGATTCCACACAAAAATTTGTGGTGAGGAACAATAATGGAAAAAAATCAACCATAAAGTTTACCATTAAGAAGGCATTCCTCTTAAGCGCTAAATCCGTTTAAGAAGTTGTCAACCGACTTCCTCATTTAAGGAACAAATCCACTAACATTCAACCAATTGTGGTGTGGATTGAACTGTCAACGTCACATTAACGAAAATTCACGTCATATTCAGTTAATATCATGCATTAGTGTTTGATTCCCACACAAAAATTTGTGGTGAGGAACAATAATGGAAAAAAATCAACCATAAAGTTTACTATCAAGAAGCGCTAAATCCGTTCAAGAAGTTGTAAATTAACTTTCTCATTAAAGGAACAAATCCACTAACATTCAACCAATTGTGGTGTGGATTGAACTGTCAGCGTCACATTAAAAAAAATGCACATCATATTCAGTTAGTATCATGCATTAGTGTTTGATTCCCACACAAACATTTGTGGTGAGGAACAATAATGGAAAAAAATCAACCATAAAGTATACCATTAAGAGGGCATTCCTCTGTAGCGCTAAATCCGTTCAAGTAGTTGTAAATCAACTTTCTCATTAAGGGAACGCATCCACTTTTTTTTTGGACGACGCTACGCAAATTGCTAAAAACCGATTTTCATATTCAGTTAGTATCATGCATAAGTGTTTGATTCCACACAAAAATTTGTGGTGAGGAACAATAATGGAAAAAAATCAACCATAAAGTTTACCATTAAGAAGGCATTCCTCTTAAGCGCTAAATCCGTTTAAGAAGTTGTCAACCGACTTCCTCATTTAAGGAACAAATCCACTAACATTCAACCAATTGTGGTGTGGATTGAACTGTCAACGTCACATTAACGAAAATTCACGTCATATTCAGTTAATATCATGCATTAGTGTAGAGGGTTAGTCGAGAGTTATTCCCATTCAGGCGCTACAATACCATATTATTATTATCAGCTATCGTTAGTTAATACTAAAAAATAAGGAACATATATTCTCTGTCCCAAATATTATAAGGAATACTGATCAACTGGGACATTGAAATTAACTAAAGTCAACGAATAAAAGATCACTTCTTTTTGAATGTCGGAAATTACTCATTGTTTATTTGAGACTTACATATATTGAAAATTGTTTGCGAGTTTAAATTTAAACTTTTTAAATTAAAGTTGATTTTAACATGTTAGACTTGCCTTAGATCATGCAATCAGTTCAATTTCATAATTAGCTCAGATATCTTCATGATATTAATTCTACGTATAGCCTAAGATTTACCCCCACTAGTGGTAAGGGATTTGAAGCTGAATAAATAATTGTTCCCTGGTCAAGTATTCGTGTCGTTCGGTAAAACATAAAATTCTTTAAGTGACCGCTTTTAAATAAAACCATAAAAATCATGGCCGAAAGATGTAAAATGATATTTTTTTTCCCTAAGCTGGGGATGAATGTCGTAACTATAAATTATAGGAGTTTATATTTAAAAATATATGTGTTTGTGTTTGTCCTTTATTTATCAAAACAAAGAATACTATAATTCAAAGGCGTTGAAGATTACGTTTATTTTATTATATTCATCTTTTTATGTTTCTTAAGTTTTCATTATATATTTTTTTATTTTAGGCGACAGTGAAACCCTATTTGAGCAGTCCGTTGGCGCATAAATTTGCCGCGTGGACAGTGGCCCCCTAGCCCAAGTGGCGAACAACACTGCTTTTCTTGACATCTGTCATGAAACCATTCAACTGACGTAGTGTCATCCAGACTGCATCCCACAGAATGCATTCACTTAACAATATTTAAAAAATATGTGTTTGTGTTTGTCCTTTATTTATCAAAACAAAGAATACTATAATTCAAAGGCGTTGAAGATTACGTTTATTGTATTATATTCATCTTTTTATGTTTCTTAAATTTTCATTATATATTTTGTTTTTGGGCGACAGTGAAACCATATTTGAGCAGTCCCGTGGCGCAGAAATTTGCGCGTGGACAGTGGCCCCCTAGCCCAAGTGGCGAACAACACTAAGGGATCCACTCTTACGAAGATGGCTCGGATCGCTACCGCCCTCTTGAAGGACACCCCAAAACCTTGTCATCATATTCCTGCCTATCATCTTCGTAGCTGTGTGCGTGTTCATGGACTGAATCCGCAGAAGCCACAGTCAACGCCAGCATATCCACGACATCCCTGGAGGACGCTCTAGCTCCTTGTGATCGACCACTAGAGGAGCTAACCAAGCTGAGCGCACCTGATCGCAATTCCTTCTACGTGCGGGGCATAATATATATCCGACTGTACGGATTTGGGATAGGCCTTCCTGAAACGCAAGATAGAGAGAGAGGGAGAAGAGCGGCAAACTTGCAGATGCCATGCGGTACCAGAGCGGAGGCAGCACACCGTCAACACTAACCAGCCAGAACACAACCCCACACCTGACACAAATGTTAAATAAATTTATTTGCAACGAATACAGATATGTAAACAAACAACTGCAATTCAATTGGTGATGGTAGGTAATGAATGGTATGGAAACTAATAAATAGAGAAGCAAATGGGAAGAAGGGCAGAGTTGATATCGAGACATCTTTAAGATATGGTCGCAGCCCAGCTGAAGACAGCGGGCCTTTTTTTTAAGAACAAGAAATATAAAAACCAATAAAGCAAAAATAAATTTAATTAATTAATTTCTTTTATTATTATTATATTATATCTAACTCTCCGGCTCTACTCTTCCCGTTGTCAATGCGGAAGCACGGTAGATTCGTTACAGTTTCATTCAGCCTGCATCCCACACAGTGCATTCACTTAACAATATTTAAAAATATGTGCTTGTGTTTGTCTTTTATTTATCAAATCAAAAAATACTATAATTCAAAGGCGTTGAAGATTAAGTTTATTTTATTATATTCATCCTTTTATGTTTCTCAATAAAGAACTCTATAGGAGTGGAAGAAAACCAAGATAGCGCCTTTTCCTCAGAAAATGTATGTATTGTAGCAGCGAAAAATAAAACGAGTGTAGTGATGAAGAGAGAAATAGGAAGAGAGAATGATGTGAGACTACCGGTAGAATAAAATCATGAGTCAGTTAGTTGATTGTGACGAACGATGTCGGACGTGTTTTATTAAACCTCTTTATAAAAAATCGAATAAATCATTACTGTTAAAATAAACGAGTGTTTCATTGAACTAAAAAGTGCCTACTAATAATAAAGAGTGTACAACCTTAGAAGTGGGATAAAAAGCCCCAAATCTAATATTAAATTTCCCTTGAAAATATATATACAATTTAATAGCCTTTTTTTTCTCTAAAACGAGTACATATATCCAAATATAAACCGTAGTGCTAAATATACGAATACCCACCATCGCGTGTACAGATTTTCTTTTTTGTTTTCATTAACGAAACTCGAGGCTCAAAAAAAAAAAAAAACAAACAAACAACGGCAAACGGTTACAACTGTGAGTATTCTGCTGCGTAGAAAAACATACATATATATAACAACAAACACAGAGTATATAACGAGTGAAAAATGGCAGATGTGGACAAATACAAGAAATACACGGCATCGCAATTGAAAGTCTGGCTAGGGCAACTGGGGAAGAAGACAACAGGCAATAAGAGCGAGTTGTTGCTACGTCTTATCTCCATCCTCGAGAAAGACCGCGGCGAATTCACCAATATAGATGACCCTGAAGGAAGCAATGAGGAAGAGAACGAGAATGTAAGAAATGACAACGGCGATAACAGTGACGCTGATGTTGATGAACAAGTTACCCACACTGATGAGAGACAACCTGAAGCGGCAGTAAATACAACGGCTGCAAATGCAAAGACATTAATGCTGACGAGTGAAAATAACAGAAGCGCTACAACGAAATTAACTGAGACAAATGAGTGACTGAAAGGTAAGACCCCTTTCGAGAATCGTGCTTCTCGAATCAAAAGAATAAAAAAAAAAGCACAACATAGTGGAGGAGATACATAGATCCAACGGACACGACCGTGCAGATACTTTGCAACGCAACTCGATTTTGTGCGAAGGCAAATCTGGCGCCGATGGTCCTTCCCCAGTCCTATTGGACCAGTACACAGGAAGCGCTATCCCGGATCCCAAGAGTCCTACATTCGTTATAGTCTCGAAGAAATCAAACGTTGAGCCGAGACACTCCCATTTGCGGAAATTGGTCGAAGAATTTCCGCGAACGGAGGAAATGTGTAATGTCAAAAGCGAAAGAAAATAAATATACCTTATAAAAATAATAATAAAATACGCAAGTGAAATAAATTTTTTTGTTGCCAAACAAACAACGAAACACCCTATTAAATTGCCATGGTATTTCTTTCGTATAAGAACACCGTACGATCTTTGGTTGTTCTTTCATTCTCCCCTCTTCGTATTTGTGAATGTGATTTTTTTTTGTTGGTTGGAAATTGCTGCTGACGCGCAACGGATGATTTTGATTGGTTTTCATTGGAGTAGCCAACTGCACATTATATATATATTAGTGGCAAAGTTTCGGTAAAATTCAATTATGATTGGAAGGAATTGAAAATTTAAACTTTTGATAGTCAGTCGGTGACCAGCATGCGTTGAGGAAAGTCTTCTCGACTCATAAATTTAATTAAAAAAAAAGAAATTACTTACCGTGTTTAAACCTTTATACTGTGTATTACATATATCAAATTATTTAAGTGGTATTTTGATGTGCAAATATAAAGATAAGGTCCTGTTTAGCAATAAAATTAAAATTAAGAAAAAGTGGTTCAAATTGTTTTTATACACAGATATTAAAGTAAATTTAAAATCAATTCTTTTATTTCGAGATATGAAGGTTAAATAGATAGGAGTTAAAGAATTTGATTCCGTGTGAGGTGAAAGAAGTGGGAGGAGGGAGAAGTAAAGCGGGGTCGTTTAATTAACTTTATTTCGGCCAAGGTTGGGCGAGGTTCAGCTTGAAGATAAACACATTTTAGTAACACCTCAGAAAAAAATTTTTTTGTTATCACCTATCAACTTTGAAAAAGGTTTAAAATTCACATTATATCTCGTACGTAATGGAAAAGATGCACTCATATTAATTATGGTAATGGTTATTTTTTTTATTCGCTTAGGGCAAGAAGCGGCAAAATATCCATTTCTAATTAAAGGCAAATCCCTAGTTGACAGGGCAGCAACATAATAAAAGAATTTAAAATAAAAAAAAAAAAAAAAACTGGTGTAATTAGCCTGACATCAAAGATGGTACATGGTTCAAATACCCAGGACTCATCTTAATAATAGATACTGATCTTACCACATCTAGTCTAGGAATTTAAATAACTTATTAATGTAATTAACTGCTCTAATTAATCTATGTAGTCCTTTGTGGACATTTTCACCTCTTTTGCCTGAATATGTTTCTCTTGGTAAATTAGCTATTTTAAATTAATTTAACAAGCAATAGTAGTTGTTGTATAAAATTCACATTATGGTACTAAACTACCTTTTGACGTTTGTACTGAAGTAACGTACTTTTTGAATCGCCATGGATATTTGTGAGAAAATGTATACAAAAAGGTCCCATAGTAAACCTTAACAAGAAACAATTATCAAATGAGCGCGACCTGCCACCAGCAATGCAACGCCCGAAAGGCTGTAGGATCTTTCCACTACTTAATGAAATTCTATGACAGGTACTTTGTTCAAAAGTATTTAAAAAAAAAAAAAAAACAATCGGAATAAAACCATGTAGTCCGTAATTTCGGTCCAAAGAGACTTCGGCGGGCGTCTGGTGGCAAGCCTCCTTTTTGAGCTTCACATTATCAAAAAAAAAAAAAAAACTTATCGTTTGAAATGTCACTTAGACGTCCCGAAATGTTGTCTTTTTGCTCTTAAAGTAGTTAGCTAACCAATTTGAAATCATAGTTAAAAATATTAGATTGTAAATACTTATTAATAATAGAAAATAATTTTACCCGTATTTCTTGTACATTAATGGCATATTAGATATTACAAAAGATATCTAAAACTAATAAAATATTCAACGTTCTTTCGTTCTTCTCAAATGTAATAGAATATATTATCGACTATTTCACGACTTTTAAATACGATAACAAAGATCTACTACTCACGAACGATGAAAAGATGAATCATTGGTCCATGTGGCTAATTTTATTGTAAGCGATGATGTCTTTTCTTTTTTCTTATAAAACACATTGCATGTGGTCTCAGCTTCTTTACGCATGTTTGGTTTTCAAATTTTGTACCCTTAAAACCAGAAACAAATAATTTAAAAACAAATTCATGTTAGCAAAAAATTTTAAAATATTACCTTAAGACATAATTTCCGATGTTCTTGTTGTCATTTAGTGAAACAGGAATCAATGTTAATCAACTTGTTGTTGTGTTGAAGCTGATACATTAGTGAGTTGAGATGTTCATTTTCGTTTAGTTATTTATCACTACCAAACGATCTAGAAACAAAAACCGGAATCTTTTCCGCTTCATTTTGACTCGATAACTACAGTTTCTTTTACTTTTAATTGATCGCATCAGTTATATGTAGTTTTAAGTTTTACCAATTAAATATTTTATTTCTTCATCAATTTAACTAAATTATATTTTGTTGACATAGGTAATCGAACAGGATTTGACGACGATTAATAGGAGTTGCGGTATTTTCAGTATGGGCCCAGGGAAGATCGAGATTTTCATCTTCATTCATAATGGTGTATTGATCATCATGGATAATGCATAAATTATGTAAAACACATGCACCAGCAATAATTTTTTTTACAGAGCTCAAGTTTTGTTGTTCTGTAAATTTGCTTAGCCTCCTAAATCTTTCTTTAAGCAAGACTAAAGCATTTTCAACTACCATTCTTGTAGATGAGTGCAAGTAGTTAAAAGATTTTTGTTGATCTGTGAGTTGGTCATAGTCTGTTGTGAAAGGTGGTACTATCCAATTGGTTGCTGCATACGCGGAATCGCCTAAAAGAAATGTATTTTCCGGAAATAGTCGCTCGTAATTGGTTTGCGCTCTTTTATACAAGGCAGATCTTTTTAGAACAGTACTATCGTCCAAGGATCCTGGTTCACCGCAACATATATCAATGAATTTTTGATCAGCATCAACTACGGCTTGCAAAACGAGTGAGAAGTTTTGTTTACGGTTAAAATAGCACTCTTTGTTTTGTTTGGGGGCTGCTATTGTAATATGTGTGGCATCTATGGCACCAATTATTCCCGGTAGATTATGTTTGGATTCGAATTTTCGACGGTTTTCCAAAATGGCATCGTCTTGAGGCCACTTAAGATATACCTTAGCTTGTGAAACTAACCAACTACTCACGCGTTCAACCACACTCCGAGCCGATGATTTTGAGATTCCAAAAAGATGTCCCAAATGATTATATGATATTGTGCAGCTTATGTACCATAGATATGAAATAATTTCTGTTCTGGCTCCAAACCTCGGTTTTTCTCCTTGCTTCAAGGTTTTATAGACACCAGACAGAGAGTAATTTCCTGAAATTGAAATTGCTGAATTGTTTTGCACCGGTGCCAACGAAATAATTACTTACTAATTAATAGTTCAGCAGTTGAGCGTTTTAATCTTAAAGTTGACTTAAATTCATCATCACTGTATTCCTCGATAGAATCTATGAAAAATGTTGTACTAACTTCGTTGTCGTCATCTCCTGCAGATTCATCGGAACTTAAAGTGCTTGTGAAGAATTCTTCAAAAATGAAATCATCCTCATCACTTGAATCCAGAAGTTGTAGTAAGACCTAAAATTAAAAACCTTATTGTTATAAATTAACTCAAGAAATATTTTCTTGTTGTTACCTCTTTTGTTTCGTTATCCATTTTAGTTTGCAAAAAGATTTTTCTCAGTGAACACGAAGAAATATAAGTTAATTTACTTTTTTATATCTGGATTGCTGGTTGTTCCGTTTTCAATGAATGTTGTTTCAGCTATGTAAGCGATAACAACCCTACGTTGCGTCCTGTAATAAAAATAAAAATAATTGTTTTATCAAAGCTGTACGAACATTTTTTTGATATTTGATTTGAACATTATAATTTACATTGAATGTTAAGGGCGAGTTGTGTACAATCGTGGTTCAACATTTAACCCATGGTTCAGTAATTTTAACTCAGCGATTTCGGCGGATTTAACTGGGGTATGTGATAATATGCAACTTCTTGCATGAACCATCGCTAAACCTTAGTTAGTCCGCCAAAATCGGTGAATTAAAATTCTTGAACAACGGGTTAAAAATTGAACCACGATTTTACAACTGGCACTAAGGTAACCAAACAAATAAATTTTCTTTTCATTTTGTAAATAGAGATCTTGAAGAAGACGGCAACCACCGTCGAAACGTTGGGAAAAATTTAATCACTAATACGATCAAAACAGCCGATGAGAAGCAAACTTTAAGTTCTCACAACAATTCACCATTTAAGAACTTTTAGTTCTTTGGTAAGAAGGGGAGGAAGAAGTAGGTGTTAACAAAATCTTCCTGGTCAACAATTTGAGGAGATTTTTTGACATTCCTCTTCACAATACGTTAGTGTGCGTTCAAACAACATAGTTTAAAAAGAAATTTTCTACAGTTCTAAAGCTGCAATTTGCAGTTATAAGTCTACACTTCTGTTGTTGTTTTTTTTCACAAATAATCAGCCTTATTCTGTAAGGCGTTGAACGCCAAAAAACAAACGACAGTGTGAACTTGTTATTACGTAAGGCGTTAAACGCCAATTAATTGTCAATTTGTCGATTCTATCTTGTGGAACGTATTCACTGCATTTTTTTTCTGTATTCCGTTAGTCGTTTCCATAAGAAAAACGTCTATAAAAACGTCGAAATCTGTCGTCGAGAAATTTGTTGACGACAGGAGTAAAAATGTAAGATTTTTTAAAACTTATTTTAGTTTTTATAATTTAAAATCCTTTGTTTAGGGTGAAAATAACAACCCAAATTCAAATGCGACTAATAGAGCTCGTGGAGGGAAATGAGCACTAGGGTGGATGGTCAAAGTATGGAGCAGTTTCGAATACATTCAGTTTGTTGCATTTAAATGATTAGAACAATTTGAAATCAAAAAAATAATTGTTTGGATAAAATCTTTAGTCCGTCCTTTTCCTCAACTTAAAGTAAGTTTAGAATTTAATGAAAAAACACCCTTTTTCATAGCTTCGAGCTGAGGTAGAGAGCTAAAGATTTTATCCAAATAATTTTATGTCAATTTATTCTAATCGTTTAAATGAAAAAACTGGAGGTATTCGAAGAAACTGATTCAACAACTTTGTTTTTTTCTTCATACATTGACGCTCCACCCTAATTGAGCACCTCGCGAAAAACTTTAAGAGGTTCTGAGAAATATTATGGATGGAAAAGGAATTGCTTTAGATGGAATCCACCTCCTCTGCAGTATGAAATCTTTCTTTTTTCTTTCTTCATCTTCGTCGCCACTGCTGCTCTAAGAAAAATAACTTCTACACTACACATTTTTCTGTTTTTTTCTTATGTTTAAAACAAATTAACACAAATATAATTTTCAAAAACCAAATTATTCAATTTGTAAGCAATTTGATAAGTCAAATATCAGTTTTTTTTTTTGTGGATCGTATTGTGGAATGTAAGAGCGAGAAAAACGCTGGCGTTTTAGCTACGGAATACCAATAAAAAAACGACACGAATCCAAAAACAACAGTTGGCGTTTTAGAAAAACGCCTTTAGGAATAAGGGTGAATAACAAGAAAAAAAACAAGACTTAACACCTAATGATTGCAATGATCCTGTTTAGATTGGGAAGATTAAAGCCGGATCAGGGCAGGTTTGAAGGTAAGAGAAGCGAGAGGAGTTCCCCGACCGGCCTAAATTCCAGGAAGAGAGGAATTTCACTGAGGAATACGTTCAGTTTTTTGCAATTGTTAAGATCACAGAAATCCTGAGAAACCTGAACTGGCTAATTAAGTAGGTAGATTACAAAATCTTTTCAAAATTTTCTTGGAATAGTAGGTATGAATATGAAACGAATACACAGGTACTCATTTTTCTCTTCATTAAAACAGTCCCAAATAGAAAAGAGAGTAGGAGTATTCCTATCCTATTCACGATCTAGTGCAACTGGTCTAGTATCATTGTAAAAGTGCAAAGTGTAACATTTTCTTATACTCTAACAACAAAATATACTGAAGACAATCTTGCAACATTTTTGCACTTCTACTTAATAATTTATAATTCAGCCATATTGTAACAAAATAAAATGCACGACTGGGTCGCACGAACTTGCTCTTGTAGTAAAAGTTTCTTCGAATTTTAAAGAGGATTATATAAAACACATAATTAATAATTATGTATGTATTTATCCTATGGCAGGTACCGTTAATAACGGTTTTTCGTAAAACCACAGACCTTACCACCGCTAGTACACACAAAAAATTTTTTCCAGTAGCAAGTACCAGCAAGTACCATTATTTTTTGAGCTAAAAAAAAAAAATACAGTAAGAGAGGGTATACCCTCTATATTTTTTTGTTTATATTCATATTTTAATTTGAAATAACTTCAAAAACCCTGTAGGGAAGTGAATCATACAGTTCTTTTATATCATTTAGGGCCATTTGCTGAAACGAAACTTAAATATTTATGTTCAACTTAAACGCCTATGTTCTACTTTTTCCTCAGCGTAAACTGTCACATAAGAGCTTATGTTGAACTTAAATATTTAAGTTTCGTTTCAGCAAATGGGCCTTAAAGAAATTGCACTTGATGCTTCTTTGATTGCAGCAGTAAGTGATTCCTAATATTGACATCCAGAATCGTACAATCTACGAACCATCCATCTTTATACTTTTTCGATAATATGTATTTAGGTCCGGAGAGTACGGTGGCCATTGAACCAAGGTAACATTATTCTCGGATATCCAACTTTTAATGATTCTTTCGTTGTGGATTGGTAACTTAAAAAAAGCTTTTTGCAATACTTTCTTGTAGGAGTTTGCCCACCCTACACAAAATACCACTTTATCGGCTATGGTGGCGCTCCAAAAACCTTGGTAATTTCCCCATGTCATGAAAATAGTAGGTAATTATATCCATCCGGGCCATCTAAATTTAATTTTTGTTCTTCAGAAAAATCCACTTTTCTCCACTCTTCCTTTCAAGAAATAATCTTTCCTCAAAAATCTATTCAATTTTAGGCACTTTAAGTGTTGTGACCACGAATGACACGTAATAGTATTAATACTAGCTGTAATTCCACTCTTCGCCTTGATTTTAGCAGCAGAGTCGCTTGAATTGGAAGTTAGTCTAATAATATTTCTTCGATCTGCATCTGTTGTGGTTCTTGCTTGCCTACCTTTCATATTTTTTTTTCATAGCTTTCTTTATTTCACGCTTCCCATTTTTTTTTTTGGCAATTGTGCATATGGGAGGCTTGTTTTCGGCGTGCACTTCTATTTTGGCTTTTTCTGCTGTGTAAAGATTTTCCGCGGCCCATTTTTTCTTTGATCAAACAATTATTATTTTTAATCTACACTTCTTTTATTGTAACAAAAACAATTATTATTTTTAATCTACACTTCTTTTATTGTAACAATATTTTTTTCTAACCATAATCTATAGATAAAAATCTTTTCAATTGACGTAAAAAAAATAGTGTTTTGAATGAAGTAATTAGAAAAATGGTATAAAATAAACTTATTGTATTTTTCTGAATTATTCAGCCCATGCACTTTTATTCGCAATAGATCCTTCTTAAAAGAACTAAAACAAAAAGGTAGATTTATAAATTTACCAAAGCGCAACATGCTCTGATACTGATAGTAAAAAAAAGTTTGTTTCTGTTCAAGTGGAGCGGAGTGTATATTCAGTAATTTAGACCCCTAGTTTATTATATCTTATCTATTAAAAGAAAAAGATAGACAGAAATGAAATGTATGTAGGCATTGTTTAAGGACTTTAACTTGATTGCTATATGTTTCTTTTTTTTTTGAAGTTTCAATCAACACTGATAATCGTTTGAAATGCCAAATGCCAGTAAGATTTTATTAATGTCGAATTCCTTTTACCAAAAAAAATCGATTTTTTTTCTAAACAGCATCCATTTTTTTCTTTCAATACAAGGGATTTGTTCAGAAAAATCGATTTTTTCTTCTGAACAAATCGATTTTTTTTTTAAAAGGAATTCGACATAAATCCGACATTTTTGTTCGGTGTGAAAACCGTTTCTACAACTACTCTTGCTTGCATCGATAAAATTCGTCGAGAAAAAACGTCAGTGGGCTGTTATCATCAATGAAAGAATACAAGATTACGCCATTTCATTTTTTTCGCTTTGTTGTTGTAATTTTTGACAGCTCGTATGACGCAATTGGAGACAAAAAAATTATTTTTTCCTTCTAGATAAAGCCGGGAAAAGTTTTTAGCTTGAATATTTATTTAATTGTTCTAGTTTGAATTAGTTAAAAGTGAAGTGTAGAGTAAAAAAAGTGCACAAGTTCTGAATTATCTATTCTACTTTAAACATTGCCGCTTGCTTTTTGGCGATTTATTTTAAACGTAAAAACCTTTATTTCAAATGAAAAATATTTATTCGGTATTTATATTTGTACTAGCTGGCCCGACCCGGCTTCGCACGGGTGTAAAATCGTAAGAAAATAGAAAAATAAATTGATAAATGTAAACGCTGTGAAAGTTTGAATCCTGCTATCCATTGCAGAGAAACGACTGTTCTATATTTCGTATAAATCTCGATGAAAAATAATATTTAAACAGGAGCAGTGCTAATTTCTTCTTCAAAGAACAGCTGTGTGACGCCAGAACCCCGACCTCAAATTTTTTTGACGAAACATGTCGTTTGTCCAGGCAAAAAAAATCGTTTGTCCACCCTCAGGAAAAAAGTTATTAAGCTTTTCTTTATTATAGCAAGTACCCCAAAATTAAAAAACGCCTCTACTGCCCACAATTTTGAACTTAGGAGGTCCGGACCAATTGCAATCGTTTCTCCATCGGCTCCTTATCATTGTCCACCAAAAATTTTCGTATGTCCATCCTTAGTTCAAAAATTATTCAACTTTTCTTTTTTATTGCAAACGGCATAAAAAATTAAATTTTTTGTTTGCAACCAATCTCTGATATATATTTGCTTTAAATCGTGCAAAACCACACGTAAAACTGAGTGCACTTTAAATAATAGTTAAACACTTTGTGCGTGCAATAATTGTTTACCTTTTTGCTTCAAAACTGCTGTCAAACGGTACACACACAATTACAACAAAAAAAATCGAATTTTTTACAGAAGAATCGATTTGAAATGTTGCATGAAGTTCGACATAAACAAACTACTGGCGGCCATATTTGTTTGCATATATTTGTCTGCATTTCTGCAATGAGGTAACAAATGGCGCAATCTTGTATTCTTTCATTGGCCTCGTTCAGGATTGTATCCAAAGCGATCTGGATAGCTTTGTGTTGTTGTAATCCCTAGTAAAAACACAGCTGATTACAAAACAGCAGTTTGCAAAAATGAGATCTCAAGCTATCCTAAAATTTCTGGTATACTCATCTATCCTATGAGAAATGTCAAGAGCAGCTGATTTTTGATACCAAATATAAGCTATCTGACCTTAGTCGTTCAGAAACACATATGGATACTCGAGTATCCAAGATAGGCTATCCTAGTGACTTCTGAACGTGGCCATTCATGGGCTGTTATTATTTTCCAGCTTGCAAATGAATAAGTAAGATACAAAGAGAAGCAAATGAAACTAGACTCCATTTTGTTTTATGATGTTTCTTTTTTCATTCTTTGGATTTTATTTCTGAAATTCTCGCCTTGGTTTTTGGAATATGGGAATATGTATGTATATGTATTTACGTGCATACATTATGAAGTAAGTAATTTATTTTAAAATTCAATTTATTAGGTAAAGAAAATCAATGTTTTTCATTACTGAAAAACAAATAATGAAAACTATACCTATGTATGTATGTATGTATGTACATATGTCTATAATAAATGCGATCAACGTAAAAAAAAGCCCCAAACAATATAATTATTAAAATTATCCAATCCTAATAAAATAAAATTTAACATTCTCCAAATAAATTAGATCATTTCATACCTACTTACCGATAAATTCCTCTTCTATGTAGGTATTCGTTCTAGATGCTTCCAATGGCTTTTTCACTCGTATCGTAACTCGTATTGATTAATTTTCGTTTAAAGTTTATAGAACATTAGTTTACGATTTATACGTTTTATATTTGATAATAATATTGAATGATGATGAAAAAAAGGTTTTTTCAATTTAAATTGTACTGATAAGGCAATTAAAATTATGTGTAGGTACAAATACATCACAGTACACACATGAGGTGTATATGAATAAGTAAATTTGTTTTATTTTCAAGTTGCATAATGTAAACTAAATGGGTACCTAATTAATACATGTGTTTTTGCCAAAGTTGAATTTTTTCTTGCTTGATTTTGCAGTTTTTTTTTTTTTTTTGTTATCACTCCAATTTCACTTTCTTGTAATTTTTAAGTTAGCCCAGTTTACTGCTTCAATATCTTCAACGCACTGCCGATGCCGAAAGAAGAAGCACCGCAATTGACTTGACTTAACCCAAAAACACTCTATATAAAGATGCCAATCCTGGGCTGACATTTCGGTTTGCCTTCAAGCTGAACGACCACTTGGAAAACAGCTGATGTACTAGTTTTTCAAAGTATTTGTGTGTAAAACGCACACATAGATCCAACTCCTCTGTTCATTTAATCGGCTCGAAACGAATTACAACAGCTACAATGTAAACAGATGGGTTTTGTGGGGTGAAACGTACGAAAGATTCATATCATTATATAGAGTGTTTTTGGACTTGACCAGAAAATGAAATCGTTTGTGTATTGTGTTTGTGTATACCAGGGTGGCCACCTCGCAAAAAATTGCGCAGTAGATCATTCAACAAAAGTGCAGTACCTTTCCACAGTAGATTTTTTATTAAAAAAGAAAAACTACAAAGCTCTACAATTTTATTACAATATTCTTTTCTTACAAATATTAATATATTAAAGTGAGTTAAGACTAAGATTCTTTGCCAATTGGATTAAAATGGCGTTAAATTTTATCCGAAGATTAAGTTATGATAGGTGAATTTGTATGTGGAAACGTCAAAATTTTTCTCGGAAATTTAATCAAAATTTTAATCCAGTTCGCACATGGCCTAAGTACATTGCGGAATTCGTTTATTAGTTTTTTTTTAACTTGGATGAAAACTCAACATATTTGTCAAGTTCTAGATATAGTTTATATTATCCCCCACAGAGTTAAGTAAGTTAAGCCAATTTGTTGAGCCATCTAAAAAATCTTAATATATTTCAATATAATGTCTTTGTTTCCCCTGTAAGACTTCACTTTAATGACTATTAATAGGGCCTCCTGTCCCTGTTAGTCAAAATATTTCGAAATAGTCGAAAATATGCTTTATTTAATTTTTAAAAAATATCACATTATCGAGGTTTAGACAATCGATTTCGTTGTATAAAGTTAGATAAAAGGTTGGATTTTAGACTACATTTAGGGTTTGTTTCACAATGTCTGATTAAAGTTCCCTATAACTATCCGACACATAAATTATCCACAATTTAAATCCTCTCATTAAAAAACTTTGCGTTTCACAATCATAAATGTATGTGCCACTTAGCTAGTTGTCAGTTATTCCAGTTTTCCAAATAATTTGACTGATTGAAAATAATCAATCAAATAATTATTAATTTATTCTCAAGTTGTGAATTTTAAAGTGTCATAATTAAACTTTTTGGACCCAGAACTGGTAACAAATAACATTACTATGGTGTTTTAAGGCCCCTTACTGCAATTTGATAAAATCCAGTTAGAAATTTTGTGTTGATATGTGAATGTGAGTGATTTAAAATACTTTAGTGCGTTTTGAAATTGCATTTTTATGGTGTTAAGGGGTGGAATTTTTGTCGTGAAGTAAGTATTCAAGTAATTGGGTTAACGCATACAAATATCCGTCACTAGTCCAAACTATTGATGTATTTGTTGTGTGAGTCGCACTGACAGTAGCTGTAGATATTTTAAATGCCAGTTTAATTTTTTAATCGGAACCTCAACCGGCCTGTAAAATATTCAGAACTTTAAGTGCCACTTAGACCTATTCAGATATTGTGAAACGTAAATGCGGTTTTTAAGTTTCAAATAAGTTCCATGTAGCTTAATTGGAACTTTAATCAGACATTGTGAAACAAACCCTTAAAAATGTTTATTTATAACATCAACATGGCTGTCTTAAGTTAGACAACGCTTACAAATAGATACGATTGAAGAACTATAGGTACATATAATATTTTGAGAGTAGGTACTTTGGAAAAAAAAGTGCAGTGTTTTTCATTTTGTGGCAGTAGATTTAGATTTTGCGGAAAATGCAATATATCTACTTCAATTGCAGCAAAGTGGCACCGCTGGTGTATACTGATTATGTACAATTGTACATAAATGTATCTTTTCGTTGTATGTACCTAAGTACCTATCCAAATATTTCCACGGATGTAGTAGTACATTTAAATAGCTCAGAGAGCATCTCAAAAGAAAAAGACAAGGGATTTTTGTTGTTATTGGAACTTCCAAAAAAAAACCAGCAGGATTACCACAATTACATTTTATCTTTTTTAAAAATAAGAAAGAAATAGATATAAGAAAATCATGTCTGTAAATGTGGCAGCCTCGTATGGGTAGTTGGTAGTTCATTTTACACTAAGGCGCAAACAGTGAAATAGGTAGAATTTTTGTGAGAAAAAAAGAGAAATGTAAGTTCCTATTGAAATCTGCACCGCACAGTGGTTCGTTTCATACAAGCTAGACGTAAAAAATTCAAATAATAATCTTTCAAATAATTTTTTGTACTAAATTTTGGTGATAGGTTTGAAATTTTGTAGGGTTGTATTTAAAGAAATATCCCCTCCTCTAACGGCCATATTATTCACTAGTTTAATCATTAATGCAAATTAATTTAAATCCAAATTCATATTATTCACTCATTAAATCCAAATTTTTAAATCCAGATTAAATACACCCAATCGAATTAAAACTGCTCTCCAAAATAAATGTTATTCGTACATAGGATTTAAAAATAATTAAATTCTAGCTCAAAAGTAAGAAAAAGTGGAAAATTAAAAAGAAAAAAAAATGTATTAGAGTGAATAATATGGATATGGATTTAAGATTGAATAAATCCAGTTGGATTTAAAGTTCACTTAACGTTTAAAAATTTTCGAAACATCTCAAATAATTGAAAATTAAATTTTATAAAAGACTAGCTGGCCCGACCCGGCTTCGCACGGGTAGAGAATCGTAATCGTAGCAAAATAAATGGATGAATATAACAAGCTTTATTCTGCTAAACGTTCGTGCGACGAAACGACAAAGCTCAACTTCAACAGAATGACAAAATATAAATAGATCGAAATATATATACAGTGACTCTCTCAGGACACCTCCCATAAGCGGACACCTCTCATAACCGGACAGATTTCGAAGAACGGAATTAAATTTATGATTTTTCACTCCCCAAAGCGGATTCCAGACTGGCCGTAAGAGACCTAAAACAGTCCCTTGTGCATGCTGTGGTTAAGAAGGCGAGAAGAAGGTGAAGCAAAATTTTATTTTATGCGTAGAACTTAAAAGGTAAACAATAAAATACTATGCTGTTTCAGATGTTTGCGATGGATTCCTCATGGTTTTGATTTGCTTGACTCTACCATCACGAAGATCACGGACCTTTGTACGCTTGTAGAGTGTTCGACACAATTCTGAAATTTTTTACTTTTGGTCTTCCAAGTGTAAAGTTGTATTTTAAAAGCTTAAAAATACTTTCACCAGTATTAACATTGCTTTAAATTCAAAATACATACACAGAAAGAGAAGGTGAAAAATATACCATGCAAATTCGTGCGAAATGACAGATTGTTTTCTTTAGACATTACAAACTTTACAAAAACGGGGCGACTTTCCATTTTGACATCTCGATTTCGATGATTTTTTTTAGGGGTATGCATTGTATATAAAACCTATAGTACTATCATGGAGTCGTTTTTTTTTACGTTCGCCCTTCTCGTTAGGAGGCGCTGTAGTAGCCACAAATTTTCAGTGCAAAGGTTGAAGACACAGCTATTAGAGCGAGTGAGTTGTTTATTATTGATACTGACAACAATAATGAGAGTAAACGAGATGTTTGTAATATCATTTTTCGTCAAGGCAACGACAAGAATTGTGAGCAAGAAAATAGAAAAACTTGTTTGTATGTAGATGTGAGCTTGTTTGGTTGTGTTGGTTTCGGTTTAGTTGCATGAATTTACGAATAGATTTTTGCTTGCTTTTATAGCTAGGTATATTATGACCTACATTTGGGTATTTTGTTTTTTGTATTTTTTTTTTTAATTTTGGCGTAAAATAAATTATCAAAGCAAACGTTTCCGCTAGTAAATATTTCAATTCGGGAATTGTGTAGCAATGTTGCAATGTTTCTATACCCATTGTCGCAATAAACCGATACAAGGTATGCTCATCAACTGTGATGTCATCCTGCTGCAGGTGTACCTAGCTACATAGCTAGGTACATGGTTGTTAGTTTTTTGTTTCTTTTGAATTAAATTTAGGTAAAACTTTTATAATCGTTTTGTTAGGTATGTACCTACCTTTCTACCAATTATTTTTCCTGTTTTGTTAAGGACCAAAAACAATGCAAAAACAAATATTTAAGTCCTTTAGGAAAATCTTATTTTCCTCAAGAAATTTTCAAATAAATAAAATTGACTTTATATTAGTTAGGAGGTAGAAGAAAAGTTAACACTGCCATTATTAAAAGTAGGCACCTTATTAGAACAGTTTTTGGTTTACAGAGAGACCGAGAGCTGCTGAACGATTTGCTCAAGGTGTCTTATACCGCTCCAAATATTATGAGCATGGCTTTTGTACCAGTGCAAACATGCAATCAAATTGGTGCTAATACGCACCTTCAAAATGTAAAAAAGTTAGCAAATAAAAATCCAAAAATAATTCCATTGGTCTGGCAGTGTTACCGCTGGCCTAACACTATACCATTATGCACTTGGTAGTGCAAAAACAACAATAATAGTTTTTATAAAAAAAAATAAAAAAATGAATTTGGTGGCACAACAGCTCATGAAGAACTAGGGCCTAGTGACTTTCAACTCTGAACCATTCCTATGTGCGTGCCTGCAGGCAAGGGCGTACGCAGGATTTCGATTAGGGGGGCAAGCTTACATTCCATTTTATTTTTTTAAACAAATTATAATAATTAATGAAAAAACTAAAGGATATTTTTAGCTATTGTCTTAAGAAATCTTATTTGGCTCAGGCTAAGTGCCTATCTATTTTATATTTTTTCATTTAATTTTTTTTTTTTGTGTTCTCTCCATTTTATGGCTCTATCTGCTATCCAGCTTAAGGGCTTTTCTTATAAGGATTTAAAAACTACATTACATTACAAAAAGGGTTTTATACCGCTCCAATTTATCCAAACTAAATTCCATCAACATGGCAGCAATACCGCGGCTCTAACACCCCTATAATGCACTTTTAAAATGCAACAAAAAATAAAGTTTTTTTAACCGCTTCAAATTTTTTCATATATAATTATTATCTGTCCAAACATATGTAATTCCATTGGTCTGGCAGTGATTCCGAGAGCCTAACACTACAATCGGAGTATCGCATAAAAAAATTAAATGTAAGTCCTAGTATGTTACTAAATATTGTGATATACTATGTTGACCATCCGTCTCGGGTTTTCCGGGACTGTCCCGTATTTCTATAGCCTGTGCCGGTTTTTTTTTTTTAAGAAACGCTGGACGTACAACCTTTAAGGGTGTATACATATCTATGTATAAATGTACATAGGTACGCATAGTTCAAAAAATAACCTTCTCTGAAGTTTAACAAAAAATTAAAAAAAATTAATCTTTATTTGACTATAATCAGAATCAAGAAAATAATTATTCAAGTCTCTGAAATCAACAAAAAATCCTCATCCCATAGTTTTGTTTTTGTTCTGTATTTCAGTATGCGAAATATAATCTTCAGCATAGCTTCAAAAAATAATCGTCATTTCATTATAAACACAAAAAAAAAAAAAACAAAAACAATACCTCTGAATAAAAATATACATACATACATACATAAATACATACATTTTTTCCATGCCTTGTAAACAAATTTCAAAACTAAAAAGAATATTGGCAATCGTCGTTATGGATACCGATACAAACAGGAAAAATATAAAAAAAAAACAATAACAAATGTATGAGAGAATATAAAACTGTATAGCAATAGCTACTCACAAAAATAAGGCTTTTTTATATTTTCTTATACATTTTCTACCACACAAGCAGAACTTAATCCTGAAGAAAAAAAATTAGCACACTGCTCCTATGAATAGAATGGCAAAAAAATCTTTCCCCCTTGAACCCTCAATAAATTCGTTCGCAATGTTTTGCTTCTTCTTTTATTTCCATTTCCTTCATGTTATTATATTAATTGTTATTATATTATATTAAATTTATTTTACACTTTCCTTCTTGTTATTATATTCTATACAAAATCGTTCTTTTTTTTTCTCCCTCGAACTCTAACACATTTAGTATACAGTGTTCTCGTTCTTCTATTCAAGATACGAACCCTTCAAAAGTATTCAATAGAAAAAAAAGAGAAAATGTCGCGCTTCTCACTAGGTGCCGCCCTAATTATTTGTCAACGCGATAGTACTATAGATTTTATATACAATGGGGTATGTAGGCATCTCAATAGAACATTTTTTAAATATTAAGGTGAGGAAACCCCCCTAAACGCAATAAATAAATGTTTAAAATTTTCAAAATCGGGCATTTCTTTTTACCGATTTGCACTTTTTATATTCGGACTTTGGAAACGCGGATAGTCTCATTGGAAAGATAAACACTTAAAACACTAAATATCACAATTTTAAGGTGAGGAAACATTTATATGTATTTTTAATTAATTTTCAGAACTTTTTGTTTTGCAAACAAAGTTATTGGAAAAATATACTTCATTAAAAGCCGTGTTTTTTTGCAAGCACGGAGGAAATTGGTCGAAAAAAACGATATTGGGGATTACCGACGCCATCACAGAAAAACCATGGAGTTTCCATACAAACTATCGATAACATGTATGGAATTCATGCTGGTAACACAGTTTTTCTCCGTGCTTAAGTTAAATTCTCCGTACTTACCTAAACCCGAATGGGTTTAGTTGTTGCTCCATTTAGCACGTTAACTGTTAAGCACCGAGATCGTTTTTTTCATCCAATTCCAAATTTCGCGCGAAATTTAAAACTATTGTTCAAACTCATTTTCAAAATAATTTAAATATTTTTAATGAAATACAACAAGATTTTTTTAAAATTTTATTGAAGCCTGAGGTCCCCATAAACATACTTAATTGCGTTTATTAATTCCGCAAATGGATCTCTAAAATTTTTCCTTATATTCCGTCGCCATTGGTATTCAACCACCCAATAAGCGAAATTGTTGTTGTAATTATCGTTGTAAAACGCACGTTTCACCACACGCCATTGGGACTCTATCCTCTGCGTGTTGGTTCCGTCCTCGGCCACAAACAGTTTGTCGGGGTCGCTATGATAGACCTTTTTGTGAACAAAGCCATGTTCACTTAGGCAATCATAAGCCCCCCAGTAATCCGTGTGGATCGTCGTCCCAGGCAGGATGTGCTTTTTTATCAAAGGTATTAGTACCTTTAAATAAAAGATATATGTACTTTATTAAAATGTGAGTACGTATTATAATTTAACACTTTACCTCGGCACTTCGAATATTGTCTGGGCATACCTCCAGCCGAAGGTCTTCCGAACCATCCTCAATCATACCTAGGACCCAATGGCCATCCAATCGGCGCCCTATTATTAGTTCAAATTTATAATGAAATTCAAACAGTTCTAAAATAAAATTCAATAAAAAAGCATTACCTTTGCTGAATTTTCTTCGTCCAAATTTGCTCGCGTCGATTTGTACGACTCGACCAACGCCTCCAATTTTACCTTGATTCTCCTGGTTGTCCAAGAAAGAATCGACAATTACCTCTCGGCAGTAATTGTACCAATCCGATATCGTTCTGGACGACAGGCTCGAATGTGTCGAGGAAAAATCTTCTATACGTACCATTTCGTAAGAAAATTTTCTTCCGAAACAGTACATAAGGTAGAAAATTCTTGACACTGGTATTCGAGCCTGCTCGAACCAAGTGCCGGAAGCGCGAGCAATCCTCTTCTTCCCCCTACAAACTCCTTTGCCGCATTGGAAAAATCCAGGCCCACTCTCAGCGTTATAAAGTTGCATCTCGCAACGATGCAACCTGCATTTTTTTATCGAAGGCAGGAGGCCTAGCTCTTCGGCCAATTGCAATGCGGCGGCATCTGTTCTTACTCGGTCATAGAGCTTCACCAAGCTCCTGCAAAATTGTTTTATTAATATTTAAATACACTCATAATATTAGATTTATTTAAACTTACCACTGCAATTGCACTTCAACAGTGCTTAAAATCACTTTTGGTGTACCCGAACGATTATTTTCGGGATTTTCTTCCTCAGAACGCAAAGCAGCAGAAAACGAATCACTTGTTCCAGCCATTTTTCTAAAAAGTTCCCCATAATTCATAAATAATTTCCCTAACAATCGGGCTAAAGTCTGAAAATTCCGAATAAAAATCCCAGAAATCGCAAAAATAACAAAATATCCCAAAACCAATGTGTACATCTGGCAATACTAAGCATACAATGACATTTGACATATCATTACTGTCACGACAAGTGAAGTTCTTTCATCGCCATCTTGGTGTTTTTTATTTATTTTCCATGCATTTTGTATGGAAAAAGAGTAAAATTAATTAAAAATACTTACAAATATTTCCTCACCCTAAAATTGTGATATTTGATGTTTTTTAGGGAATATCTATCGAATAAGACTATCCGCGTGTCCAAATTCGGGATGTCGTAAAGGAAAGTTGAGCTGTTTTTTGACAGCAAAAGTGAGGAATCTCACTGAGGAATTACGTTCAGATTTCTGAGATTGCTGAGGTCTCTGAGATCTCAGTGAGCTTGAGAAACCTGAACTGGCTATTATTTCATCACAACATAAAGATCCTCCTTGGGGTTTTCACCTCGTCGTTGGTGAGGGGGCTTACGTTTGATACTCCAGCAATCCAGCTGCAATATCAAACAACTAAGAAAACCAAAACAAAGCAGAGATGTCAATCTAAAATAAGTATGGATAAAAGTAATAAAAACAATAAAAAAACGAACGGGGATATACTTTCAAGAGTCGGCAGAAGGCACGGCTGCCAGTGACAAAAGAAATCCATACCCCAACAAATAAAGCCAAGGACGGCATTCCTGTCTGTAGCAGTGATGTCAATGAAGTAGATAAGGCTCTCACCGAGGGCCTTATGGACTTCCCGGTCTCTGAGGATAATTCCGCTGGGGCTGGAGAGAGTGATGGCGTCGGATGAGGAAAACCAACTCCTCGAAGATGACCATCAATCCTTCAACAGTCCGGACAGCTCAGACGCAGATGTCACTGTGGCCGAAAACCCTGCCATAGGACAGAGGAAAGAAGTCCCAATAGATGTAGATATGGCCGAAACCCTGACGCTGTCGGGAACCAAAACAACTTCGACTCCCAAAGAGACTGTTTCCGGTGAACCGACTAAAGACTGTGCGGATGCTGCAGGTTGCTCTAGCACCTTGCGGCCTACCACCTCCGAAGATCGATGCTCGCATGGGCCAAACCCGATCAAGGAGAAACTGGTGGATCCAAAAAAACAGAACAAGGAAGGGAATCTGGATCCAGATTCCAGTAAATCTTTGTGATTGGAAACGATTAAGCTGGGCCCAAAAGCTTGATGCCAAAAACTAGCCCAAAATCGTAATTAAATCCGAAGACAATACATCGGAAAAATCTAAGAATAAAAACATGGGTGCCTCCTCTAAAGCGACGAAAGACAGCAACCCACGAGTGAGACCAATCTCTGAAACTGATTCTTAGCGGTCCAAAACACTCGAGGGTTGATACGGCTGGTCCAAGTAGTCCATTGAAGAGAAACAGGCACAACGACTCGACTCCTCCTTCGTTAACAGCCAATTAGAAGACTAAGACGGCAGCTACCGCAGGTACACTGGCCGACTTTGAGCAAGAGTGCCTTCAGGTGGCCATTACCAAAGAAAAGAGCTCTGAAGGCGGCTCAGCGATGAGCAGTGAGCTAAAGTGGATGAAACGCTTCTCGACCGTGTAAACGATGAGGTGCTTTCCTCCACCAATCTAAGCAAGATTCGGGCCATTGTCAACGTTCAAGGGGTACAAAATTCCCACTTGCCGTGATGAATATACCCTCAACTGGCTTAATAAAAAAATTGATGACATGAAAAATCTACTTGAAGGGGTAACTCTGAAAGTAACATTCAAAAAAGACCTCCCAACCAGACCTAAAGTCCGAATTAACATTCCGGGCCCTCGCATGACGAAGAAAAGGTTCAAACAACATCTTCACAAAGGATAATCTCCGCTGCGACACATCCTCGCAAACAAAATCTTCTCAAAGACACATCTCCGCTGCGACACATCCTCGCAAACACAATCTTCGATGTGATTGATGAAAGCAAGTCAGTTGACGGAGGTATTTTTTCGCTGGGCTTTTAAACTGGCAACAATTAGGTAAAATGATGTGGTATAGCAATGGGGTGTTCAAAGTTAAGTTGAACGCGAGTGGAGTAAAAAATAAAACTTACGACTGGATCGCACAAACTTGCTCTTGTAGTAAAAGTTTCTTCGAATTTTAAAGATTGAGTGTATTAAAAGTAAATAATTTTTTTATGGGAGCCTTAATTAAATAAATTTATTAAAAAAGTCTTCTTAAATTGTTTTGAGAGCTAAAAAAAGTAGACCATCTGATTTTTTTTAACTTATCTTAGTTTTGGAGAAAAAAAATTTAAAGTCGTAGGAGCGGTTTTTTTTTAAATTAATTTTTTATATATAAAATTTTTAAGAATAAAAATTGGTGTAATTTTTTAGTATTTATTTATGTTGAATGTAAAATTAAATTTCGAAAAAAATTATCTACCCGTTTTTGAAATATCGAATTTTCAAAAAAAAAAATTGAAATTTTTTTTTTAAATCCTAAATTTGCTTTTTTGAAAATTTTTATATGCAGTATGATTTCAACTTTTTATAAAAAATTAATTTAAATCGGGTGCACACATAATGAGATAGTCAAAAATAAAGAAAATGGTTCTATGAGAGGTACTGTTAATAATGGTTAACTGTAAATTTAGTTTTTGACGGATCGTAGACCATACTAATATTAGTATATAGAACAATTTTAATCAAAATCGTAGGAGTCGTTTTTTTACATTTATATGGAAGGTATCGTTAATTTTGAATGTAAGAAAAATTTTTGTTCAGAATATTTATAGATAATGTTAAAAAACCGCGTGTTACCAAGTTTCATAAAAATCAATCAAGTCGTTTTCGAAATATTTGGTTTTCAAAAAAAAATTTGGAAACATTTTTTAAAAATAAAAAAAAAAAAATCAAAATTTTGTATACAATACTATTTAAATTTTTTGGAAGATTCTCCATAAAAAAAATAATCAAAATCAGTCTAATCCTCTTCGAGAAAAACGAAAAAAAAAAGGTAGCATATAATTAATAAAATTTATTGATTTTTTTTAGAAAAATCAGTCGGACCATTTTTGAGAAAAAAAAGATTTTCAAAAAATGCTAAAAAAAATTATATGGCAGGAACCGCTATTTTTGGTCCTAAAAAGAAAATGAAAAAACGTGTCGGGGGAATGTCCCAAAAACACTTTATACCAAGTTTAATTGAAATCGGCCAATGGGTTCAGGCTGTAGGCGGTTCCACAGACAGACAGACGGACGGAATTGCGAGACCCACATTTCTCGTCTTCCCTATCATCGTAAAGTTTGATCAAAATATCGAGTCGAATCCAGAACTTGCCATATAGTACCTATAAAAAAAAAATATTTTCAATACAGGGTGATTCATAAAAATGTCAACGTCGTTGTTTCTTGACCGATTTCGATGAAACTAACATAGCTAATAGCTGTCCTAGAGTTATAAACAAAAAGAAATTATTATTTTATATTAAAAGAACAATATTCTTATTCTCATATAAATATTTTATTTGTCTAAAGAACGTTTTCAAGAAATACTTTTCTCATCTTCAGGTTGATAGCGAGATGAAAATAATATTTTTAATTTCACATATAAATCAAAGAATATGATTAATTTAAAAATGTTTTTGTTAATTTAAATTATAAGTTACTTTTATGATAGGTATCTGCGGAATGCAGATTATTTAACTAACAAAAAAGAAGAAAGTCGAATAAATGCGTTTAGAATTTTATCTCAAATATGTTTTTTTATGGTAATGGTTTTATGAATTTATGCAATGAATAGCGTTCAAACATTTTATTTTTATTAACATTTTTTGTACGATATATTATGTACATTTCCTCATATGCATTAAGTAATTTTGGTTGATTTATTTGTTTTAATAATCGAAATCCTGCCAGATTGTGATTTTTAATTATCATATGATCGGTTGACATCATTGGGAGAACGAAGCGAGCTGTTACCGGCGCGTTTGCAAGTATTGAATCGGAGGCGGCGAAAATGGGTTTGGCTGTTAATGAGGACAAGACGAAGTATATGCTATCATCGAGAAAGGAATCTCAACATCGTCGGCTCGGGCAAAACGTCACGATGGATAGATACAACTTCGAAGTCGTCAAGGACTTTGTCTACCTGGGCTCCACTGTAACATCGCAAAATGACATCAGCGCAGAGATCAAACGAAGAATTACTCTTGCCAATCGCTGTTTCTTCGGGCTAAGAAGGCATCTAAGTAATAAAGCCCTCTCTCAGAGAACCAAGGAGACCTTATATAAGACCCTAATCATCCCGGTCCTGCTATATGGGGCAGAGGCATGGACCCTGTCAAAAACGGATGAGAATCTGCTTGGGTGCTTTGAAAGGAAGATTCTTCGGGTGATTTTCGGTCCAGTCTGTATCGATGGAGTATGGAGGAGAAGATTTAATAACGAGCTTTACGGGCTTTACAGCGACGTCGACCTGGTCAAGAAGCTGAAAATTCAGCGGCTGAGATGGCTGGGACACGTGGAGCGTATGGACACCAACGCACCAGCCCGACGAGTCTTCGAATCTACCCCTGACGGTCTGCGCAGCAGAGGAAGACCCCACACAAGTGGAAAACGACCTCAACCAACTTGGAGTGCGTAACTGGAGGCAGCTAGCTAGGGACCGAGCTGGCTGGAGGGGCTTGTTGGTTGAGGCCGTAGTCCATCCTGGGCTGTGAGCGCCATCTAAAGTAAAGTAAAGTAAGTAAGTATGATCGGTTAATGCTCTGGATTGAATTGATTTAGTGTTTTAGCTATTCTTCTCGTTTGACCAGTATACATTTCATCACAATCTTGACAAATAACAGAATTAATTCCAGAATTGTCAAGCGTATCAGTTTTTTCATTTATTGTCCCAATTATTGTTTTAATTTTATTACCAGTACTATTTGGATATATTTTTAATGAATAGAGTGTTGAATCTCTCATTAAAGAAAAGAATAAGCCAATCCTTTAGTATATGTACTGCCCATGAAATGTTAAATTTTTTTATTCTTTTTTATCTTTATGCTTTTTTCATAAAGATTCTATTATTCTTGTACTTTAACCATTGACTTTTGCTATTCTATGAATAGTTGCAATTTCGTTTAATTAACAGCACGGTAGAAATAAGAGTTCAAAGCTGCAAATTTTGTTTAAATTTGATGAAAGGCATCTGCCAGTGTTTGTCGGCTTACGATATATATCAAACTCAATATGATTGTCAATTCTTTTTACCATAAGATCTAAAAATGGTAAACAAAAATTTACTTCTGTTCCAAAAGTAAATCTTATTATTCCTTTCATAACATTGTTCAAAAAATTGAGAAAAATATGAATACAAATATAATGTTTGAACGCTCTTCATTGCATAAATTCTTAAAACCATTACCATCTAAAAACATATTTGAGACACAATTTTAAACGCATTTATTCGACTTTCTTCTTTTGTGTAAGTGTTAAAATCATAAAATAATCTACAGATACCTATCATAAGAGTTACTTATAATTAAAATTAACAAAAACATTTTTAAATTAAGCATATTTTTTGATTTATGTATATGTGAAATTAAAAATATTGTTTTCATCTCGCTATTAACCCGAAGATGAGAAAAGTATTTCTTGAAAACGTTCTTTAGACAAATAAAATATTTATATGAGAATAAGAATATTGTTCTTTTAATACCAAATAATAATTTCTTTTTGTTCATAACTCTAGTTCATCTATTAGCTATGTTAGTTTCATCGAAATCGGTCAAGAAACAACGAAGTTGACATTTTTATAAAGCACCCTGTATTGAAAATAATTTTTTTTTCATAACTCTATCAGCTATAGCAATATCAGTTTCATCGCCTTATTTTTATATTTTTTATTCCACTCGCGTTCAACTTAACTTTTAACACCCCATTGCTATACTACATCAGTTTACCTAATTGTTGCCAGTTTAAAACCCAGCGAAAAAATACCACGGTCAACTGACTTGCTTTCATCAATCACATCGAAGATTTTGTCGCAGCGGAGATTATGCTTTGTGAAGATGTTGTTTACGGGGATGTGTCGGTGCGGAGATTTGGTTGTGCAATGATTTTTCTTGCGAGAATGTGTCGTGCGGAGATTTTGTTTGCGGAGATTAGTCGGGTTCCCATAGATCCTCCTACCATAAATGGGACACCGCTCCATATCAATGGTACGGCCAAATATGTTGGTTTGGTAATAGGCCGTAAACTGAACTGGAAAGAAAACTTTAAAGAGAGAGAAAAGAAAGCTTCTATAGCATTCTATACTTGCTGTCGAATTTTTGGTAAACGATGGGGCCCCAGCCCCAAAATCATCTATTGGATGTACACAGCCATAATAAGGCCAATCTTGACATATGCATGTTTGGTTTTGAGGCCAACCCTAGACAAGGCAATCAATCTTAAAACCATGACAAAAATTCAAAGGTTAGGTTGTATTGGTGCAACTAGTGCCATGAAAACCACACCAACATCAGCCCTGGAAGCATTCCTTTCACTAGCCCCACTAGATCTCTTTACAAAGGAATTGGCGGGCAAAAGTTCTTTACGACTAAAACAGGTGCAATAATTGGAAAGGGGGCCACTTCCGGCACAGTACGATTTCGAACTTTATTGACAAAGCATTCAAACAGACTACACAATGCCGAGCATTGACTTCAAACCAGTGGCCCTAACAGAGATCCCCTCAAGGGACCTCTGGACGGAAAACCGGGTCATAAACGAAGATCATGTCTCGGTATTCACGGTCGGCTCAAAGACGGATAAGGGGGTAGGGTCAGGTATCTTTTCAGACAATCAACCCCTAAATATATCAATAAAGCTTCCTTACTTCTGCAATGTTTTTCAAGAGGAAGTGCTTGCAGTTTGTGAAGTCGCAAGGAGTCTTGCCACATTCGAATTAGTAAACAGGAATATCGACTTCTTTAGTGACAGTCAGGCGGCGATTAAAGCTATATCCTCCATCGTCACAAAGTCTAAACTGGTAAATCGTTGTCGTAACGAGCTAAGATCACTCAGCGCAACAAATACAGTTACCCTTCGATGGGTCCCAGGACACTGTGACCTACGCGGGATTGAAAAGGCAGACGAATTGGCCAAGAACGGATCATCTCTTGACCCCAGCCAAACATATTCCACAGTATTTATGCCACTAAAACAGGAAAAAAGTAGAATTCACAGTAGTTTCCTGCAAGCCACAAACGACAGATGGTCAGCAATTGATACCTGTCGGGTGTCGAGGAATCTATGGCCGGAAATCTCTAGGCAAAAAACAGATTACCTTCTCAAGCTAAGCAGACCTCAACAGTCACTCTTGGAGGGAATCCTAACGGGTCACAACATAATGGGAACCCACATGAGGAGAATTGATATCACCACATCTGATTTATGCAGGTGTCAGGATGAAGAGGCGGAAGTGGGCTCCTATCACTCCGTGCGTTCAACCTATATCTGAAATTTCAGATTTCTGAATTCTTGGAGCTTCTGATTGGCCAGCTGTCATAAAAAGTTAGATGACTTTTAGTTACTGGCCAATCAGAAGCTCCAAAAATTCAGAAATCTGAAAGTTCAGATGTAGGTTGAACGCACGCTTTCTTTGTGAATGCCCTAGCCTAGAAAGAGCCAAGAAGACAGCCCACGGAGAATACTTTTTTGACGAATTGCGCGATATCGCGTGTTTGTCACTAAGAAACATTTTGAAATTCGTTCAGAACTCAAAATGGTTCAGGGAGGCTCCCATACGTACACCTAACCCCTAATTTCCACTAACTCCTCTCCTTACTCGTCCTTAAACCTATCTCACCTTTCCAAAATAATTAAATATCATACATTTCTTGAATTTTTATTTTCTTTCCCATTCAATATTATGAAGGGCGTGGAAATAATTTGATAATAAACTATGAACATACCTTCTAAAATATATATCCCTTTTGTTTTATAGTTTCACGTTCTTTCACAAAAAAAATGTCCTTGGAGTCCGATTCCGATAACTTCCAACTTTTTCAATTAAAATTTTATTTACATACCTACATATTTTAAACATCAGTGGGTATGGGATATGGGTATTTTAATCAAAGATACTGAAGGTATGAATGTGAATATGAATCCTCGGCTGCCACTTGAGTTCCCCAACAAGCTGTATCAGATAAAAAATGAGAAAGGATGAATGGGATGAATGGCCGTATAAACTCACACATTCACAGTTCTTGGCCATGCTACTGCTCTATTGTCGGATTTCACATTTTTCAAAATTAAATTACAAATACAACAATGTAAACAAATAGATTTTTAAGGGTGAAACGTATGATTCATATCTTTATATTCTTATCTTTGGTCAAGAAGGATCGGGAAAACGTAAACGTAACATAAAGCGAGTTATATAGAGTCTACATGAGCCATTTAATGGGTTATAAAAATAGAACTCAATTACTACATTTATATTCAGGATCGAGAGTTCGATTTGGATTAGGGTTGGATTTTCGACCCAGGTTTTTCGTTCATAGATTTGAGAGCTCGATATTGAGTTGAATTAAAATGGTGATGAGATTGAGATGACAAATGGTGTTTCTCAAGTTAACTCCACAACCCAGGTTTTTTAGCACAAATTTCGTCTCGACTGCGCTCCTGAAGTGAGAACGATTTGCGCAAAGCATTTCATACATACCGCTGCAAATTTGTGGGCATGCCACTATTATGATTGAGGAACAATCAAAATTAAAAATGTGCTCGTGTGGTCTCAGGGTTAGACAGCGTAATTGACTGTCTAAAGTCTTAACTACATTGGCCACTTTTTGCAAAATAACAAAAGTAAAAATATTTTTTTTCCCGCTAGTGCAGTTGTTTTGTGAAAAAAATGTATACAATTCTTTTTAAACCAAAATTTAAGCTTTCTGCATCATTTTTATAAGTTTTCCTGTGAGAACACTATCCCAAAATGAGTTTGAAAATGTTCACTTTTGTACTTTTTCACTTTTTTGGCTTTATTCCTGAACAACATCCGTTACATCCACAAAAAGTCACTGTTTGGTGTGCTCTTAGGCAGAGGGAATCATTGGTCCATATTTCTTCAAAAATGAAGCCGGCCCTAATGTTACAGTCAATGGGGAACGCTATAGAGCCATGAATTGGAGGATGTTGATGAGGACGACCTTTGGTTTCAACAAGACGGCGCTACATGCCATACAGCCAACGAAACAATCAATTTATTGAAGGGAACTTTTGGTGAGCGCATTATCTCGCGTCATGGGCCTGTGGCGTAACCGCCAAGATCGTACGATTTAACACCGCTGGACTATTTTTTGTGGGGTTATGTGAGGTCGCTTGTCTACGCAGATACGCCCGAGACGATTGACGCCTTGGAAGAGAATATTCGGCGCGTTATTGCTGACATACGGCTCCAATTGCTGCAAAATGTGATCGAAAATTGGGCCTCTCGGCTGGAATTTATTGGATCCAGCCACTTGCCCGAAATCATTTTTAAAACATAATGGAAAACCCTTCTCTATAATAAAGCTAAATTCTTGGCCATAACATTAAATTATATGCGTTTTATTTTTTCTTGAAAACCACACATCTAAACAAAACACCCGTTATATCTAAATGAGCTTTAATCCACAAAAATTGGGTAATGTCCCGTTGCTAAAACTTTCGTATAAGTTCATTTAAATTGTATCCGATTTGGGATTTTTATTATGCGCTTCCATCGTTTAGTAGATAGTTTCTGTGGCAGCGATTTCTAATCGTGCGAGTAAGCGAGATCATGCGATTGATTGTTTAAGCGAATTCGCGCGAAGGGAATGCACATGCACAGCTTTAAATGGCTAGATGAAGCGATCGATCAACCGTTGCACAAAAGTGAATATAGTACCTACTCTAAAAACTAGTGTTCTACGTGTTCTAGTACATATGCCTTTACTTTTGTGACTAAAGGCGTGTTTTTTTTTGCAAGCACAGATGAATTTGGTTGAAAAAAACGACATCGGGGACTACCGACTCCATCACAGAAAAATCATGGAGTTTTCAAACAAACTATCGATAACATGTATGGAATTCATGTCGGTAACACAATTTTTCTCCGTGCTTAAGTTAAGCACCGAAAATTCTCCGTGCTTTGGTGCGTTCTTTTATGTTACTGTGGTTAACTATAGTTAACTTCGGTCGTTCCTTTAATTCAGAAAAGTTACTTCGAGTAACTTTATGACGTCATAAAATCGTTCCTAAAGGTGCCATGACATAAGGCCATGAGACATAAGGCCATATTTTGAAATATGGTTATATGACGCTTTTACAATGTGACATAAGGGTATATTCGAACAAATGGCCTTGTGACGCTTACATAAAGTGACGTAAGGCCATTATGGCCTTGTGTCACTTTCAGTTGCACATAATTCTTATTTACGCTTTGAGTGAAATAAAATTCAAATGGGGTGTGAAAATTAAAAATTCGCCCGAATTTTAAATTTTCACACCCCAAATTGATCTTCTTTTTCGGCAATTTTTTTTCCGCTACGCTTTGAGTGAAATAAAATTCAAATGGGGTGTGAAAATTAAAAATTCGCGCGAATTTTAAATTCGGCAAATTTTTTTTCCACTAAGCTTTGAGTGAAGTAAAATTCAAATGCAACCCCTATAGCGGAAAAGAATTCTGCCGAAGCGAAGATCAATTTGGGGTGTGAAAATTTAAAATTCGCGCGAATTTTTAATTTTCATACCCCAAATTGATCTTCGCTTCGGCAAATTTTGTTTCCACTACGCTTTGAGTGAAGTAAAATTCGAACACACAGTTTGATGTGAGATGTTCACGTGGATAAATCTCAAGGATTATGAATAGTGTTTTGAATTTCTTAAAATAGCGTATCGAGAAAAATGTTTGGCCTAGGGAAAATAAAAAAAATCGATAGATTTTTGCTTGAATCTTATTTACTGTTATAAGTTCTAATTCCCATTATTATAATTTGAACTGTTGGCGTTAGAAAATACTGCAAGGAAAAGCTACGTCCAACAAAACTGTCAAAAACAAAATTATTTTTTTTTTCATACCGCGAGTATCAAAATTTCTTTAATATGGTATTATGCCACCTAAATAAAATGTCAAGTTGCCATATTTAGATAGGCTTTAAGTCGCAAAAAATATGGCACTATGACATTTCACCAAAGTGTCAAAAGGCAATCCGTTCAAATATGGTCTAATGTCACTTTACGAAAGCGTCATAAAACCATATTCCGAAATATGGCCTTATGACGCATGGCCTTATGACACGGCACCTTCCTAAATTCCAAAGTAAAAGTGTCAAAAAGTAACTTTTTGTAACTTTTTGCAACTCATCTCCTCGATATGAATTGAAATAGTTGATCTGTCAAACACAGCTGAAATGCAATGGTGGATGTTTTGTTTACTTTTTTCCCCATTTGATTTGAATTGTTTTCAATATTTAAAATATGTTTTTATCAATTTATTCGATTTTTTGTTGTCGAGTTTGATTTTTGGAATAGTTTTCTTTTATTTTCTGATGCATTTTCTTTCTGTCGGCATTTTCTTCTTTATATTTGGTTAATTTTTCATCAAAAAATTCTGTGCCATAAAATTGCACTTATTTCTGTTCGATTTATACAAAACTGAATGGAAAGAAATTTATTTCGTAAATAGTAAACATGTTATTTTGAATTCCTGAAAATTATTTTTGCAATAAATTTAATGCAATCATATTTTTTCTTGATTATCTTGATTGACATCGTTTTTTTTTTTTTCATACAATTCCCTTTTGGCTTGCAAAAAACACGGCTTAAATGTATTACATTCATTTTTGCTCAAAAATCGCCTTAAATCGCTTATTGTGTAGGCAACTCGCTTTATTCGCTTACTCGCGGTGGTAAAAATCGCTGGCATCGAAACCACAGCATAGAAAACACATCTAATTTAAATAATAAAACGCGACTATTGTTTATTTCGTCTGGAAATGTTTGTAATCCGAAAATCATCAATGTCCAATGGAAGTGGAATGTTTTTTCAGCGAATTTTAATATGTACTTACTTATATCTTCTTAGAATGTGTTGATTAAATAAATCCAACCAAAAGAGAGGAATAAAACCAAATGAATTTTATTAAAATAAATACGTCAGACTTTATTACTATTATTAAAAACGTTCTTCCAAGCATAACATACATAGGTCATTATTATAAAGTATTTAGCTAACATATCTGTAAAACAACGAATTAAAAAAGAAAAATTTACTTTGTGAAATAATTTCTTTGAATAGACTACTTTTTAAAAGGTAATAATCAGCTTTTTTAATGAGTCATATACAAAATAATTTATTACTATAAAAAAAATAATAAAAAAAAACAATAAGTTGCTTCTTAGACTTTCTAAAATGTTTAATTTTTAAGACTAAATAACTTATTTTTTTTTGGATAAATTTTTTTTTTTTTTTTTTAATTGGCAATATGGAAATAATTTAATAATTTTGCTTTACTCTTCTATATAAAATATTTTTTGATTTTTTATAAAATAACAAATTTGGATCTTAAAAAATGTTTAAAAATTGTCAATACAAACACCGATTACAAAAAAAAAAATATTTTTATTAAAATTTTGCCATTAATTATAATTTTAATAAGAATTTTGTTCCAAATGAATATGAATTAAGAACTGCTCATTTTGTACAATTTTTTAAAATAAAAAAAAAAAAAATAAACGAATCTTGTCAAATATGCTACGAAATAAAATTGGACCTGCGGGATCTATTTATACGACTGATAAATTGGCAGTATTTCTGGCGGCGGAGGGGGGAGGGGAAATCGGGTGAGGGGTAGGAGATAAGGGTGTAGGTCAGTGGTGATCGTCGTGTCTAATCAGTATCGGAAATTGTATTATATATACGAATTTTTAATACGATAGACGACTCGTGCTGGCTGAGTGTTACTTTGTTAGATGAAAAATGAGAAGGGGGTTGCGTTAATGGATGTTGATGCGGGCCGAGGGCGTTGAGGGATTTTGCCAAAAAAAAAAAAATTGTGTTGTGTTGTGGTGACGGCGGCGGCGGCGGGGCGTAGGGTGATTTGATCTGATGATGGATAATAGAGGGATGTTTCGAGGCGTTGGCGGTACGTCATGTCTCATATCTACTCAGTATTGAAAATTTTATTATACGAATTTTGTTTTATTCGTGAAATTGGTTCATGAATCAATAATTGGTTTATCTCGAGAAGATGTTTGAACTAAACATTAACTGCCTTATTCATAAACAAAGATTGGTTATTTCAGCTCTTGTGTTCAGGGAAACTACACCATGGAATAAGAATTTTCCGGACTCAAAATAAAGGCGATTGCTTACTGCTTCATTTGAGTCTAGAAAATTCTTATTCCTTGTTGTAGTTTCCTTGAACACAAGAGCTGAAATAACCAATTTTTGTTTATGATTAAGCAGTAAGTTAAAGGTGAAGCCAGAAAATTCATCATATACTTACTGAATTATGATGTAGCATGAAGTATGCCTAAGCAGATATTCAAAAATCGAATTTTCACACCTTTGGTTGACGGACTTCTTGACCAGCCAACAAACTAAAGCTGGCCATTCACGATCGAGCCAAATAGCTCGGTGCCAATTGGACTGGTGGATTTATAATCTGCTGAAAGTCCAAATGGCTTGGCAGAACCCATTCCCATGATTCGATTTGGCTTGGCTGAGACATTCGACTCTATCGTGTATGGCAAGCTTAATAGCGAGTCGGCAGCCTCAGTAAAAAAAAAACTTTTGAATATAACAAGTGAGTGCATGCATGTCAGTGTCCATTCATAACAAGAGTGATTATAACGAAACTGGAATGAGACACCCTTAAGCAGTATGAATAAGGTGTGCAGAAAACGAAGGAAGTCTAGAGCTTAGATGACGTTCTATACAGCAGCAGTATCAAATCAAGCGCTTGGGGCAGTGAAAGTTAAATGCAGTGTAAACAACAACTTCCAGAAAAATTATTAAACGATCAAACGAAAAAAAGTGATGCAAATTGACAATGTTAAGTTCGTGGATTGAATTGGATTGGATTGAACTGGATTGGATTGTATTGGATTGGATTGGATTGGATTGGATTGGATTGGATTGGATTGGAGCTACCGAAGGCACTTGATTTGTCGCCATGATTAATGAAAGAATAGTTACCACATTTTTGTACTTATCTAAAAATTAACTACAATTTATTCTGTCATCATTCAGATAACAAACGATCGATATGTGGAACTTGGATCATTGAGGACTTTGTCAAGGCTTTATAAAATCGATATAAGCTTATGAACATAAAATAAATAAGGAAATATGATTTAGTTCAGTACAATAAGGAATATCAAATTCAAAAGCACTTTTTAATTTCATAATGAACAATGAACATGTTCTTAAAAATTAAGCAAGAAGCTTCTGGTTGACCTATGTAGAAACTACTGTAAGGCTAAGCACGCACTTGCGATTTCGATCTCGCGATCGCGACTATTTAGTCGCACGAAATAGATCAAATGAGTTTCAATGTGAGTGACCGCATTTGCGACCGAGAAATCGCGACTGAAATTTGTTCCATTTTTCGAGCGACGTAATTGTCGCAAATTAAAATGAAACAAATGCAATTACATGTTTGTGACCGCGCTTGCGATTTAAATTTCTTCTATTTAAAAATCGTAGTCGGTGAAAGAAATAAACATGCACGCACTTGCGATTGTCAGTCGCGCGATTTTACAGTCGCAAGAAATGAAACACATGGTTTTAAATGTGAGTGCACGCACATGCGACTGTAAAATCGCGATGCTTAAAAAAATGAAACAGGTTCCATTTTTAGAGCGATTTTTCAGTCGCAACGACTTTAAATCGCAAGTGCGTGCACAGCCATTAAAGTTAGCATCTCAGTTCTGTACTGTTTCGTAAGCTACGTTTAGTAATCGGCCCTATCAAGGTAACCGTCGGAGCGGTTCGATTTCCTACGAATCAGAGACATTTTGCTTCGAGGTAGTTCTCCGACATTTTGCTTCGAGGTAGTTCTCCGACAAGCAAAATATCTCCGATTCGTAGGAAATCGGAGAGAGTTCCGCTCCGACGGTTACCTCGATAGGGCCAAATGTGTGATGTGGTTGCCACTAGGCAATTTTAAGTTGCCCGGAGTTGCCGGCAACAGAAAGCAACAAAAGTTGTTTGCCATCACCCACTAGGTAATTTCCGAGCAATTTTTGGGTTGATTATTTGCAATTGAAATGTTAAATTGACCTTGTATTTTGGATCAGCGTCAGTACAAATAAAACTTAGTTTTGGCCAAGCTTCTCATTTGGCCAAAATATTGGAAAATTCCCAAAAGTTGCTTGAAGTTGTTTGGAAATTGCGTAGTGGGCGAAGGTAAGCAACAAAAAGTTGCCGGGAAGAAAGTTCCGTGAGCAACTCCGAGCAACAAAAAGTTGCCTAGTGGGCGTTCTCCCATATAAGCTAATGTTGGATCCGGAGCAACAAAAAATTGCTGAGGCGAGCAACAAAAAGTTGCCTAGTGGGCGATGAAGATAAGACACATTTTTGATAACCTTCAAACCGAAAAAATAAATATTTAAAAAGGAATGTTTCTGCTATATTTTATTTTCATGCCAAGTACTGCAGTTTAGAATATTTTATAATAAAGTCAAATGCAATAACAAAATATATGAATTGGAAAACATTTGCTTTAAATATAAAATATTTTATTAAAACTTTAATAAAAAAATCTCGATATTCTTGAATTTTAATTCAGTATCAATCAAACACAAGAGTGTGCAACTTAAAAGTTAAAACTTTAACAATAAGTTTCGTCAATTCTATAGGAAAAATAAAAAAAAAAAAAAAGGAAAACTATTAAGAGCCGACTGAAAAACAATCGTTAGGGCCAAACGGGTGAACACACAATACGGAAAACAGATTCTACTGGAACTGGAGTTTTTTTTCCGTGTTCCTACCGAAGCGGTGTGTATACCAATTTAGTGACTAGGACATCAATGGAACTATCCAAATTGTCCTTTGATGTTGTAGAACCTTACGGGAAAACTTTCATAATTGACTTCCATGAGAAGGTGCCTAACAAAAAGACCCAGTGGAGCTAAAGAAAAATTAATTAAATAAAAAACAAAAAAGTTTTCAATATTATGTTGTTGATTTTTTTTGCTTTATGTATTTGTGTATGTGAAATGAATTCACTTTTCCTTGTTCTACTTCTAAATTTGAGTCGATCCAAATACTGAGCGATACTGAAAAAAAAATCAAATCGCTTGATTTAAAGGGTCGGAAAATTGATTTCAAAATAAAATCCATACTACGTATGGTGAACTCAGCAGCGGGCAGCAACCAGCACACAGCGGCCAATCGAAACATGAGCAGTGGCAACACTATTCATTGACAGGAGAAGGAGATTTGATGTCAGAGGCAATGTGCTTTCATCTTCTTAACAATTTCGCCATTCGTTTTTCCGTCTTCAACCTAACCAGCCACTACCTGATTCGCCTTCAGCGAACCAAACTAATTTAATTACCTTTTATAATATTTAATATATAAAATAAAGTTTTATTTAGTTTTATTAGAGGAAATCTTTTTCTTAATTTTTAATAGATAATCCGCCTCTAAAGTGGTGACCCCGACGTAGAAACAACAATCAACTTTTAATGAACGAGAGCACAGTAGGCAAACCAACGCAAAAGATGCCAAACGATCAACCTCCAAACACTTCAGTTCACGTAGCAACACAATCTGAACTGGCGGGAGTGTCTGTTAAAGTACCCCCTTTCTGGAAAGAAAAACCTGAGCTATGGTTTATTCAGGTAGAGTCGCAGTTTTTCATGGCACGTGTTAGCTCGGATATCAGCAAATATCACACCGTTGTCGCAGCGATAAAAAGCAGTGTTTTGAGTCAAGTGAGTGATGTTTTGCTAAACCCTCCGGCCGAAGAAAAATACGAAACCCTAAAGAAAAAGCTCATCTCACGATTCAATGACTCAGACCATCACCGGTTGCGAAAGCTGCTGCAGGAGATTGAGTTGGGCGATCGAAAGCCATCCCAATTATTACGAGAGATGCGAGACTTAGCTGGTTCTAAAATGGATGAGGAATTGTTGAAGTCACTTTGGTTGCAACGACTACCTACAAACATGCGTTCCATTATTTCTGTAAGTACTGGAGATCTCAATAAATTAATGAAGAACAAATTTCATGGATAAGGGAAGCTATAAGTGATATCATGAAACATGCATTAACAGCTCTTAACCCCTCAGATAAATTAGGAATTACCTACATTTTGCTGAAAGAGTTTTACTACGGAACGAGGATATGGATGGATAAAAATTTCAAGATTGTTCAACACTGAAATTCAGCGAAGTATGGGAAATGATATCAAAAATGTTCCAAAGCAATTCAGAGGGTCTGAGCAGATGAGCAGATGATTTTTCTATGAAAATAACATCTGTGAAGCTTCCTCCAGTAATATAAAAAACCATAAGCAATTATGTTTAAGGCAATTGAAGAGGAAAGCGTTAAACACATCAAAAATAAAGATAGTTTGTGTCTACACCATGCTTTAGTTATGGGCAAGGCATAATGCGGACAAAGAAACTATAAAAAAGAAAGTCAAGCAAAACACCGTAAAACTTCAAACTCAAAGAACATTAGAGTGAAGGCTGTTTCACAATGCGACGAGAAAACTAGACGTCAGCGTGACGAGATCTCTTCGCAGTTGTTCTCTCTTAAAAACGAGTTTCAAATAACGAAACAGTACATAATAAAGTATTTCTCGTCGTCACGTTGCGTCTTTTTTTCAATTTTTCGAACTTTATGACGTGACGAGACGACGAGAAATGCTTGATTATGTATTATTTCACTGCTTAAAATTCTTTTTTAAGAGAGAGATACTGCGAAGAGATCTCGTCACGCTGACGTCTCGTTTTCTCGTCGCATTTTGAAACAGCCTTGAAGATTTGCATGGACGTCAACGACCCTGCCCTCATTGCCAAAGTACAACAAATTATTCCAAGAGTTAGAGGAAAAATTATGTTTCTACAATCATAAAGCCTGCAGCTCGACAGGTTTATGTCTTTTATGTTTAAAAACATATGGAGCAAAGTGTCAGAATATCTGTACCAAGTGATTTTGCAAACTCTGCAGTGAGGCACGTGGAAAAGGATCACCTGTGTTACAGCCAGCCTGATAAAAGAAGCCGTGCATACTGAGACAAAGGAAAAAATCATACCTAGGTAAAAAAATGATTAGTACGAAAAACGAAACACCAACAATTATAGCGATAAAAATGCATGAACCAAACTTAAGTTAGTTCTAGCAAAATCGTGATTATCTACCGTTTAGATGTTCCGAATTCGTATTTTTGCAAAAACTGTAATCGATGCGAATCAGATAATAATTACTTAATTAGAATGTTATCAGATTAGGCACACATCTTTAAACAAAAAGATAATCTGGATGCGCGATAGCATAGATTAACAATATTACTGATATAATCAAGGTCAATTTGCTTGAATGAAGGTCAAATTAAAAGACAATTATCTGTTGGAAAGTATTGTTGCAAATTATCAGTTGCGTATTATTATCAGCTCGTAAGTTAGGGGTTTGTTAAAGCCGGATGTGGATTCAGAAAATAAATAATTTGAATGTCATCATAAAATTAGACTTGTTTTTGATAATCTTTAAACCGTATGATAATCTGGATGCGGGATAGCACTATCAATATTTCTGATAACCATGGTAAATTACTTGAATTAAGGTCAAGGTAAAAGACAATTATCTGGTGGAAAGTATTGTTGCAAATTTTGCCTTGCGTATTGTTTGATTAGCTAAACTTAGTAGGTAAAGGCGGGTCAAAAACTATAAAAACGCGGTATTCTTAAATATTTAATTCATTATCAACTATTAATATTCAAGTTAACTATTCGTATTCAAGTTAAATAAAATACATTGTCGTCAATCCTCACCAGAATAAGGCAAAACGCCAACAATTTTGGAGAAAAGAAAAAGGATATTAAAAGCTTAAAAAGCATAACACACAAAAAGAAATATCCAATTGTTAAAGCAATGAGAATAAGTACCCAGTACGGGAAGCAGATCGTGCTGGAACTGGAGGAATTCGCAGTATTTCTACGAGGAGGATCTTAAAGAATTCTCTAAGCTCTCGTCCGAGGTAGTGGAGCCTTATGGACAATCGTTTAAAATTGATTTTCACGAAAAAAAAAGTAGAGGAAAGTGACGATGTAGATCTAAGCCAAAATTTTTATAACTCTTTTTAAATAATAAAGAATAATAAAAAAAAAAAAAAATTGTTTTTTTTATTTTACGCTGTTATTGGAACAATTTGAAAGTTTTCAGGTACTGGCGTTTACGAGGATATAGAAAAGTAAAGCTATAATAAAAATACTTACGAAGGCTATAAATTCTCATCATTCTTTAAATTGAATTCAGTTTAAAGTTAGAACAAGACTGTTTAAACTATTTTGTTGTAAAACCTTAGTGAAAAAAATGTCGTCCATTAAAAAAAAAAATCAAAGAAAACGCTAACAAGTTCTCTGGTGAAGAAAAAAAGAAAAACCTAAAAAGCCTTTAAAAACATTCAGCTAAACAAAAAGGCTAAACGAGTAAACACAGTTCGGGGATCAAATTCTGTTGGAACTGGAGGATTTCACCGTTTTTCTCACAAAACGATGTGTGAAACAATTTAGTGATGAAGATATCGCAGAACTCTCCAAATTGTCCTTCAAGGTTGTAGAACCTCACGGAGTAACATTCAAGATTGACTTCCATTTCTAAATTTAAGCGGATTCAAATACTGAGCGATACTGTATGAAAAATCAAACGATTTGACTTAAAGGGTCTCAAATTTAATTTTAAAATAAAACCCATACTATCTAATGAAGAAACCACTTCATGGATAAGGGAGGCTGTTAATGATATGATCAAACATGCCTTAACAGGTCTGAGCCGTTCAGATAAAGTAGGTATTACTTTTACTGGCCAGAGTTTTACTATGCGGAACGCGAAAATGGATGGATTAAATTTCAAGATTGCTTAGCATTGAAATTCGGCAAACTATATGGGACATGATCTCAAAAATATTCCAGAGTAATTCAGAGGGTCTGAACACAGATGATTTTTCAATGACGGTAACATCTGTTAAGCTTCCTTCAGGAAAAGGAAAACCCAAAAGTAATATGTATAAAACATTTGAAGAGGAAAGCGTTTAGCGAAGGGGTATAATACACATCAAAAATAAAGACAATTTGTTGTATACCCGCCGTGCTTTGGTTGTGGGTAAGGCATATTCGGACAACGAAGTTATGAAAAAGAAAGTCAGGAAGGACACCGGAAAACTTCAAACCCAAAGAGCCTTAGGACTTATAGATGACCTAAACATTAATATACCCACAGAAGGTTGTAGTATTCCTGAGTTGAGAATTTTCCAAAATCATTTACGTGATTATAAGGTCACAGTATATGAATATGTTACAAGTGGAAGGAAAGTAATTTTCAAAGGAAATTCCGATGGAAATGAAAAAAAAAAAAAATTAATCTACTGTATCACAATCACAGAGAAATTCAGAAAGTTTTGGCCTGCTGCGGGGGAATTACCTCCAACTCCATCTCCCAACTGAAAATGTAGAACTTTGTTTGAATGAAAATAAAAAAAACTAAATGCACTCTCCAATCACGTTCTAGTCACCCTCTAAGTTCTCACCCATGTCATGAAGCAGGAAACCAACCAATCTGTATGTGGACTGTGCTGAAATCAGCATGCCTCTTGTGCCTATCCGATACTGGAATGGGAGTGATTCATTGGGTGATCCAAGCATCAAAAATTCAGGAAAGAAGTATGGCAGACATCATCAAATCTATGGGGTTCGGAGAATTCAATCCTACAGCAAATGCATTAAGAGATCATGCTCTTGATGTTGGAAGAGGAGGCCAGAAAACTTGAACTTGAGAGAAAATAAATTTAGTAACTTAAAACTACTCATCTCAAGTGTACCTTATTTTCGTGCACTTTCTGTCTGTGACGCACTCTTCTCGCTGGAATAAGCGAAAGCACGGTGAGCGAGCGTAACAATTGAAATCATATGGAGCAAATCGTCAAAAAGTGAGCACGTAGAAAAAGGTCACCAATGCTACATTCGACCTGATAAAAGAATCCCTTATGCTGGATTTACATGTATCTTCATGCAAGTTCTGCAAAAAATAAGGGATACAAAATATAAAATGCGTGTTTGTTGGATAGAGAGAGAAGAACAAAATGCAGAGATCTTGATTATAGGAACGCAGACGAAGATTATAACGAAGACGAACATGTTCATCTTCATGGTGGTGCTCTTTCACACATTCGATTTTTTGGTATCACTCTATCCCGCTCTACTTTTCTTGATGTTTGCAGATGAAGATACATGTAAATCCATCATTAAATCCATCATTAATGCCGAGACACCTTGTACATTTTTTATGATCAAACGAAACACCAAAAACTACAGCGGTAAAAATACATGAACCCAATTTATGTGAGTTCCAGTAAAAGTGTGATTACTGTTAAGATGTGTCGAATTTGTATTTTTGTCAAAAGTGTAAGCTGTCGTTAAATGGTGAATAAGGAGGAAGAAGAAAACGTTACTCCTAAGTTTTTAGAACAAAAAAGTAATTGTAGTAGCTCATAATGGTCAGTCATACGATCATCAATTCGTTCTACGATAGTAGGTATAACCACACTATAGCCTGGGAAAATTTTTCTCGAGATAATTTGTGGGTAGAGTCTAGTGAAAAGAGATTATTTGTAAAGGCGCGTGCCATTGTTGGGTGTTGATGATGTCATTCATCTGTTACTCTGTATTCTAGAGTAAGTTGCGGTGTCTTTGTGATTGGGTATGCGAAATTGTGTGGTGATTTAAGTGTGTTATGAGAATAGTATTTTATTTATAGAAGTTTAGATTATTAGGTGATTGAAATTTGTTCGTGGTGTCTTATCTGGTTTAGTATATTATGTTTATGGTTAGATTATTTCCGGGTATATATTTGATAATTTTTAAAACTGAAAATAATATGGACGGAGAGTTAGCGCAGATTATCAACATTCCTGATAATCCAGGGTTAATTCGTTTGAATGAAAGGTCAAATTAAAATACAATTATCTGTTGGAAAGTTTTGTTGCGTATTGTTTGATTATCTAAACTTAGTAGGTAAAAGATGGACAAAACTATAAAAACGAGGTATTCTTGAATATTTAATCAAGTATCAAGTATTCAAGCTATCTATTCATTTTCAAATTAATATATAAAATAAAATGTCCTCTATTCTTAATCGTATCAGGCAAAACGCCAACAAATTTGGTGATGAAAAAAAAGAAATTAAAAGTTTAAAAAATGTTACTCTTAAGAAAAAATATCCTATTAAGAATGCAAAGAAAATCAACACACAATACGGGAAGCAGATTATGCTGGAACTGGAGGAGTTCGCAGTATTCCTCCCAAAGCGCTGCGTCTCAGAATATTCGGATGAGGATCTTGGAGAATTCTCCAAGCTATCATTCGAGGTGGTGGAACCTCACGGGGCGTCTTTTAAAATCGACTTCCATGAAATAGAAGAAGAGGAAGAAGAAATAGACTTAAGCCAAAATTTTTATAACTCTTTTTAATTACACTAAATAAAGAAGATTAAAAATTTTAAAAATTTTGTTTTTTATTTTAAACTGTTTTTGGAACAATTTGAAAGTTTTCAGGTAGCTAAAATTTTTATAACTCTTTTTAATTACACTCAATAAAGAAGATTAAAAATTTTAAAAATTTTGTTTTTTTATTTTAAGCTGTTTTTGGAACAATTTGAAAGTTTTCAGGTACTGACTTTACCGAGGATACAGAATAAATAATAAAAGTAAAAAAAACTGTGTTTAATTTTGCGATGGTTTTTGGATCAATCGACAGTCGTTTATGCTGCTTTTGTTTTTACTTTTCACAGATTATGTTAAATTATAAAAAATGTTTCGATTGTTTTTGGGGTCAATTTGAAATTAATGCTAAGGCTATCATTTTACTGATAAGCTGTCTTCTTCAAAAGATTAAAATTACACCTACGAGGGTTATAAATTCTCATGATTCTTGAAATTGTGTTCAGTTTCAAGTTAGAACAAGTGTTGTAAAACTATAGTGAAAAAATGTCGGGCATTCTTAAAAAAATCAAAGAAAAAGCCAATAAGTTTTTTGGCGAAGAAAAAAAAAAAAAAGCCTTAAAAGTCTTAAAAACGTTCCGCTAAACATAAAATACCCCATCATCACGGCTAAACGGGTAAACACACTGTTTGGGGATCAAATTCTGCTTGAACTGGATGATTTCACCGTTTTTCTTCCAAAACGTTGTGTGAAAGAATTCGGTGATGAAGACATCGCAGAACTCCCCAAATTATCCTTCGAAGTTGTACAACCTCTCGGAACTACATTCAAGATTGACTTCCATGAGAAGGAGGTCAGTCAGAAAGAACCAATAAATGTAAAAACAAATAAAAAATTATGTTATTGATTTCTTTTACTTTAAGTGCATATGAAATGTAGGTACTAACTCTCCTTTTTTCTATTTCTAAATTTAAGCGGATTCAAATACTGAGCGATACCGAAAGAAAAATCAAACGGTTTGACTTAAAGGGTCGCCAAATTAATTTTAAAATTAAACCCGTACCAAGTAATGAAGAACCCACTTAATGGGTAAGGGAAGGTGTTAGCGACATAATTAAACATGCCTTATCAGATCTAAGCCCAACAGATAAAGTAGGTATTACTTTTACTGGTAAGACTTTTACTACGGAACGGGGAAAAGGATGGATTAAATTTCAAGATTGCTCAGCATTGAAACTCGGTGATGTATGGGATATGATCTCAAAAATATTCCAGAGTAATTCAGAGGGTCTAAATACAGATGATTTTTCAATGACGGTAACATCTGTTAAGCTTCCTTTAGGAAAAGGAAGAACCAAAAGTAATTTGTATAAGACGTTTGAAGAGGAAAGCTCTAAGCGAAGGGGTATAATACAAATCAAAAATAAAGACAATTTGTGTCTCCCACTTGCTTTGGTTGTAGGTATGGCGTATGCGGACAATGAAGTTATGAAAAAGAAAGTCAGGAAAGACAACGGAAAACTTCAAACACAAAGAGCCCTAGGACTTATAGATGACCTAAACATTAGTATTCCCTCTGAAGGTTGTGGAATTCCTGAGTTGAGAATTTTCCAAAATCATTTACGTGATTATAAGATCACAGTATATGAATACGGAACAAATGGAAGGAAAGTAATTTTTGAAGGAAATATCGATGGGAAAGAAAAAAAAATTAATCTACTGTATCACAACAACCATTTTAATGTAATTACATCGTTAACTGCCGCATTTTGCTACCCTTATTATTGCGAAGGCTGTCATGTGGGATACTACAAAAAAAAACAGCATAAATGTCAACGTTCTTGCCCTCAATGTCAAAATACACCAAACTGTTCGAAGAATAATAAAGAAATTGTATGCAATGATTGCAATAGAAACTTTAAAGGAAAAAATTGTTTCGACAATCATAAAGCCTGCAGTTCAACAGGAAAAAATTCAATCTGTGAACAAATGAAAAGGTGTCTTTTCTGTTTGAAAACATATGGAGCAAATCGTCAAATACGTAGAAAAAGGTCACCAATGCTACATTCGACCTGATAAAAGAATCCCTTAATGCCGAGACACCTTGTACATTTTTTATGATCAAACGAAACACCAAAAACTACAGCGGTAAAAATACATGAACCCAATTTATGTGAGTTCCAGTAAAAGTGTGACTGTTAAGATGTGCTGAATTTGTATTTTTGTCAAAAGTGTAAGCTGTCGTTAAATGGTGAATAAGGAGGAAGAAGGAAACGTTATTTCTAAGTTCTTAGAACAAAAAAGTAATTGTAGTAGCCCATAATGGTCAGTCATACGATCATCAATTCGTTCTTCGATACATACTGGAAAGAACAAACCTGACCCCTGGATTAATTATGAGGGGCACTAAAATTATTTTAATGGAAATGGGAAATATGAAGTTTATCGATTCCTTAAATTACTTTCCTATGGCTCTCTCTAAACTCCCAAAATCATTCCAACTGTCACCAGTTTTTAAAAAAGGATATTTCCCGCATTTGTTTAACACCAAAGAAAATGCTAATTATGTTGGAAAATTACCTGCAAAGGAATACTATAGTCCAGATTCTATGAAAACTGAAGATCGCGATGTCTTTTTGAATTGGTTCACAGAGCATCAAAATGACGACTTTGATATGCAGCATGAACTGGTAGAATATTGTATTAGTGATGTAAAAATTTTAACTGAAGCATGTTTGAAATTCAGAAAATTGAGGCTCACTCAAAGTAACGTTGAACCATTTTTGGAAGCAACAAAAATTGCTTCAGCATGTAATCAGGTATTCAGACGCAATTTCCTTAAACAAAACACAGTTGGAATATTACCAAAAAACGGTTTTAGGTGTGTGGACAATCAATCAGCAATTGCGATCAAGTGGCTGATATGGGAGGAAAGCAAACGAAAAATCGCCATAAAGCATGCTGCTAAGCGGGAAAAGAAGTAGTGATAAATGGCGTTAAGGTCTATGGTTTCTGCGAAGAAACTAAACAAATTTTCGAATTCTATGGTTGTTATTACCATGGTCATATCTGTTTAAAATACCAACGTGATGACTCTTTATGTAAGGAAGACAAATACGATACTCTGAAGATATGACAGAACATACGCCAAAAAAGGTCGTTTAATTACGAAGTAATGGAAATGTGGCATTGCGATTTTCAAAAGCAGCTGAATTTCTTATATACTGAAGAAATAAATTTCCTGGAAACACACCCATTAATAGAAAATACACCTTTGAATCGTCGCGAAGCTTTTTATAGCGGAAGAACAAGAAATACATACATACAACTATTACAAATGCAAAGAAGGTGAACAAATCAAATACATTGATGTTTGTTGAATACTAAACATCATGCAAGATTACCAGAAAAAGAGTTCATAACACTTTGCTGGGAATTCAGAGAATTGCAGGAGGCCCTTGACATCGAGCTGAGGGAGTTCTCGCAGCGAGTGATCTTGGAGAGGTTACAAGCAGCCGCTTTGATAATAAAGGAGCTTGACGTGAAAGCCATCCAGTGGGAGTTCGAAGAAATCGAACCTCCCCAAAAACTTATTGAACCATTCAACATGTCTACAATATCATCATGCAAGGTTCTCGCAGCGAGTGATCTTGGAGGGGTTACAAGCAGCCGCTTTGATAATAAAGGAGCTTGACGTGAAAGCCATCCAGTGGGAGTTCGAAGAAATCGAACCTCCCCAAAAACTTATTGAACTATTCGAAATGTCTACAATATTTAACATCATGCAAGGTTAGCAGAAAAAGTTTCTTAGAATTTGCTGGGAGATCAGAGAACTTCAGAAGGCCCTGGATATCGAGCTGAGCGAGCTTTCGCAACGAGTGATCTTGGAGGAGCTATAAGCAGTCTCTTTGATAATAAAGGCGCTCTACGTCAAAGCCATCCAGTGGGAGTTGGAGGAAATCAAACTTCTCCCAGAACTTATTGAAATGCTTATAAGATAAGCTAAAAAATGTAAAAATAAAAATATTTATTTTAATGAAGAAATCATAATCAATTTTTATTTTAAAATTTTCCTCTTTCCATTTTCTCAGGTTTCTCAAATTTTCAGTTGTTTATTATTATTATCGACATCATAGAGGAGTTTTTCGAATTTTTTCAACAACTCCATATTGAATGTATTCTCTAAGATCCCCATATGATGCCTGGTGTTAATTCGAATAATTTACTTATAATTTTTTTTTTAATAATAAAAACTTTAGAAAATAATACAAATTAAAAAATGAAAAATGTTTTTTTATTTGAAATTTGTTTCATGATTAAGATCCTCTTAGATCCTCTTTTATTTCTCAAGTTTTTAAAGTAATCTAGTTTTCCCAAAAGGATAAGGTGCTGGATATTCATTTTCTTTTCTTTTTATAAAATTCATGTGGGGAGAAATGAAACTAATCAATGTTACCTCTGCACCTAGGTAGACAAAATTTGTCCCAATTAAAACTTACATTTTTTATATCTAAATTTATTTATATAAAAAATAATGTAATTTTAAAAAATTAAAATGTGTTATTTAAGAAATATAACTGTTTTTTATTTAATTTTTTTTATGAATAAGATCCTGCTAGATCCTCTAGAGGGACTTATGGCGGCAGCCCACATAATAAAGACGCCCTTTATAAAGGCCCAGCAATTGGGGTTTGATAAAGTTCACAACTGATAAAGGTTCAAAAAAAAAAAAAAAATCAAATACAAACTTTCAGGTCTTATACGCAATAGATTTTGTAGTGATTATGGAGCAGACTTTTTTTTAGAGAGTATGTGAAATTTAAAAATTTTTTTGTACGTATAAAACCTTAACTTTTGAATTGGGTTACTTTTCACATAAGCAAGAAAGTTTTCAATAAAAATAAAATAGAAAAACTAATGCCTACAAAATCAAATGTCAGGATAATGGCAACCATCAAATAGCTATGAAATTTTAAGTAATCGAAAACATCTTTTTTATATTTCATTATAAGATAAGCTAATAAGAAAGAAGCCCATACACAATCCTAATTAACTTAACGAAACATAATATATCATAATAGAGATAGCCAAAAAGTTATTTAGTTGACTCTTGACTGGCAAACAGAAAACATACAAAAATCTCTCAAAAAAAAAAAAAAGGAGAATAAAAGAATCAGCATCAGGATCAATAATGAACAATTATTTTTCATTTATAAATAAAATTGTTAAGTTATTCAGATACTTGTTTTATTTATAGAAGCCCAAATTTAGATAGCCATTTAATGCGTTACAATGCAGGCAGCAACAGTACAAAAAATACACACATGAAAAATAGCTGACAATCAGAGTACATTTTGCTTGCTATCAAATATACGGCGCGGCGCAGATTTTACACTCTTGTATTTTTCTATTGCAATGCGGGTTTCAGAAGTGTTGTAAGATATCAGCACATTTTATTATTAGAGTGTAAGAAAATTTTACACTTTTGCACTTTTACAATGATACTAGACCAGTTGCACCGAACCGTGAATACCAAAGTGCTTTTTTCGATTTGAGAATTCAGATGCTGAAGAAATTTTACGCCAACATTTGAAGAGGGTGAAGTTTCGGACGTTGATCAAGAAGCTCTTGAGTTTGAAGCAAACTTCTTAGATTCAGATGGGAGCACGGATAAATATTTTGTTGATTTCACTGGAAAAGACGGAACGCGTTGGCAGGCATACACACGAAATTCGTCGCAAAATTGGTTGTCACTATTACTTCACAGATAGTAGGAATAAGTTTTAGAACGAGCTAAGCCTTCAACTCTGTCAATTAAATATTGTGACTAAAAATAAAATAATATAAAAAAATAAATACAAAAAAAAAGAAATAATTAGCCTTATTGTGAGTTTCGTTCGAACAACATTCCACCCGGAAATTTTTTTCGCCTATTGTGAGTTTCACCCGAAAAATATTTCACATTCCGAAACTTCCCCTTTAGAGTGAACATTCATTTCAGTCGGAATGTAATGCCATTTACGTTTTTTGTTTTCACTTATTTCTAGTAAGCCAACGAGAGAACAATTAGGCGCAAAATGTAAATTTCTTTCAGGCGAAACTCACAATAGCTTTTAAAATTCCGGCGAACAAAATATTGTAAGGTGAAATATTGTTCTGGCGAAAATAACAATAGGTCTGAATTGTTGTTTTTTTTCATATTCAAACGAACGGTATTGGCTAAAAAACGTTCCTAATATATAAAGGTACCACAGGTACCTTGTCACACGGTTTAAGGTGTCTAAAGATTTTTGGTTAACAGGGAACTTCGCATTGGGCTTTCAAGCCTCCAATTATTGATAATATTTGCAAGACATAAAGTTAGGAGCTCTCATACGCTCATGTGCCTGTTTGGTCAGGCCTTAAGAAATTCTTTCACATTAAGCTAAATTTTCAATTAAAATTCTACAAAAAGTTAACAGCACATTTTCTCTTCAGTAACTCTATAGCGGGGTTCACATGGTCCGGCATGTGTGACAGCATGGCATGACAGCCACCGATGTGTGATCATTCGAACGCAAAAACAACCTGCTTGACACACATGTTGCAGGTTTTCAAAATATTTTGAAAACTTGCCGTGTTGTCAAACCATACAACTAATGTGAACAGATGTTGGTCAAGCCTTGTGCATTTTTTCACTCGAAAAAAAAACCTCGTAGAGTAAACATCTAAAAAAAAAGCGGAAAATGGGTTTAAGATATATAATGAGTTCTGGGGTGATTTGTTTGTATATATATACCGCATATATATATATACGCAAAATATGGCGGATTATCTGAAAAAATTTCATTATTTTCCATCCGCCTGCCTCAAAAATTTCAATCATAGTGATGTTGTCACACATGTTGTATTCATGTGAACGCAACACAGTTATTTTTCCCATCATGCCATATTGTCACACATGCCGGACCATGTGAACCCCCCTTGTGGGTTATTGTGGAACATTGTAGAATAGGCACAATAACTAGTTCAACAAAACACGCCTAGCCTAATATAAACGAATTATTTGGGATGATTGTAATCGAAAAAACAAAACTTTTTCGACAATCATAAAGCGAAAGAGGTACCGCGGGATTTAGAAAGCTATTTCACATCAGACCACATTATCGAAAGGAGGACCATTTACGCCTTGACGCCCGTTTTAAACAGCTTTTTTAAATTTACTGATTATAGCTGCTACTGTAACCCTTTATTTGCCCATGGTCGCGTTCATTTTTCTGCAATGTTTCGCAAAAAAATTAAACGTGTCGTGAGACGAGATACAGCTGAAAAAATAAAACCGAAAGCAGACAACTAATTTTTAAAGTTTCGTGAACGAAAAAGTCTGGGCCCATGTTCTGTAACTTTTCGCATGCATAAAATCGGTCAAGAAACGATGGAAACTGAAACAAAATACATGAATTTTGTTCTATTTTTCAGCGTTTCTCGACCGATTTTTTCGATGTGAGAGTTACAGAATATGGATCCTGGTGAGTTTAGCCACTTTCACAAACTAAACTTTAGCTCACTATAAGGTGGACCAAGTCCAAGAGTTCATTGACACTGAAAAACAAACTGAATGAGATGAATGAATTGTTAAGTCAAATTTAACAGTGACCAGCCAGGTTAACTCGTCAGAAATACATATTTTAAATTCTTTAACTAATTTTACATAAGCAAAAGTGAATGAATGAAAAAAATTTAATTAAAATTATTGGGATGAAATTTAAACAAGTATGTAAGTTGGTTAGTTTAGGTTAAGTAAATTTGAATTAATAGGATTTAAATTAATTTTTTGTTCGTATTTTCAAAACACAAGACTAAGTTATATTTAACACCAGATAGATCAGAAATATTTTTGCCGCTTAATCAGTTTTGAATATTAGTAATTTGGACAAAGTTTTTTTTTTTTGACTAATTGATGAGAAATTTTATCGCTGCCAGTTAAAATAATAATAACAAGCGAATCTGCAACGCGTGCAATAAAATTCGATTGCTGCGACACTGTAGCCTTTTGGTGTGTTATTTTTTTTTTTAATTATTCAATTTTTAATCGCAAAAAATGGTATTCTAATAAAATTTTCTGGTTGTTCAAAAAGTAAATTTTGAATAAGTTTTTTTATGACAAAATTTTGTACACAAATTTACTGGTTTCAAAAGATATTTCACTATTTAACAAGACAAAATTATATGGACATATTCAATAGGGACTATGAAGGAACAATTCTTAAACAATTTAGCAGTATTACTTAAAATATTAAATAAAGGTAAGCTTTTCATACTATTTATCAAGTTTCATAAGTTGTGCATAATATAACTTTTTTTTTTTTAGATATTTAATCATTTAGATTTGTTTTCTTATTTTTATTAACCAGATTTCCTTGTGTAAATATTAATTTGCTTATTCAATGTTTGATATGACTCCTGGAATATTGTATTATAAAAGTTATTACTAGTACTTACTACCAGTACTTTAAATTGTTGAGTTGTATTTTAAAGCCTCTTTTGTTTTCATTTTCTGAGCCGAAATTGAAATGAATAGGAATAGTGCGATCATCCATAAATCTGAAATAAAAAAAAGCAGTTAAATTACTATCATTATGACTTCTATTATCATTACTACTATCTATTATAATGTAATAGTAGAAATGCCAATTTATAACAGTTGTATAACAGTTTATCATCATTAAAAGTGGGTGTGACCTAATTTTAATGTAAATAAAGTATTTTAATTAAAACGGAATTACGTGTTACTAATTAGGGGCCCAACCAGGATCGCATTAAAGTTGTATATGGATAAAAGTCGCCGCCAACACAAACAATTACGTAACGATTCAAAAATCGAGAAAAAAAAACATTACAATTTCCTCCGATCGATTGTCTAAACCTTGGTAAATGTTATATTTTTTTAATTAAATAAAGCATATTTTCGACTATTTCGAAATACTAAGACACTGTTTAAACAGTCGAAAATGTATTAAATACAAAACATTACAGTGGTTTTAGGGCCACAGTATTGCTACCAGGTTGATAGAATGTATTTTGGACGTAGTAAACAAATTTACGAGCTGTATAAAACATTGCTCAAATCGTCAGTATATTGGAATCTTCGGATAGTAGCCTTTCGAACGTCATTTTGTTAAACACAAACGCAACTGAAATAATTGATGTAGAAACTGAATCCACGCCAACGCCATTCCCAGAATCAAATTAACATGGATTTCAAATTCATGAAGTCGTAATTTTAAATAATTCGTCAAATGATTTCCAAACCACTTGAAGTGAACACAAACGCTACATACATCTCATTACTTTTTAGGCTTTTGCGGTGGTTTATCATAATTAATAAAAATAAATAAATTTGGTGGCACAAACGGCTCATGAAGAACCAGGGCCTAGTGACTTACAACTCTTAACCTTTCCTGTGTGCGTGTCTTCCACTTAAGGTGGAAGTGGCTGGTATTGAAACAAACAATATGGTGTATAATCTTCATTTGGAGACTCATACAAAACTATTAGGTTCTAGCAACTGGTTATAATAATTAATACATATGTATCTATTATTTTCAAATTTAATTTATGAGAGTGCAATTTTGTACTCACCCCGAACGTTTGGCATCAAATTGCATTGAGCGTAGTCACCGGAAAATTGTTTTGAGATGTTAAATGTTAGATTCACTACGCAGGTTGTAGCGATGCGATGATGTTGTTGTTGTTGAGGTGCAGTTTTGTTGGGAGTAAACTATACTCACTACATCGCAGGGTGTTTTGAGTTTAATACGGGTTACAACAACGGTATATGGTTACAACAAAAGTATTGAAATTGCTGAAGATAGCCTGTCATTGAACATAACTACAGCAAAAACTTTAAATCCATCCCTGCTACATCGTCACACCATCCCATTTTTAACTCTTTGCCGTCTTCAAAGATCCACGTCAATTTCTCCATCCACATCGACAAGTGCAATATCTTCATCATCTTCGTCAATTTACGAGTCCTAACCAAAAATCAAATAAAAGTTGAAACCGTGGAGATTATGTAGCAATTAAATTATTATTTCTTAAGGCGCCCAAACCGACGTCGTGAAACATTCGGTGCGAATCTGTGACGACTATAGAATGTACTAAGATTCAGCGGCAGTGTGGGCACTCGCATTAATGACCATGTAAATAAATTTAGATACAGACTCGAAAGTTTCGTCGTCGCTCCGAATGTTTCGCGTTGGTTTGGGAGAGCCTTCACGCCAAATTATAGGCTCTCCCAAACCAACGCGATTATTCGGCGCGACGAACGAAAACAACAGTAACAACACGTGGTTGTTAAACAAAACAACACGTTGTTATTATTGTTTCCGTTTGTCGTGGCGAATAATCGCATTGGTTTGGGAGAGCCTAAATATTATTATACATATTCTTTTATGTACATTGTTTTAAGTTTACTCTGCTATAATAACTTATTATATTTTCATCTTTCATTCATCTAATACTTTGCCTCCAAAACTCGTGTGTCAAATTTCGTCGATGGCGTACATGTAAAGGAGTCACAAAAAGTTGACATTGCATTGGCAAAATTTTTGTATGCATGCAGATTGGTTTTTAGCATTCATACGGCTGTTGTGACCAGTTTATAAGCTTCCATCAACAAAAAAAAAATTGGCGCATAGATTCCTTGCCACTTTTTATTTGGACGTGAAGCAGGCTTTAAATTAAGACAGAAATGAGGACTATAATGAGGACAATAACCAGACAAAGTTTTTGTTCAATTCTTGGATTTCACCAATATTACGAAACAGGTGAGGAACTGGCAGGCATGTGAACAATCAATTCAAATTTGCAAAGACATGTACTTGTACAACAGAACTTTGTATGGCATTACATCGGATAATGCCAGAAATATGATGAAAAGGGGCTTAAAAAACACATGAAACAGACCAGGATAACAAATCCACATCATGAATTACACGAAAGTCGTTTTAAAATAAATTGTTTCATATCACTACTTCAAATGATATTGTTTGTAGCTATATTGTTTTCGATTCTATGTTTGTTTTCTTTTTTATTTTTATTTTAAGAAAATAAATTGCTCTCCTTTCTAACTTCGTAATGATTAAAAATCATTTTTCTTATCGCTCACCACATTGAAAATATTTTTGTGGTTTGGTTATCTCATGAATGTACTTAAAACAATATTTTTTATTCTCCGGTGCGGGTCGCTTAGTTTCCTTCTAACATATGTAATGGTGTAATGAATTTTCAGTAGTTTTTTTTTTTTTTTTTAAGTAGGTATACCAAGAAGATAAGAAAAAATACTTTAACTGCAGCCTATTTTCAAAAATAAATTATTTATATCTTAACAACATGGTCACGGTTGTTTGCAGATCCAGGAGATGTCTGGTGCATAAATCAAATGATTCATGTTGCTTCCATATTATTAATTTTAGTTTATTGAGTTTATTATAAAAAATTTAAAAGATTACTATAAGAAAAGATAAGAGGGAGACGATGAAGACGATGATCTAATACAATTTAAAATGTAGGATGCTTTCTGAACTGCGAGTATTACGAAACATGTTCGGTTTAGAAAACGTGTTGCGCAAATCTGAGAAAAAAAAATTGTGTTGCTTTCAAATTTTTAAGTTCAAATTTTCTGGCAAAAAAAGCGATCTTTTTCACTTTACTTCGTTTTCTGGGCTCAAAGTTTACATAGATAGAATTTTGAAGAAAACTGGTGCTTAACTAGGTAGGTATACAAAATCATCATAAAAATGCCTTTCATACAGGGACAGACTTACTAAGCCGAAAGCCCGCAACAGTTTTTGGGGTGGTATAATGACAAAAATTTATTGGTGTTTTAAGATAGACCTTAACTTTTAATATGCAAGTCTTGCACACCAGGGTTGGGGCCTTTACGGATAAAACTGCATTTAAAATACTTTTTTTTCGAAAGCTCAGATAAAAGGTGTGGCATTTAAAACATTATCGCCCGTATTAATTAATGAAAAACAACGGAAGGATAGGACTTAAGGGATATCCACATGAGAGCTACCAACGAATGCATAAAAATTCGTCCATTTTGACATTTCATTCACACGGATTTTTTTTTTTTATAATCGTGAATGACCACTAAGAATACAAAAACAAAAGTGGTTTTGAGGTTAGTCGTGTAAATAATATTAAAATAGAAAAATTTCTAATTTTAACTAATTTTACATTGTGTTTTCTATTTTAATTTGTTGATTGTTTCATTTATTCACCTCGTTCCAAAGTAAAAACCAAAATAAAATAATTCTACAGGGTGTTGCGTATAAGGTGCACCAAAGAGCTAGAGCGAGTAGGTTGGGTTAAGACAAGAAAAAAATCATGTGCGAGGGGGGGTCTATTTTTCCGCGTTTAGGCGGGAGAGCGATTTTCTAAAAAATTGACTTGAACTAGGAAAAAGATTATTAAAAAACAATGGCAACACTTACAATGTCAAAAAGAAAAAATTAAAAAAAATTGTGTTCAAACTAATTTTTTTCAAAATTTTACGTTATTAAGTAATATTTTTAATATTAAAAAACAACACAAAAAATTTAAGTTTGAAAAATTGTTCACTAAAATAACTTACGTAAAGAAGAGATTTCTGGCTTTAAAAAATGTATAATATGCCGTTGTAACGGATACCATTGTTTTTTAAATATTTTTTTTCTGTTTTAAGTCAATTTTTTTTTTTAGTAAATTGCTCCTCCCGTTATTTTCAATTTTATTCAAAAACTAAAAAACACTTGAACACCTACTCTTCAGTGTTTGACTAGAAATTGAAAGGAGCAACGAATATTAAAAACAAAAATACTAACTATTAACGTAAGATTTGGAAAAAAAAAAATAGTTTGCAACACAATTTTTTCACTATTTTTTAAAATTTTTGAGTTTGAAAATTAAATTTTCAAAAACTATTCTCTCAAATAATTTGAATTAAAAACACTATAAGAACGGATGGATATTGACTTGATTTTCGTTTGCTTTTTATAAAATTCCAATAGGATTTCGGATTAATTTTTTAATTACTTTGAACCTTATGTACATAATGTAGGATGTAACTGAGATATTTTAAACAAGATACTCTGTTGGATATGTCTCTGGCTTCACAATAATTATTAAAACCAGATTCTAATTCTAATATTCGGATCGGAGTATATATCACGTCTAAAAACATTGAACGAAGAATCAAAAAGTTCCGAGTCATTTATACGATCAAACAGCCATGTTTAGACGAGTTACGGCGCTTTACGAACTGATGGACGATGATGTTTTCTGGCCAGAAAAGTTTGTCTAATAAACACGTACATATTTCTTGCGGAGCAAACCGCTTATAAGATGCGTAATCTATTACTTTTATTGGCAACTACTCAATTTTCAACTTATGAATAGATATGCCAAATAGTTTCTATGAAAGGAACAAAAATGGTTAAAGTAAGTTTGAACTTATTTAATTTTGGTCAAATATAACTTTTCACTAGGTACGCCAGATAATGGAAATTATTTATTGTAAATTTGCCACGAAAAGAAATTTTTCTAATGTGGTTTTTCTTTCAGCCAAAAAAAATTGATCCCTGTGATCCCGGACAAGTTTTTGTTTTTGTTTTGCATTGCAAAAACTTGTCCGGGATCAAAGTCCCTCACAGGATCAAATCAGAAACCTGTAAAGGCTAAAGTTTCCGTTGATTGGTTAAAAAAATAAATAAATTTGATGGCACAACAGCTCATGAAGAACTAGGGCCTAGTGACTTATAACTCTCAACCATTCCTGTGTGCGTGTCTGCAGGAATGGAGGGGACCTACAGTTTATTGCCGAATCCGAACGGCTAACGAACGGCACTTTTCTGCGACAGGAGATACTCTTGGAGGATTTGTCAATTCCTCGCAAGAGGCAGTAGCCGTTTTTTCTTTTAAATAAATAGGTGGCGAGGCTGGGGATCGAACCTTAGAACTCTGGCATGACAGTCCATCGCACTAACCATCATGCCACGGCTACTACTTATACCGTTGATTGGTTATTGGAAAGAAATAATTGTTTATTAATCGGGGTTATCCAATAGTTGAAAAAACATATTTTTTTGATCCAGATCTGTCCAAAAATGGTTTTAAACTTAATTACCATTTGGAGGGTTCAGAGCTGAACCGAACCAAGTCATCCAAAAAAACCTCTAAAACTAGTATTAAATATTGCAAATTAAATACAAAAATATAAATTATCAAATTGCCTGCAATACGAGTAAAATATTAGTTTAGTAATTAATGGCAGTGTATTTGCTTTGCTTAACCTGTTAATATCTTCAAATTTATCTTTTTCCGACGGTTAGCTACAGCTGTGAATTCTCAATTTAAAATAAGCATTTTTTGTTGAAATACCCACAGTACACATATAGATGGTAATGGCCGCGTTCAACCTACATCTAAAATTTCAGATATCTGAATTTTTGGAGCTTCTGATTGGCCAGCTGTCATAAAAAGTTAGATGACTTTTAGTGACTTTTAGTTACGTTTAGTTACGTTTATTCTGAAATTTCAGACAAGAAAATTTCATCTGAAAATTCAGATGACAGTTGTTTGTGGTGGGGGAAGTGTAAAAAGAGCTGAAGTGCTACACATCAAATTGAACTTTATGATTTTCGGTGTGGTTAGTGGTTGATGTGTGCTTATAAGTTTTTATAATAAAATTGTAATATTTACTTATTTAATTAAAAGAACTTTTTGTTAATTGTTTAGTGACTCTTTGAATAAAAGGAATGATTTGTCTTCGAAAACTATTCCCATAATTGTCAATCGGATTATTGTGGAACAATTTTGCATTGAAGTTATAATAAATTTACTGCACAATAACAAACAAACCTGTTGCTAATCTTTTTACATAAAATTTCATCTACAAAGCTCATGCTAAATTAAAAATTTACGAACATATAAAGTTCTCTTTTATTTCCATTATATGCAAATTCAATAAGTGAATACGGGAATTTGACACAGTGGCTTTTGACTGAAATTTCAGATTTTTTTTGCGTTCAATAAAAAAATCTTAAATTTCAGAATCTGAAATTTCAGATTTCTTTGCTTTGAACGTACCCAATATCTTCCGAGTTTTCATTTTTGTTCAGTTCTGCGCATGACTTGTATTTTGTTTTTGTAAATTGTGGACGAGGGTCACTGCGATTCGGAAACACTTGTGTTTTGTTTTTGTAAATTCTGACAGGCAGGTCACTGTAGTTTTCGTAGATGCGCAATATATTACCTTCAATATGTGTACTGTGGAAATACCTACCTATAACTTTTACGTAAATTTGCCGTGAAATAAAAAATTTTTCAACATCAGAAAGAAACCCTCAAAAAGTTTCTGTTGGATGATTTTTGAACGGAAAGAACCCACAAATATCTCAACCAAAGGTCATCGTTTCATATAGATTACAATTTTCAACAGTAATTAAAATGATATGATATGAGTGAATACAATGTAAGCCATTAGGCAACATCATACAAACAAAATTAAAAGCAACCGCAACTATATAACACTGATAAGAGAAACTGTGCTTCTATGAACTATGAATTATAAAGGAAAATTAAAAAAAACGTACATACATATGTATATTTGATAAGAAAACGTAAACTTACCATGCACCATATTTGTTTCCTGTTTAATTCTTGGAATGTCCGTTTTAATTCACAACAATTTGTAGGTGTATTAAACTGAATTGAAAACGTTTTTTATTTAAACCATTCAAAATAATGGGTCTTTGAAGTTTATATTGATCTTGTACGAAAAACAACATTTTTAACAAAATCAGTTGTTCCCCTTTATAAAAACGGCACTAGTTTTATGTTGAGTTAATGTTAAAATTCCATTCTGTCCGTTTTATTTTGACTTGATTCTGAAGAGTGATAAGCGTTTTAGATGATTTAAATTCAATAGTTTGATAAATTTTGATTTCACTTGGAGTTCTTTTAAACAAACACATTTTGTTATACTTAAAGTATTATTAGAAAATCTTGTAATATAAAAGAAATTATCCATTCTTTGAATAACTATTTAAATTCACCAAACACTTGTTGCTTTACCAAACGTAAAAATTTGAATAAAATCTCATTTGAAGCTACAGTTCGATTCCACTTCACAGGAAGCAAGATTTGTGAGTAACGTAACGTAATGTGTACCAGATGTAAGTCCCATACCTATAACTAAAGTTCTAGATGGGCTGTTTCAATTTTTTAACACCCCGACTCCACCGGAGATAATTCACCTCAGAATGTTCATCTTGCCATGAAATGTCTTGTGGAGTCGCGATATTTAATCTTATGATATGATGTCAGCGATCTATCTCTGATATTTTTTATATTGACATGGATCTCTGACATAGAATTTGACAGAGATGGTTGGTTTTTTTTTTACTTTTTGTCTCGAAATGTCATTTTTGTCTCATTATTTTATGTCTTTTCATGGGAGTGGTATTTGCTATATTTGCGGGTAAATTTTTTGTTTCATTTTTGTGAATACCTAATTTTTTTTAATTTGATTTCGTTTTAATTATTATTTTCATGGTTTTTAAAAGTTTTATTTGTTTTGTATGCTCAGAAATTATTATTTTATTAATATAGAGGAGTCTGCTGAAAATTGATATTCAATCGTTTTCGACCCCCTTAAAAACTTTGACCCCGGTCCAAATTTAGGGTACATTTTGGAAAATGATGAAGACATACCTAATAATAAAGATTTCTACCGAAAGTCAGCTTTGATGGAAGAATAATTTTCCTGGTCTAGAATACAACAACCGCAGAAATCCACATTTATCCGCAAAAAATCAACCATCAAACTCCCATGCAGTCGAGGTACGAAATGAAATATCATGACATGATTTGCCCAGCGTAGATATATGAAAATGTCTTGATATGGATATCAGATATTTAGTTGTAGAGAAAAATCTCCTGTGGAGGCGGGCTGTTACATCGACATGAACGATGGCAGGATTATGAACATGTCTACAAAAAATCCAATGGAGGCACAAAAATCCATGTCCATGTGATGAACATGTCGACGAAAACTAATTTTAGAACAAGACATGAGCTCTGTTCAAAGCTGAAAGGAATTTTTGTATGATTATCTTGCTCTGACTTATTAGTGGAATTTTATCGACATAACTAACGACATGACATAAAGTGCCCAGTGCGAAAAAACAAGCTGATTGTTGATTGGATTGTGGTTTGGATCTTGGGCATCTGTATGTCCTGTGGAGTCGGCGTGTAATGGAATTGATTCATGTCGTTTTCACATCGACTTTTTTTTTCGTTTTTTACTCATTACACGCCGACTCCACAGGACATACATCGAGGGCAGATTCCAAAATGGTATCAACATCATTTATGGCATTTCCCATTCAAAAAGAAACCCCAAAACTTTCTTTGAATATTTAAATTTAAAAAAAAACTGAAAAAGGTTTTGGGGTTTCTTTATTGAATGGAGAGTGCCACAAATGTGGTTGATACCATTTTAGAATCTGCTCTCGATGCCTTTAAAAGAAGCATAAAAAGTTTTGATTCCAAAGCTCTATAACAAAAATTCAACCTCGGAGTACACTTGTATGTAGGTCGCTATTGAATTATAGAGAAAGTAACAAAACTTAGTACTTTATTGTCCTGGCGAAGAGCCTCGCCTATTATTGCACCCGCTGTGCCATCGCATCGAGCCTTGCAGCGTGCTGTTCCTTCGTAAGTATCAATTAGGAGATACTAAGTCACAATCTGAGCGAGGATTTCCAGCTTCTTATCCTGGATGTGTCTCTTGAACAGTGGGTGGGAATCCTTTGACATTCTAATGATGAATTAATCTTGTTCCATTGCTGCAACAAGATCGTTATTCTCATTTGAGAAGGTTTCGTATAAGCAGGATGTTCTGCAAATCTACTTGTTAATAATCGTCCAGACCAGGCCCAAATTTTTCGACGAACTCGCGGCGTGTCTGGATCTGGCTTCCACTTTTGACAAGTTTAAAAAATATTTTTGTACCAATATCGGATACAACAAAAAAAAAAAAAAAAAAAAAAACGAAACGACTGACTATTTTATTTTGTTGGTTTCACAAAAAAAAAATAACCTCAAACTACTTTGTTTTTGTTCTTGACGTCATCTCATCTTGAAAACACAACATTGTTATATTTGTTATATTTTTTATATCTATTTTGACAGTTGGTGTACGAGTGGCCAGTATAACAATTTTTCAATTTGCTTCAACTTTTTTGTATGGATGCGCTATCCAGTATATTATAGAGGTCAGTGATTCTGATTCGTACCCGCAAACCAAACAAAAAAATGCCCGCGTTCATCAGGAAATCTTAAATTTCAGAATCTGAAATTTCCGATTTTTTTCGTTGAACGCAAAAACAATCTGAAATTTCAGTCAAAAGACATTGTGTCAAATTCCTGCATTTACTTACAGAATATGCATTGAAGCGAAATAAAAGAGAACTTTATACATTCGTTAATTGATAATTTAGCAGGAGCTTTGTGGATGAAATTTTATGTAAAAAGATTAGCAACACTAAATTTCATTAAAATTGTTTGTTATTTTGCAGTAATTTGTTTTAACTTGAATGAAAAATTGTTCCAGAATAATCCGATGGAACACTTTTGTAAGAAATTCATTTTTATTCAAAGCGTCACTGAATAATTAACAAAAAGTTCTTTCGTTTAAATAAGTAAGTATTACTTGTAATGGTAGCACTTCAGCTCTTTTACACTTCCCCCACCACAAACAACTGTCATCCGAATTTCCAGACGAAATTTTCTTGTCTGAAATTTACGAATAAAGTCTTAACTACATAAGGCTTAACTACATAAGCCAAAAAAGTGAAAAAATACAAAAATGAAAATTTTCACTCATTTTGAGATAGTATTTCTCACTGGAAAACTTATAAAAATGATGCAGAAAGCCTAAATTTTAGTTTAAAAATAAAATGTGTGTATTCTTTTTCACAAAACAACTGCGCTAGCTTGAAAAAAAATATTTTTACTTTCGTAATTTTGCAAAAAGTGGCCAATGTATTTAAGGCTTAAACGTAACTAAAAGTCATCTAACTTTTTATGAAAGCTGGCCAATCAGAAGCTCCAAAAATTTAGAAATCTGAATTTTTAGATGTTAACGTAACGGATTGAACGCGGCCAATCTAAACTGTAATAACTGTTATGTGTTATATAAAATAAAAAAAAAACTGACATTTCACGTCCTTCCCACTGTTATAATCTTCCTTCAATTTTCTTCAAAATTTTTATATGAATTCACTATCCAGTGTTTATAGTGATCAGTGGTTGCTAGCCCCAGCAACTTCTTGTTGCTCCCAAATCCCAATCCAATTACATTAGCTTATATGAGAGAGCGCCCACTAGGCAACTTTCAGTTGCGCAACTTTTTGTTGCTCGGAGTTGCTCGCGGAACATTTTTCCCGGCAACTTTTTGTTGCTTACCCTCGCTCACAGGGCAACTTTTTGTTGCCGGCATCCTTATTTGTCAAAAATATGATGTCAAAATGGCTTTCCGCTTAACATTGTGGATGCCGAAATGGCGTACATTTCTTTTTTACCCTCTGTCATTTTGGCCGATTTCTGGAAATGGAATGCTTTCCTTTTTTTCAACAATGTGAGTACCTACACATTATAATAATAAATAATATAATATTTTATAATTATAAATATTAATTTATTTCGCATTGCAAGCTTACGATCATACATAGCCAGACAACCGGAAAGCAACGTCTATAAAGCTAGCACATACACATTAGCATAATCAATTTAAACCATAACTAGAATTTTGTGCTCTTTTTGTGCTATTTTTGTGTGGAAGTCAATATTTTTGTGCTAGCATAGTTTTCGTTTTATGCAAGTCTATGCTACCTTAATATTAAGCTAGCAAAACTTCTAAACCGCTTAACATAATCAATTAAAATAAAAACTAGAATTTTGTGCTATTTTTGTGCTTTTATTCTGTGCAAGTCTCGATTTTTGTGCTAGCATAGTTTTTGATTTATGCATAATTGCTTCCCATATAAAGCTAGCAAAACTTCTAAACCGCCCAGCATAATCAGTTGAAATAAAAACTAGAATTATGTGCTATTTTTGTGCTTTTATTCTGTGCAAGTCTCGATTTTTGTGCTAGCATAGTTTTTGATTTATGCATAATTATGCTTCCCATATAAAGCTAGCAAAACTTTTAAACCGCCCAGCATAATCAGTTGAAATAAAAACTAGAATTATGTGCTATTTTTGTGCTTTTATTCTATGCAAGTCTCGATTTTTGTGCTAGCATAGTTTTTGATTTATGCATAATTATGGATATTTATGCTGCCATATAAAGCTAGCAAAACTTCTAAACCGCTCAGCATAATCAATTGAAATAAAAACTAGAATTATGTGCTATTTTTGTGCTTTTATTCTGTGCAAATCTCGATTTTTGTGCTAGCATAGTTTTTGATTTATGCAGCTAGCAAAACTTTTGAATCGCCCAGCATAATCAATTGAAAGTCCTGCTTCACGTAACACAAAAAATGACCATCGTCTAGACGATCACGTTTTGACGAACAAATATTTGATTTAGTAAGTCGATAATCATCAAAACGCTATCGTTAAAGCCAGCAGGGAATGAACACCGAACCTCTCGGTTAAGAAACAAGTAACTATTCCACCGCGCCACCATCAAATTTAAAAGTTGTCGATTTTTTTTTATTTACAAGCAAACCGTGCACTACTTCATGTTTATCGTTTTGAAATTACGGTATGACCCCCCAGTTTATTTGGTTATTATTTTTCTTTTTAATTACAAGTTGAGATTGATGCTGTTACATTAGTAGGTATTCTAATTCAATTTTCCTTGATTTATTTAAAATCATGCTATTTACCTTTAGGTAGGTAGATAAAAATAATATAAAACAATTCTCTCTTGCAAATATTTTTTCCCAATGTTACCTACCATACAAGCATTAAAAGTTCTCTAAACCTACTTTGCCTAGCTTTTTCTTGGATAGTTTGATTAGTGTGGAAAACTACCCTTCAACTGAATAATATTATGGCGTTAAGTTAAGCTTCAGACAGTTTAATAGCTACCACAAAGATCTCCATTACGAAGATCTTTTTTTAATTTGCTTAAGAGGCTTCCAGTCATATTTTCGATAAAAATGGAAAATTGGCAAAACGGCTTTCTAAAAATCTTAGCCCTGGGACCACGTATTGCAAAAACTTAAATTGTGTATGAAAGACTGACATTTTTGGCTTCCAAACGTTCGAGCTTTTTTTTTCATTTTGGTCGTTATATTTCAAAACTGCGATGATAAGTTTCGAAAAATTACGTTAAACTGCCAAATGGCTTCCCGATTTCCTTAAAACAGGACGGATGTTGTCATAAAATATATTATATACATATAGGTATGTATATTTTCAGAGGTAGTAAACAGGGCTTCTATTAATTTTCTATTTTTAATAGTGTCTTTAAGTACCTAACTAAATATGAAATAAATAGCATACAACTTTTTCAAAATGCCATATGTATTTATTCTTATAATTTAATTCAATAAAAAAAACAAGCACAAAAAGAAAATTTTTATTAAAAAATAACACGTTTTATAAAGTTTTTTTTTGCAATAAAAAGTCGTTATTTTCAAATAGTTCGAAATCTCAGTTTATCCAATCGCAATAAGATGGTTTTTTTTCGAAGATCTATTTATATGAAATATTCAAGACTCAAGAGAGAGGAGAATCAAGGAATGTTATTATGAGTTGCATGCAACATATAGTAGTCAAAAAAAGCAAAAAGAATAATGTGAGTTTGTGTGGGTGAGTGTGATTGCGCCAACATCAACCAACACATTGAATTGCATAGAAGGGGCTGAACGACGAGATTATTTTTTGTTGTGTGTAGCATACATATGCATACTTATGCATAAATCAAAAACTATGCTAGCACAAAAATCGAGACTTGCACAGAATATAAGCACAAAAATAGCACATAATTTTAGTTTTTATTTCAACTGATTATGCTGGGCGGTTTAAAAGTTTTGCTAGCTTTATATGGGAAGCATAATTATGCATAAATCAAAAACTATGCTAGCACAAAAATCGAGACTTGCACAGAATAAAAGCACAAAAATAGCACATAATTCTAGTTTTTATTTCAACTGATTATGCTGGGCGGTTTAGAAGTTTTGCTAGCTTTATATGGGAAGCATAATTATGCATAAATCAAAAACTATGCTAGCACAAAAATCGAGACTTGCACAGAATAAAAGCACAAAAATAGCACATAATTCTAGTTTTTATTTCAATTGATTATGCTGAGCGGTTTAGAAGTTTTGCTAACTTTATATGGTAGCATACAAATGCATAAATCAAAAACTATGCTAGCACAAGAATCGAGACTTGCACAGAATAAAAGCACAAAAATAGCACAAAATTCTAGTTTTTATTTTAATTGATTATGTTAAGCGGTTTAGAAGTTTTGCTAGCTTAATATTAAGGTAGCATAGACTTGCATAAAACGAAAACTATGCTAGCACAAAAATATTGACTTCCACACAAAAATAGCACAAAAAGAGCACAAAATTCTAGTTATAGTTTAAATTGATTATGCTAATGTGTATGTGCTAGCTTTATAGACGTCGGAAAGCAGCCATCACAAAAAAAATATGGCGACAAAAGTCAAAGTCTAGTCCCACAAAGTTGCTCGGAAATTGCCTAGTGGGCGATGGCAATCAACTTTTGTTGCTCTCTGTTGCCGGCAACTCCTGCCTAATGGGCGATGGGCCTTAGTTTATTTTACCTCATAGGCTTACATTTGCTTTTCGATGGACTTAATTGCTTCTAAATGTTTATTCTAATTCATATTTACTGCAATTGTTTGCTTAAATTTGTTATATGAGGTCAAATGTTTTGGACTATAAACCCTAAAAGTATTCTTTACTTTTTAGTTCTTCTGTTTTTATTTCGTTATTCGATTGCATATTTTAAAGTGTTATAATAAAATGATTATGTTTCCAATTGAGAAAAAAAAACTTACCCAGAGCCTATTAATTTTTTTTCTTTTCTTTAAATTTGTATTTAAATTTGGTTCGATATAATTTGTTGACGTCCAATGATGTGGTTTTCACCGCTGTGCAGGTCGCGACGCGTCGTGAGGTTTATTTGTTGGAATTTGCTATGAATTTGATTGAAGATACATAAGTTAACCTGTAGGATTAAATCAAATTCGAAAGAATTTTAAGAGATTCGCTTTACAATTGACACTGAGAACCCGACTCACGTGTTTGGATCACGATCGCTAAATTCTGGGGTTTGAATTCAAGATTCCATAAGCACTGCTTATTTGAAAAAAGAAAAAAAAAAAAGATTGACTTGCGGTGACTGTACCTACTTTTTTTTGTAATAAACTCGATGCACCAAAATCCTACAAATTCCATCATTTCCAACAAGATCCCTATTTTAGGCCGTGTGCGAATTTGTTTAAAATTTCGATTAAATTTTATCAGAGATTCAATTTTGACATTTCTAAGTACCGATTCACCTCAATAGTGTCAAAAATTAATCTTCGAATAAAATTTTAAGCGATTTAAACTCAATTCACACACGGCCTAAATTTGAAATCTGTAACGGCTGTAAGATATTTTCTCACAACCCTTTCCCTACACGAGATAAAGACTCTGTCCATATCACAGAATATAACACTCATTGGGAACTTTCAAGTGATATACGTATGTAAGTCAAAAAGTGTTGCAGTACTTGGGACGCAATTTATGGACATAAAAACTTTGAGTGCAGGCCAACAGCTATTGCTTATTGACTTATAACACCTTCCCTGCTAGTGATACAGAGTTATGCCTACACAAAAAGTAGTAGCCCTCATTGAGATCTTTCATATGATTAGGTCATAGAAGTGTTACAATAATGGCACGAAACTCATCCAATTATGCGTATGCCCATTCTTCTTTGTTGTTCTCTTTTAAATTGTCGTATTCGTCATTTTTGTTTTTAAATCTATTTTCTACATTTTTAAAAGGCAGTTCTATTTGTACTTCTTTGAAAAATGTCTACTCTGCCTATTTTGCAAATTCCTATTTCTGATAATGAGTTAATGATACTTACTTGTTGTTTGTTATGTTTATATTCTATCGGTTAGGAAAACACAACTAATTTTACTAAATTTTAGTTTTAAATTGTTTCGATTTTTATTGAAATTTTTATACATTTTAAAATTATTTTATAAACTTATAATACAATTTTCAAATAAACAATTATTTTCTTAAAACTTAAAATTAATATATATCAATATAAAGTATAGTAATATTTTCTTAATGTTTATGATTCAATATCTACTACAAATTCTAGTATACAGTTATAGTTCTTCAGCAATTTAATTATTAATGTGTTTTAATAAATAACAGTCAAGCATTAAAATTTATATTAATTAAGAAATCAATTTTTTTTTCAATATTCAAGGAAAGGATTTCTTCATGAACATGGTAACGTGCGATTGGAACCAAAAATTATTTATTTGTTTAAAGGATTTCTGTGTTTTGTGAGTTTTTAAATTTGGTAATACCCAGAATTTTCATGAATTTCGGATCAAAATTGGTATTTGAAGTACGTAATTTATTTTTATTTATTACAAAAAACATTGTTTAGTTGTTATCGATCATAAAAATTTGCATTTGTTGGATTTTTCTATAAGCACTCATGACTTATTTCTACTAAAATTATTTTCAAAATAATATTACTCTATTAACATAATTTTAAATATTATTTATATTACTTATCGTTTCTTTCATATTTTTTTATAAATAAACATTATACTTAACATTGAAAAATTGTTAAGTTATCTTTTAAAACTTATATTTTTTAACAGTTCTTATTTTCTTTCGGTTTAAAAAATACAACGAATTTGATCTTTTTCTTATAAAAAAAAATTGTTACTTTGTAGGTTTGAATGTGTGTGATTTCAAAAGTTATAGTTTGACTTGGCAATGAAGGGCTAGTAGTAAAAACGTGGTTTAATATTCAACTCAAGGTTGAGTAATTTTAAACTCAACGATTTCGGTTGATTACATTAAATGAGGTTTAACGATAGTTCAAGATTCAGGTCTGTGATAATAGCCAATTACATGCTTGACACATACTTAGAACTCAATTCATCTGCCGAAATCGGTGAATTAAAATGGATGAGCAACAAATCAAATATTGAATGAATGGTTTAAAAAATCATAAAGTAAAGTAAGAGATTGGGACTTAACAACTGAAATATGTGACGTGTGAAGACAATCCTAAAGATGAATTTTGTTTTGTGTATGTAGTGCAGCTACCAGGTGCACTCAACCTTGTTACGGTAAAATTTACCGCAACAAAAACCAGCCTTCGATTCCTTCCTTTCCTTTTTATTTTAGTTGTGGCTGCAAAGTACTGGTGAAGTTGAGGACAACCATGGTCCCATCAACCATTGGTGTACTTAACCAGCACTTTGCAAAAACAACGAAAACAGGTTGTTCGAGCGATTTTAAAATCGAATGGAACAGGCGGTTCCAAAATCAATGAGATTTTTTTTAACATGTAGACAGGCGGTAACGACTCAGGCAGACTCTTACCTTCTTGTACCACAACACAACATCCAAAATTTAATTTAATTAACTATTGTATTGTAATGGGTCCTTAACGTTTTACACTTTCATTCTAAATTTTAATCCTTAATTCCATTTATAACTTCTAAAATTATTTATCAAAAAGATCTATAGGAATTAATTAATTCGAGTATGTGAATTATGCCTTTCCTCTTTTTCATCTCGAAAGAATAATTTCCAGTTGATTGATTCGCGCCTCAAATCACCGGCGAGTATTTTGTGTTAACTAGGAGAATGCCTAGCAAAAAGCTTTTCTCGATTTTAATTCTTTTAGATTTTTTCTCGCCATTAAGATTCGGCAAGTTTTGGAAAGACATCCAACAACTTGTTGAATTTGTGTTTGTGAGAGTGATTGTAAAGTTTCGTTGTGATTCGGCAACGGAGGTTCTCCTGGAGGCAGAGAGGCTTTCCAGGAAGCCGTGGTCGTGACAGATGATCAACGAAAACGAATGGCTGAATGTGTGAATGTGTGAGTGATTGGAATAGTCGAGGAAGGAATTGGTTGAAGCTGGGGAAGTCACTCTTTGGAGAGCTAACCAAGCGTATAGTTGTGAAAATAGAAAAGTTCGAGAAAATTTTGGAAGGAAAAAAAAATCGAGGAAAGAATTTGATGGTTTAGAGATCAAGGAGAGTTGAAAAATAGGAACAAAAGGTGATTCGAGGTACGAGGAGATTATTGAGGAAAGTTAAAGAAAATCGAGGAGGTGAAGGAAAGGAAATCAAGGATAAAAAGATAAGTACAGAGTTTAAAAACTTATCATATATTATATTGGTTTTATTGTGTGTTAAAATTAATTCCGATACAATCTTTCATTTGGTTTTACTGTTTCGAGTTTTATCCCAACTTATTGAGTGACGCGGTATTTTATTTTGTCGTTACGTTAACAGCCCATAATTAATTTTTTTTGAATTTGGTTTAACGGTTCCCCGTAAACCCTAAAAACTTCTTTTATTGTACACCATTTTGTTTAAAAAAATTTGGGTTTTAATCCAGGGTTCGCCCACGGTTTCCCAAATAAAATTATTTAAAGTCCCCCCTCTGGGCATATAAACTTGTTGTTTTATTTCTTGTATTAATTTTATCTTTGTAGAATTCATTTCATTACTTTAAAATTAGTTTTGGAATTTTACTAATTGTTCGAAAAAAAAATCCTGGCGCCCACATTTTATTTCAAGTACCCCACTGTACTTTTAATAAAATACTTCTTTCGTTTTGATCATTTGATCAATACGATTATCAATTTAATTCTAGTTTCGCGAATTCTTCCACTGAACCCAGCCCAGCTGAGCAGCCGTGGTGGTAGCTTTTATTAACGAGCTACTGTTGCACTTTTTTTTATCGTTCTCTTTTGTTTGCTTCTTTCGTTTTGTTCATTTGGCCCATCTGTCAAATCATTCGTGTTTTTAATCGTCTCGCGTAAGGTGGATGTTTTTTTTGATTAAAGTAATTTGTTCGCGGTCTATTAGTTCGGTTTGTTTAGTAACAATAATAATCTATATAAAAAAAAAATAATAATAGTATCCACCGATCCCACCCTCGCGAAAAAAAAGTGTAACAATTGGCGCCCAACGTGGGGCGCCAATAAGTTTCCACCAACCTTAAAAAACCGAGATTTAAGTAGATCTATACCTAAATCTTCTTCAAATCCCGAAGATTTACCATACAAATTTATTTCCTAAATCTCGAAGATTTGAAACAAATCTAGTTAAATGTTCATAGGTCCAATAGTTAAAAAACTCAAACTGGCCTATATTTTCTCACACTGAATGCATTCATTGGAAAGAGGACATACATCAAACTTTCTGCCTTACTCCAACTCCATTAGAAAAAGTGAAACAACATTTGCAAACTGTCAAACTAAATCTAATTTTTAATCTTTTTGTGCGGTGGAAACACCAAATTGATTTATATAATCTAAACTGAGATAAAACTTCGGTGGAAACATAGTATTATAATGTATTTAACCCTTAGAATAAATCTGAACTAACCTTAAGAATCTTGTATGTTTTAAATTTTAGCATAAGCTGAAGTGACCTATTTGAAATTTTGGAGTTGTGAATGGTTTTCAACGTTTGATTCGATTGTCTGACTTAACTTTGTGCGCATCATACAATTCTTAAACAAAGTTTATAAATTTTAATAATACGTTTTAAAAGAAAACGATTGTTTTATTTTGCCCTCTTGGCAAATACCACATGGTGGCAGCTATAAAAAAAAACGAAATAACAACGAAGTTACATTGCATTGAGAAAAAATGCCTCCGAATGAAGACAAAATGGAGAATATCTTTGTCGCAAATATTGCTCCTCCAGAGCCCTTTAACTTCTCACAAGTAGAACTGGGCCAATTGGCGAAAAGGCTCGAGCGATATATAAATGTTTCTGAACAATCAACCAAACCCCAAGGAGACCAGATAGATCTTCTATTCTATGTGATGGGCGACAAAAAAGAAGAAGTTTGATTGCAGCTAGGAGCTACACCAACAACAACTTTGCCAGATGCTCTAGATAGATTCGACAAATACTTCAATCCACAAAAAAATATTATTTTTGAACGGTTAAAGTTCAATTCAAGAGTTCAAAAGCACGGGAGTTTCATCACCGAATTGCATACTTCTGCGGAAAAGTACGGCAACTTGAAAGAAGAGTTGATTCGAGACCGAATAATTGTAGGCAAGCTAAACACAAAAGTAAGTGAGCAGATGCAACTAAAAGCGGATTTAACGCTCAAAATGGCAATGGATACAGCACGCCAACCAGAGATCCCGATTAAACAAACGAAGATTATCAAGGAGGAAACGAGTGACTGCAGCATCCAGGCGGTCAACGAGGTGTTCCGGGTATGAGTGGTAAGAGTAACAATAATCATACTAGCAACAATAATTATAGTAATTTTATGAACAAATGTAATTTTGTACATGGAAAAGATTTTCCAGCTAAAGATAAAAATTGTAATTTTTGTTATGTTCGAGGACATTTCTCAAAGAAAAATGAAAACAAAAAGACAAATAAAAAAATATAAATTCAGTTCAAGTTGAGACTAGCGATTCTGTGAATCATAAGAATGTAAAGAGTTCTTCCGAGAAGGTATATAAGAGGAGATCATACAAACGACCAAAGTCAGTTCGAGGAAGGCAGTCGTCGAGACTACATCGCAGCAGTAAATACTCGAGCAACGGAACCAACCAACATAGGTAAGAAAACAACCAGCGATAATTAAAAGACTTCCCCCCACCAGTGGTAAGGGGTCTTGAGATTTTGAAGGTTGATTGCCAGATTCGTCTGTGATTGCCGGATTCATCTGTGATTCGCCTGTTTTACCAGTGATTGCCAGATTCGTTCGTGATAACCAGACTCGTCTGTGATTTGCCTGGCTTACTAGTGATTGCCAGATTCGTCTGTGATTGACGGATTCGTCCGGGAATTGCCTGTCACGGCAATTACCCAAGGAAACCCGTCCGCAATAAGTAAATACTCGCTTTAAGGGGAAGAGAGCTCTTAAGAAGACTCCATCGAGACACAACCAACGTCGGAGAGGATTACAATAGCAGGAAGCCGTCGAAGAAAGCAGAAAATTCGAAAGCTATTCTCTCAAGCAAACTTTGTATATGTAAACCTAAGAAAATTCATTGTAATATATATGTTCGGTCATCAACCGACGACCTATTAAAATATACCCTCCTTCAGGGTCATCGCCGCTGACACATCACTTTGGGCATACGGACTACTTGGTGTCTCTCGCCTCCGCCATCAGCCGATCATCATATCATCACTCTATACTGCCTTAGCACTATACGAGGCAACAGTCATGGAATTGAGACACATTTCACTTCCACCCTCGCCTATACCTATAGCTATAGATATCGTCGTGTCAGCTAACGACAATGAATTCTGTGCACAGGCAATCAGAGATACATTCCTGTGCGAGTGAAGTAAAATTAAAATTAAAACTTCAGAACGTGAAATGACAAATAAGTATCTTTCGAAGAAAGGGGACAAAATTTAAAAAAGTATCATAAAAAAGGAGAAAACATAAAAATTAAAAAGTATCATAAAAACAGGAGAAAAATATAAAAATTTAAAAGTATCCTAAAAAAATAGGAGAAAACCAAACAAAGTGTTATTTTTAACAAACTTATAAAATAATAATAATTCTTCAGTGAAACCAAAATTATACGAACAAAGAAGTTATTTGGAAAAAAATAAATAATAAAATAACATAAATTTTATTCCAAGAAGAAAGACTAAAACATTTAATTCATAGAAGAAAATACGTGATAGAAAAAGAAAAGAAAAATAAAAATAAAAAATTTATAGAAAAAATAAAGAAAATTGAACAAGTGTTCAAAGAAGCAAGTGAAGACATTTTGAACAATAATTTATGTGAAAATAATAAAAAAACTGACTGCACTAAAATAAACAATTATAAGTGCAAAAAAGCTTCAAGCAAGTGAATTAAAAAAAAATTATATAAAAAAATATTTTTCGAAAATTTTAATATTTTTTTATTTATTTACTCGCTTTAAAAAAAGGTTTTTTGAAATTATAAAAAAAAAATTAAAATTAAATGAAAAATAAAACAATAAGAAAATTTTTAATTTGATTAAAATTAAATTGAAAAAAAAAAACTTAAAAAATTTTGTAAAACAATTAAATCTTTAATTTTAACATACTTGACGATTTATTGTAAGAATTTGAAAAATTAAATTTAAAAATGCCAAACGCAACAGAAGAATTGGTAGCTAGGCTAGTAGCCGCAAACACAGCTTCACTACAAACAGAGATTGTTTCTCTGAGATCAAGTTTAAAAGCAATAACTAATACTTCTTTAGTTACTGAGTTTAAAACTCAGACAATAGACGAAAACATCAATTTCTCAGAAGCATTATTAGACTTTATAAAATCTTTACCTGAATTTGCAGGAAACGTAAGTTCTTATGATCAATGGAAGATTTTTTGCGACCTTTAGTCCAATGCGTTTCGACCAGGCACGACAGTTGGGCTCATCAGTTAGATGATGTCGTACCTTTCTAAGACGCAATTTTTTGGTCGATGAATACCGATTTAACAATAACAAAAATAATTGTATTTTATCTTTGTTAATTCTCTTCTTCGTAAGTACTTATGTAAGCTGGCGAGAAGCAGCGTATAATTCAATTTTGTTATATAATAAAGGCAGTCCCACATATTTCGCTGCATTAACAATTTTTAGAAATAAAATTACTCAAGTGCAAATGATATACTAATAACCAATGACGAAACAGTTTTAAATATTCAAGCAAAGAAAAATGGATATGTCAATGCATTTTTTTCCGATCACCTTCGGGTTACAACTTCTTAAGGGACCAGCTGAAATTATACTTACCACATACTTCTTCATTGCACAGATGGATACAAATAAAAAGCTTATCCCCTGGAATGAATCAAAATGTACTTGCTGAAATAAGGAATACTACAAGGATATTACCCCCGAAAGACAGGGAAGTCATTCTCATTTTCGATGAGATGAGCATTTAATCGAACCTAACTGATAACAAAAATAAAGATATTATAGAAGGATTTATAGATTACGGCAGAGATATAAGAATAAACAAGTGTGCAAAGTCTATTTGCGTTTTCATGATACAAAGTGTCTGTGGAAAATTTAAGCAATTACTGTATTATATCGCATAATTGGGAAACTACAATTATCAGCTACATTGGAAGAAGTAGAAAAGCCTATCCCCACCTCCACGTGGTCCCAATTGGTAATGTACCTATTCTGATAGAGCAGAAATGATCTACATGATGAAATTTAAACCTGAGAGTGAGATTAATCTGGTGATCTCATAGCGATGATGGTTGGTACGGCTAACGGGGAAGTATTATCAAAGAAATAGGGGTAATACCCGAAACACCGACTTTACAACCCTTTGGTGTAAATCCAGCGACTAGTAGGCTTACGCCGAACGAGCTGGTAAAGTTGTGATACGTTCTATATGTTCGTAATTTCGTTAAAGCATTGTAGCGTTTTTTAGCGTAGTCAGTAGCAAATAAGATGCTTGGACGGGCGGACTCGGGTGACCGAGGACGCCTGATCCAATTTAATTAGCAAATAATATTTTTGGACGGGCAGACTTGGGCGACCAAGGATGCCTGATTCATATTCGATGGGTAGAAAGTGGTGTTTTTAAGTAGATTCGATGTTGTATTTTTATTCGATGTTTTAGTGGCGTTTTTGTACCGTATCGATGTCAAGTAGAACGAAAGTTAAAGTTAAGGCCGTCCTATGGGTTTACCTATAGGATTGCCTTTTTCACTTTAATTTTTTTTTTAAAAGTGATTTTAGAAAATACATTCGTGTATTTCGGGAAAAGAAGACGTTTCGGGGGTTAAACCCCCAAATTTCGCAGTATACTAGATAGCTGATTGGTTACATTCGTGTAACGGGAATGGGCTGTGAGTAGATTGTAACAACAAAAATAAAAAAAAAGATGAAAAAAAAATAAAAATACAAAAAAATAATAAAAATTAAAAATTTATAAAAAAAATATAAAAATATTTTGTTACAATCGCGGTTGAAGAAGAGAAAATGTGATCTTAAGCTTGTCACGCTATTCCCTGGCAAGTGATCACAATGATCTTGGTGGTAGTAATGGGCGCAGGTTACCCTGGTATAGTTGGTACCTATCCGAGCAGTTGCTGCATACAAAAACTTGTATGCAGCAAATGGCTGTAGTGAATTTTTGGATGCAGCCGCTAACCTGACCAAAGGCGAAAAATTTGGTAGTACGGGAGGTAGTATAGCCCAGACCTTTTGGTCGGCTACCTATGGGAATGGCTCCGAAAGGGAGTTCGTACTGGTTATGGTTATCCGAAAACGCGGAACCGTTTACAAAATTGGGCGGAGATAGTGTCCAGCTGTTCAGCGAGCAGTCAGGTCATACCAACTATATGACATGGAATTCGTACTGGAGCCATAACACCTGGTTTCTGGGGCATAGCCGGTGCTTTTCTCCGGCACCGTTATTCTGTGGCAACGACCTATCCACTATTATGTCGCATGTCCGTCAAATATACCGCCTTCTGATCTAAAAGAAGAGATTGGAAACTGCTTTGAAATATGTATTAGTTTTAACCTTAGTATAAGAGCCATTTGCTGTGAGGTTACCATAAAAGTATACAAACGCATCCCTGTTTCAGAATGTTCACCACAGTGCAACAAAAACAACTGTCATGTCAAGATCAAGAGTCAAGCATCGACCAATCCAATCGCGTTTAATTTGTAAAATTATTATAATTTTTAATTATTTCATCTCTCTAAAGTAAGAAATTATTGTGTAAGTAGAGGAATCATAACCCAAAAATTCAGTAAATAAATCCCCACTTATGAAATTTTAGATTATGCAGTTGATTGGAGAATATTGTTTTCCAAATCTCGACTCAGAAATATTATGAAATCAGTGTTTGTTAAAATGCCGCCCCATTAGATATGAACGTTCATAATTACAACTAAAATCGAAGCAAAATTCCGATATGAATGTATCGCTGCATGGACATGGAACTCAGTGCCTTCTTTAGTTTTTATCTAAAGTGATTATAATTCGACCATTGTCATAATGCGGGAGGCAAGTTTCGCAGTTGGCATCCTATTCATTGTCAAACAAAAAACAACAATGATGAGTGACCACAAAATAGCAACGTTAAAATTAATCTGTTTGAAAAAACGGGAGCAAACAAGAACTGGTAGCACGACTGATTGAAGTCCCTGTAGGAGAGTGAGGCATGTGTCTGGTGACCACTGAGAGCGAACAGATGAGAGCACAAGCGAAGACAAATTACACTAAACGATACCAATGACGACGTTGACCTGAAAATTATGATAAAGGAGCTGAGGATTTTAAAAGGTCAATTGGCAAAGCAGGCAGGTGAAATGAGGGAAGAAAACCGAAAGCTACAGATGAGAGATAAAGAAACTCACAAACAAGAATTTGCTAAAAATTATAACCTAGTGAAAGAGCTTCTCGATGACTTCACAGGAGATGGTCTGGACTACCTGTCATATATATATATTTAATAATAAGAGATTGACTACAAGTTTGAAAGTAATCTTCATTTAATGTTATTAGTCTTAAGATGATTTTAGTTTGGATGATAATATGCGACTGAGCTTAAACTAGCTCGAAACTAAGTAAATAAAGAGAGAAAGAGAGAGAGTTATTACTTCATACAACACTACCAACAGTGGGAATCCCGTTTGCTAAACATGAAGCAAACATATAAGCTGGGCTACCAAACGCTTAAAATGTTGGCTACAAAATTGAAGGGAAAATCCCTCCGTTGGTATTACTCCAAAGGAGACCACCCTACATCAACCAACGGTGAATGACATGCTGACCCATATGAGGTCACTATTTGGTGCATCGTCGAGCGGGTTGGAAATTCGAGTCAAGAAAGTGGTTTCCCAGGCGAAACCGTCAGAAATTACTTTCACGAAAATATCATCTTGGCGAGTGAATTTAATTAAAATACAAAAGAATTCGATCAGAATCATCGAAGGAGTCACATATTAGCAATAAAGACATTTTTATCGCCAAATCCATATCAACAGACCAACCCATTGTATCCAAAAGGAATACAGAATAATGTAAAAGCAAGCTACTCAAAACAACAGCAAGCCAGTTTATCACAAGAATAATTTTAGCCGTCATTCTCATTTTTGTGCACTGCAACCAATTTTTGGTTTATAAATATGCGAAAATAGAAAATAGAAAGATTAACTTTCCTTCGTCATAATCAGATAAAGCTTAGAGCAGTACTCCAATTTAAAAGATGCATGACAGTCTGCGACCCCTAAAAAATTGGAAAAAGGACTGCCGTCTACTTTCACAGACGGTCCACGTCAATTACATGAACGTACACAGATATTATGGCATTTCAAATCTCTTTATCCTATTTACTTCCTGGGCAAAGATGGTACAGCCGTTATGATATCATAGCCCCCGTTTTCTTTCTGAAAGTCAAAATGCTGATGCAGGTTTTGGACAAGGGGGGCTTATATATTTACAGAAATTAGATGTTATATTTTCACAAATGAGTGGCAAAAACGGGGTTTGCCACAAAACAAAGTTAATCTCTGATCAAATTGATTGTTCAAAATCACCATGAATATAAATAACGTTTTGAGACAAGAGCAATATACGAGCCAAATTAAAATAAAAAAACAGAACAATGTGCACCACCAAGGAATCATACGACGAGCAGCAGGTGTTCTTGGGCACGAGGACAACAACAGCCACACCATCGATGTCATCATCTCGGTCCGGAGAAGACAACAACAAATACACTACCGGACCGAAACCAAGTCATCATCATCATCGTCGACGGTGCCGACGATCGACACCATCAGCATGTGTGCGCACAAGCCACACCCCTTTTCATAGTGTCTCGCTAAGCGGTGCATTCCTCCAAGGGCCACGATGAACATCATCACCATCAGCTCGGTCCGGAGAATACAACAACAAATACACTACCGGACCGAGACCAAGTCGTCACGAGCATTGACGATGAGCAGTGGGCACAACAACCAACACAGGCGCATATAATTCGAGCCAGAGAAGAAGTAAGTCCATGGAATTTGAGCAACGGTTGTTGCGACCGACAACCATGGACATCGATGAGAACCACAGCAGCAGTTGAGCATATTGAATAGTGCAACAGTTCAGTTAATATCGAGCATTAACCGGAGCAAGTCGAATTCGAGCAACCGCGGTGCGATGAGCAAATACAGTCCACTTAAACTTTTTTTGTTATTTATATATTTTAAATAAAGTGTTTTTAAAAAATATAAATGCGTCTCAACAATTGATAAAATTATGTGTGCTGAGATACCCGATCCATCCAAAGGCCCTATACTTCATAACATGATCAACGCCAATATGATCCATGTCTCATGTGGAGCATTGAATCCTAAATGTATTTGTATGAAAATTAAACGTTGTACTAAGAGATTTCCGCGCCAACTTCCCACCCAAACATACATGCCAAACAATGGCTATCCATTGTAAACATAGATGGCCGGTAGCGGTCTGCAGTGGATGGTGGTGAAACGCTAAAAATCAAAACCACGACTTAATATCAATGAAAGATTTCCAACCGTTCAGCATCTAACAGTTCACCTGGAAAATGATCAGAGAGTAATATTTAAAGAAGATAATATAAAAACAAAGTTACAAAATTCTCTTAAAACAACACTTTTAGGATTTTTCGAATTATGTAAAAAGGACAACTTTGCGAAGAACCTAATTTATCATGAGGTTCCAAACTATTACAGATTAAGTGAGGGAATATTTTAAAGAAGGAAACGCGGAACACCTGTGTCAGGTTGGCCAGGTAGGTATTGTTAAATCTCCTGCTTTTGGTAAGAATGTATACAGTGCATTTCGATGACACTGAATGCTACCATATTTGGATTTTATTTTACGAAGTAAAATCTCTGATATCTTATGATGCCATCCAAACAATTGATGGGGTTTATCATTGAACCTACCAAGGTGCATGCACCTTGGGGTTACTTGGCGACGGAAAACATTGGGTCGTCGCGTTAGAAGAAGCTGAAATCATGACAACTCCTTACAAAATGCGTGAACTGTTTGCAAGTTACAGTCGAGGTCTCTATAAACATAACAACAGCAACAGCGGCTGACAGCACAGAGCCTTTAGGATGGTTTCATAAGCAACCATCAATTTAATTATACATACATTTCACAGACTGAACAAATCAAGGCATCTCAAATTACAACATCACTCATATTTTGTAGACTAAACAAAACAAGGCATCTCATATCCAGACTAAACAAGAACAATCATGTATCCGGAATTGATGCTGAATTGCAGATACATATATACAAAGCAGATGCCATGAGAATAAGTATCGATGATTAATAAGTCATCATTCTCGACTTCAACAAGGCAATCACCAGAATACCTTGCATTAAGCAAGTCACCAGAATACCTTGCATTAAGCAAGTCACCAGAATACCTTCCATTAAGGAAGTTATCAATATATAATATCATCTTATATTAAATCTAAGTCTTTTACGAATAATTAATAAAATCTTTTTAAAAAGTCTTTTGACAAATTCAAGACTTTAATTTGCAGTTATGTTAGTATTTTGTCATCTACCTGATCCCCTTAGCCTCTGGGATAGATTTAAATATAGCTTGACAGATGATTTAATTCAACGCCTCGCCGGCCGTCAGGAAGGAAGTGTAGAAAACCGTCATATCAAAACAAAAAGTATTTAAGAGTTATTTGACCCTCGGATTTTTTTTTTTTTTTTTTGACGCTTTCACTCGCTAGATTGGCAAATGATTTTAGCTTTTTTAATGTCAGACACTTAATGTCGATTTCATTAAAGTTTTTCTTAAAAGAGATTGAGCGAAAATAAGTTCATCATAAAAAAACACTTTCCTAATGTTTATACTCCAGAGTTATGCAAAGCATAAAAATCGAAATGTAAGCGGCGCTTCTTAGCTACACCTTGTGATGACCCCTTTTCTTTTAATGAAAAATTGAAAATAGAAAGAACGAAATTCTAGAGACTTAGTTCCGGAATTTGGTAGAGGCCTACAATCTGGATGACAAGGACAACATCGCACGTATTTTAATTTCATGCCGATTTGGTGGAAATGCATTAATATGGTTTCATTCGAAAAATTGATTAGACCCAAATATCAACAAACCAGCTGATGAAAGAAATGGGCGAAATGTTTATTTCCAACGATAGTCGTCTATCTTTAAGACGAGCGTTCAAGGGGAGAGTCTGGCAGTCAACGGAAACGTTCCAAACTTATGTCAATGAAAAAACTATCATGGCAAATAGATAGGACCTGGACGAGGAGAAAGTGCTAGAGAGTCTCATCGATGGAATACCAGATGTGAGGTTGCGAACACAGGCACGTATGCAGTGTTTCGTAACATATCAGCACTTGGTGGAGGCATTCAGGAAAATTGAGTTGAAGAAAATTAAATCGATTCCAGTTAAAATGTCTACCCCTGTTTTATCAATACCAAGACGACCTACAGTTCCTGGCCCTACTCCATCTACATCACGGGCAGTTATGATTTCTGGCCAATAAACATCTCGACGGGCGGTGGCTCCTAAAAGATTGGAATTCATGATTACTGTATTGTTCCAATTGCCGTTGTTTTTAAATCTTCTTTTTTTAGTTTTAAGTCATTTTTTTTTTTAGAAAATTGCCCCTCCCGCCAGAACGGAGGGAGATAGACCCCCTCCCATAGTAAAAAATGATTGTCTTAATCTCTATACAAATCCGTTATTATTTTGCGGCGCCTGAGTTATCGTACTCTCCGCACGATTTGTAATGGATATTTTAATCCAATGTTAAGTTTTAATTGAAGATATGGCGCTAAGGATCGGTGGAAAAGTTTTGAAAAAAAAAATGGCCTTCCAACAACAAAAACGACGAATAATAACTTGATGAATAGAGAATATCTTAAAGAAACAAGTTATGATTTAGATGCGTTAAAAAAAAATTTGAACGACATATACCCCCAAATATTAGCGAATATTGAGTTAGATAAAGGAAAGATTTTTGTTTTGCATGCCCCTCGTGGTACAGGGAAAACTTTCGTTTGAAATGTTCTGGTTTCAAAAGTCAGACGTTCGTTGTCAAAAGATTGGCTTGCTTTTCTAAGTGGTGAAAAGACAGCGCAAATTCTGTATAAAACACATTCTTCCCCATCATGTATTAGATATCCGGTTAGCGGATACTGTTAAATAGGTTATATGGGAATTCTTCTGTTTTCAAATAATATGTTTCGGTTTGCACATTCCTTCACGGAGTAGACCATGTAACATGAATATCACTTAAAAGTTTGATCAGTTAATTTGCTGAGACAACGACCAAACAATCAAAAGCGTCTTGAGAAGTCTCTTCTTTTAGGTGAATTGATTTCGGTTTCTTGTTCAAATCTGAAATAAAATTCTTTTAATAAACATCGTATACAAAAAAAAATATATATTTTTTTTTATTTTTTAAATAAAATAAAATAACTATTTCGCATGTAGCGTTTAAATTGCCACTGAACTTAGCTAATGTAGAGAATCTCAATTGTAATATTGCTAAGCAAAGTGATTTAGGTAGAGTTCTTAAAGAATCAAAATTAATTGTATGGGATGAGAGCACAATGGCGCATAAAAATGGTTTTTATGCACTTGATAGAACACTTACATTTAGTGACTTTAAGGACCATTGTGAAGTTAGGGGAGGAACAACATTATTATTGGCATTCATGCCACATGGAGAGATTTAACAATATGAGGCACAACTGAACCGACTATTTCCACATTCAATCGTAATGCCAAAAGTATAAAATGGCTTCATGACAAAACAAAGGAAGTCATGCAAGCCATCAAGAACCAAGTGGCATTTTATTTGTAAGTCGAACCGTTGGGCCAGCCCCTCTGGGGTTGGCGTTCGAGTTTTTTTTTGGGATTCCCATTAGGAAATCCTTTTACTGTGAACAACCGTCAGGAAGTTTTGTGCTTGCTGATTACAAACAAAATAATAGGATTTGTGATTTATCAAAATTAATAAACTATTTCATCTTGGCTTGTAAGGAATTACAAAACTGTTTCCGGAAGAGAATTCTCACAAATTCAAGAGAATTTTACATGAGCGTTTCGGTGAAGACAAAAATATATACTTTGCTCCACCGCCAAAACACAAAAGAAAATCCCTCAGGGTGAGGTACAACGCAAAACGGAGATACAGGCAAATATCTATAGATTTTTGTTGAGGCCCAGCCAAGCTTTTCAACGCTTGTCGAAAAAGAAGAACACGAAGAACCCGAAGTGACTCTAGCTTGTGTGAAATGGTAGCAATTGAACAAAGAACCAATGGAAATGTTTAAAGTTACTGAGTAGACGTGTTATTTCTGGCGGCAGTTTCATTTACCTTTTACACATAAAATATATTTTAAAGCCATTTCAAATTGGTAACAAAAGACTCAGATTTGAAGTGAAAAAAAGAAAACGAATAATTAAATACAACAAAAAAACAATATTCACTCTATTCCACGAGAACAATCGTCAGGAAGTTTTGTGCTTGCAGATTACAAACAAAATAATAGGATTTGTGATTCATCAAGTTCTATTTTAATAGACTGTATTTCATCTTGGCTTATAAAGAATTACAAAACTGTTTCCCAAAGAGATTCTCCATTTTAATAGACTGTATTTCATCTTGGCTTATAAAGAATTACAAAACTGTTTCCCGAAGGGATTCTCACAAATTTCAGAGAAAATACATGCACAGAAAGTGTAACTACAAACCATGCCTTTTTTGAATATCGATATTGCCAAATTTGTTTGTCGTGCGCAAGAACTGGCGTGTAAACAGTGTCTTGGTCCAACAGCTGAAGTAGAAGTTCAGCTTTAATAAAATATAGCGGAATTCAATAAAATAAAAAATAGAGAAAAACGTCAGGTAGACGTCAATCGGCTGTCAGTTTTCCAATTTTTGGAAAAAAAATTTTGGAGGTAAGTTGAAATAATAAATATTTTACCTTTTATGTATTTAATTTTCAGATCCCCCTATTACCTAATCAGTTGGGTAAGGAAACGACCTCAGATAAGTAAAATGTAATACTTTTCGTTATAGCTTTTAAGTTGCTAAGTGTAATCATCTAAATAAACATATAATAGTTCTTTTTTATGTGCTGAACATGCCCAGTATTTATTGTTCTTATTAAATGGAACACGCCCAAATAATCTTGTAAAATGATTGTGAATTATCTTTGAAATAAAGTTACTGTTTATTAAGATCACGTCGAGAAAGGTTCTGCGTTTGATTAGCTAAAAGAAATAAGAATTAAATTGAACGGTCACAATACTTTTGTTTGTTTGTGAGCTTTGCGGTAAAACAAACAAACAAACTGACTAACAAACAAAAGTCTTAATTTATATAAAATAGTATAGATGTGATGTGAATCCTTCTATTGTTTAACTAAAGGACGCGTTTGACAATCATTTTTGTTTACTAATAATGCCAATAAGGATTAACAGTGAATACTTGGTGAATGGCTGGATAATGGAAGTACAGGGTTATGAAAGGCTAGGCCGGGTTTTATTTTGTTTTCCCTATTCTTTCACCATGTATATGTATAATAGGGGGTAACAAGTAAAATAAGTAAGGATAGTGGTGAAGGAAGTTTAATTTAATTTTGTTAGTCTTATTCACCACACTACTATAAAATCGCATAGTGTAAATCCACCTCACTGAAATTGGAATCCCTGTGGCCTGGAAAGATTGTCCTTCTTGTCAATTTTCGGAGAAATGCGAAATGTCAGTTGACAAATACAATCTTGAAAAAAAAGAGGAAAGACCATATCTACAAAAATAAAGAAAAACAAATCAAATAGAGGATAACGGGTCAAGTGCAGAGTGGAAAAAAGAAAAAGAAAAAAGTGATGTGGTGTGATGATTTGTGTGCGGTGTCTATTTACCTTGAAAGTTTTACCGGTTTAGTTAAATTTCACACTTGTCAACCCGAAATCAGTTGTATAAAATCTTTCAATTCAGTTCAACCGTCGCCCAGACAAGTCGTGTTTTCAAATCGCTCTCCGTCTTTGCATAATTTACCAAGTTTAATAAAAAAAAAGAAAAACAAAAATAAAAAAAAAACAAAAATAAATAAAATCAATAAAATCAATAATACAAACAGAAATCCTACCCACTTTAATTAATAAATTGTAAATACCCCTGCACTTTTTTTTCTGTTTGTTACCAATCGAGTATTGTGTCATACAGAAGTCGGTCAAACAATTAATAAATAACTTTTAAAAATAACTGAATACCTTCGCACTTTTACCTTGTTCTACTCACTGTGCTTATCCGTGCAAATTATGTCATCGAAGTGTGCTGCTCCAAATTGTTCCCTTTCCTCTTCTGCTGCTGATCTTGTTGCATGTAATGTATATGCAACATGCAATTTCATCCCCTTTGCATTGGAGTTAGCCGTAGCGCTAAACCATTCTTGGCGGAAATTCGGAGAATCTTCTCCTATGTTTGCGATGATTGCAAGTCGATATCACTCGCTCACATCATGCGTGCAATTAAATGCAACAATGATCTCTTCAATTCAATTAACGATTCCATTTCGGACCTTAAGTCTGAAATGCGACATAGCCATAAAAGCTGTGTACGGTCGATCGAGGAGAATTCAGATGCAATTAATAGCATACTTGACAAAATAACTGAAGCACCACCAAAACGAAAAGACTCCTCTGCGATCCCCACGGTGATCTTAAATAAGATCACTACCCTTAAGAGTACACTAAAGTCCGACCTGGATGACCAAAGGATCTTCAGCTATATCATCGATAAAAACTGTCTTATCTGCGTATGACCGGAAGTTGCTGTCGATCGAATCGGATGTTGGGGCTTTAAAAAATCATAACGCTGTTTCGACAGCTTCTTTTGAAGATGTAATTCAAGAAATTCGTTATCTCAGCTCTAAATTTGAAAACATTACGAACCTACAAGGTAACATTTCTCTCCTCAACGAATTGCGTACCATCAACTCAGATCAACAAATCGATCCTTCTCCTCACGTTCCCAACACGAATCTCGCCAGTATTAATGCACCTGCTCCTGCTTCAGAATCCATCACTGTCTCATCACATAGTAACGTTCCAGATTCAACCCTCTTACCGCTTGCTACTACTCCCCCATTTGAAGAACCAATAATCCATCAATTTGGGACCTCCTGGACCTCATCTGAATGGACCCTTCGATTAAATAAGCTTGATGCAAGTAATAAATCAACTTTTTATATTAAAAATGCTTCTCAAGACGCAGACGAAACATGGATTTGTTCCTTTTTTAACCGGAGATTCTCAATTCAAGATGTTGAATCTCACGCCATCTGTCCCAGACGATTTAAAGTTCTTATATCCAAAAAATATGAATGGATCTTTAACTCTTCCAAGAGACATCTTCAACTGGATTCCATGGTTCTCAATAAATGGATTGACAAACCTAAGGCTTCAGTCGCAAAAGCGCATCAGATTTGACAACCTCCTCGTAATATGCAGTCACCAGGACCTAAAGCGTCTAATCATAGTAATAAGGCTAAGTTAAGTGACAGTATCTCTAACCCACATGTTTCCATAAACCCGCCAAATAATTGGAGTTTTAAAACTAACCTCTTCCCAAACTTTTCCCCTCCTTCTACCTCTAAGTTTAATCCTGCCCCGCTGAATCCTCAAAGCTCTCCTTCAAGTAGTGAAGAAAACATAAAATTTAATCCAAAATAAAGATATGAAAATCAACAAGAATATAAAAACGCCAAATTAAAGAAATAGAAGGAAAATTAGAAAAACTGTAATAAATGTTAAAAATGTATTTATATATATTTAATATTTGGCAACCCTATCAGTATGCTATAATAATGACATTTGTATTTAAATCAGATTTGTCAGTCAGTCTGTGTTTAACATTCAACGAAGAAAGACCTAATAAAATATAAACATACATATATAAACGAAAAACAACAACTGATTTAATTTAAAAGTAAAGTAATTTTACAAAAACGGTGAGTTAATGAAAAGTGAAAACAAAAAAAAAAACAATGAGAAAAGAAGAGAAATGATTAAAAAGAAAAATAAAGACAAAAAAGTTGAGTGAACCCAACTAATTTAATATTCCTCCTTTTTTTTAATATGTGATTTTGGCGCTCATGAATCTAAAACCTCAAGATATACGAGAATACCTAGATGCTGGAAATGTGTCTTCTTAAATATTGTAAGACTACTCGAAGAGCAAAATAGAAACCTTAAATCAAGCCAGGAAACTTCTAGGGATAGATTTGAAAGAAAATTGAAGGCAAGTTTGTCCGAGGGCCAAAGCAGATTTTGATAACGAAATTAATATAATTAAACTAATCGCATACAATAATGGATACAAAACAACATTAATAGACAAGTTAATAAAGAAAAAGAAAAATAAAATAAACAACAACAAAAATATTATACCGACAATAATAGAAACTCCAAAATATGCATCAGTCACATACACCAACATAGTACCACAAATATTAACAAACCAATTTAAGAAACTTAACATAAACGTAACATTCAAAACAAACAACAATATTCAAAATATTCTAAAACCTAAAATTAAACAAGAAACTAAATTAAACTCCGGAGTCTATAAACTTAAATGCAATGATTGCAACAAGTTTTACATCGGCCAAACAGGTAGAACCTTCGAAGAGAGATTCAAAGAACACAAACCCAAACCAAACACCAAATCCACTTTTGCTTTACATTTAATAGACAACAATCACAATTACACAGACATCGAGACAAATTTACAGACATTGCATATATGCAGAAAAAGCAGATTACTTGACGCAATGGAAGAATACGAAATCTATAAAGCATACAGACAAGAACAAGACAAAATATTAAATGACAAACTAACTATTAAACCTAACGCATTTTATGAGACAGCAATACAATTTGAACACAAACAATAAAAGAAGAAAAAAACAACACAATACAAATTAAAGCTCCAACTAAGTAAAATAAAATAAACAATAAACAACAACAACAACAACAACAACAACAATAGAAAAATAGAAAAAGAAAAAAGAAAACCACACATCATCAAAATGCCAAAACAAAAGAATAACAAAAACAACCAACAACAACAATAGAAGAACAAAGCTCAAGTCAAGTTGAAACAAACAACCAACAACACTAGCAACAGAAGTATTCCGCCCGATGATGGAGAAGTAACTCCGAAACGCGTCGCATATACCTAAATATTAACAAATTTAAGTTGTAACATTAAAGTAAAATAAGAATCAATAAATATTTATAAAACTGTATTTATTCTTATATGTTTTTTCTTAAAATCTATCATAAATTCATTCTACAACTTGGAGACAAGAAACTCACAATATGTACTACAGGTTAATGAAAGAGACGTTAGGATTGCCATCGGAAACCACCCTCAGAACATTTATTTCCCATTGGTCAAATCAACCTGGTAATATTAACTTCAACATTAAAGGTTTAGAACTTAAAATGAGCCAGGTTCCTGATGATTTGTTCAAGTACTGCTCTATAGCAATGGACGAAATGCCCTTGAAGACTAGTTTAGAATACAGTAGCAATCAAGATAAGATAAGATTATAGGGTTTGAAGACCACGGTTCTGAAGAGCACAGAGAAAAATGGCTTGCTAATAACGTCTTAGTTATCGTGCCCCAGGGCATTGCAAAAAGGTGGAAATACCCAATTGCAAACTATTTTGTTAAATCCTCTTGTCTGTCTGTAATGCTGAAGAAACTTTTATTTGAAAGTATATATGCTCTTCAGAAAATTGGCTTTAAACCAGTTAATTTCGTTTCGGACCAAGGCGCAAATTTTTGGGGACTTCACCGAGAACTTGGTGTGAATAGAAAAAAAGCCATATTTTGAAATCGGAGAAGAAGAGACAGGGAAGCAAGAAATTTTTTGCTTTTATGATGCTCTTCATTTGATCAAAAGTACAAGAAGTTACCTTTTGAAAAATTCGACACTTCAGGCGGATCTTCTTTAGCCACGTGGAAGGATATTGGAAAAAAAATATCAACCAAAGTTTCGTTGCGATAAAGTTCAATTCACATTTCTGCAGGACGCAAAAAAATATTAAAATCGTTTAAAGTCATCGACTCCGATGTCAAGAACATAACTGGCAAGTTTTCTTTTATCAAGGGCTGGCTGCTTAACATTGCATCTTTTATATGCATGTGGGAACAGCTAAAGGCTTGCAACTTCAAGTACATTCTCACAAGGCACTTGAATCAGGATTGCTAAGAGCATTTTTTCAGGCAGATTAGAAGTTAGGATGGAAATAATAGAAAAATAACAGTTATTCTTTTGTGACAATTTTCACGTCAGTCAACTTGGCTGAAGACAAAAGTGTAGCAAGTTTATTAAATAAAATAGCTTTGCTTATGTTTGCAGCTGGCTGTACCGCAAATGCCATGATAGCCATACATGTACATTAGCAGCACCTACTTTCAATAATTCAGATTTACACTAGTTTTAAGCAGTTCGATAACTGCATTTTACTAGCTGCACCACCAAACTTTATTGAGTATATTCAAGACTTAGAAGAACAATTTTGCCTCATGTTTAGCCTAATTGCTTACGAAAACGAAGTTCTTCGAAAACTTCTTAATGGGGTGCCAGCAAAGTATAGTTTTGCTTGTTGTAGTAATTTGTCGCATAATTTCATTTTTAAATATTATATTAGGGTAAGAATTTTATTTGCTTTGAGGTTCTTAAATAGGGATATTAAAAAAACCCAGTTTTAGAAACAAATTACTTACTGTTAGGCACCTTTAGAAAACTTTTTAGTGAGGCTGGTTTTTTAATTATGTTTTGGAATAAGGATTTAAGTGAGGACTTTTTTAGCAATAATAAATTTGTGCTAGGCACTTTAAGGAATCAAAAAACTATTTCATAAATACAAAAAACAAATTTTAGTGACTTTTTTATTTCAGGATGGGTGCAATAGGCCTACAGGGGAAACCGAACACCGAAAGAAAAAAAACGGTTAACACATCAAAATGCATACCTCCTGAATAAATAGTATCTTCCATACTGACATCTTTAAGGAACAGTTTTTTAGTAACGAGTTAAATGAAATGAAATGAAAAGAATTTATGTGAATCGACCTAAGGAACTCAGAGGATATATCAAAAGCATCTCATCTGCAACAACAACCGTAAAATAACAGTCCAACCGCCTGGCAAGAAAACCGCGTGTATGCGATGTGGATGGAAGACACATGAGGCCAATACATTTTCATACAAGGAAGGCAGGTGCCATTCCTTTTCAAAGAAGAGACATTTAAGCAGTGTTTGCCATTCTAAACAGGAAAATAGCAAGAAAAATTTCAATTTTAATGAATCTAATAATCTTTCTTATTCTAATCCACATGTAAATTCTATTTCTAATTGCAATTCGATTTTTTGATTTTTTTTTATACAGTTAACACGATGATGAATCAAGCGGAATGTATGGGTTGAAGGTCATGTTCAGCGGCACCATAATGTACATTGCATGCGACACAGGGGCAGCGCGAGTTACATACCTCATCTAGCACCAGCCTTGGCCCCGGTCATTGGCACGAACAACCTCCCATAGAAATATTATATTATTGCATTGTCATTTAAATATCTTTCTGTATTTTTATTATTGCATTATTTGTATTTTATTCTAAGTTGCTTTCCCACGATTCAATTGCTTAATCATCATGTTTTCTGTATTTAAAATTCCATAAGAACAGGTGTTCATTAATAAACCTGGCAGTGAGCCGTTGAAAAGAAATGATTTTTGTTCTTTTTTTTTTTTTACTAAATTGTGAAGTCATTACCTTAACTGGCGCAGTCGAGTAGCCCGGTGAACGGAAATTCTATTTTATTTTTCGCTTTAATAATTATGTCGGCGGTTTCCCGAAAGTGACTATTGAAAAGTAAATGAATGAGAGCCATATTTGATGTGGTGACATAAATAATTATCATCAAAATCGAGAAAAAATCGGTTTAAGAAACAACAATTGTCGTGGGATTTTACTCCTTTATCACTTTAAACATAACCATCAAAGAACATTTCAAAAGAACAGCGAAAATATAATTATCCCCATATCAAACGAAATAAAAATAAAAATTTTGTAGTGACTTTAATAATCAAAAAAAAAAAACAGTTTTCGAAAAACTTTTAAAAAAATACATAAAAAAAAAATAACAACAATCATCAAGTGAAAAGAAATTTTCGAAAGAACATCGAAAATATAGAAAATATATATATCATACCAATACAACCACCTTTAAGAGGAAAGCTCTGAGTCTCAACGAACACTGGACACCATGCTGTTTTGTGCCATGTCAATAATTCACATATTACTGATGACGATAACTAAAGGACAGAAGATGGAAATACATGACCTAACGAACGGACTCTTTGCAATAAAATTAGGAACCGCAATGACAATAAATTCACATAAAAACTTGATTCACATAGTGCAACTGGACAAATACGAAGAAAATATAAAGAAATTTTCTACAATATAGACGGTTTCAAAGACTTGGCAAAAGTACTTAAAATGAAATACGACCAATTACAAAAGAAGCTCAAATCACTAACCCCGAATTCTAGGAAAAAAAGAGGTTTAATAAATGGGCTAGGAACAGTGATAAAGAGCATTACAGGAAATATGGATGCTGAAGACGCTATTGACTTAAACAAAAAGATCTAAACACTAACTCAAAAATAAAACAGCATTGAGAAGACCGATCACATTAGACTCAACAAACAAATGATAGAAAGATTTAATGATATCACAAATCATATAAACTATCAACAAAAAATTATTGACAATTACTTGAATAAAACTGAAAGGCTCCTAGGCAATAGAATAAGATCGGAAGAAAGTTCTATTAGGTGCATTCAGTGTTTAAATCAAATCAACTTCAAATAAAAAAAAAAAAAAAAAAACATTATTGTAGAGAAAAAACAAGACAAAACAATTAATTAATAATTAAATACAACAAAAAAACAATATTTACTCTATTCTACGAGAACAACCGTCAGGAAGTTTTGTGCTTGCTGATTACAAACAAAATAATAGGATTTGTGATTTACCAAGAATTATTTTAATAGACTGTATTTCATCTTGGCTTATAAAAAATTACAAAACTGTTTCCCCGAAGAGAATTCTCACAAACTTCAGGGAGAATACAAGAGCGTTTCGGTGAAGACAAAAATATATACTTTGCTCCACCGCCGAAAGGCACAGAAGAAAATCGCTCAGCAATTTCGTCTGAGGAGTTATCAACCTCAGACGAAAATGGCGATTTTTTTAAAAAAGAACAGTTCGAAGGCATCTCAGGAATAGAAGCAAAAGCGTAAGTTTAATTTTATTTACAACTTCTCCATGGTTGTTTTTTCCGAAGTCACTGTTTTTGTTTAGATTTATTAAAAAATTTTACCACATTTCAATTAGCTTCGACGCTAATTGTAACATTATGTGGGTAGTGATTTTTTCATTGGAATGCGTCAAAGCACTACATATTTCCAAAATTGTTTCCAAACTACTTAAAGAAATGGAAACAAAGTTGTGCCCCGAGAATATCAAATTAGATATTTATACTTTCGGAAGATGCAAGAAATATACGGAATACCAGGAGGTGAGTTATAACTGCAAAGTGAATAATAAAAATTATGGCACTCACATATTAACACCAACGGAGCAAAGTATTCGAGCAAAGGAAAAAACACATAGCGGTGCCACAAGTGCAAACGTGCAAAATACCTATTTGCACATTAACCATGCGAACAGAACCACAGCGCCACCAAGAAATAATTCTTCGAGCAGCAGATGTTTTTGGTCACGTTTTTTATACATTTTTGGTCCGTTTGCGACTACAGATGTTTCCGGTCGACCTGAACTTATGCTAACAGTGGATGGTTTACGGGCCTGGAATAATTTATTTACCTTGTAGATAAAATTAATTATGAGCGACCATAATGCGTATATCAAGATTTACAAAAAGTGATGAATTCAAAGATGCCGACGACAGCGACGACGACGGTGCGCAGCTGAGTACTAAATTGGCTGCCGCCGGAGTTGCCTTTGAAAAGCTGATGGTAGTGCATGAGCAGCTACTGAGCAGTGCAACTAAGAGCGAGGAGTTGGTGGCTCACGATTCATATCTTAAGTGTGTTTATAGTGAGCGAAAAAGTGAGTTCAAGTGTAATTTATGTGAAACTATTTTTTTACTAAAAGATGCTGTAACTCGGCACATTAAAAAAAAATCATCATTCAATTGCTAATGTGTTGATGAGTGGCGAAGAAAGTGATTGCAATCCAAAACCATCAACATCATCTGCTGCGGTTGCTGTGAATTCGTCGGTAAGGAGTGTAGAAGGAAGTGTTTTGAGTCCGAAACCATCAACATCATTTGCTTCCGTTGTGACTTTGTTGTTAAGGAGTGTAGTAGGAGGTGATTTCAATCCAAAACTATAAATATCATCTGCCGCTGCAAATTCTCCGGTGAGGAATGGACAAGGATTAAAGGTGAATATTTCTAGGAAGAGAGATCATTCACCAAGAACCTCAACATCATCTGATATTGTAGAACAAAACAAGAGGAAAATTAATTCTAGTTACAGGAGATGTATGACCTGTGAAAAGGATGTTGATCTTACAAAATTGTATCATCATCAAAGAAAAAACACACATAAGAACAACGTCAAACATCTCGTAGCAGAAAATGTGACCTTAATTGATTCGGCATTTAAAAATAGAATTAAGACTTTCTCTATAAAAAATATAGATGAAAGCATTCTCGATGTAAATGTTCTTGTAGAGAAGAATTCTATCATTATAGGACTTTTAGAAGAAGAAATTCTGAATTTGAGATCCTTCAAATTTAACATGGAGCTGTTTTTGCAGAATTTATTAAACATTCTGATGATCCTGACTCTGCAATTATCGGTACAAAAAGCATACAAGCTAAAAATGTGCACTGTAGTGTCGGAGGATGAATTGGAAAATCATCTAAAAGAAATGTTTGATGAAATAAGGAACAAACTAGAGGAGTTCCAGGATAAGTATAGCGGATGGACTCTTATTACATTTTTGAGGATAGAAGTCAACGTTAACAAATATAGACCAATCAGTGGATCATCCTATATGAAGTTGCCTCCCCAAATATATAATAAAAACGCATGTATAAACGTCAGAAACAGCGATAAGCACTGCTCTAAATGGAGCATTATATCTGCTCTTGATAAAGTAGAAACAAATTGTATGAGAACAACTTCCTACAAAATAACTAATATAGCACACGAAGAAACTGACGTGTGCGGAAGATTGATCAATTTCAAAAACCTACAGTTCCCTCTGGCAGTGAAAGATGTAAAGATATTTGAAGCAAACAACTCCGATATTAGTGTGAATGTGTTTGAGTATGATATTAACGATAAAAAAAATGATGAATATAAAATCATTGGCCCGTTGTATTTGTTACGTCCTTAAAGTAAATCCTAAAAGGAGCAGTGTAGACAGTCGCATCCCTTCCCGTGTGAACGAGAAAGTCAACACTCTCTTCAAACCACAACAAAATTGATTATCTTTGGTCTGTCAACTGTCAAACTACTCTTCAACCTACCGCCGACAAATAAAGTGTGTATTTAACAAAAGTCGTGTTGTCTTTTATTTGCAATTTTAATAAAATTCAATAAGTTTTTTTTTTTTTTATATAAAATAATTAAATAGCTTTTCAGCGCAAACAGTATCATACTCGGAACGAACAGAATCTTCACATCAATTTCCTATTTTGTACTATTTTGTGTAAGAAGTGATGGAAGAACACATTATGTTTACATCAGAAATATCTCTAGTTTGATAAACAATCATACATCTTTGTAACGGATATCGACAGTGTTTTTCTACTAAGCTGGTATTGGAAAACCACAAAAACGAATGTTGTAGACTTGTTATAATTATGCCAGAGGGAGATAAGGCAGATATGAAATTTAAAAAGTTTGTAAGACAACTCGAAGTTCCATTCCATTCGTGGTATATGCCAACTTTGAGTTTATTCTTGCTCCGATTAGTCACTAAACACCGGACCCAAAATTTTCATCGACAACAACTGTCCAGCAACACATACTCTGTGCCTTCTCGTACTCGTTAAGGGAATTATATTTTTTTTTACTATTTTATTAATTTTTTTTCTTTTCTTCCTTTTTTTTGGAAAAAAAAACTCACCCGATAGGACGTTGAGTATGTGTCAGATGCCATCGGAAATTTACGGGCGGGCAAATACTTTTTATGCCCGGCAAAAATCCTCATTCAAACCCTCCAAGTGGGTGCCGGGCGGGCAATGATCACCACAGTAGTCCTGTGCGTTTTTGGCGCAGGATGGAGATCAGCTAAGGTTAAGTTGGGTCACCGAATTGTTGTAACTCCTCAATAGTGCAACGTTCGGAAACCTAATTTAATCATAGTTTAGAGGTTCCTAGTTTCAGTGGTGGTGTGAGCGTACTTTGTACGAAAACCGTGCGGAGGAATGGAAGTCTGGGGGATAAACCAGCCATTAACGAGCTCTTTCGAATGCTGTGGCAAGGTCCGTCATATTTCTGCCTTTCCCCGGCAAGCGGCTCTGCCGAAGCTGACTGTCTTTCCGCATTACTCGTGGGAACAAAAATGAAAAATAAAATATCAAACAAAAAAATTATAACAAAAATCAATCGCGCCAGGGGTGACAATGCGGTCACATCTCCTGGAAAGGCTGTCAAGTCCACTCAGGGGTGTGAACAGGTTGTTAACCCTGTGTTTGCCACTAGTAGCGGGAATTCCATTCCCTCTACTAGCCGCAACCTATACATGAAGGAACTACCCGTCAGTGGTTCAGCTGTGACGCTCGGCTGTTTTAAGGGCGGAAGCTCAACACCCACCCCCATCCCCGTTCTTACTAGGACATCGCAAGCAATCCCAAAAAAAGGACGGAGAGGCAAAATCCGCGACATGTGGTAATGACTCGACGGGTGAGTGTGCTCCCCGATTGGCATCGGTAGCGAGTAACTCAAGAGGTGGATCCACAACTGTGTCACACGGACACAGCTCTGGGTCGGCCAATAAGGGGTCCAGGAGGGCAAAGGCCGATCGAGATCTGCGTAATGCTACGCGGATTCTGGCCGCAATCGGTATCATACCGGCGGCGGAAAGAACCCCGGAGCAGATGCGAAAACTCGAGTGGGCCAGTGCTCTCCTCAGTAAGACAAATAAACCGACCTGCGGCGACTCAACGTCAAAGCGTAATAGGTCTCTTGAGGGCGACAAGCCTGAAGCGAAAAGGCAGAAGGTGCATTTCAGCAGCACAACAGCCTTAAATAAAGATCTTTCCTTATAGCGACGGACGCGCTCAAAGGCAAGATCATAGCCGCGGTCATTGACAGGGGTCATGAGGATGGTAACATCTATCATGATCAATGGGCAGACGTCAAGGCTCATCTCGGTTTCAGGTTTTTATCTGTCATCGAGGAGAATCCGGGGCCTCTCCCAGACACAGCCTACGCAGGATGGTACCAAAATCGTATCAAACTCATCGCCTGTGGAGATCAGAGATCTTTTGATCTATACAGGGCTGCTGTCAATGGCTTGCCAGAAGTTTGGGGTCTTAGTGAGTCAACAACATCTAGACGGCCACTCTAACCTAACCTAAATACTTTTTATGAAGGAGTTCTTTCAATTTAGTATGGTGCAAAAATATGGTGCGCTACTGATTTTGAAAAAGCTCTCCAATAAGACGTGTACTGCCTATTTATGTTGGATAGACTTTAATAATAAATATAATATGCCCAGCTACAATCAACATGTTAGATAAGAATATTTAATGTATCTTGATGCTAATAATTTATATGGATGGGCTATATCACAACCTCTTCCCTATGGTAATTTTCAGTGGGATAATCCCGAGCTGTATACAACAGATTATGTCTCCAACATTAAAAATGATGATGTTGGATATATATTGGAAGTAGATTTAGATTATCCATCGAGTATCCATGACCCACATAATGATCTCCCATTTTGCCCCGAAAACATAATTACGCCGGGATGTAAAATTCGAAAACTTATCGCTCACCTAAATCCCAGAAAAAAATTGATAATCCATTTAAAGCCTTGCAGCAAGTTAAATGGATTAATTTTAAGCAAAGTTCACAGAGTTATGAAATTTAATCAGTTAAAGTGGCTTCAGGAATATATTTCTCTTAACACAAAATATAGAAAAAATGGCCAAAATAAATTCGAAAAAGATTTTTTTTTAAAATTAATGAACAATAGCGTATATGGAAAAAACTATGGAGAATGTTGAGAAGCGTAGGGATGTGAAAATTGTTTCAGAATGGAGTGCATATAAAACCAATTCGCAGCAAAAAGAACTAATTGCGCATCCAAATTTCCATAGTAGTAACATATTTTAATCGAATATGTGTGCTATTGAAATGAAGAAAGGGAGTATCAACTAGATAAACCCATTTACTTGGGATTTAGCGTTTTAGAACTCTCTAAAAATTCAATGATAGAATTCGTTCTTTTATCTATTCCATATTTACAGACGATTTTTGTTCTGATATATATGATGATGTGCTAAATCCTGCGAGATCTAAGTTTGATACTTCTGAAAATCCTATTGACAACATTCATAATTTTTCATTAAATAATAGCAAGGTTTTACGATATTTTAAAGATAAAAATAATTCGAGAATTATGCTGGACTTTGTTGGGTTATGAGCTAAACTCTATTGTTACAGAGTAGATACAGGTTAGGTGACAAAATCTAAAGGCATACAAAAATATATTTTACTAATAACTTAGAATTAAGAGATTACAGAAATTGTTTAATTAAGAAACAAGATATTTATAAATCAATGTACACATTTAGAAGTAGGAAACATATAATTAACACTGAAAATAGCAATAAGCTAGCATTAAGTTGTGGCGATACAAAAAGATTTATTTATAGCGATGGCAAAAATGCATATGCCTGGGGCCATAAAAATATACTGATATACGTATTCCTACTTAACCGGAAGAAATCAATCTGTGAACGAACAATTATCTAGTTTTCTTCCTACCTTTAGAGGTGTTTCCCAGAGATCAATTTTTGGTTTCCTATTATTTTCCCTGCACATAAATGAACTCTCGCAGGTCACTTCTCAATCCACAATTCAAATGAAAGTAGATGATGTTCAAGTGTACAAATGTCGTTTTTTGTGTTTGATAACTACAGGATGGGTCGGAAGTTTCTTCCTAGTTTTCTGTTTCGTTTTTAATTTTTTTTTTCTTTTTCAGGGTACTTATAAAACAAAGTTGGAAGAATGAACTACAGGGCTGTAATGCGCACACTGCTCGCGCCACAAATACTAACTACTAAGGGGAACTTTCGGCGACCGAATAATTTCCATAAATTCAGGATTTAATTGGCCTCTACGTTTTCCGGGTTTGACTGCACCAGACTTTTTGAAAAACGCTCTAGAAAGAGCCCGTCTCTATGAGCAAGAAGCTGGTGCTCATTTGAGAAACATTATATTCCATACATAGTCCAAAAAAATTGCCATAAATCATACTTTGTGGTTCTAAAATAAATTATTAATAAAAAATCAAATCTATAAAAGTTATTAGCACTTTAAATTGGGGAGTCACTTTTGGCCCACATGGTATAATGCCGATATGGCGTCAAATAGTCGTAATACTACCGACATTAACATTATCAACAAAACAAATTTTCCACGTCGGCGAGACGGGAATCTAAATAGGATGTACAATTACAATGATAATCGTGCCAGTACATTGGGTCAACAGGTCGAGGTACTCAGTACCGGCGGCGTCTGTCAGGGGTGAGCGCGCGGGCCCCGAGACGTTATCTTCGTCTAGCGACCGCAATACAAATTAAATTTTAGCCCAAACACCGGGAGTGGCACACTTGGCTTCCGCTGAAGTAAATGCTACAAGTGAAACCATTAGCAACCCTTTCCAAAGAGTTTGCTGCAAAAAAAAACGACCAGCTGCCCGAAATGTTTTTAAATTTGAAAACAAGGAGGTAGATAAAGAAAATCCAGGAGACGTTTTTTTCACAGGAGATGCAGAAATGCTTAAATGTGATTAAAACTATGAAAGCAGCGTGCGCAAAGCAGACAAAACATAAGCCTAGATATTAAAAATGGCATCGCAGGCTCTAGAAGAATCTCTGGACAAGCTAAAGTGGCACGAGAAAGACAGAAGGAAAATCCGAAGAAGGCTCTTAACTTAAAAATCGGTAACCACGAAGACAATATCACCAAACAAGATTAACCGAGTTCTTCCAAAAGACCACCTTCGAGTTTACTTACAAAGGATACCGACTAAAGAACAAGGAACTCTCCAAAAAATCCAGTCGACCAACAAAACGGATGCAAGAAAATTCCCCGTCAAAAGCCAAGGCACAGAAAGAGGCTTTGTGAGGGAATCAGAATAATAAGCACATATTTCAGCCCAAACGACAGGATCGATGAGTTCCGACAAAAGTTGGAAAAATCGGAGTTGAAGAGAAGTGACAAGAGCGCTGGAGCTCGGAAACCAGAGGACGCTGGACGGGTGCGAGGCGAGGAACGTAGCAGAATGGAACGACCGGGAAGACGGTAAGGTAAGCTACTACATCACCTAGTTCCCCGCCGGACACGGATATTTCAACCCTTTCCTCCACAAGATCGGGAAAAAGAACATTCCAGCCTGACAGGAGACTCTCTAACAGACGATGTACATCACACTTTCTTCGCTTGCAGTAGATGGCAAAGCGAACGTCAAGATGCTACATTGCGAAGAAAATTGGCATAAAATCTGCACGTTTATAGAACATATTCTCAGAAGAAAAAAAAAAAAAAGAGAAGAAGAAAATGATCGGGATACAGTTGAACCCATAAGATATTCTCGCAAGAGAATCATGACAGCCCCCCAGAAGTAATGCAAATAGCCCAGGATGGTGGATCGGAAGCCAAAAAGGGTTATGGAAGAGTTTTGTTCGGTATGTTAAACTGGAGATATACACCAACATGAAAATTAATTTATTTCTTTTCATACAAAAAGCCTTTTCACACAAAAAGCTGCCAAGACAAAGGAGGGTCAGAAGACCACAGAGGCCCCGGAGTGCGCAGCAATGTCAGAAGACAATACTTTTACGTCCTTGCGGCTATTTTCAATAGTGCCAATAGCACAGAAAAAGAGGTGGCGGACCGCAGTGCGGAAGGTCACAGGTTCGAGTCCTGGTCGGGCATAAGACAGTTGGAAGCTATTTTTCACAACAGAGAAGTGGAAAATTTTATTGATTGGGAGAACCAATTAATGGAGGAGAGAAAAAGTGCGGGGGCATCGAAAGGTGCAG